>JAYESD010000001.1:7864416-9064416 GCA_036927565.1 Tuctoria greenei | reverse complement strand
GCTGCCGTCCAATTGGTCGAGCGGGCGGAGCCGGTCGTGGCTTGCCGAGGAGTTGACTGGAGGGCCGGCGAGATTTCAGGCGGTCCCTGTAGTGTGGTGGATGGATATGCTCGCGCGCGGATCGTGGGAGGTGGCGGCGGCGGCGGCTCGCTCCTTGTTGACCGGCCGGGGATCCAGGCGTCTCGTAGGCGTGCCCAACTGAAATAGCGGCCGTTTTACTGGCCAACAGTAACTGCCTAGAGTGGCTCAGATACGATGCATGCTAGCCTCTGGTCCTTTTCACTTGCTGGCGTACTCCATATAGCCGGGAATGCGGCGACTTTGAGAACCTGCTGCTCGGGAACGGGAACGACGACGCATGTGACCTTGAAAGTTACAGGTCCGCAACGCACGCAAGCATCGTGAACTGTACGATCCATCCAGGTAAACAGAAGCGAGCTCTGAATTAGGCCGACAGATTAAGTTCACAATGCGGTTCAACCGAGCCAGATTTAGCAACTAGCAAGAAGACGATAAAACAGAGAGCTGGACGTGCCATAGCCCACCAAACATCAGAATGTCAGATCAAGAACGAGTGAACATAGAATGGACCGGCCTAATACTGAAATAGTTTACCTATAGGTCAGTTAAGCTCTCCTATTTAATTACTACTGTAGTCCTGTTCATGATCAACATGTTGACCCTAGCCATGTGCAAGCCGTTGCACAAGCCAACAGAGGAAGCAATCGGTGAGATCCGTCTGCATGCAAGCCGTTTTGCTGCCTATAAATAGGGCGCGGGCGCTCAAGCTTACATCCACACTGCTCACACCATCCACTTCTCATCTGCTTGTCTCCGATCACAAAAATCCTTGCGAAACCACGAGTCCACGACCACACCATCCTAGCAGAGATAACCAGTGGGAACTGAGAGCAGCTATGGCTTCCCAGTCGTCCCAGCTCCTGTACTTGGTGGTGGCAGTTGCTGCCCTCGCGTCTCTCCTCCATCCTGGCGCATCCGTCGAGTACCACCGCAAGCTCGCCAGCTGGTCGTCCGACGCCACCGCGACATGGTACGGTGCCGCTGCTGGAGCCGGAAGCGATGGTATGTAGCCTGGGCGCCTGGCCCAAGCTTCTCGTACCCTGTTAGTTCATGCATGACTCATTTCCCGAGCTCATGGTAAAATTGTGCACATAAATAGGTGGCGCATGTGGCTACAAGGGTGCCGTCGACCAGGCGCCGTTCTCGTCTATGATCACCGCGGCCAGCTCTGCCGTCTATAACTCCGGCAAGGGTTGCGGATCTTGCTACCAGGTGTGTAAAATGTGTAGTCCTGCGCGCGGCCATCTCAAATGCAAATTAATGTGTGCTGCTATCTGGGAGTAATATGTTTCCAAATATTTAACCATTGTTGACTCACAGGTGAAATGCACGGGTAACGACGCTTGCTCCACCAACCCGGTCACTGTCGTTGTCACTGACGAAAGCCCGTCCTTGAACGACCCGGTCCACTTCGACCTAAGCGGGACGGCGTTCGGCGCCATGGCGAAGCCCGGCCAGGCCGACCAACTCCGCAACGCAGGCCGCCTCCCGGTCCAGTACACCCGGTAAGCCCTAAGCATGGATAATACACAAACGCATCGATCTACACTTACAGGCTTTTAAGCAACTTCATATGCAATCCACGCATCCTTGAAGCATCTAGTTCGTCATCGCCATGGACCACACACGCACGGCACATGCACTTGTTTCAATAACTACCATGTAACGACTAACGAACTGTGTCCTCTGGTGCATTTTCCGCTCGCCGTGGTGATGTACAATACAGCGCGCAGTGCAACTGGCAAGGAGTGCAGTTAACCTTCGCGGTGGACGCCGGCTCGAACCCGGAGTACTTCGCCGTGCTTAGCAAGTACCAGAACGGCGACGGCGACCTCTCGGCCGTGGATCTCATGCAGACCGGAGCCGGCGCGGCATGGACGCCGATGCAGCAGTCGTGGGGCGCCGTCTGGAAGCTCAACTCCGGATCACCCCTGCAGGCGCCCTTGTCCATCCGCCTCACGTCCAGCTCCGGCAAGCAGCTCATCGCCAGCAACGTCATCCCCGACGGGTGGAAGCCCGGCGTCGCCTAACAGTCGGCGGTCAACTTCTAGTTGTCCGTATAGCATAATCTCGCATCAGGTGCGGGCGTAATAATATCTAACTATGTACTGTATGTGTGTAGACTCTCAAGTCACAGCAGAGGGGTTGCATACTTTGCAAAGGTGCAACCGTGCGTGCGTGTGAGATAATGGCGACAGCTAGATGAGGAGGAGGCGCAGGTGTGCGAACATAGTTCTCCCCTCTTCGCAGTTTCGTCTATGCCGATACATTGAGATGTGTCGACTGTGTGTCAACCTATGTATGCATGTAATAGCAGCTTGTCATTGCTGCGCCTAATAATACCAGAACTGATAAGTGTTGAATGTTTGACCAATGCATAATTTCTCGTTTCATTTTCTACATTTTGTGTTTGCATAGGTGGTTGTGCGTACATGTATGTTAAGGCCTGTCGTTTCAAAGAAAAAAAACGCGACCTAGATGCACAAACAAAAGATATCCTTGGAGTCTTATTGCCAAGCTTCACCTCATAAAAAAAAACACATGAATTTATCTTGGTTTGGGCTTTGGCCGCTAACTTGGGGATCGGCCTAGTTACCCGATAATTGGCTCCAGCCGCCATAGGCCGAGCTCATTCGGCTATTGTCTGCGAAACCAACGGTCTGGGCTGTGAATACCCATGGGGCAGATCACTCAAGAAAGGCTGTGAATTTTCCATGGGCTAAAAATGTCACATAATGGATGCTGGGCTGATGGTGCAGCCTACTGTTCATGTCATGCGTCTGGGTGTACCACGTGATCAGTCTTAACAAATGCAGTGCTGCTGCAAAGTCATCACTGCTTAATCACTTTCTTTGTCTATATTTACTCCATGATGGTGTACATAATTGATTCAAACAACCAATCACATGCACATACTATCCCAAACAGAACCTAAACTCATGTGTGCCTACATGAAAAGTCAAAAACGGGCGTAAAATTCTGACCATCGCGAGAGCTTGCTCCGTAATCTCTGCAATGTTGGTACAAAATCGAAACGAACGTATGTGCGGCTCAGAACTGGGGATCCATGCAGCTCAGAACTGGGGATCCATGACATCTGAAACGGATGGGGTGCGTGACAACTCTCGGTTTGGCGGTTTGCCACCGGCCGACGCAGAGTATGCGTGATGCTCCGGGTGCGACCAGCGACCTCGTGAACGGCGAACGACGAACGATCAAGTGCGCATTATGCATAATAATGTGATTATCGGGGGGCTGATGGCGGGTGGATACAACTAAAAGCCAAACTGACAGTGTCTCATAGGCCTAAGCACATGGATATCCGCTAGAAGAGAAAAAAAAGCAATTTGCGAATGCTTGCATGGGATCAAAGTTCTTACGAGTTTCTCATCCAATATCCGCAAACTAGTCTCGATGAAAGACTTGTCTTTATTCAGTTATAATTCTCACGACTGTCACATGATGATGACAGTGTTCTTTACCATTGCAATAAGAGTCATCAAACCTGAGCATATAAAAGTTGTCATCACACGTTTGTGTTACTTCTTCAATACAGTATCACAAAAGGTGATAGCACGTGAAGATTTAGACTATCTAAAAACATACATCGTCAAGACTATGTGCAAGCTTGAGATGTGTTTCCCACCATCCTTTTCGATATGCAAGTACATCTAATCATACATCTTGTTGATCAGATAAAAGCATTAGGGCCACTATATTTACATCATATGTTTTCGTTGGAGAGATATTTAGGAGTATTAAAAGGTTATGTGCAGAACCGTGCTCACCCAGAGGGTTCAATTATGGAAGAATACATCACTGAAGAAGTGATTGAGGGTTGCGCTGATTACATCAAAGATGGAAAATCGATAGGTGTGCCTATACCAGTATATGAGGGTAGACTACGTGAGAGAGGCAAAGTGGGTAAGAAAACTTTTATCGTTCAAGATTACAAGAATGTACACCGTGCATATTTTGGTGTACTATAACAGCTCACAATAGCTGAGTCGTACATTGAGGAACACCAAATTGAGCTTCGTGATAAAAACCAAGACCGCATAGAGGACTGGATCATGAAAGAGCACAGAAGATGTTTCACTGAATGGTTAATGGACAAAAATATACCATATGGAAACACTATAGAAGAGGCAACAATGAAGAAGTTAGGTTCTGGCCCATCTGCTTTGGTGACATCATAGCAAGCATATGACATCAATGGTTACACATTTTACACTAAAAAAAAAAGACGGTAAGAGTGTTGCACAAAATAGTGGTGTTCGTATTGAGACTTATGATTCACAAGGGCAAAAACCACATACTTCGGGTTCATAGAGGAAATATGAGAACTCGATTATGGCGAAAGAATGATAATGCTCGTATGCAGGTGGGGGAGGAGGAGTAGGGGAAGATGCCAAGGGCAGAAGACCTCCCTAGGGTGCAAAGTTTGTTGGAGGCGTTTAATCACTTGTTTGAAGACCCTAAAACATTACCACCCTCAAAACCATTTGATCATGTGATTTCATTGGTCCCAGGGGCAATCCCAGTCAATGCTAGACCCTACAGATACTCTCCCCTACACAAAACTGAGATTGAAAGACAAGTAGCAGAGTTGTTACAAGCTGGCCTTATTGAGCATAGTGTGAGCCCTTTTGCTTCCCCAGTGCTACTGGTCCAAAAGAAAGATGGATCCTGGAGATTTTGTATGACTATAGAAAGCTCAATGACTTTACTATAAAGAATAGATTCCCAATGCCATTGGTGGAAGAGATCATTGATGAACTTGGGGGGGGGGGTCAGTTCTTCACCAGTCTGGACATGAAGTCTGGATACCATCAGTTGAGAATGAAGCAAGGAGAGGAGTATAAAAATGCTTTCAAACTCACGGTGGTCACTACCGGTTTAAGGTGATGCCTTTTGGAGTTACTAATGCCCCTGCATCTTTTCAATGTGCTATGAATTCCATCCTATCCCCATTCCTTAGAAAGTTTGTGTTAGTTTTCATTGATGATATTTTGATCTATAGTCCATCTCTAGAGCTGCATATTCAACATTTGAGGATAGTTTTTGAGACTCTACAGGCTCATCAGTTTTATTTGAAATTGTCCAAATGTCACTTTGCACAAAAGGAGTTGGTCTATTTGGGCCACATTATTTCTGCTGCAGGCATTGAGACTGATCTTCAAAAGACAACAGCTATGCTTTAGTGGCCTACTCCAACCTCCTTCACTAAGCTGAGAGCATTTTTGGGGCTTACAGGCTACTATAGAAAGTTTGTTCAAGGCTATGGGATCATTACAAAACCCCTTACTGCTGTCCTAAAAAAGAAACACTTTGTTTGGACTTCAGCAGCTGAGTTGGCCTTTCAACAGTCGAAAGAATCTATGTCTTCCACACGAGTATTGGTTTTGCCTAATTTTGCAAAACCTTTTATGGTGGAAACTGATGCCAGTGACTTGGGGTTAGGTGTAGTTTTGATGCAGAACAATAGACCTATAGCCTTCCTCAGCAAGGCTTTGGGGGTCAAACACAAAGCTTGGTCTATCTATGAGAAGGAATTTCTGGCATTAATGATGGTTGTAGATAGGTGGCGCCCATACCTTCAAAGAAGTGAGTTTGTGATCAAAACTGACCATAAAAGCCTTTGTTTCTTGGAAGATCAACATCTCCAATCTGATCTTCAAAGGAAAGCCATGACAAAACTTATTGGCCTTAAATTCAGAATCAGTTAAAAAAAGGGAAGGAAAATGTGGTGGCTGATGCTTTGTCTAGAAGGAGTCATGTCATGGAGATGACTGTGGTGCAGGAGGTTCAACCATTGTGGATTCAAGAGGTTATGAATTCTTATGTGACTGATGGAGAGGCTCAACAGCTCTTGGCTAAACTAGCAGTCCACAGTCCTGATGAGAAGGGATATTCTTTACATCAAGGCCTCATTACACTACAGGAATCCCGACGATTTGCGACGGCCACGGCCGTCGTAAATAAGGCATATGCCGTCGCAAATAAGCTATTTGCGACGACTTTCTTTATTTGCGACGGTTTTTGGCCGTCGCAATTAAATCGTCGCAATTAAGCTTATTTGCGATGGCCACCGTCGCAAATAAACTTAATTGCGACAGCTAGGTTCGGCCGTCGCAAGTTACTGCCGCGGGCCAGTGGGCCCCGCAACGTTATTTGCGACGGCCCGGCTGTCGCAATTAAATCTTATTTGTGACGGCCTGGCCGTCGCAATTAAGTGCTTCTATTTGCGACGGCCGGGCCGTCGCAAATAAGTTCAGTGGGCAGGGCCCACATGCCCCCCTCCGGGACCCACTCTGCTATTTGCGACGGCCGCGCCGTCGCAATTAAACCTTATTTGCGACGGCCAGGCCGTCGCAAATAGCAGTGGCTTATTTGCGACGGCTTTGTACCTTATTTGCGACGGTACTGTATAAAAAGCCGTCGCAAATAAGGTTTTTTATTTTTTTTAAAACAAAAAACACTAATCGGCTCGATGGCCAGATTCACAGAACATTCACAGAACACATACATCACAACAGTTTCAAAACACATTGTACAAACATCGCATCAACATCAACAAACTAAACATGGGCTCACTCGCCGGTTTGACCTCCGTATCCACCTCCGTAGCCACCTCCGAAGCCACCTCCGAAGTCGAAGTCCTCGTCGCGCCTCATTCCAGGCGGCGGTAGCGACGGCGATGGCGTTTGTGCAGCCGTCGCGGATTCCTACAATTAATGAAACTTAGAGTTAGAATATAAATGCATCAACATCTCTCTCCCTCCCTTCCTCTCCCTCTATCTTCATCTAAATCCCCCTCTCTTCTTCTCTTTTCATTTCTCTCCTTGTCTCTCACTCTATCTTTCTTTCTCACTCTATCTCTCTATTGCTATCCTTTTCCCTCTATCTTCCTCCCCTCCCTCTATCTCCATCTACATCTCCCTTTCTCTATCTTCCCCTCTCTCTATCTCCATCTACATCTTACTCTCTCTCTTCATTCCCATCCTACTCTATCTATCTTTCACTCTTTCTTCTGTCTGCCTTTCTTCTATCTCTATATTTCTTCTATCTCAATCATTTTCTTCTATCTAACTATCTCTCTCTTTCATCTATCTCGATCTTATTACGCTGGAGAAGAAGGATTACATAGAAACTTACCTGACCCGCTGAAGAAGGATCGCCTGGGAGGACCGGTGGTAGTACCGGTAGCTGGATTCTCAGACCTTGCGCCCGAGCGATGGCCTGTCATTGCAAACATTAAATGCTACCTATTAGTAAGTCATTTACGCTGAATTAATGAGAATTTTAGTTTTTATTTTGTTACCTCCATTGCTTCCCGCATCTGCGCCAACGCTGCTGCCTAGGTTTGGATCGTGGCCTCCATCGCCCTCCTTTCCTCCTCATGTCGCCTTTCATTTTCTTCTACATTTTCTCAGAGGGACTGCATCTCAATGTCCCTCTGCGATACGCGGCGACCTCCCGTGCCCGAAGCCTGCGTGGAGCTGCCTCTCGCAGGTCTACCCGCCCTCGAGTCGACAACTCCGTCGAATATGGCGAGCCTATAAAAAAGAGAGTTAGTAATATGAAATTGAAATATCTTGAATACTTTGAATTGAAAACGATAAAATAACTTGTAAACTCACCTTCCGTGTGCTTTTCCACCACCTGTTGCATACGCGGCTTGAGGATCGATCGGTTGACGTTCCCAATCGAAATCCTCGTCGTGTATCTTCCTAGCCTCCTCCCCGTACTTAGCCTGCAAAACAATAAAACCGTGTAAGTTGAACAATCTATATAGTTATATTTAATATGAATGATTTCTAAACTTACCAACCGCTCGGCTGCAACCTGACTACACCCCGTCGGCTGAGAAGGGTCCCTGTGACCTCTCTTCCAGACCTCAGCAGGGGTGGGCGGCACCCCCGTCTCGCGCTCCTGTCAATACGTGTTAGTACGAACAATATATTATTAATATATAAGCATAAGTTACACACACTTACCATGCGTTTAGCTAAACGCAAGTGGTTATCTTGCCCGTGTCTGTTCTTCCCCTCCACCCCTCTGCAGTCTCGAGCCTTCTCAGACTTAGCTTTAAACTCGTCGCTAGCCCAGTAGCGACAAAGGGCCTGAAATGCATCGGTCCGACCCTGCAACCAGCTCACGTGGCCCTGCACATAGTTCGAAGTCGTTAAAAGTACCATCGAGGAAATTATCAGAAAAAAATACTTACTACACTCCACGTACCTGCGCGTACTCCTCCTCCGTCAAGTGCCTCTCGCTCTCTTGCCGGAAGTATAACACGTGCTGCTGGTTCGCCTTCAAGTGCTCATTAATAATTTGAACACGGGCGTTCGACAAAGCTTGTCGAAGCGCCTTGGCAGCGTTGAAGTGAAACACTCGCCTCGCATCCTCAAACATGCGACGGTCGTTCGGGTCCTCTAAAGTATATCTTGCCTGCGATAAAGAATATATTGAAGAGATGTTCACTAAAAGAGTTTAAGAGTTGTAACTTAGAAACTTTTTTAACATACTTACCATAAAATCGGCCCATACGGCCTCCTGAAGGTTGCTGTGCTCCTGGTGATGGACGCGTGCGTAGTCCTCCCACGAAAGAGCAGGCACCCCGTCGATGACCCCGGGATAGTGCAAACGCACTATAGACCCGAGGACACCGTTCACCGGTCTTTGGTGTTTCTCACCGGTGAAATACAAGTCGTCCCAAGCCCTGTAAGATATTTATTCATTCATTCATTACTTAAGTAATCAAAAGAAACTAAAATTGAAAACTATAATTTTTATTACCTGTCTCCGACTGGACGAATCACGATCCTCTGTGAAGGGACCGCGGGAGGACTGACAAAGTGAGTCCTCCTCGTCCTCCGCGTCTGCTGGGGCGCCACGTTAGGTGACCCAGACGGCTCCTCACCAGCCGAGTCAAAGGCCTCAGGAACAAACTCATCGCCAGCCGGGGGCTGGCTCGCCGAGGGCTGACTCGCCGAGGGTTGCCTCGCCGAGGGCTGGCTGGCCGAGGGCTGCCTCGCCGAGGGCTGGCTCACCGAAGGCGCCACAGCCTCTGAGTCAGTCGGTGAAGACTACAACATTCAAATGATTCATAAGTAAGTTTAATGTGAATTTGAATTTAAAGAATTTGTCAAAAATGAGTGACATTTACCTGTGACGAAGCTCTAGAGCTGGTTTGAACGTGCCCCAGCAGTTGAGAGCGTCTGCTGCCAGTCGACGAGGCACCAACGAAAGCGTCCTCAGGTCTGGAGGGGTAGAACCCCCTCGTCGGCGGCACCTTCTTACCCTTCTTTGACGCCATCCTATTGTAATTAGATAATTAGTAAATATGCAAATAAAATATATAAAATTCATGTTACTATCTTCAAGAAAACATTACTTGTAGTCACTTTCAAAATTCATCAACATCATTGTCATGTGCCTGTGCCCTACTCCTTAAACCAGCCCAACGATCTTCCATCGTGACCTGTTCTAATTTTCGTTTTCGCGTATCATCTGCCTCTACATCTTCAACGTATTCAACATCTCCAACTAATTGATCGAGTCCTGCACCAAGCTCGACGATAAAAGTGTCTGGCAACTCTTCTTCTTGGTACACTTCTTCAACACCATAATAATCGGTTAAATTCCCTTGAGTGTCCATTGCTCTCGTCACAACACCAGAATTTGATGTTGCCGCGAGAGGACGATGAGCTTCAAAATGAGTTGTACGGATCGGAAGCCATTTACGTCATATCGACCATAGCTTCTAACATTCACCAATCCATAAGATAGCTGCCGCGAATCTTCATGGACATTGTGAGTCCGACACTGTTATAAAAGACGAGAGAATATTACATAATACTTCTTTAATAAAAGTAATTTATAATACATAGAAGACGAGAGAATATTACATATTCTCGAAACCAAGATAGAAAACTCTGCCCCCCATTTATTCCTTCCTTTCGCATCACTTCTACTTGTTTGGCCGTAGGTTGATGCCTATATGGCCAATATTATCTGTGGAACTCGCTGAACATGAAAAAACATCTTTTAGAGTACATGTGTAGCAAAATATGTAGATTAGCATAAACATAGGAGAAACACTTACTCGAAGTATTCCTGCATGTCTTCTATATTTGCGTACATGTAGAGTAAAGCAACAGTCCTTTCCTGTTCGGATAGCACGTAGGTCGTGTAGCTACCAACGGTGGCGCCTCTCGTTTGAAAAATGGAAAGGTCGCTTAGAGGGGGTGTTTCGTCCACATTGTACCACATCGCCGAAGTATTGATATTGTTTTCTTCCGCAAAGTAGACACTTGAAAAGTATCCAACTTCCTTAAGAGCATATGCTTCAGCGATGCACCCTTCCACCCTTGCCCTGTTGCCAACCATTGGTTTCAGATATTGTAGCGCTCTTTCAATGTGATACATCCACCTATATTGCACAGGACCGCCCACTTTAGCTTCGAATGGAAGATGGATAAGCAGATGTTGCATTGGATTGAAGAAACCCGGTGGAAAAAAATTTTCCATCTTACATAAAAGTATGGGTATCTCCTTCTCTAACTTATCGATCATCCCGATCTTGATTTCTTTAGCACAAAGCTGTCTATAGAAATAGCTGAGCTCGGCTAAAACCTTCCACACCGCATCATATAGATAGCCTCGGAACATAACAGATAGGAGTCTTTCCATTATAATGTGATAATCATGACTCTTCAACCCAGTGAGGTTTCCTGTGCTAACATTTACGGCTCGTTTCAGGCTAGCTGCGTAACCATCTGGGAATTTCAAAGTTTTCATCCATTTCATAACTTCTTTCTTTTCTTTCGATCGAAGACAGAAAGAAGCACGTGGCTTTCCACCACTTTCAGAGATTTCAAGAGTTGGACGGTGACAAATGTCTGCCAAATCTAGTCTAGCTTTATAATTGTCTTTCGTTTTGCCAGGCATATCCATGCAAGTGCTTATGATACTTTCGCTCATATTACGCTCCTGATGCATGACATCAATTTTGTGCATTAGAATCAACGACTTCACATATGGTAGCTCCCAAAGTCCACATATGTGAGTCCAATTGTGTTCCTCTCCATAACCTACGAAATATCCAGGACGACCTTCATCAGGCACCAGTTTGTCCAACATATCAGAAATTTCTGACCCGTTGAGACGCTTTGGTGGTCCTTTAGTGACAACAGTGTTCTTTCGAAAGACATGCCTCCGCTGCCTAAATATATGATTCGAGGGCAGTCAACGTCTGTGACAATCGAAGTAAGATATTTTGCCTCCATGAGTTAGTCGAAAGCAATCCGTGTCTGAAGCACATATCGGACACGTCAGACGTCCGTGAGTGCTCCATCCGGAAAACATGCCGTATGCCGGCAAATCATGGACAGACCACAAATAAGCAGCTCGA
Source organism: Tuctoria greenei (assembly GCA_036927565.1). Taxonomy (NCBI): domain Eukaryota; kingdom Viridiplantae; phylum Streptophyta; class Magnoliopsida; order Poales; family Poaceae; genus Tuctoria; species Tuctoria greenei. Next base: position 9,052,916 of record JAYESD010000001.1, on the reverse strand, counting down.
AGGTTGAATTTCTGCTTCTTGTAACTGTCGTACGCTTCGACTCCTGTCCACAAGACTTTCAATTCTTCGATCAGCGGTTTTAACATCACGTTGAGACGTGACCCGGGATGATCAGGTCCAGGTACAATGAGGCTGAGAAACATGAACTCGTTCTTCGTACATAAAGCAGGTGGTAGGTTGTACGAAATGACAAAGACAGGCCAACATGAGTATGGCATGGCATTCGTACTGAACGGTGAGAATCCGTCTGTCGATAATCCGATGCGAACATTCCTCGCATCACGAGAAAAGTCTGGATCGAAACGGTCTAGCGCCTTCCATGCATCACCGTCGGACGGATGCGTCAAGAATTCTTTGTTCTCACGTTTACCTTCTTTGTGCCATCTCATGTGTCTTGCGGTTCTTTTTGAAAGAAACATCCACTTCAACCGAGGTGTCACAGGCAAGTAACGAAGCTGCTTATGTGTGACATCTGTAATCACATTATCGCCATCATCATTAACAACTTCGACATACCTCGATTTACCATATTTCAAGCACATCTTCTCATTGGCGTGCTCTTTACAGAATAGCATGCAGTTGTCTGGGCACACATCAGTTTTCTCATACTTCATACCGAGACCAGATATCTTGATCTTTGACTGATACATATCTGGTGGCGCTTTGTGAGGTTGTGGAAGGATATCGCAGATCAATTTCATGAGATCATTGTAGCAGTTGATGGAAAAAAAGTACTTGGACTTAATTGCCATAAATCTGGTCAAGAAAGCAAGTACGGTCACAACCGTGTGTTCATGCAACGGCTCTTGTGATTTCTTCAGCTCCTCGAAGAACTTCTCTGCCTCATTTGTAAGAGGATCCTCCGCTTCAAGAGCTTCTAACATCTCATCCATCCTATCAACCTCTGTTATATCATCATCCTCATCCACTTCGGCTATGACTCGAGAATTAGTCTCGCCGTGGAAGGTCCACACTTCATATTGTGGAGTGAAACCGTTTCGACATAAGTGAAACGAAAGCTCCAATCTTCTCAAAAACTTAGTGTTCCAACATTTTGTACATGGGCACCGCACCATATCTTCCGTTGACAACGAAAATGCTCGATCCAAAAATTGATCTAACTTGATAAACCACTCATCGGAGTGACCACCATTTCTGCTCTTCCAGCCAGTATACATCCAGCTGCGGTCTTCACCCATGTTTGACTCTGCAGTTTAATGCGAAAGAAATTGTCGCTAATGTATTGTTGTGTTATGTCACGGCCCTACAACCTAGGCAGATAGATCCTAAACCCACCCAAGAGTTACCGAGCGGAGCGTGCTCATGACGAGACGCGTGATCCGGATTCGAACGAAATTTCGGCAGCATAACCCCGCTGTTTTCCACTGCACGCCCGAAAATGGTGCAGCAAAAAACAACAGGGTTACGCCACCGAAATCTCGTCCAAATCCGGACCCGCGTCTCGTCACAAGCCACGCCCCCTCGGTCACTCCCTGGCTGTCCAAAAAAGGGACAATTCTGAACCTGCACGTCTCACATGCCAATGGCATGTGCGACGTGCCGATCTGAAACGGGTAATACATTGGTATAGGTTACGTTGCTCATTTTCATTTTCAGGTCATTTAAGAGAGAGGAAAGAACTAGAGAAAGAGTGAGAGGAAAGTTGGTCTCAGATGACAATTCCACGACGGCTTTAGGGTTAGCTGCCGTAGATCAGAGATGAAACCACTTCGTCGGAGTACGCCATCCACGCGCAGGTGCTTGCCATCCTCACCGTCGTCGTTCGCCTTCGTACCCGTCTACACGCATACTTTACCTTACCATTAAATGGGCCTTGTCGGGCCTTGTCAAGCTGGTCCGAAGCCCACTTATGTATATATAGTACTTGAACACTCAAGCAATCAAAATTAAGCAATTCAACGACCCTTCAAATAAACCTAAGCATAATTCAAAAAACTAAGCAATTCAAATAAACCTAAACATAACAATTATCCATTGTAATTCATTAATTTATCAACTCAATTCTAACATAAGCAATTCAATTCAAATGAGAGCAATTCAATTCAAATGAGAGCAATTCAAATGAGAGCAATTCAATTCAAATGAGAGCAATTCAATAAACATAAACATAACCATAATTCAAATGAGAGCAATTCAATAAACCTAAACATAACCATAATTCAAATGAGAGCAATAATACAAATCTTAAACATTATTAAATTAAACCTAAGCATATATAGTAACATTAAGATCCAATTAACAACTAATTAACAACTAACTAATAATTATTTAGAATGATCAACTATTAACAACTAACTAACAATTAATTGTAATTCAACTAAATAGCATAACAACTAATCATCAATTAACAACTAATTATCTAGAAATTAACAACTAATGCCTACTTTACTTGTGCGGCGTGGAGCAACGGGTCGACGGCTTCGGACAGACGGCGGAGGCGTTGGAGGAGGCCGGCGACGCTGCTGTCCGGGGCCGGGGGCGGCGAGGGGACAGGAGCGCAGGAAGTGGGGGCGCAGGGGCCGGGGGCGCAGGGGTCGAGGGCGGCGGGGGGCTGGGGGCGGCAGGGGTGTGGCGGGCTAGCGGCAGCGGCGCGGCTAGCGGCGGGGCCGGCGGCGCAGGGGCGGCGGGGGGGCCGGGGGCGCAGGGGCGACGGGGGGCCGGGGGCGGTGGGCGCGCTGGGGGCGGCGGGGTCGGGGCACGGCGGGCCGATGGCGAGGGTGCGGCAGGGCCGGGGGTGCAGGGGCAGCAGAAGGGCGGAGCAGAAGGGAAGGGTAGAGCAGGAGAGGATTTTTAGGGTTCCTAATGGGCCTTGGGCTGGTCTGGGCTGAGAAGCTCACCAAGTCACCCGACTTAAAGACATAAGTCGACGACTAGTCGACTGGAAAAGGCAAGTCGACGGCAAGTCACCCGACTTGCCATGAAAGTTGAGTCGGAGGCCTCAGTCGGCCTCCCGGGACCGACTGGATGACTAGTCGACGACTAGTCGATGACTTGAAAACAGGGTTCATAACTCTTCTATAATTAAGTGATTCAATCCTTAAATAAACTATACAAGCTATTCTAAGCTACTATAGCTAATTGCTGCTACCTCTTAACACAATTGATAGCTAGATTTGAAAAAAAAACCTAAAACCGGGGGGAGTAGCACTGACCTCAGAGCAGCGGAGGCGTCGGGGGTCGGGGGCGCAGCGGAGGCGTCGGGGGCCGGGGTCGTGGCGGTCCGGTCGGGGGCGCGACGGTCCGGGCCGGCGGCGGCGACGCCGGTGGCGCAGCGGGCCGGGGGCGGAGACAGGCGGCGGTTGGGGCACGGAGGCAGGCGGCGGTTGGGGCGCGGGCCGCCAGTGGGGGCCACAGGCGGGGCCGAGGGCGGCGGGCCGGCGGCGGAGCCGGGGGCGCGGCGGCGGGGGCGCGGCAGGGCGGCGGCAACGCGGCAGGGTGGCGGGGGCGCGGCGGCAACGCGGAGTGTTCTGAGGTGAATGAAGAGTCGGGGCCGGAGCGTCCCGATATAAGCCCTAATTTGCGACGGTAGCTTTAATTGCGACGGCCTCAACTTACGCCCGTCGCAATTAAAGCCTGTTTGCGACGGCCGTCTGACAGGCCATCACAAATAAGGGTTTATTTGCGACGGCTCATTTATTTGCGACGGTCCTAGGGTTGGTCGTCGCAAATAACCTCTTATTTGCGATGGCCAGTCCGAAAGCCGTCGCAAATAACCACTTATTCGCGACGGCCATCTTATTTGCGACGGCCAGAAGCGGGCCGTCGCAATTTAAGCTATTTGCAATGGCTGGCCGTCTCAAATAAAACCAGCCGTCGCAAATGATCGCTTTTCCTGTAGTGTTAGAAGACATGGGGCAATCTGGGTAGGTTAGAATTCTGCCATCGGCACTAAGTTGATTGGAGCATTTCATGATAGTGCTGTGGGGGGGGGGGGCACTCAGGCATTCACGCTACTTATCAAAGAATCAAAAGGGCTTTCTTGTGGGTTGGCTTGAAGCAAGCAGTGGAAGATTTTGTGAAGCAGTGTCAGGTGTGCCAATAGGCCAAAGGAGAGAAGGTGCATCCAGCTAGGTTACTTCAACCTTTACCTATTCCATCTGGGTTATGGTAGGACATCACTATGGACTTTGTGGAGGGCCTGCCCAAGTTTGAAGGCTTTGATACTGTCGGTACCCTGCGTACCGTATACCCCTTGAGACTGCAAAAAGACTAAAGGAACTTCACTAGTCTGAGTTGAAGACCTCCAAAGTCCCCACATGTCATACGGAATCGGACCTGCCTCCCTTCTATGGTTAGTCCCGGTGCTGCCACGTGTATCCTACAACCGGAGCTACATCCCACATATGGAAAAGCTCCGGGCTAAATACTTGTGCGGCACCTCCGGACCTAACCCCCGACAGAGTGAAGCTCTGGTCCCGACATGTGTACATCAGCACCGTACCTACCCGCCCCAGACGGTAAGCTCTGGAGCTGCCACGTGTCCAACCATCGGACCTTCAACTTCAACAAGCAGACTGGAGGACCCCCAACGGCTCGGACCTTCAAGGGGCAATCAAGGACTTCAAGACCCGATTAAGTGTCATTAATACTACCTTAATGACACACGATCGAAGGGCTCTTAATACCAGTAACGGCACTGTCAAGGCTCGTTACCATGTTATTAAGGGTAATTAAGCTCATCAATTGTGTATTAAACATCAGTAACCGCTAGGGCCACATGTCGGGCTAGACTAGCGATGTAACGACCAGTCCTTATACTATAAAAGGACTGGTCAACCGATACAGAGGAGGCTCTCGGCTAGACTCTCCTCGAGACACTCTACCATACTCGGCTCTGACACACGCTCTCAAGTGCTCAGACGCTCAATACATAACTACACACCCCGTGGAGTAGGGTATTATGCTTAGGAGGCCCGAACCACGTAAATCCTCGTGTCAATTTGCCATCGTGTTCTGAATCTCTGCATGCCCACTACCGAACTACAAACTCCGCGGGTTGCCAACGGTAGTATCGGGAGAATTGCTGGAACTAGACCCCGACAGTTGGCGCGCCAGGTAGGGGCGCCTAAGATTCAAGGATGGTGAACTCTGCTGCTGGATCTTCCAACGGCAACCCTGCTGCGCAACCTGCTGGAGGCAATATCTTCAACATGCAGCAGCCAACAGGTATTGTGGCTCCAGCAGGAGTCATGCCACCGCCGCCACCGTCTGCACCGGCGAATCAAGCTGGACAGCGAGATGGGGCGTCTGCGTCGGTCACGGCATCGGCGAACAACAACCCTGAATATGCACTCCATGTCGCGCGTGCTCTTCTCTAGCGTCCACCGCCTCCAGGAGCATCCCAGAGTGCAATGGAGCAGTGGAGGGCTGATGTGGAACACTTGGTTGCAGTAGCAGCCGATTGCATCAGCAACCAAGGTCCTCCCCCCTCGGGACGAGCCCCATCGCAGCATCGGACCGTGTCGGGTAGACTTGGTCCGCACGCTTTACAACACAGGAGGCGTGCCGCATCTCAACAGGCGACGTCGCTGCCTTCCGGGGCGCGACGCACCCATACGGTAACCAGGCTTTCAACTCATGACCTCCGGGCAGAGCTTGATCGCCGTTACCGTCAACAGGACGGGTGCATCCATATCGAGCATGCTCACGAGAGACGAGAGGCTCGGGACAGTCCTGCTCTTGAGGGAGTAGGAGGAGGCTGTTCTGCCTTGGCCATGCATCTACGCATGGTCAGATGGCCGCAGAAGTTCCGGCCTCACCTGCTGGAGAAATTTGATGGGACTGTCAATCCCGTTGAGTTTCTCCAAATCTACTCCATCGCAATCCTTGCGGTCGGAGGTAATGAGGCTGTAATGGCCAACTACTTTCCCGTGGCTTTGACTGGGACCACCAGGTCTTGGTTCATGAGCCTCCCGCCTGACTCCATCAACAGTTCACTGCCAACTTCGGGAGTTCATATACCCGACCAGGCACAGAACTGGACCTTTTTGCTGTCAAGCAGAAGGGGGGAGAGTCCCTGCAATCCTTCATCCAGAGGTTCTCCCAGGTACGAAACACTATACCTTATATCTCAAGCGCTTCTGTCATTGTGGCATTTAGATAGGGCGTACGAGATAAGAAGATGTTGGAGAAGCTGGCGACCAAGGAAATCACCAGCGTCACGAAACTCTTCAGCTTGGCAGACAAATTCGCCAAAGCTGCGGAGGGCCATGAAATGCACTCCCAACCACCTCCGGAGGATAACAAAAAGTCCTCCAAGGGTGAAGCCACTACCTTCTTGAGTGGTAAGAAGAAGAAAAAGTCCAACAGCAAGAAAAAGTCATCGGCCGACACACCTACAGCCACTGCTGCCGCAGCTCCAGGTGGTCGGAGGCCACGCCCCGAGAAATGACCTCGGCCATCGTCTGAAGACGGTGGCAGCTCCAAGATGTGGTGTCCCATACACAAGTCATACAACCACAACCTGGAAGGCTGCTGAGAGGTCCAGAACCTTACCGAGCGCTACAACAAGCGCCGAGAAGAAGTTCCTTTCCGTCAAAAGGAAGGAAAACAAAAAGTCGACGAAGCTCCGGCTAAAGAGGAGTTAGGCTTTTAGGACCCTAAAAAGGTCTTGAAGGCTGTTTACACCTCCGTCGACGATGACTCCAACGTCTCCGACAACGAGCAATGGAAGACCATGAACACCATCTTTGGTGGTTCGTGGGACATCACCTCCCGCCGTGTCCTCAAGACCATGCAGCGGGACATGGCCTCAGTAGCTCCTACCGCCAGGGCGAAGCCGCACCAGAAGTGGATGGACACTGCCATCACTTTCGACGCTTCAGACTGCCCTCGGAACATGATCAGAGCTGGCCAACTCCCATTGATGGTATCTTCGACCATCAACAACATCCAACTCCACCATGTGATGGTGGAGGGAGGTTCGGGGCTGAACCTCATAAGCTTTGAAGCTTTCGTCAAGCTTCAGCTCCGACCTTCGGATCGTCACCCCTCCCGACCTTTCTCCAGAGTAGGTCCGGGGGCCATAACCCCACTCGGTTCTATTACTCTCCCGGTGACCTTTGGGACCCAGGAGAATTACCGCACTGAAAAGTTGGTCTTCGATGTGGCGCAGATCAACTTGCCATTCAACGCCATCCTGGGCAGGCCGGCCTTGTACAAATTCATGGATGCTGCTCATTATGGCTACTTGGTGTTGAAGATGCCAACACGAGCAGGTGTTCTTCGGATCCGCGGAGATCGCACCGCCGGAGTGACTGCTCTGGATGAACTTCATGCCCTTGCTACAGCGCAGGAGGAAGAATCCGGAAAAGAGCAAGCTCCAAAACCCCCGAGCATTCTTCATCGAGTCTCAACCTCCGCACCTCGCGTGCAACCAAGGGGCGACACCGACATTCCCGTCAAAGTCATCCAAATCGGTTCTAAAGCCGCTCAGACCACCCGTATATCGGGAGGTCTGAATGAAAAATAGGAACTCGTGCTCATCACTTTCCCCTAGGCTAATGTCGACGTGTTTGCCTAGCAACCGTCACAAATGCCTTGGATCCCTAGGGAAGTGATTCAGCACAATCTGAAGATCTATCCCGACGCTCGACCTGTACATCAGAAGCCTCGGAAGCAATCAGTAGAGCAACAAAACTTCATACGTCAAGAAGTGAAGAAGTTGCTCGAAGCTGGATTCATCCGAGAAGTCTTCCACCCAAAATTGCTGGCAAACCCAATCGTTGTACCCAAGGCTGGCGGGAAGCTTCAGATGTGTATTGACTACACTACACTGAATAAGGCATGTCCAAAAGATCTATTCCCACTACCTAGAATAGATCAGATAGTGTATTACACCTCCGGGTGTGAATTGTTGTGTTTCCTAGACGCATATTCTGGATATCATCAAATCGGAATGTCTAGGGAAGATGAAGAACATACTTCCTTCATCACAGTAGATGGATTGTATTGTTACACCGCCATGCCATTCGGTCTCAAAATTGTTGCTTCAACGTTTGTACGAGCTATGTACAAAACTTTTGGAGAGCTCATCAGAGAAGTAGTGGAGGTGTACGTCGATGACACCGTCGTCAAGATCAAGAACAAGGAGTCATTTATTGACACCTTGCAATCTGTCTTCGACAAGTTGCGAGTCACACGCACGAAGTTGAACCCGGACAAGTGTGTCTTCGGGGTTAGCTCCGGGAAACTTCTTGGTTTCTTGGTGAACCACCGAGGAATAGAAGCAAACCCAGCAAAGATTAAAGCTATTGAAGAAATGCGAACACCAGCCCGCATCAAGGATGTCCAGAAACTGACTGGATGTCTAGCTTCCCTCAGCTGGTTCATCTCAAGACTGGCAGAACGGGCACTACCGTTCTTCAAGTTATTGAGGAAGTCCGGACCATTCCAATGGTATGAAGAAGCAGAAAAGGCATTCCAGGAGCTGAAGCAGCTCCTCACCACTCTACCAACCTTGGTAGCTCCGAATCGTGGTGAGCCACTTCTGCTTTACATTTCGACAACTGACGAAGTTGTCAGCATGGTCCTGGTTGCGGAAAGACCAGAACCACCTCCAGTTCAGGAGTCCAGACCCCTCCGGGGGGGTCCGGAGCTACCTGAAGACGAGTCTGGGTCCCAACTCCCAGACCCAGATCCTCAAGGCGAGACGTCGTAGGATCCATATCCTTAAAATGAAGGAGTCACTGCTGCTGAATAAGAAGATTGGGACCCCTCCAGGAAGGTCCGGATCACTTCAGAAGAAGCTCCGGGTTCCTCCAGCCAGAACTCAGAAGTCCCCGAACAAGGTCCGGACCCCTCCGAGAGGGTCCAGGTTGATGAGGAGGAAGCTCCGGGCCCCTTTGGGAGGGTCCGGACAGTCCAACGCCCTGTATACTTCATTAGTGAAGTATTACACGACGCCAAGACTCGGTACCTAGAGGTGCATAAGCTGCTCTATGCAGTTCTTATTGCCTCTAGGAAGCTTCGACATTACTTCCAAGCTCACAAGATTTTAGTGGTAACTTCTTGTCCACTGCGTGCAATCTTGCATAACCCAAACTCTACTGGGAACATTGCAAAGTGGGCAGCGGAATTGGCCGAGTTCGACCTTGAATTCGTCCTAAGACAAGTGATCAAGAGTCAAACATTGGCGGACTTTGTGGCGGGATGGACACCCTCCCCGTCAAATCTTGGGGGCCCAAGTGAGAAGAAGTCGGAACCCAAGGTTCCGGTATTCATTGAGCCTCACTCGACTCTCTACTTCGACGGCTCCGTGCAGAAGCAGGGGGCCGGAGCTGGAATCCTTCTCCTCGCTCCGACTGGGGAGAAGGTCAAATACATGGTTCGTCTTGACTTCAAGGAAACCAACAACATGGCAAAGTATAAAGCGTTAATCTACGGGCTTAAGGTGGCACTGTCATATGGTGTCAAACAAGTGTTGGTAAAGGGTGATTCACATCTTGTTGTAAAACAAGTCAAAGGTGAATGTTGCTGCAATAACCCTCAACTAGTTGCGTACCTACTTGAAGTACAGAAGCTTCAGAAGGACTTCGAAGTCCTGGACCTCTGCCATGTCCAGCGTCTCAACAATGCTGAAGCCGACGAACTCTCGACGAAAGCTTCAACCGGAGCTCCGGCTCCCGACGGAACCTTCGTCCGGAGGTTGTCTAAACCTACAGCTCAGCCTGCCGAACTGAGCGAAGGGGGCGAGACCAGCACCTCGAAGCTGGCGGTCTCGATGGCCCTGTTACCATGGCGTCCATCAAGGGTCGTAGGTGCTGCAGGAAGCTCCGAGCAACCCAACACGCAAGACTCAAATCCTCAAGCTAGCTCTGATGCATGGATCTCAGAGATCCGGAGCTATTTGAAAGACAATTTCCTTCCTGAAAATAATATATCCACTGACCGGATAGTCAGATTGGCTAAAAGATACACAATGGTAGAAGGGGATCTCTACCGGCGTGATGCCAACGACGTCCTAATGCGGTGCATTACAAGGGAAGAAGGCTGCGAGCTCCTCGCAGAAATCCATGAAGGCGAGTGTGGGAACCACGCGTCTTCCCGCACGCTGGTCAGTAAAGCCTTCCGACATGGCTTTTACTGGCCTACAACACTCCAGTATGCAACTGATCTAGTGAAGAAATGTGAAGCATGCCAGTTCCATGCAAAGCAAATTCACACACCGGCTAACCCCTACAAATGATATCTCTTACATGGACATTCGCTTTGTAGGGGATGGATATGTTGGGACATTTCCCAAGAGCCGTCGGAGGTTACAAGTTCATGTACGTTGCCATTGACAAGTTCACCAAGTGGCCGGAAGCAACTCTAGTTGTGACAATAAACAAGCAATCAGCTATCAACTTCTTGCAGTCCATCGTATGCAGATTTGGAGTCCCAAACAAGATCATAACTGATAATGGGACCCAATTCACAAGCTCTGCATTTCAAGGATATTGCGAAGACCTCAACATTCAAGTCAGCTACGCCTCTGTAGCTCACTCGGCAAGCAATGACCAAGCTGAGAGAGCAAATGCAGAAATCCTAAAAGGACTCAAGACGCGCACATATGAGCGCCTAAAAAAACATGGAGCCAACTGGATTGAAGATCTTTCGCCCACCTTAAGGGCCAATAGGACAACTCCAAACCGGTCAACTGGAGAGACACCCTTCTTCCTGGTGTATGGAGCTGAAGCAGTCCTTCCTCCGGAAATCACCTTGGAGTCAGTCCGGGTTCAGACCTTCGACGATGCCACACAGGACCAGCTCCGACGTGAAGACCTTGACCTCCTTGAAGAGGGAAGGTGTCGAGTAGCTGTTCGGAATGTCCAATACCACCAAGCTCATCAGCGCTATCACCAAAGGCATGTTCACACCCGATAGCTCAAGGAAGGCGATTTGTGCTATGGAGAATACAAACTCGAGAAGGGTTAAACAAACTCTCCTCCAGCTGGGAAGGACCCTTCTGAGTGATCAAAGTATCCCGTCCCGGATGCGTTCGCTTGGCAACCGAGGATGGTACACCTCTCCCTAATCCTTGGAACATTGAGCACCTCCGTAAGTTCTACACTTAACATCACGGAGGTGAGTCTGTAGTTACATGAGATGTATGTTATAGAGTCATTGTACAAAGTCGGGTAGCTCCTTCGGGAGAACAGTCGGACCATCCCCGGAAGGTCCGCAAAGTTCAGACAACACTTTTCAAAGTCTCAGAACTAAAAGTGTAGCTAGCTACCTTGGGTCAAACGAGAAATGCAACACACTTAGCCTGGTTCCGTACTCTAAGAGTGTGCTTGTTTCCCCTGTACCCCGGACCTATAATGAAAGACATCATTGTGAATACAGACTCCACGTGCATTTATTTTGTACAGCCTCAATATTTTTTATTTTTCTCTTTCTTGTCTATAACAAAGTTGTGCAATTCTTAAGAAACTTTAGCTCGACCAGTTCATATATAATTCAAGTTGTATTGTCAATTCTTCCGGGTCTAAACATTGTTAATGGTCTACTCGTCTAAATGCCGCCAAGCCAATCTATGTCCGGAGTGTGCTATCGACTTAGCCTGGTCCTGCACCCTAAGTACGCCACTCTACCTACACCCTGGCAGGCCGAAGTAAGGCGAGTCCAGAAACGATCGAACCTGGAGAAAACAAGACAGTGCACTTGATTGTATTTAGAATTGCGTTCGACCTAAAAATTTCTTTCGAGAATAGTAAGCCACAAACGAGTTATAGAGAAGAAATGAATTTTACTGTTTTTCTTGACTTCAGTGTGTAGGAAAAATAAAGATCTCATGATGATGGTGGATGAAGCCGGAGTTATCAAAACTCCGACACCCCCTAAGGTGGTCTACTGTCGATGTTTCAAACATTGATAATAGACATCGCCGGAGCTACAAAGTTCTAGCAAATCCAGGGGGGCAGCCGTCAACGTGAAGAAAAGATGGTGGGATAGGGAGTCTGCTGTCGACGCACCGCTTGTTGACAGTGGTTGCTGCCGGAGCTACCAAGCTCTGACATCCCCAGAGGACTAACCGTCAATGCTCTGCGTGTTCACAAGGGTCACTGCCGGAGCTACTAAGCTCCGACAAACTCAGGGGGCTCCTACTATCGGCGACTTCAGACCTACAAACTACAAGTTCGAAGCGCGCAAGTCCTCAACAACTGTTACGTCCTCTTGGTACATGTTCACAATCAAATTGTGTACATCTACCAGGGGGCCAAGTGGGACAACAAAGGTGTTGAAGACAAAAAAAATGAAATTCATAAAAAAAATGGATTTCATTCATCTGGAGACAAGAGATTACAAAATTGGAGAAAATGAAGAGAAGATACAAGCGGGAGCTACAAAGAGAGAGTCCTAGACCCTACGGAAGAACGAGGCGACCTTCTGGGCAACCTCCGACACGCTAGCTTTGGCGGCTTCTCCCTATCCGTCGATGGGGCCTTCAAGCACCGGGTCCAGTGGGAAGTGAGGGTCCCTGCTTGTGTAGCACGTCAGCATGAACTCTTCGACATTCTTCGCCAGGGATTGTCCTTCGGTTTCCAGCTGGTCCGCGATGACATCACCCATCTTGGTGAGCTTGTTGCCCGCCGAGCTCAACGCTTACAATGCCAAATCAAGCTCCGGCTCCTGGTCATCCGGACGCACGGGACTAAAACCCATCAGGGTCAACACGTCGTTGGCTTTGCCCAAGAAGTCCCAAACTTGTTGGGACTCCGCAGCCCTCGAGCCTCGCATCTCTTCCAAGGATCTTCTGGTCGCTGCAAGCTCCAAATTCTCTCGGGCAAGACGCTCAACCTCTTTGGTGTTCTGCTGAATCTTTTCAACAACCTGCCTTTCGAGTTTACTCAGCTCCTTCTCCTGGAGGTGGATCTTGTTCCAGCGGTCGACCAGGTCCTTCTCCCGGTCCTGCACTTTCTTCTCCCTGGCAGCAATTTCATCCTCCCTCTTGTGGAGGTCCTGTCCTCGCTGCCAGGCCTTATTCTCCTCCTTCTCGCAGCGCTCCTCCAGCTTCTTGGTGCGCTCCACGAGACTCTTGTCACCCAGAGTTAGCCTCTGAGTAAGCTCCTCCTCCCTCTTCACGAGGTCATCCCGCATCTACATGAGTTTTTGCTCTTCATCTTCGAGCTTTTTCTCCCTTTCCTCAAGAGTCTATCGGCGCTTGACGAGGCTATCGTAGATGGCGTTGAGCTTCTCTTTGCGATCATTCGCTACATTATTAGCAGCTACGACCTGTTCGTGGATGGCCCGAGACTGGTTGTCGAGGGATCGCACCATGCTTTCCCTCTCGTCGAGTAGCTGGCCCTAGTACTCCATCCGGGTCTTCTCCTTCTTCACCCACTCCCTGTCGTCAGCCAGCCTGGTTTGCGCCAGCTTGGTCTCGAATTGGAGCTGGTTGCGCCACCTCCGAAGGGTTTGACGCTCCTCCTCGAGGGCCTTGCTATCGTGGTAAAAGGCCAGCTGCACTTGACGAAGGCTGGAGCAGGCGTTGTCGATAGACAACGACAGAGGGATCGGCTTCGGACCTGCAGGGGTCCTCCCCGCTAGTTCCAGTGGGTTATCCATAACAAAAATCAGGTCCCACTCTACAAGAGCGGTCCCTTGAGCTTCCATGGCACTAGGGCCGCCCTCCGGGATAGCCTCAGTCGCCGCCGAGGAAGGTCCTGCAGCAGAAGTTCCTACCTCTGGAGTCGGCTCCGAAGGTCCTTTCGCCTGATCATTGACAACTTGTCCCTCAGGCGGGGGACTGGCAGCCTCCTCTTGGCACCCTGGCTCAGGCGCGGGTACCTCCGGAACCACTACCTCCGGGGCAGGCGTTGAAGGTTCTGCCGAAGTTGAAGCTACTTCCGGCTCTGATGCTGGCGCCTCCTCCACCGCTGGTTCAAGCGTTGGTGCCTCGACTGCCATTGGCTCGGGCGCCGACACTTCTTCGACAACCGTCTCAGGCGCCGGAATTTCATCAAGACCGGGCTCTGCCACCGGAACTTCACCAACACCCGACTCCACTGCCAGGGCTTCTTCAACCACTGGCTCCACTGCCCGGGCTTCAACAACATCCGGCTCTAGGGCCGGGACTGCAGCTACCTTCGTCTCTGAGGCTGGAGTGTCCATCATCTCAGCATCCAAACCCGGAGCTTCAACCTCTGGGGCTGGTGCCGCTGGTACATCTTCATTCCCGTGGTCCAGCGCTACCACGGGAGCTTCAAGGGATGACTCGAGGTCAAGGACCACGACAGCTGGCGTCGGAGCTGCCGCGGTCTCAACCACCTCTTGGGGCGGCGCTGGAACTAGAGTGGGAGCCTCCGCCTGCACAGCCTCAGCTGCTGCTGCAGGAACTAGAGCTTAAGCCCCTTTCTTGGGTACCCTGTGGATGAAGGACGAAGAAACTCAAAATATGATTACAACAAAAACAATCAATTGAGTTAAAAAAGCAAACTTACCTTGGAAGGCTTTCGCTCAAGCTAGCGCGGAACCTCTTCACCGGACGCTCAGGACTGGACCCTGTCGCCACTGGCGTGGTAGCGCCGGAAGGTTCCCCGGAGCTTGCTCCCGCCATCAGCGACGTCTTGGTTGAGGCCCCCCTTGACCGGGAAGGACCTTTGGACCTAGAGCCTTCAGCTGGCCCTGGTACTGGAGCCACATGGCCGGAGCTAGCGTCCCGAGGAGATACCGATGCTCGGGTGGTCGCCGCCGTCGAAGACCTCCTCCACCAAGGAGAAGGAGCCATCATGGAAGGAGCAGGTCTGACGGACCTCCCGTTAGCATGCTTCAACTTCCTCTTGCGGTTCGAGGGCTCGGCCAACTCCTTGCCCTTGCCTACGACTTCGGTTCTTGGCTTCGGGGCAGGAACGGAGCCATCCTCCGAAGCTCCGGGGATCTCCACCCCAGAGGTTGATCGCCTCTCCATCAGGCCCAAGTCGTCCAACAGCGACATCTTCCTCCGAAGCTCCCTGCACTCCTCTGGTATCATATTCAGAGGCAGGAAGGCCGCCGGTGGAGACACATCGCCAAGGCCGATGTTTCCAGGATGGAACTTCTTGAGATGGGTCTTCCAGGATTCACCGGCCAAGTTGGTGTCCAAGCCGACTTCAATGCGGTTGGTATCCATCTCACTGTTGAAGGCCTAGGCAGGCCAGCTCCTAGCCCTCAACAGGGTCCACCTGTTCGTCAAGAAGTTGCTCAAGACCATCTGCGGGGTCACCCCACCTTCGACACATTTCTGGATTCTGTCCAGGATGGGCTTGTACTCCCTCGACAGCTCCGGCATGTCACTCCAAGTGTCGGTGTCGACGCGAGGAAGGCCTTCAGGCAGCTCCAGCCTCTCGTGTCCCTCGTCGGTGATGACCATCCAGTCTTTCTTCCAGTCGTCCCACTTGTCGGAAGGGAAGGACCTCAAGTACTTGAGGGGAGAGTTTTTCCGCTTCACGAAGTAGTAGAAGCCGATGAACTCATCACTCTTCCCGATCGGGTGGACAGTGAAGAAGGTCCGGAACAACTCCACACAAGGGGGCACGCCCACCCACATCTCGCAAAAGTGGACAAAAGTCACCACCAACAAGATTAGTGGGGGCCCAGATGGTGGAGCTGCAGGCCATATAAATCTAGCAGCATCAGAAAGAAAGTGGAGAAAGGCGGGATCAAACCCGCCATGGCGTACCCAAGGAAGTACACCATATCTCTAGCTTGCTGCTTCTCGAAGGGAAGCTTGTCGTAGCGAATGTCATTGTCGAAGGAGTCACTGGACCATCCCATGTAGGTCCGGACCCTGGACAACTCCTTCTTGCTCCCAATGCAGCTCTTGGGGAGTCCCAACTTCATCGCAGCACAACGTGGCGAGAGAAGAAAAGCGAGCGAAAGTTTGGAGGATTTGAGCGCAAATCCGAATGAAGGCATAAAGAATCCCCCAAACGGTGCTCGCTTTCCTTCTTAAGTAAGCCCCCGCAACGCTTGGATGGAAACCGTAGAGGAGCCGATGATACAGTTCAAAAACTTCACCCTGCCAATGACAAGGGGGCCCAGGGCCACCGCGACGATCAAGTCGAGGTACTTACCCCAGGAGAACGGTTGTCATCATGAGAGGCGGGAAGCCCGAGGGTGGCGGCCTGACAGGGCGCGCGGAACGGATACGGTTTTCGTATCGGGAACCGATGATCTTCAATTGCGTGAGATCCGCATGCTCAGATCTCACCTGCCGCATCATGGATATGCCACACAGCGATGGTTTAACTGTGAGCTACCGCCAACGGCACATCCAAAGACCTTTGAAGACACAGTTCAAAAACTGAAGGATGGACCCACCTCCGGCAGAACGACTTCATCCAAAAGGTCTCTCCCAGAGGTGGGCCTAGGGGGCCACTGTCAGTACCCTGCATACCGTATACCCCTTGGGACTGCAAAAAGACTAAAGGAACTTCACCTGTCTAAGTTGAAGACCTCTGAAGGCCCCACGTGTCATATGGAACCGTACCTGCCTCCCTTCTATGGTTAGTCCCGGTGCTGCCACGTGTATCCTACAACCGGAGCAACATCCCACATATGGGAAAGCTCCGGGCTAAATACTTATGCGGCACCTCCGGACCTAACCCCCGACAGAGGGAAGCTCCGGTCCCGACACGTGTACAACAGCACCGAACCTACCCGCCCCAGACAGTAAGCTCCGGAGCTGCCACGTGTCCAACCACCGGACCTTCAACTTCAACAAGCAAACTGGAGGACCCCCAACGGCTCGGACCTTCGAGGGGCAATCAAGGACTTCAAGACCCAATTAAGTGTCATTAATACCACCTTAATGACACACAATCAGAGGGCCCTTAATACCAGTAACGACACTGTCAAGACTCGTTACCACGTTATTAAGGGTAATTAAGCTCATTAATTGTGTATTAAGCATCAGTAACCGCCAGGGCCACATGCCGGGCCAGGCTAGCGATGTAACGACCAGTCCTTGTACTATAAAAGGACTGATCGATCGATACACAGGAGGCTCTCGGCTAGACTCTCCTCGAGACACTCTTCCATACTCGGCTCTGACACACGCTCTCAAGTGCTCAGAAGCTCAATACATAACTACACACCCCGTGGAGTAGGGTATTACGCTTAGGCGGCCCGAACCACGTAAATCCTCGTGTCAATTTGCCTCGTGTTCTGAATATCTGTGCACCCACTACCGAACTACAAACTCCGCGGGCTGCCAACGGTAGTACTGGGAGAATTGCGGGAACTAGACTCCGACAAATACTATTATGGTGGTGGTGGATAGACTATCTAAATATGCCCACTTTGTAGCCCTCAAGCACCCTTTCTCTGCAAGTAAGGTGGCTCAAGTGCTTCTGGACCAAGTTATCAAATTACATGGACTACCAAATTCTATGCTATCAGACAGGGATGCTATATTCACTAGTAGCCTTTGGAAGCATCTCTTTCAGAGTCTCCATGTTAAGCTTCTATTATTTACTGCTTACCACCCCCAAACAGATGGACAAACAAAAAGACTTAATCAGTGCTTAGAAACTTATTTGAGATGTGATGTGCAGGCAACCCCAAGTAAGTGGAAGAGCTGGCTCCCATGGCTGAATATTGGTATAATACTTCCTTCCATTCCTCTACTGGGTGTACACCTTTTCAAACTCTGTATGGTTATGCTCCTCGCGAGTGGGCTCTTCCAATGGTTCCTCAATCCACAGAAAAAGACATCAGTGAGTACTTTGTTGAAAGCCCTGCTCATCTAGAATTGATTAAACAAAAGCTGGCAGTAGCACAGAATAGAATGAAGCAGAAAGCAGATAAGAACATGGCTGACCGGGAATTCATGGTGGGCGAGCTGGTCTTGCTGAAGCTTCAACCATATGCGCAGAGCACTGTGGTCAATCGCCCATACCCTAAGCCCGCTTACAAGTTTTTTGGACCATATCGCATCTTGGACCGGATTGGCAAAATTGCTTATCGTCTGGACCTTCTAGATGAGGCCAAGGTACACCCGGTGTTTCACATCTCCCAACTCAAACCCTACACATCAAATTATTCCCCAGTGTTCTCGGATCTGCCAAAGATTGAAGATTTAAGCTCCCACCCACTCAAACCTCTTAAGATTCTGGAAAGAAGGTTGGTTAAGAAGGGGAATCAAGCCACACCGCAGGTGAAGCTTCAGTGGTCTTCTACATCTGACCATGTCATAACTTGGGAGGATTGGAATGTCTTCATCAAGGTGTTTCCGCAAGCTTCGGCTTGGGTACAAGCCGTCTTTGGCGAGGGGGAAGGTGTGACGACGGCGACAGAAGGAGATGCATCGTCGGCAACAGAGATGGTAACCAAGACATCGGCAGAGCTGCGGGAGAAGGAAGAGTGATTGGTGAAAAGTGTGGGTACGGGGTAAGTTGTGTCGGGAGCGTGAGTATTTCTGGTGTGGAGTGAGCTGACGTGTGGGCCCGATGTTGTGGAGTGGGACCCATGCGTCAGGAAGGAGTTTATATACCCAGAACATCTTGGAGGAGAGGCAAAAAAAAAAAACAGAATCGTAACAAACCACTTGCATCTCTACTTATCGTCGCTCGCGTGTGCTTACCCTCGCCGACGAGATCCGTGATCGCGCTCACGCCGGAGTCCCGACGACCTCCGGCCACGGGCCATCACAATTTAGTTCACAACTTTTCGAGTGGTGGTGGTGGTGGTGGAGAGGGGAGACGCCAAACGGCAGATGGCGTCCACGTGGGATAGATGGGCTGACCTGGGACGTCGTGGGCCTATATTTCAGTTTTATGGGCTTAGGCCGGCCCAGTTTATTGGGCACAGCGGCCTACCGCCTATCCGGCGTTGTTGCCGCCAGACTTTCCGTTTTACTTTCAGTCTTACACTTTTGCACTTGGGTTGGGCCAGTTTTTCCTGTCCTTCAGTAATGTGTTGTGAAGAAGGACCCAAGGCCTACTCTCGACCCCTAATGGGCTTAAACGAACTTTGTGTCATAAGGCCCATAGATGCATGCGGCGGCCTGCTCGGACCCGATCGAGACTAGACAGAATACCGTGCCGTCATCCCCTCCGCCGTTTTTGACTCCACCATGCTGCGCGCAAACTTATGCTACAATGTGAATCTGTGCAAGCTACCTCCACGTGACAATGTCACAATGACATGAGCCACTACGCCTCTACCGTGACCTCCATGGCGCCCGCAGCTGGCCGGCCCTGATCACGTTGGCCCTTGCCGAATTCTCGCGGAGCGGATGAGATCGCGCGGTTGGGGAGGGAACCGGCAATCCTGCCGGAAACACGGCACCGTTCTGCCGCTCGCCGCAGGGACGCTGCCGTCCGATTGGTCGAGCGGGGCGGAGCCGGTCGTGCCTTGCCGAGGAGTTGACTGGAGGGCCGGCGAGATTTCGGGCGGACCCTGGTGGATGGATACGCTCGCGCGCGGATCGTGGGAGGCGGCGGCGGCTCGCTCCTCGTTGACCGGCCGGGGGTCCAGGCGTCTCTGAATTTGTACTAGTATTGAGCAGGCGTATGCCCAACTGAAATAGCGGCCGTTTTACTGGCCAACTGTAACTGCCTAGTAGAGTGCTTAGATACGATGCATGCTAGCCTTTCTGGTCCTTTTCATTTACGAGCGTAGGAGTACTTCAGATAGCCGAAAATGCGGCGACTTTGAGAACCTGCTGCTCGGGAACGGGAACAACGCATGTGACCCTGAAAGTTACAGGTCCGCACCGCACGCAAGCATCGTGAACTGTACGATCCATCCAGGTAAACAGAAGCGAGCTCTGAAGTAGCCCGTTAGTTTAAGTTCACAATGCAGTTCTACCGAGTCGGATGTAGCTAGAAGACAGTAAAACAGAGAGCTGGACGTGCCATAGTCCACCAACCATCAGAATATTAAATCGAGAACAAGTGAACTACACATAAAAAGGACCGGCCTAGTACTTAAATATTTTACCTATAGGTCAGTTAAGCGCTCCTATTTAATTACTACTGTACTTCTGTTCATGCTAACATGTTGACCCTAGCCATGTGCAAGCCGTTGCACAAACCAACAGAGGAAGCAATCCGTGAGATCCGTCTGCATGCAAGCCGTTTTGCTGCCTATAAATAGGGCGCGGGCGCTCAAGCTTACATCCACACAGCTCACACCATCCACTTCTCATCTACTTGCATCCGATCACAAAAATACCTGCGAAACCACGAGTCCACGGCATCCTAGCTAGCAGATATATAGCCAGATAGAAACAGAGAGCAGAGCTATATGGCTTCCCAGTCGTCCCAGCTCGTGGTGACAGTTGCTGTTCTCGCGTCGCTCCTCTATCCTGGCGCATCCGTCGAGTTCCACCGCAAGCTCGCCAGCTGGTCGTCCGACGCCACCGCGACGTGGTACGGCGCCGCTACTGGAGCCGGAAGCGATGGTATATACATATAGCCTGGCCCAAGCTTCTCATACCCTGTTAGTTCGTGCATGACTCATTTCCCCAAGCTCATCGTAAACTTGTTCACATAAATAGGTGGCGCATGTGGCTACAAGGGTGCCGTCGACCAGGCGCCGTTCTCGTCTATGATAACCGCGGCCAGCTCTGCCGTCTATAACTCCGGCAAGGGTTGCGGATCTTGCTATCAGGTGTGTAAAATGTGTGCTGCTATCTAGTAGTAATATGTTTCAAAATATTTAACCGTTGTTGACTCACAGGTGAAATGCACGGGTAACGACGCTTGCTCCACCAACCCGGTCACTGTCGTTGTCACTGACGAAAGCCCGTCCTTGAACGACCCGGTCCACTTCGACCTAAGCGGGACGGCGTTCGGCGCCATGGCGAAGCCCGGCCAGGCCGACCAACTCCGCAACGCAGGCCGCCTCCCGGTCCAGTACACCCGGTAAGCATGGAGATGAATACACAAACGCATCTTGTCTACACTTACAGGCTTTCAAGCAACTTCACATGCAATCCACGCATCCTTGAAGCATCTAGATCGTCATCTCGCCATGGACCACACACGCACGGCACATATGCACTCGTTTCAATAACTGACATGTAACGACTAACGAACGGTGTGTCCTCTGGTGCATTTTCCGCTCGCCGTGATGATGTGTACAATACAGCGCGCAGTGCAACTGGCCAGGAGTGCAGTTAACCTTCGCGGTGGACGCCGGCTCGAACCCGGAGTACTTCGCCGTGCTCATCAAGTACCAGAACGGCGACGGCGACCTCTCGGCCGTCGATCTCATGCAGACCGGGGCCGGCGCGGCATGGACGCCGATGCAGCAGTCGTGGGGCGCCGTCTGGAAGCTCAACTCCGGATCACCCCTGCAGGCGCCCTTGTCCATCCGCCTCACGTCCAGCTCCGGCAAGCAGCTCGTCGCCAGCAACGTCATCCCCGACGGGTGGAAGCCCGGCGTCGCCTACCAGTCGGCGGTCAACTTCTAGTTGATCCGTATAGCTAGCATAATCTCGCATCATGTGCGGGCGTAATAATATCTAACTACGTACTGTATGTGTGTAGACTCTCAAGTCACAACAGAGGTTGCATACTTTGCAAAGGTGCAGCCGTGCGTGCGTGTGAAATAATGGCGAGAGCCAGATGAGGAGGAGGCGCAGATGTGCGAGCATAGTTCTCCCCTCTTCGCAGTTTCGTCTATGCCGCTACATGGAGATGGAGATGTGTCGATTGTGTCAACCTATGTATGCATGTAACAGCAGCTTGTCATTGCTGCCTAATACCAGAACTGCTGATAAGTATTGTACGTATGTTTGATCAATGCATAATTTCCCGTTTCATTTTGTACATTTGTGTTTGCATAGGTGATTGTGCGTACATGTATGTTAACGCCTGTTGTTTAAAAAAACGCAACGTAGTTGTGCATACAAAAGATATGCTTGGAGTCTTCTTGCCAAGCTTCACCTCTGAAAAAAAAAACACATGAATTTATCTTGGTTTGGGCTTCAGCCGCTAACTTGGGGCTCGGCCTAGTTACCCAAATAATTGAGTCTAGCCGCTATAGGCCGGACTCATTCGGCTATTGACTGCGAAACAATCGGTCTGGGTTGTGAATATCCCATGGGCCAGGTCAATCTAGAAAGGCTGTGAATTTCCTATGGGCTAAATATGTCACATGGTGTATGCTGGGCTGATGGCGCTGCCCACAGTTCTAGCCGTGCGTCTGTGTGCACCATGTGATCAACATTAACAAACGTAGCGCTGTAGCTAAAGTCATCACTGCTTAATCACCTTCTTTGTCTATGTTAACTCCATGATGGTGTACATAATTGATTCAAACAACCAATCACTACTATACCAAATAGAACCGAAACTCATGTGTGCCTACATGAAAAGTAAAAACGGGCGTAAAATTCTTACCGTCGCGAGAGCTTGCTCCGTAATATCTACAATGTTGGTACGAAATCGAAACGAACGTATGTGCGACTCAGAAATAGGGATACATGAGGTCTGAAACGGATGGGGTGCGTGACAACTCTCGTTTGGGCTTCTTGCCAAGTTTCACCTCATAAAAAGATATGCTTGGAGTCTTCTTGCCAAGCTTCACCTCATAAAAAAACACATGAATTTATCTTGGTTTGGGCTTCGGCCGCTAACTTGGGGATCGGCCTAGTTACCCAATAATTTGGTCTAGCCGCCATAGGCCGGGCTCATTCGGCTATTGTCTGCGAAACCAACAGTATGGGTTGTGAATATCCATGGGCCAGATCACTCAAGAAAGGTTGAGAATTTTCCATGGGCTAAGGCCGTCTCCAACAGCTTCCTCAAATAAAAACCTATTCCCATTTTAGATGTTAAAAGGGAGACTGAACCCCCTCCAACAGGTGTCCCAAACCAGAAGCCCATTTAACGCATCGGCTCTTCGCCCAAACATAGGGGCAGTCTCCACGCACCCCAACCAAACCGCCCATTCACTTTCTTCTTCCTCGCTGTGTCGCCCTCCTCGCCCGTACGCCACCCCACCAGCGCTCCTCCTCGCCGCACCTTCTTACCCCGACGCGCCGCCTTCCTCCTCGCCGTTGCCACCTCCCTCCTGCACGCGTTGCCTCCCTCTTCCCCGCCACGACCTGGTGCCACCTACCTCCTCGTCGCGCCCCCTCCTCCGCGCCGCGACAGTTTGGGTGGCGGTTCAGGCTAATTGCCATTGTTGCAGCTTCCTCTTGCTTTCAGTCGTTTCGATCACTTCTTGCTGTATATCTGAATCTGGCCGGTGCCTTTGTCATGTACTCCAGTGACAAGAGATTAAAGGTTCCGCTATTTCACAAGAGATTGAAGGTTCCGCTATTTCAGTGATGTTTCAACAATGAAATGTTCAGAGCAATGTTATAAGTGGTGTTCCAGTGTTGTTTCGTTGATGTTTCTGTAATGAAATTGATGTATGAAATCTTCGGATTGAAGTTTCAGCTGTTTCAGTGACGTTTGAGCAATGAAGAGTTCAGAGCAATGTTTATACACAAGTGTTGTTTCGTTTATGTTCAGACAAAAGTTCCAGCCGTTTCAGCAATGTTCAGGTTGAAGTTTCAGTAATGAAATGTTCATAGCAATGTTTATACATCATTGATTGCCGAATCCAACTCCTCCACAGCCGCTCCTTGGATAAGTGAACCAGGGAATATGTCGTACATTCGCTACTGGTGGTGGACGCCGCTGTGAGTCTGCACAGCAGGGAAGACGAAATGGAGTGAAGCATTGTTCCCGCGAAACAATCAGCAAAATCGTTGGTAGTAGCCTATACTGGACTCGCTGTTGGAGAAAGAAAAATATGGGCTACGGCTCACGGAGGCCAACGACCCCTAAATCGTCAAATGGGGGTCTAATTTTAGGCTTCCTTGTTGGAGCCAGTCTAAAATGTCACATAATGGATGCTGGGCTGATGGGGCGGCCTACTGTTCATGCCGTGCGTCTGGATGTACCACGTGATCAGCATTAACAAATGCAGCGCTGCCGCAAAATCACCACTTTCTTTGTCTATGTTAACTCCATGATGGTGTACATAATTGATTCAAACAACCAATCACATGCACATACTATCCCAAACAGAACATAAACTCATGTGTGCCTACATGAAAAGTCAAAAAACGGGCGTAAAATTCTGACCATCGCGAGAGTTTGCTCCGTAACCTCTGCAATGTTGGTACAAAATCGAAACGAACGTATGTGCAGCTCAGAACTGAGGATCCATGATGTCTGAAACGGATAGGGTGCGTGACAACTCCCATAAGGTGCGGCTGCTGTTCACCACCGGCCGACGCAGAATATGCATGATGCTCCGGGTGTGACCAGCGACCTCGTGAACGGCGAACGACGAACGATCAAGTGCGTATTATGCATATGGGGGGGGGGGGGGGGGGGGGGGGGGCTGATGGCCGATGGATACAACTAAAAGCCAAACCGACAGTGTCTCATAGGCCTAAGCACATGGATGCACTTACGTTAGACGGAGTACATATACGGTACGCCGTGCCGTACAACGTGCAATGACGATATCGAGTGGTAGGTAGCCATTTGACAATCGAACACACAACTGAGCGATCGCAAAAGTGGCAAATATTGAGACATTTTCTCTCACGTGCGACACATGCTCAACTGACAGGAACTACCCTGTGTCGCTTCTTTTATCCAGGTCGCCGGAGTTGACCATGCACTCCCGCTCTCTCAGCCCTAAAAGAACGAACAAATTGCCACGTTCGTCTCGATGATCCGTCATGCATGTGCGACCGTTTTAATTCCTCTCACGTTCTGAACCGCTGAATGAAACGGTCCTGTATATATGCCTCACTCGTATCGAGCTTTTATTCTCGCAGTGAACTCGCTCACCAAGTAGCGAGGAGCCTCATCAAAAATAGTACAGTAGCAGCCAAATGGCCATTCCAGTGGCTCTGTACGCTGTGGTGTCAATGGTACCGTTTCTCGTAGGCCCTGTTTTCTGCAATGGCGGCAACCCGTGGCCGGTGTCTCGGCAGAACTACACCAGTACCAGCCGGTACACCTTGGCGCCGGGCAATGGGAACGGCTGGTTCTCCGGCGGCGCGACGTGGTACGGGAGCCCTTACGGCGCCGGCAGCGACGGTAAGTGCACGCATCCACGCTACTCAAACGCAGTTATTACATACCCCAAAATGTGTGTTTTGAACGCGTAACCAACCTGTTGATTTCGTTGCAGGCGGTGCGTGCGGGTACCAAGGCTCCGTGAGCAAGCGCCCGTTCTCGTCGATGATCGCGGCCGCCGGCCCTTTGCTTTACAAGGGCGGCAAAGGATGCGGCGCCTGCTACCAGGTCAGTATTCATTTATCATCATCGATCGACGACGCTGATATATTCTTCTGTGTGCCCATACTACTTTTTAGTGAGCTAAATTAATAAAGTTTCGTGTACGCTTTTTGTGCCGATGTGAAGATCAGGTGCAGCGGCAACAACAGAGCCTGCTCCGGTCGTCCAGTTACTGTCACCATCACTGACTCCTGCCCCGGCGGGGTCTGCCTCGCAAAGACGGGCCACTTCGACATGAGTGGCACCGCCTTCGGTGCCATGGCTAACCGCCGCATCGGCATGGCCGACCGACTCCGCGCTGCCGGAATCCTCAAGATCCAGTATAAGAGGTGCTATTCATTTTTTTTTTGAACTAGCAGTGACACTCAAGTTATTAATTACGCGCACGGTCGTCTGCAATGGCATTGTCTTGTTAGGGTGCCGTGCAGGTACAACGGCATGGGCGTTGCCTTCAAGGTGGACGCGGGCTCCAACCCGTTCTACCTCGCCGTGCTAATCCAGTACCTGAACGGCGACGGCGACCTCGCCAGGGTGGACGTCATGCACCAGCAGGGAGGAGGAGATGCGTGGACGCCGATGCAGCACTCGTGGGGCGCCATGTGGCGCTTCAACACCGGCAAGCGGCTGCGCGGGCCGTTCTCCGTCCGGCTCACCTCGGGCTCCGGCAAGGTCCTCATCGCGAGGAACGTGATCCCCGTACGGTGGCGCCCTGGGATGACCTACCGGTCCAATACCAACTACTATTAGTGTAGAGTACGTACCATGGATGGGCGCTCCAATCTGCAACGCCTATTAAAGGAATTGGGCGTTTACATTTTCTGGGTGTCAATTTTATTCTCTGCCATCTTGTAACCGTGATGGAATCCAGGTGCAGGAACGCGCGGTATTAATACCAAAAAAAAAGGGAAACTGGATTTTCTAGGTCCATTTGTGTAGCAAAACCCAGAGAGCCCATATGATTCTGCCGGCCACCTCCAACCCAATTCCGATTTTGCTCTAGTACAATGGGCCTAGATTTTGAAGGCCCATATGATTCTGCCGGCCACTTGGATTTTTTTTTTCATTTAACATTATTTTTTAATCATTTAATATTAATAGCATATAAATTTTATTTTTTTTTGCAAAAATAGCCACCTAATCGTCATGCTGACATGACATGCCACGTCAGCTCTTGCCGTGTGTGGACGGTTGGCTGACATGACGTCACGTCAGCGCCAACTATCACTGTTGAATACTAATTTAGAGACAATTGAGAGAATTGCAAATGATTCAACTATTCTTTATTCATTCACTTGTCTTCTATTTATACATGTGATGGTGGCTATTGGAGAGGAGACATGACTCTTGGATGGAGGAAGTTACAACTGCATATGACTCTTCAAGTGACCACATGTCAAAATTATATTGTAACACTCCCCTTGATCACTTGAACTCCTTGTCAATGACTATAATCTTCGAAAAACCCAGTAAGAAAAATTTGAAGATATATAATTGAATGCTTGTGTAAAAACTCCTAAAAATATTATTAAAACAACAGAAAAACACAACATTTAAATGTCATATATGTTTTCATATAAAAACCCCTGTGGGGAAAATAAGAAAACTGGCATTATCTTGCATTCTCATTGCCTCATTAAAACTTATTGTGAGAAGACTATTAAAAGTAAAAACCCACATAAGAAAAAAGAGTACAATTTGATGCAATAGTCATGCAGCTATTATGGTAAAGCTCCCCCTAAACCTTGTAAATCTATAAGTCTATACATATCTATTCCCTCGACACATTTGAAAAATGTGGAGTATGGTAGTGACTTAGTGAATAAATCAGCTAAATTATCACACAACTTCATTTGTTGGAGATTAATTTCTCTGTTCACTTGAAGTTCATGTGAATAAAAGAGTTTAGATGTTATAGATTTACTAACATTAGTTTTCACATAACCTGACTGCATATGAGCAATGCAAGCTGCATTATCTTCATAGATAATGGTTGGTGACTCAATGGGCTCAATACCACATGAGATTTGAATATGATTAATCACTCTTCGTAGCCAAGCACATTCTCGTGCGACCTCATATAGTGCTATGATTTTAGAGTGATTAGAAGACGTAGCAATTAGAGTCTGTTTAGATGACTTCCAAGAAATTGTCGCCTGTCCGTATAAAAATACGAACCCTGTTTGTGATCTACTATTGTGGGGACCACTTAAATAACATGCATCAGTATATCCAATGAGATTAAGATCTTGTTTCTTTGGAAAGAGAATTCTACGATTTTGTGTACCTTGAAGGTATCTTAAAATATTCTTCACTCCATTCTAATGATATATGGTAGGAGCGCTACTGTATCTTGCTAATAAATTGACTGCAAAAGCAATATTGGGTCTTGTATTATTTGCAAGATACATAAGTGCGCTAATGGCACTAAGGTATGGGTATTCAGAATCCAATACATTTTCTCCTTCTTGACATGGCCAAAATGGATTTGTATCCCTTTCTAAGCCTCTTACTACCATTGGAGTTTTAGATGGATAAGCTTAGTTAATATTGAATTTCTCCAATACTTTTGGAACATAAGCTGATTGGTGTACGAGAATACCCGTATGAAGGTGCTCGAGTTGTAAACCCAAGCAAAATTTAGTTTTACCTAAATCATTCATCTCGAATTCTCTTTTAAGATGATTTTGTGCCTCTTTAATTTCATTCTCAGTGCAAATGATATTTAAATCATCAACATATACTGATATGATACAAAAACCAGTTGAGGATCTTCGAATGAAGACACACGGGCAATCATCATTAGTAGAGTAGCCTTTGTTTAAAAGGAACTCATTCAGTCAGTTATACCACATCCTTCCACACTGTTTCAAGCCATATAATGACTTTTTAAGTTTAACACAAAACATGTTGCGATTTACTTTTCCATTCGGTATGGGTATCTGTCGGAGTGTTGTTCCGGCAATTCTTCCGGTACTACTGTTGGTAGCCCACAGAGTTTGTAGTTCGGTATTGGGCGCGCAGAGATTCAGAACACGATGACAAGTATACGCAAGGATTTACGTGGTTTAGGCCGCGTGAGCGTAATACCCTACTCCACGGGGTGTGTAGTTGTTGTATTGAGCGTCTAAGAGTCGAGAGCTTCGAGAGTCCCCCATGTGTATCGCTCGATCAATCCTTTTATAGCACAAGGACTGGTTGTTACATCGCTAGCCTGACCCGACATGTGGCCCTAGCGGTTACTGATGCTTAATACACAATTAATGAGGTTAATTACCCTTAATAGTGTGGTAACAGGCCTTGACAGTACCGTTACTGGAATTAAGGGCCATCCGATCGTGTGTCATTAATGTGGTATTAATGACACTTAATCGGGTCTTGAAGTCTTTGATTGTCCCTCGTAGGTCCGAGCCGTTGGAGGTACTCCAGTCTGATTGTTGAGGCTGAAGGTCCAGCGGTTGGACACATGGCAGATCTGGAGCTTATCGTCTGGGAAGGGTAGGTCCGGTGCAGTTGTACACGTGTTGGTACTAGAGCTTCCCTCTGTCGGAGGTTAGGTCCAAGGATGCTGCGCAAGTGTTTAACCCGGAGCTTTCCCATATGTGGGACGTAGCTCCGGTTGCAGTATACACGTGGCAGCACCGGGGATTAACCATAAAAGGGAGGTAGGTCCGGTCCCGTATGACACGTGGGGCCTTCAAAGGCCTTCAACTCAGACATGTGAAGTTCCTTTGGTCTTCTTGTAGTTCTAAGGGGTATACAGTACGCAGGGTACCGACAGTGGCCCCCTGGGCCCACCTCTGGGAGAGACCTTTTGGATGAAGTCGTTCTGCCGGAGGTGGGTCCATCCTTCGGTTTTTGAGCCTGTAGGATCGAAGAACACGTGAAATTCTACCAGAGGGGGGTGAATGGTAGATTTAAAAATCTTACGCAGCGGAAACAATTAAACCCCAAACCCTTTCGGCAGAAAAACGATCTGTTAAAGAAATCGTGTGTGAGACTAATCTAAACGTGTTTCACCGTGACAAAAGTGATAGATATAAGAGAGAATCAAGTCACGAAGACAACACAAAAATAATCACTCAAATACGTTGAGAAAAACTCAAGTTATGACCGAAAGATCAAACAATGGTCAATCTGCCCTACCCGAGAAAAAAACAGTTTTGGAACACTGCAAAGAAACTCGTGTAGATCATAGACCACAAATCCAATGACCGTAAAATTTTGACAGATGATATGTAATCAAGTTGTGAAGACAACCCAAAAAGAATAACGTCAATTGGATCTGTAAAACTTGAGTTATCATTAAACCACCGACGAAAGGTAGTGCTGTCCAGAAACTCGACGAGTAAAACTTGTCTGGAACAAGTCGGACGAACAAGACACAAAAGTTCCTTCAAACTACGAATTTTATTCGATAGAACACAAGAGGAACAGCCCTAAAGTCGTGCACCACGAGATCTGGGCTCCCTTGCTTATATAACCAGCCCTTAGGCCAACCCGATATCATCTAGGACTCCAATCCTACTCAGATCACGAATCGTAACTTTTCATAACTGCTCAAGATTCTTCTATACGCAGATAGAAGCAATCTTAAGACTTCCAAACACCTTAGTAACGTATCCCACATTCCTAAACAACTCAAATTTGTGACCCACATGAAATCCTATCATAACCAACTCAAATCTTTCCATATTTGAGTCAAACCCGACTCAGCCGCAGCCTGAGTCCAAAACCTAGTCGGTTGGACCTTTCCGACCAATTCTTTACGTCCACATCTCTTCATCACGTCTCGGAACCATGTAGCCACATCCATGCACTCCTTGCACACGTGCAAACATCTTCCAATGACGTCCACGATACCTTCATATGCATTGTTCTTGATTCAATCATGCCGCGCAACCTCCTGATCTGCTCAACCACAATTCCTCCTGAATTTGGTTGTTGGAACCTCATCTCCTCCCTGAGACTAGTCCAATGGATCCCATCACCAGCCATGTCTTGAACTCAAGCAACACCTGCACATGAATAAATAACCAATCCATACGAGCCCAAGTCCTTGACTTGACTCAAGTTAGTTCCGAACACAACACCTTACGTGAGAACCTCACATAAGCATGTTGCAAAGCACAGCAAAACGATATCATCCATATCATAAAAAACGCACCAAAAACTTAGTAAAAGAATACTAAGCAAACTTTTTAACCATGTAAAGCAAGTACGAAACATTGCAAATGAAAAGCAGAAGCACTGCGGTCAAGTTTTGGACCTTGCCAGAGCAACCCGGACCTTGAGCCAGAGCTAACAAAAACTAGTAGAACCTAGCGCCGGAGCTTACCAAAACTAGTACAACCAAGCTCCCGCCAGAGCTTACAAAACTAGCAAGACCTAGCGCCGGAGCTAACCAGAACTAGTCGGAACTAGTAATCCCAAAAGCCGGAGCTAGAAAAATCAACTTCGGAGCTTAGCAAAAACACGGCAGAGCTATCAAAAACATGTCGGAGCTCAAGACAAAACTCATCGGAGCTAACCAAAGCTAGTCGGACCTTAATAAAAAGGTGTTTTGGTGATATTCAAAACTTTTATCGTCAAAGCAAGTATATTCACTACAAGCCAATGTATTCAACACACATAGGTCTTACAATCTCCCCCTTGATGAATGCATTGGCAACACCATTTAAAATCCGAACATTGGCTTATTCACATAAAAGTTTTGAAGGCAATTTCTCCCCCTTTGTAAATCAAAAGTAAAATGAGAAGAAAAATTATCCCATATTATCTTTCCCCCTTTATTATCTCTCCTTATGCACATATTCTCTTTCTCTTCATGCTTATCTCTCCCCCTTTGACAATGTATTCAGCAAGTCATGAGCATATAAACAAATTATCTCTCCCCCTTTAGTTGTTATGAGCATATTATAACATATACATATAAACAAAGCTCATCCAAGTCATACTATCAAGTACCTTACATTATCACATCAATGAAATACATAAAGTATTGTAAGCCATGCTAGAGATCAAATGTAATTTTCAATTTAAGCAAGTCATGATCTCACAAACTTCACTATTTCAAAACCTGAAAGCATGACACTAGTTGCTGCATTTTTTTATTTTTTAAGGCATAAATTTAGATCATATGATATTTGCAAGAGATTATATGAGCATCTGCCTTATTCTAACCAACCAAGCCAAGCCTATGCCATTTGACAATCAGAAGCTTAAGGACATGGTTTTAATCATACACAACTTCTTCCAAGTTCATATCTAAGTGCAATGACAAGCCATCTCAAAAGAAGAAGTGCGATGCATGCATATTCTCTTGATATTTTCTCAATTTATATTTGTTCATAAAAACTCAACATGTGAGTTGATTACTTGATGAATTCTTAATGATTAAAAGCACTTGTGAACATGTAACAAGTTCAAAACAGCAAGAAAGTTCGACCATGACCATTTTTAGTGTAAGTAATTATTCCAATTACTAGACATGGCAAAACTACAAAATGTATAACACGAGTAATGTAGTAAGAACTTTCAGCATGTAAAAGGAATCACAAAGTCATATATGTATGAAATATTATGCTCATATTATTTTAGTTTCAGATTCACACATAGACTTCCCAAGTTTCAAAACTCCCCCTCAATTTAAGCCATGAGGGTGCATAACCCCTATTTCACTATGAATGTAACAAAAACGAGTGAAATCCAAAGGTTTTGTAAAAATGTCAGCCAATTGTTGTTCGGTATCTACATGGTGAAGCACAATGTTTCCTTTTTCAACGGAGAAAGTGATACCTAATGACAATGTGCTTAGTTCTAGAATGTTGCACGGGGTTTTTAGCAATGCAAATGGCACTAGTGTTATCACAGAATAGTGGAACACTATCTAGATCAACCCCATAGTCCTTAAGTGTTTGAACAATCCAAAGAATTTGAGAGCAAGCACTAGCAGCAGCTACATATTCAGATTCGGCTGTGGATTGTGCAACTGAATTTTGTTTTCTAGAGGACCAAGCAACAAGAGAATTACCAAGAAAATGACAAGCACCGAAAGTACTTTTCCTATCAATCCTACAACCCCCAAAATCAGCATCCGAAAAAACTTTCAAAGTAACGGTTGTGGAAGAAGGAAGAAAAATGCCAAATTCTTGAGTTCAATGTAAGTACCTGAAAATCCTTTTGACGGCTTGACGATGTGAAATACGTGGGGAAGCTTGAAACCGTGCACAAAGACATACGCTGAATTGTATGTCCGGTCTTGATGCCGTGAGGTACAAAAGTGATTCCGTCATGCTTCTATATTCTTTTTGATTCACAGATTCACCATCTTCATCAAGTTCAAGTGTTGTTGCTGTTCCCATTGGTGTCCAAAGAGACTTGATTTTGTCCATGTTGAAGCGCCTTAGGAGGTCTTTGGTATACTTCATTTGATGCACAAAGGTACCCTCCTTGGTTTGCTTGATTTGCAGCCCCAAAAAGTAAGTGAGTTCACCCATCATACTCATTTCAAATTCGGAACTCATCATTGCTGAAAACTTGGACACAAGATCATGAGAAACACAACCAAAGATAATATCATCCACATACACTTGAACGAATAATGAGTCATTGCCATGTTTAAGCACAAAAAGAGTTTTATCAACCTTGCCCATGGTAAACCCCTTTTCAAGTAAGAATGTTTTAACCTATCATACCATGCTCTAGGGGCTTGTTTGAGACCGTATAAGGCTTTGGACAGTTTGTAAACATGATTAGGAAAATCTGGATTTTCAAAACCCGGTGGTTGTTTGACATAAACCTCCTCATCTATGTAGCCATTAAGAAAAGCACTTTTAACATCCATTTGAAATAGCTTAAAACCTTTAGATGCTGCAAAAGCTAAAAAAAATTCTTATGGCTTCTAATCTAGCGACAGGAGCAAAAGTTTCATCAAAATCTAGACCTTCAACTTGAGTGAAACCTTGAGCAACCAACCTATACTTATTCCTAACCACAACCCCATCCTCACTTTGTTTATTTTTAAATACCCATTTAGTTCCAATTAAAGTGTGACCTTGAGGTGGAGGTACAAGTTTCCAAACATTATTTCTTTCAAAATTTTCTAACTCTTCTTGCATGGCAATAATCCAAGATTCATTAGTGAGTGCGTGTGATATATCTTTGGGTTCAAAAGAAGCAACAAAAGCAGAATGAGCATGAGAGTTTGGATCACAAAACCTGAACCGTGTGACTCGTTCGTGCAAGCTTCCAATCATCTGTTGTGGGGGATGATCTTTGTAAAACCGTAGGGGAACAAATGTCTCACAAGCTTCTTCTTTATTAGGTTCATCGTAGATTGATGAGCTTGTGACTTGTGGACGATCAGGACCAGCATAGGTGATAGCCGGAGCTTGTTCAATGTCCGGAGCTGGACACGTGTCAACTTCGGAACTACCAGGCAGTATCACCGGCTCTTCTTCATCTTCGAAAATACCCTCCCCCTGAGGACACGGGTCTGGTCCTGCAACACCGGAGCTAGTACCTGGGCTAGCTTCATCAAAAGACACTTCACAAGTCTCCACAATTTTGTTAGTGTCAAATAAAAGCACACGGTAGCCTCTAGTATGAGATGGATAACCAAAAAACATGCCATCAATGGATCTAGGTTCAAATTTATCAAGGTTACCATGTTTCTTAACAAAGAATTTGCAACCAAAGACCCGAAAGTGTGTAACAATAGGCCTATGTCCAAACCGGAGCTCATATGGTGTTTTACCTAGCTTAGCATGCAAGAAAACACGATTTGAGACATAACAAGCGGTTGCTAACGCATCAGCCCAAAATTTCCTAGGAGTTTGATATTCATCAAGCATAGTTCTAGCCATCTCAACTAAGGTTCTGTTCTTTCTTTCTACAACACCGTTTTGTTGAGGTACATATGGTGAAGAGAATTGATGATCTATTCTATTTTTAGCACAAAAGTGATCAAAAGATTGATTTTTAAATTCAGTTCCATTATCACTTCTAATTGCTTTTAATGATCCTGGGTGATCAATTGATAATCTATGAAATAAAGTTCTAAAGTGACTAAAAACTTCATTCTTAGACGCCATAAAGTAAACCCAAGAGTATCTAGAATAATCATCAACGATAACAAGAACATACCATTTACCTCCGAAGGATTGAACACGTGAAGGTCCTACGGTTTCAAGATGCAAAAGTTGACATGGTTCAGTTGTCATGATCATTGTGAGAGGAGTATGTGAACCTGCAGCCATCTTAACATGTATATAAGAAGAGCCCACAATTTCTTTGTCCCCTTTTAGCTTAGGCAGCCCACGTATGCGATCAAGAGCACTAACACGCGTTAGGTGATCAAAGCCTACGTGGCCAAGTCTACGATGCCAAAAATATAAGTCCTTTGAATCATTAGCAACTAGACACCTATGCTTAGAGTAAGACATATCAAAATCAGCTTTAAAAACTCTTTCAAACCAAGACATGTTAAAAATAAGCTCACTATTTGAACCTACAACTTTGCAGCAGTTTTTATTGAAAATAATTTCTAGATTTTCATCTAGCAATTGTGCAACAGAAAGCAAGTTGTATTTTAAATTTTTGACAAGTGCCACATCCTTCAAAGTGTAGTGATCATTTACTCTAACTGAACCCTTAACAATTATATAAGTTGAAGAATTATCGGCAAAAGTAACATTCTCTGCACGTGACACAAAAGAGAGGGAGGAGAACCAATCTTTGTTACCGGTCATGTGGCGTGAGCAACCTGAATCCACAATCCAAATGTTCTCCTTCCTCAAACGTGTAACCTAGATAAAAGCACAATACGTCGATGACTCAATATTGGGGTTTGTCAAAAGGCATTTAGGAATCCAGTACTGAGTCACGCGACGTGCAGCAGGAAAAACACGCGAAAGCTTAGACAAAACAGCAGGTTTATGAGTCAAGGTTTGAGATTTTTTATTCTTGACTACTGACCTATAAGGTGTTACTTGTGTAGCACAAAAATCAATAGCTCCGGAGGCAAAAACAGAAGGTCCGGAGGTAAACTTTGAATGTTTTTGACTCAAAACAGCAGGTTGTACATTCGGTTCAATGTGTGCAGCAAATTTTGCATGAAAGTTATGAGATCTAGCAACCATTCTTTCCCTTTTCTGTTGTTTAGCTAGTCTATAACAAAAATCTATGACATGACCATCTCTACCACAGAAGGTACAATGAAATTTAACTTTGTGTTCATGTCTAGATGAGCAAGCAATATTTTTATTTGAAACCGAATGAGGCAACACTCCCGCAGATTTGAAAACCACTCCTTTTTGTTTAGAAACTGTTTGAATCAAACCACTTCCTAATGACTTTACAACTTTAGGTGTATGTGCCTTAGCATGAGCATGAGAATCAAAACCTAAACCAGTTTTATCATTGCAAGACTTGGAAGAATTCAGTAGTAAGTTTAGGTTCTTATTCCCATTACAAAACCGATCTAATGTCCTATGCATGTCATCAAGTTTATTGGACAGATCAAGGCAATTTTCACATGAAGTTTTTCCTTTTAGTTTGCAATTGGAATAAAATTTAACTTCATGAGAACATAAAGCATTGTTCAATATAGAAATTTCATTCATAGCATCTTGTAGTTTCTTCTCAAGATCATCACAAGTAGAACAATGCAAATCAATTGTAGAACAACTAGCATCTTTCAAGTTTTTATCATTAAGTGCAGCAAGCTCTTTGTTCTTTTCAATTTCTAACTCAAGTTTATCAAGTGTGGAGGTGTGCGCACTTCTTAATGAGGACAATTGTTCATATATTAAATCACATGAGGAACATGCATCATCACTAGGAATCAAAGTTTTTAAACGGTTGATTTCAGATTCTAGTGATTCAATTTTAGCAGCACTATCCCTAAGCTTTTTGTCCTTTTTCTTAACAATAACAGTGGCACGAGAAATAGCATCACACATTTCTTCGCATGTAGGACATACCTCTTCATTGTCGCTGTTGTGTTCTGCCTCCTCCATACTTGATCTTGACTTGCCCGCCATAAAGCACAAGTTTGCCAAATCATCTTCATCTTCATCACTTCCAATGTCCACGTCACTTGAACTGAACTCTTGAAGCGCGGTGATGAAACTGTTGATCATCTTGCGTCCTATGGTACCTTTCTTCTTCTTGTTGGAATTTCCAGAGGAGGTCCGGACCTTGCTTTGTTTTTCTTCCCGGGTGGTCGGACCTGAAAGGTTAGGGCATTCTGTACGAAAGTGTCCCGTTTTACCACATTCAAAACAGCGTTGAGGTCCAGAGCTTCCACTCCTTCTAGTTCTCACATTTTGCAATGCTTTTGAGAATCTAGTAGAGATGAGTGCCAACTCCTCTTCTGGAAATTTTTCGATCTGCTCCACGGTTAGTGAGGACAACAAAGCAAGAGTATTGCAAGATGATGATTGGCCGGAGCTAGACATATCACATTGTGAAACAAATGCAATAGACTTATTGGGGTTCTTACGTGAGATTATGTCAATTTCATGAGTTTTTAACTTGGAATATAGCACATCTAAAGTAAGTGAACTCATGACAGTAGATTCACGAATAGATGTGACTTTCATCTCCCAAATTGACATATCTAATGCACTTATCAATTGCCTAGCATTTTCAGTATCTGAAAAATTAACATTGACACTACGCAAGTTGCTGAGAATCTTATTAAAACGAGCAAAAAGGTCATCAATAGACTCACCGGGTTGCATATCGAAGCGCATGTATTCTTTCTTGAACATGTCTTGCCTTACCTCTTTGATCGTGTTGGATCCTTCGTGGTAGTCACAAAGTGCTTTCCATACATCGTATGCAGATCGGAGGTGTGCAACATGGTCGAAGTCGCTTTGTGTTAATCCTTGTATGATCAAGTTCCGAGCCTTGTTGTTGTTGTCGACATCTCTCATATTTGTAGCTGTAACTTGATCGTTTGATGGCACTTCGTAAGGCTTGTATACCTTCTCCCATATTGCAAAGCCTTGTGCCTGGATGAAAGCCTCCATGCGTGCCTTCCAAACTTGGAAATCAATACCAGCAAACACAAAAGGTTTGGCGGAGTACTTCTCCATGATGATTAGTCAAAAACACGTGCAAATCTCAAAGATTAGAGCACTGTGGCTCTGATACCAATTGTAGGATCGAGGAGCATGTGAAAAGCTACCAGAGGGGGGGGGGGGGTGAATGGTAGATTTAAAAATCTTACGCAGCGGAAACAATTAAACCCCAAACCCTTTCGGCAGAAAAATGATCTGTTAAAGAAATCATGTGTGAGACTAATATAAATGTGTTTCACCGTGACAAAAGTGATATATATCATAGAGAATCAAGTCATGAAGACAGCACAAAAAGAATCACTCAAATCCGTTGAGAAAAACTCAAGTTATGATCAAAAGATCAAACAATGGTCAATCTGCCCTACCCGAGAAAAAAACAGTTCTGGAACACTGCAAAGAAACTCGTGCAGATCATAGACCACAAATCCAATGACCGTGAAATTTTGACAGATGATATACAATCAAGTTTTGAAGACAACCCAAAAGGAATCACGTCAATTGGATCTGTAAAGCTCGAGTTATGATAAAACCACCGACGAAAGGTAGTGCTGTCCAAAAACTCGACGAGTAAAACTTGTCTAGAACAAGTCGGACGAACAAGGCACAAAAGTTCCTTCAAACTACGAATTTTATTCGATAGAACACAAGAGGAACAGCCCCAAAGTCGTGCACCACGAGCTCTGGGCTCCCTTGCTTATATAACCAGCCCTTAGGCCAACCCGATATCATCTAGGACCCCAATCCTACTCAGATCACGAATCGTAACTTTCCATAACTGCTCAAGATTCTTCTATACGCAGATAGAAGCAATCTTAAGACTTACAAACACCTTAGGAACGTATCACATATTCCTAAACAACTCAAATTCGTGACCCACATGAAATGCTATCATAACCAACTCAAATCTTTCCATATTGGAGTCAAACCCGACTCAGCCGCGGCTTGAGTCCAAAACCTAGTCGGTTAGACCTTTCCGACCAATTCTTTACGTCCACATCTCTTCATCACGTCTCGGAACCATGTAGCCACGTCCATGCACTCCTTGCACACGTGCAAACATCTTCCAATGACGTCCACGATACCTTCATATGCATTTTTCTTGATTCAATCATGCTGCGCAACCTCCTGATCAGTTCAACCACAATTCCTCCTGAATTTGGTTGTTGGAACCTCATCTCCTCCCTGAGACTAGTCCAATGGATCCCGTAACCAGCCATGTCTTGAACTCAAGAAACACCTGCACATGAATAAACAACCAATCTATACGAGCCCAAGTCCTTGACTTGACTCAAGTTAGTTCTGAACACAACACCTTACGTGAGAACCTCACATAAGCATGTTGCAAAGCACAGCAAAACGATATCAGCCATATCATCCAAAACGCACCAAAAACTTAGTAAAAGAATACTAAGCAAACTTTCCAACCATGTAAAGCAAGTACGAAACATTGCAAATGAAAAGCAGAAGCACTGCGGTCAAGTTCCGGACCTTGCCAGAGCAACCCGGACCTTGAGTCAGAGCTAACAAAAGCTAGTAGAACCTAGCGTTGGAGCTTACCAAAACTACAACCAAGCTCCCGCCGGAGCTTACAAAACTAGCAAGACCTAGCGCCGGAGCTAACGAGAACTAGTCGGAACTAGTAATCCCAAAAGCCGGAGCTAGAAAAATCAACTTCGGAGCTTAGCAAAAACACGGCGAAGCTATCAAAAACATGTCGGAGCTAAAGACAAAACTCATCGGAGCTAACCAAAGCTAGTTAGACCTTAATAAAAAGGTGTTTTGGTGATATTCAAAACTTTTATCGTCAAAGAAAGTATATTCACTACAAGCCAATGTATTCAGCACACATAGGTCTTACAGAGCCGTGTCTTCAAGGGTCTTCGAATGTGCCGTTGGCAGTAGTTCGCAGTTAAACCAACGCTGCGTGGCACATCCAGGATGCGGCAGGCGAGATCTGAGCGTGCGGATCTCACACAATTGAAGGTCACTGGTTCTCGATATGAAAACTGTATCGGTTCCTCGCACCCTGTCAGGCCGCTGCCCTCGGGCTTCCCTCCTTTCATGATGACAACCGTTCGCCTGGGGTAAGGACCTCAACTTGATCGTCGGGATGGCCTCGAGCCCCCTTGTCATCGGTAGGGTGAAGTTTTTGAATTGTATCGTTGGCTCCTCTGTGGTTTCCATCCAAACGTTACGAAGGCTTACTTAAGAAAGAAAACACACACCATTTGGGGATTCTTTACGCCTTCATTTGAACTTGCGCTCGAATCCTCCAAAATTTAGCCTGCTTTTCATCTCTCGCCCCGCCGTGCTGCGATGGAGTTGGGTCTCCGCAAGAGCCGACTTAATACCGACGGTGATTTGAAGAAGGTACGGGCCCTCATGGGGTGGTCCAGTGACTTCTTCAACCACCAGGTCCGCGCCGGCAAGATTCCATTCGAGAAGGAGCACACCGGCGACATGGCGTACTTCTCCGCGTACGCCATGGTGGGACTGATCCCACCCTTCTCCACTTTTGTCTTGATGCTGCTAGACTTTTATGGTCTGCAGCTGTACCACCTTGTCCCCCACTCCATTCTTCTGGTGTCGATCTTTGTCCACTTCTATGAGATGTGGGTGGGTATTCGTCCCTGCGTCGAGCTCTTCCGCACCTTCTTCACCATCCACACCACCGACAAAAGTGACGAGTACCTTGGCTTCTATTATTTTGTGAAGCGCAAGAAGTGCCCGTACAAGTACATGCGGTCGTTCCCTTCTGGCAAGTGGGACGACTGGAAGAAGGATTGGATTGTCATCAGGACAGAGGAGCATGAGAAGCTGGAGCTGCCCGAAGGCCTCCCCAACATCGACTTTGAAGCTTGGAGCGAAGTTCCGGTGTTATCGGACGCCTTCAACCCTGCTCTGACCAGGATCCGCCAATGTGTGGAAGGAGGGGTGACTCCCCAGGCGGTATTCTGTAACTTCCTGGTCAACAGGTGGGCTCCGCTGAAGAAGAGGGAGAAGCTCGCTTGGGCCCTCAACAGCGTGGTGGACGACAACCGGATCGAGACCGGTTTGAAGTCCAACCTAGAAGGTGCAGCTTTGGAGTTTCACCTCAAGAAGTTCCAACACGGCATCGACGTCGAGGGTGACAACTTGACTCCGCCGGTGGCTTTCCTCCCTCTGAATATGGAGGCGGAGTTCAGCAGGGAGCTTTGGTGGAAGATGCCGGTGCTTGACGACCTCGGTGAAGTTGAGAGGCGTTTGACCACCGGGTTGGTGATCCCCGAAGCTTCCGAGGGTGGTCCCCCTTCCGCCGTGAGACAGAGAGTTGAAGTCATGGGCAAGGGCAAAGAGTTGGCCGAGCCCTCGAGCCATAAAAGGAAGCTGAAGCACTCTAACGGGAGGTCCGTCAGACCTGCTCCTTCCACAACGGCTCCTTCTCCCCTGAGGGGAAGGTCTTCAACGGCAGCAACCACTCCAGCATCAGCATCTCCCTAGTGTGCTAGCTCCGGCCATGTGGCTCCAGTACCAGGGCCAACTGAAGGCTCTGGGTCCGAAGGTCCTTCCCGGTCGAGGGGGGCCTCAACCAAAGTGACGCCGATGGCAGCAGCAAGCTCCAGGGAACCCTCCGGAGCTGAAACACCAGTGGCGACAGGGTCCGGCCCCGAACATCTGGGGAAGAGGTTCCGCGCTAGCTGGAGCGGAAGCCTTCCGAGGTAAATTTTGTTTTTTTACCTCAGTTGGTTGTTTTTTGTTGTAACTGTGTTTTGAGTGTCTTCGTTCTTCATCCACAGGGTACCCAAGAAAGGGGCTGCAGCTCCGGTTCCTGTAGTAGCAGCTGAGGCTATGGAGGCGGAGGCTCCGGCTCCAATCCCAGAGTCGCCTCAAGAGGTGGCTGAGGCCGCGACAGCTCCGGCGCCGGCTGTCGTGGTCCTGGACCTCGACTCATCCCTAGAAGCTCCCATAGTAGCGCCAGACCACAGGAATGAAGATGTACCAGCGGCACCTGCCCGGAGGTTGAAGCTCTAGGTTTGGATGCTGAAATGGTGGACGCTCCAGCCTCATAGCCGGAGGTAGCTGTGATTTCGGCCCTAGAGCCGGTTGTTGTTGAAGCCCCATCGGTTGGGCCGGGTGTTGATGAAGCCCCGACGGTAGAGCCGGTGGTTGATGGAGTTTCGGCGCTTGTGCCGGTTGCCGAAGAAGTTCCGGCGCCTGAGTCGGTTGCTGCAGAAGTGCCGGTGCCCGAGCCCATGATGGTCGAAGCGCCAGCGCCTGAGCCGGCGGTGGAGGAGGCGCCAGCGTTGGAGCCAGAAGTGGCTTGAGCTCCGACCGAATCTTCAATGCCTGCCCCGGAGGTGGTGGTCCTGGAGGTGCCCGCGCCTGAGCCAGGGTGCCTAGATGAAGTTGCCGGCCCCAGCCCGAGGGACCAGTTGTTGATGACCTGGCGGCGAGACCTTCGGAGCCAACTCCGGAGGTCGAAACTTCTGTTGCATGACCTTCCTCATCGGCGGCCGAGGCTATCTCGAAGGGCGTCCCTAGTGCCGTGGAAGCTCAAGGGACCGCTCTTGTAGAGTGGGACCCGATTTTTGTCACGGAGAACCTACTGGAGCCAGCGGAGAAGACCCCAGCAGGCCCAGAGCCAATCCCTTTGTCGCTGTCTATCGACAACGCCTGCTCCAGTCTTCGCCAGGTCCAGCTGGCTATTTATCACGACAGCAAGGCCCTCGAGGAGGAGCGCCAAACTCTTAGGAGGTGGCGCAACTGACTCCAATTCGAGACCAAGCTAGCGCAGTCGAGGCTGGCTGACGACAAGGAGTGGGTGAATAAGGAGAAGGTCCGGTTGGAGTACTGGGATAAGCTGCTGGACGAGAGGGAAAGCATGGTGCGATCCCTCGACAACCAGTCCCGTGCCATCCACGAACAGGCTGTAGCTACTAATAACGCAGCGAATGATCGCGGGGAGAAGCTCACCGCCATCCACGACAGCCTCGTCAAGCGCCGGGAGGCCCTTGAGGAGCGGGAGAAAAAGCTCGAAAATGAAGAGCAAAAAATCCTGGAGCTGCGGGATGACCTCGTGAAGAGGGAGGAAGAGCTTACTCAGAGGCTAACTCTGGGTGACAAGAGTCTCGCGGAGCACACCAAGAAGTTGGAGGAGCGCTGCGAGAAAGAGGAGAAGAAGGCCTGGCAGCGAGGGTAGGACCTCCACAGGAGGGAGAATGACATTGCTGCCAGGGAGAAGATGGTGCGAGGCCGGGAGAAAGACCCGGTCGACTGCCAGAACAAGATCCACCTCCGGGAGGAAGAGCTCGACAAACTCGAAAGGCAGGTTGCTGAAAAGATTGAGCAGAACGCCAAAGAGGTAGAGCGTCTTGCCCGGGAGAATTCGGAGCTTACGGCGACTAGGAGATCCTTGGAGGAGATGCGAGGCTCAAGGGCTGCAGAGTCCCAACAAGTTTGGGACTTCCTGGACAAATCCAATGACGCGCTAACGCCCATGGGTTTTAGTCCCGTGCATCCAGATGATCCGGAGCCGGAGCTGGACCAGGCGTTGCAGGCGTTGAGTTCGGCAGGCAACAAGCTCACCAAGATGGGCGATGTCATTGCAGACCAGTTAAAAACCGAGGGACAGTCCCTGGCGAAGAAGATCGCAGAATACATGCTGATGTGCTACACAAGCCGGGACCCTCAGTTCCCACTGGACCCGGTGCTTGAAGGCCCCATCGACAGAGAGGGAGAAGCCGCCCAAGCCAGCGTGTCGGAGGTTTCCCAGAAGGTCGCCTCGTTCTTCCATAGGGTCTAGGACTCTCTCTTTGTAGCTCCCGCTTGTATTCTCTCTTCTTCTTCTCCAATTTTGTAATCTCTTGTCTCCAGATGAATGAAATCCAAGTTTTTTGTGAATTTCATTTTTTTTCTTCAACACCTTTGTCCCACTTGGCCCCCTGGTAGATGTACACAATTTGATTGTGAACATGTACCAAGAGGATGTAGCACTTTGTTGAAGACTTGCGCGCTTCGAACTTGTAGAGTGTAGGTCCGAAGTCTTCGAAAGTAGAGGCCCCCTGGCGTTGTCGGAGCTTAGTAGCTCCAGCATCAACCACTATCAACACGCAGTGCGTCGATAGCAGACCCCACTATGGAGTCTTCCCACCATCTTTTCTTCACGTTGA
The DNA here is from genome assembly GCA_036927565.1 of Tuctoria greenei. Lineage (NCBI taxonomy): Eukaryota > Viridiplantae > Streptophyta > Magnoliopsida > Poales > Poaceae > Tuctoria > Tuctoria greenei. The sequence continues at coordinate 9,009,434 of JAYESD010000001.1, read as the reverse complement.
CGGCTGGCCCCGTGGCTTTACCGGAACTTAGTAGCTCCAGCGACGCTTGCTATCAATGTTAGAACATCGACAACAAGCCACCTTAGGGGATGTCAGAGCTTTGATAGCTCCGGCTTAATTCACCATCACCATGAGATCTTTATTTTTCCTGCACACTGAAGTCAAGAAAAACAGTAAAATCTATTTCCTATCTATAACTCAATTGTGACTTACTATTCCCGAGAAAGTTTTAGGTCGAACACAATTATAAATACAATTAAGTGCATTGGCTTGTTTTCTCTAGGTCCGATCGTTTCTGGACTTGCCTTACTTCGGCCTCCTGGGGTGTAGGTAGAGTGGCGTACTTAGGATGCATGACCAGGCTAAGTCGATAGCACACTCCGGCCCTAGATTGGCTTGGCAGCATTCAGACAAGTAGACCATTAATAATGTTTAGACCCAGAAAAGTTGACAATGCGACTTGAATTATATGTGAACTGGTCGAGCTAAAGTTTCTTAAGAATTGCACAACTTTGTTATAGACAAGAAAGTGAAAAATAAAAAATATTGAGCCTTTACAAAATAAATGCACGTGGAGTCTGTTTTCACACAATGATGTCTTCCATTATAGGTCCGAGGTACAGGGGAAACAAGTACACTCTTAGGGTACGGAACCAGGCTAAGTGTGTTTCGTTTCTCGTTTGACCCAAAGTAGCTAGCTAGACTTTTAGTTCTGACACCATGACAAGTGTTGCCTGAACTTTGCGGACCTTCCGGGGAAGGTCCGGCTGTTCTCCCGGAGGAGCTACCTGACTTTGTACAATGACTCTATAACATACATCACATGTAACTACAGACTCACCTCCGTGATATTAAGCATAGAACTTACGGAGATTCTCAATGTTCCAAGGATTAGGGAGAGGTGTCCCATCCTCGGTTGCCAAGCGAACGAATCCGGGACGGGATACTTTGATCACTCGGAAAGGACCTTCCCAGTTGGGGGAGAGTTTGTTTAGCCCTTCGTGAGTTTGTATTCTCCGTAGCACCAGATCGCCTTCCTCAAGCTGTCGGCTGTGAACATGCCTTTGGTGACAGTGCTGAAGAGCTTGGCGGTATTGAGCATTCCGAACAGCTGCTCGACACCTTCCCTCTTCAAGGAGGTCAAGGTCTTCACGTCAGAGCTGATCCTGCGCGGCATCGTCGAACGTCCGGACCCAGAGCGACCCCAAGGTGATTTCTGGAGGAAGGACTGCTTCAGCTCCGTACACAAGGAATAAGGGTGTCTCTCCAGTTGACTGGTTTGGAGTTGTCCTCTTGGCCCATAGAGTGGGCGGAACCTCTTCAATCCAATTGACTCCATGTTTTTTCAAGCGCTCATGTGTGCGCTTATTGAGTCCTTTTAGGATTTCTGCATTTGCTCTCTCGGCTTGGCCATTGCTTGCTGGGTGAGCTATGGAAGCGTAGCTGACTTGTATGTCGAGGTCTTCGCAATATCCTTGGAATGCAGAGCTTGTGAATTGGGTCCCATTATCAGTTATGATCTTGTTTGGGACTCCAAATCTGCATACGATGGACTGCAAGAATTTGATAGCTGATTGCTTGTTTATTGTCACAACTGGAGTTGCTTCCGACCATTTGGTGAACTTGTCAATGGCAACGTACAGGAACTTATAACCTCCAACGGCTCTTGGGAAAGGTCCCAAGATATCCACCCCCCACACAGCGAAAGGCCATGTAGGAGGTATCATTTGTAGAGGCTGAGCCAGTGTGTGAATTTGTTTCGCATAGAACTGGCATGCTTCACATTTCTTCACCAGCTCAGTTGCATCCTAGAGCGCCGTAGGCCAGTAAAAACCATGTCGTAAGGCTTTATCGACCAGCGTGCGGGAAGACGCGTGGTTCCCACACTCGCCTCCATGGATTTCTACGAGGAGCTCGCAGTCTTCTTCCCTTTTAATGCACCGCATTAGTACGCGTTGGCACCACGCCGGTAGAGATCCCCTTCTACCAGTGTGTATCTTTTAGCCAATCTGACTATCCGGTCAGAGGATACATTATATTTAGAAAGGAAATTGTCTTTCAAGTAGCTCCGGATCTCCGAGATACATGCATCAGAGCTAGCTTGAGGATTTGAGTCTTGCGTGCTGGGTTGCTCGGAGCTTCCTGCAGCACCTACGACCCTTGATGGACGCCATGGTAACAGGGCCATCGAGACCGCTAGCTTCGAGGTGCTGGTCTCGCCCTCTTCGCTCAGTTCGGCAGGCTGAGCTGTAGGTTTAGACAACCTCCGGACGAAGGTTCCGTCGGGAGCTGGAACCCCGGTTGAAGCTTTCGTCGAGAGTTCGTCAGCTTTAGCGTTTTTGAGACGCTGGACATGGCAAAGATCCACGACGTCGAAGTCCTTCTGAAGCTTCTGGACTTAAAGTAGGTATGCAGCTAGCTGAGGGTTGTTGCAGCAACATTCACCTTTGACTTGTTTTACAACAAGTTGTGAATCACCCTTTACCAACAGCTGCTTGACACTATACGATAGTTCCACCTTGAGTCCATAAATTAGTGCTTCATACTCCGCCATGTTGTTGGTCGCCTTGAAGTCAAGGTGCACCATGTATTTAACCTTCTCCCCGGGCGGAGGGAGGAGAAGGACTCCATCTCCGGCCCCCTGCTTCTGCACGGAGCCGTCGAAGTAGAGAGTCCAGTGAGGCTCAGTGAAGACCGGAACCTTGGGTTCTGACTTCTGCTCACTAGGGCCCCCAGAATTTGATGGAGAGGGGGTCTATTCCGCCATGAAGTCCGCCAATGCTTGACTCTTGATCGCTTGTCTTGGGACGAATTCAAGGTCGAACTCGGCTAATTCTGCTGCCCACTTTGCAATGTTCCCAGTGGAATTGGGGTTATGCAAGATTGCACGTAGTGGATAAGAGGTTACCACTGAATCTTGTGAGCTTGGAAGTAGTGTCGGAGCTTCCTAGAGGCAATAAGAACTGCGTAGAGCAGCTTATGCACCTCCAGGTACCGAGTCTTGGAGTCATGGAGTACTTCGCTGATAAAGTACACTGGGCGCTGGACCGTCCAGACCCTCCCGAAGGGCCCCAGAGCTTCCCCCTCATCTACCCGGACCCTCCCAGAGGGGTCTGAACCTTGTTCGGGAACCTCTGAGTTTCGGCTGGAGAAGCTCGGAGCTTCTCCTGAAGTGATTCGGACCCTTCCGGAGGGGTATGAATCTTCTTGTTCAGCAGCAGTGACTCCTTCATTTGAAGGAGATGGATCCTTCGACATCTCGCCTTGAGGATCAGGGTCTGGGAGCTGGGACCCAGACTTGACTTCAGGTAGCTCCGGACCCTCCTGGAGGGGTCCGGATTTCTGAACTGGAGATGGTTCTGGTCTTTCCACAACCAGGACCATGCTGACAACTTCGTCAGTTGCCAAAATGTAAAGTAGGAGTGGCTCACCAGGGTTTGGAGCTACCAAGGTTGGTAGGGTGGTGAGGAGCTGCTTCAGCTCCTGGAATGCCTTTTCTGCTTCTTCAGACCATTGGAATGGTCCGGACTTCCTCAATAGTTCGAAGAAGGGTAGCGCCCGTTCCGCCAGTCTTGAGATGAACCGACTGAGGGCAGCTAGACATCCAGTCAGCTTCTGGACGTCTTTGATGTGGGCTGGTGGCCGCATGTCTTCAATAGCTTTTATCTTCGCCGGATTTGCTTCTATTCCTCGATGGTTCACCAAGAAACCAAGAAGTTTTTCGGAGCTAACTCCGAAGACACACTTGTCCGGGTTCAGCTTCGTGCGAGTGACTCGCAACTTGTCGAAGACAACTTGCAAGGTGTCAAGGAATGACTCCTTGTTCTTAATCTTGACGACGATGTCATCGACATACACTTCCACTATGTCTCTGATGAGCTCTCCAAAAGTTTTGTACATAGCTCGTACAAATGTTGAAGTAGCATTTTTGAGACCGAATGGCATGGTAGTATAACAATATAATCCATCTACTGTGATGAAGGAGGTATGCTCTTCATCTTCCCTAGACATTCTGATTTGATGGTACCTAGAATATGCATCTAGGAAACACAGTAATTCACACCCCGAGGTGGAATCCACTATCTGATCTATTCTAGGTAGTGGGAATGGATCTTTTGGACATGCCTTATTCAGTGTAGTGTAGTGAAAGTGCATCTAGGACTCTCTTGTGGGTTTTGGATGATTTATGACAAGCAATTGGGATCCTAACCTATTTGTTGAGATGAGTGCAGGCCTATGATAGGAAAATGAGCAAAATACCAAAAAGAAGGAAGGATGAGGAGCAAAGTGGAGATGAGCTCAAGGAAGAAGAGTAATAGATTATTGTGTATAGAGTGTGTTAAGGAAACTCACCCCAAGAGCTCAATCACAATTAAACACACACATTGCACAAAGTTATACGGGACTGGACTAGTCCGATCACAACCGGACTAGTCCGATAACCTTTCTGCACCAGATCGGACAAGTCCGATATCTGTCGGACTAGTCCGATATTCTTCTGACTAGAATCAGACTAGTCCTCCCCGGTACGGACTAGTCCTCAAAACACTTCACAAGTCACACAAAATCGGACAAGTCCGATCATATCCGGACTAGTCCGATATTCCTTCTGATCCATATCAGACAAGTCCGATATTTGCACAGACTAGTCCGGAAAACCCTCTGATCTACATCGGACAAGTCCTCCAAGTGCGGACTTGTCATCTAACTCACTTAGGGTTTCACATGTCCAGACAGGTCCGATGGATATCGGACTAGTCCGAAGATTTCTAGTAGCAAAATCGGACAAGTCCGTTTTTAGCCGGACTAGTCTGATATTTCGGGGCACTTAGGGTTTGCTACACACAGCACACCGGACTAGTCCGGTGACCACCACGGACTAGTTCGAACTTTCTAAACCCTAACGGTCACTTTTAGAAACCCCATATAAATAGAGGTGCACGGCCTTCTTTGGAACTCTCTCGAACCCTAGCGCCGTCACACCTCCCAAGAGCCTCAAAAACTACATCTCTCCACGAAATTAAGTGCAACAACGATCAATCCTTTGAGGATTCACTCTAGATCATTGGAGAGACACTTGGAACATCACATTGTGCTCTTGGTTTGATTCTCTAACACACTCCTGCGTTTTAATTGTAATCTTTTGAGTGTATTTTCGGTGGAAATTTGTGTTGTAATCTAAGGGAGCTCTCAACGTGTGAGAAGGCCCCTTGAATTCAGTTATTCACCCTTTTGTGATTCGTGGAAGAGGATTGGCCTTCGTGGTGATCCGTCGAGGGTAGGGTTGGAGAAGACCCGGTCCTGTTGTGGACTCCTCAACATGGATGTAGGTTGCCTTTGTGGTAGCCGAACCACGGGATAAAACCTTGTGTCTTGCTTTTTGGTGTTCATCATTCTAATTCATCAATATAATCTAGGGTTTCATAATCATTACTCATCTTACGTTGGATTGTTAAACATAAGATTTAATTGTGATATAATCTAGAATATAACTGTGAAACCTTTATTTGGTTCTATTTTTCTGCTGCACACATAAAAGAATCAATCTAATCGATCTAGCTTAATCAACTTAGTCCGTGAACACCGGACTAGTCCGCACTTTACTGGACTAGTCCGATATCTCTGGTATTGAGCTTGTTGTTGAGTGTTGCAGGATCCGACAATTTTCGAAAAGGCCTATTCACCCCCACTCTAGGCCCACATTCAATTGTATCAGAGAAAGGTTCTTCAAGAAAGAGTCTAACCACTCGAAGAGATCATGTCGGACATGAAGGACGCCCACAAAATCAACAACCAAGAGGAGGTTAACAATGACAGGACCCAAAAAGTGGAGAAGTACCTCGAAGCCATTCAAGACTTCGAGAACGACGATGAGAAGACGCTGGAGCTAAAGGCGCTCCTTAGAAATAAGGCACTTTCCAAAGGGAAAGTGAAAGTTGAAGAGAAGAAGAAGAGGAGTAGTCACACCGACTACCCTCGATATCCTTTTAACTATGATCGTCTAAACTCCAATAACGATCATTACTTATCTATCCCACTTGGAAAAGCCCCACACTTCGATGGAAGTGATTACTCAATGTGGAGGCAGAATATGAAAATGCATTTGATTTCCCTCAACCCAAGTCTATGGCATGTTGTATGCACAGGGATAGATATTCCGGACGACTACGAAGAGCTCACCCCAAGCCAAGAGCAGGCCATTCATAGAAATGCACTAGCCGCATCTGTAATCACCTCTTCACTCAGTTGGGACGAGTTCACCAAGGTGGATGGACTCGAAATTTCTAAGGAGATATGGGATACACTACAAACTGCACATGAAGGTGACTGACATGTGCGTGAAGCAAAGATTGAGATGATCGAAGGCGAACTAGGAAGATTCGCAATTGAGGAAGATGAGTCACCCCAAGATATGTACAATCGATTGAAGACACTTGTCAACAAAGTTCGATCATACGAGAGCAAGAAGTGGAATGACCACGAGGTGGTAAATCTCATCCTTAGAGCTTTTATGCCTCGCAATTTCACGCTATGCTCCATGATTAGAGAAAGCCCCGGATACAAAAGGATGACTCTGAATGAATTGCTTGGAAAAATCATCAACTTTGAGATTATGGAAAGACAAGCAAAGCACGTCAAGGAAATTGCCAATATCACCTCGGCTAATAAGAAAGGGGTTGCTCTAAAGTCCACCCTCAAGCCTCTATCCAAAGAAGCAAGGGAAGCACAACTAGAGGAAGACAGTGACGATGAAAGCAGTGAGCTAGATGAAGAGGACATGATATTGTTCATGAAAAAGTTCAAGAGAATAATGAAGAAAAGACAAGGAACAAAATCAAGTGAGGGAAAGTACAAGGAAAGAACGAAACCGAAGTTGAGGCGGGCTTTCTATAATTGTGGTGAGTATAACCACTTTATAGTTGATTGCCCATATGAGGAGAACAAGAAGAAGACCAAAGAAGCCAAGCCTCAACCTAAGAAATTCTTCAAGAAGAAGAAACAAGCCGAACAAGCGCACATTGGGAAGGAGTGGGACTCAAACGATGAGTCCTCATCATCTGAAGAAGAGGAGATGGCTAGCATAGCCATCGAGAGTGCGTCCAAGAAATCTACACTCTTCCCCACACTCGGTGCAAGGAAGGGAAATGGCATGTGCCTTATGGCAAAGGAAGGTAAACGCAAGGTAGTCATCAAAACCCCTTCCGTGCATTCCTACTATAGTGATGATGAAATAATTAGTGATGATGAAGATATGCTTAGTGGACTAGATAGGAAAGCTGCAACAAAAATGAAATTTTTACTTGATCAACTTGTTGAGAATGAGAGGTTAATTCATCGTCAAGAGGACATTATTATCTCCCAAAAGGAGGAGTATGTCGAACTTGACAAACTTCTAGAACTTGAAAAGGAGAAAAGCAACTCACTAGAGCTTGAGTTAGCTTCAAGCAAGAAAGCTTGCTTGGAGTTAACTGACTCAAATGCTGCAATCAAGGACCAACTTGCTGACCTGATCAAGGTCAACAAGACCCTTGAAGTGCAAGTTGAGTAACTCAAACTGGGTGAACCTTCCTCCTCTTCAAGTTCACCTTCTCAATCCACTAAAACTGATTTTGCTCATTTGTGCACATGTAGTAAAATAGACACCAGTTTGAAGGAGAAGTCAACCTCCACAAAGGATAAAAATCCTACCCAATGTGGCATATTTGACAAGGAGAAGATCAACTATGCACGTAGTGCATACTTGGTCCAAAGACCTCCAAATGTCAAATATGGCATTGGTTACTCTTATGGTGAAAAGCAGAATGCTGGAAATCATAAGAATAACAAGGGGAGGATTTCCTTTGTGAAGGGAAGACCCTCTCAAACTGGTAAGTCGAAGGGTAAAAACTTGAACTCACACGCATACCGGACTAGTCCGGTAAGTGTCCGAACAAGTCCGGTCCTCCGGACAAGTCCGACCTTCCAGACTAGCCCTGTATACAAACAACAACAATTACTCTTTAGAACCTTTGATGCCTCCTATGTGTTAATGAGAAATAATTTTGGCAAGGTTTATGCTAATTATGTTGGGCCACGCTATGGGAACACCAAATCTCATGTGTGGGTGCCCAAATGTATTGTAACTAACCTCCAAGGACCCAAGCAAGCTTGGGTACCTAAAACCAAAGCATAATTTGTTTTTGCAGGCCTATTCCTCCGGTGGATCCAAATGGGTGCTAGACAGTGGCTGCACCAACCACATGACCGGAGAAAGAAGAATGTTCATAGAATATGAAGAGAATGAGGACCCAAACGAAGGCATCTACTTTGGAGATAATAGTCAAGGAAGGGTGCTCGGTACCGGTAAAATTGCAATATCTTCTACACACACACTTTCTCATGTTTTACATGTTGAATCCTTAGATTATATTCTGCTGTCCATATCTCAGCTATGTGACAAAGGTTATAATTGCTTGTTCACTAACGAGGGTGTGACCGTCTCTAGGAGGAGTGATGGTTCCATTGCATTCAAGGGTATGTTGAAGGGAAAGCTTTACCTCGTTGACTTCAACAAGGATAAAGCCGAACTTGACACATGCTCGATTGCAAAGACCAACATGGGTTGGTTGTGGCATAGACGGCTAGTGCATGTTGGCATGAGGAATCTTCAAAACTCCTCAAGGGCGATCACATCCGCGGTTTGAAGGATGTTGTTTTTGAGAAAGACAGGCCTTGTAGCGCGTGCCAAGCCGGAAAGCAAGTTGGAGCACCTCATCCCGCAAAGAACGTCATGACTACAACAAGACCGCTCGAACTACTTCACATGGACTTATTTGGTCCAATTGCTTACATAAGCATCAGCGGTAACAAATATGGTTTAGTTATTATTGATGACTTTTCTCGCTTCACTTGGGTTTTCTTTTTGCACGATAAGTCAGAAACACAAGGAACACTCAAGAAGCTCCTCAAGCGAGCTCAAAACGAATTCTCATCAACAATCAAGAGTATTCAAAGCGACAACGACACGGAGTTCAAGAACACACAAGTGGAGGAGTACCTTGATGAAGAGGGTATCAAGCACGAATTTTCAGCGCCATACTCACCACAACAAAACGGAGTTGCTGAAAGAAAGAATCAAACACTCATAGAGATGGCAAGAACAATGCTCGATGAGTACAAGACCTCAGATTGATTTTGGGCGGAAGCGATTAACACCGCTTGCCACGCCGTAAATCAACTTTATCCTCATCGACTACTCAAGAAGACATCCTATGAGCTACTCACCGGTAACAAACCAAATATATCATATTTTCGAGTTTTCAGTTCTCCATGTTATATCCTGAACAAGAAGCCTAGGACTTCAAAGTTCGCTTCGAAGTCCGATGAAGGTTTCTTGCTTGGTTATGATTCGAACACTTACGCCTATCATGTTTTCAACAAGGCCTCAGGACTCGTTGAAATAGCATGTGACGTAGTGTTCGATGAGACTAATGGCTCCCAAAAGGAGCAAGTTGATCCATGTGAACTTGTTAAAGAAGAAGCTCCCTGTCAAGCATTAAAGAGAATGGCTCTAGGTGAGGTACGACCACAAGAGCCACCTCCACAGATACATGAGGAAGATGAACCATAGGAGGAGATCAACGATCAAGGGGGAGCTTCAACGCAAGATTAACCACAAAGATACCAAGATGATCAACAAGTCAACGAAGGCAATAACTTAGGGGGAGAAGCAGATAATCATGAAGATACAACTCCTCAAGTGCCACACCCAAGAGTACACCAATGCGTCCAAAGGGATCACCCAATCGACAACATCATCGGTGACATCCAAAAGGGAGTAACCACTAGATCTCGCATAGCTAACTTTTGTGAACACTATTCATTTGTATTCTTTTTGGAACCACGCAGGGTTGAAGATGCATTGAAAGATCTGGACTGGGTGGTGGCAATGCAAGAAGAATTGAACAACTTCAAGTGGAACGAAGTATGGGAACTCGTGGCAAGAACCAATGCAAACATCGTCGGCACCAAATGGGTCTTCAGCAACAAACAAGATGAACACGGGGTGGTGACAAGGAACAAAGCACGACTTGTGGCCAAAGAGTATTCACAATTCGAAGGTTTGGATTTCGATGAGACTTTTGCTCCAGTAGCTAGGCTTGAATCTATTAGAATATTACTTGCATATGCTACTCACCATGATTTCAAGTTGTATCAAATGGATGTAAAAAGTGCCTTCCTCAATGGACCAATCAAGGAGGAAGTGTACGTGGAGCAACCACCCGGGTTTGAAGATGAAGAGTTCCCCAACCACGTATTCAAATTGCGTAAGGCTCTCTACGGCCTCAAACAAGCTCCTAGAGCTTGGTATGAGTGTCTTAGAGATTTCTTAATTGAGAATGGTTTTCAAATTGGCAAAGTAGATTATACTCTATTTACAAAGAATTTAGACAATGATCTTTTTATTTATCAAATTTATGTTGATGATATAATCTTTGGGTCAACAAATCAATCGTTTTGTGAGGAATTTAGCAAAATCATGACAACCAGGTTTGAAATGTTAATGATGGGAGAATTAAAGTACTTCTTGGTATTCCAAGTGCGGCAACAAAAGGAAGGGACATTCATAAGCCAAACCAAGTACACGCAGGACATACTTAAGAAGTTTGGCATGGACAAGGCAAAGCCCATAAAGACCCCCATAGCAACAAATGGCCACTTGGATCTCAATGAAGATGGACCTAGCATCGACCAAAAGGTATATTGCTCCATGATTGGATCTCTACTCTATTTATGTGCATCTAGGCCAGACATTATGTTGAGTGTATGTTTGTGTGCAAGATTTCAAGCCAACCCTAAGGAATATCACCTGACAGCCGTAAAAAGGATCTTGAGATATTTAGTTCATACACCCAACCTTGGTCTTTGGTACCCAAAAGGCTCAAAATTCAATCTCATTGGTTACTCCGATGCAGATTATGCCGGGTGCAAAGTAGATAGAAAAAGCACCTCCAGCACATGCCAATTCCTAGGGAGATCCTTAGTTTCTTGGTCCTCCAAGAAACAAAATTCCATTGCCTTATCCACAGCCGAAGCGAAGTATGTTGCAGCCGGGAGCTGTTGTGCACAACTCCTTTGGATGTGACAAAATCTAAGGGATTACGGTTACAATATGAACCGTCTTCCTCTCCTTTGTGACAACGAGAACGCCATTAAAATTGCCCACAATCCAGTTGAGCACTCTAGAACTAAACACATAGACATAAGATATCATTTTTTGAGAGACCATTCCATAAAAGGAGATATAGCCATCTCACATGTCAATACCCAAAAACAATTGGCCGACATATTCACCAAGCCACTTGATGAAAAACGCTTTTGCGAACTCCGAAATGAACTAAATATCCTCGATGCTCGGAGTGTGGCTTGAAAAATTGCATACCTGTATGAATTCTTCAAAATATCTTGATTGAATTGTGAAAATCAACTCTCTCTCAATTTTTCCCGAAAAACTATGTCAATTACTAGATCTTGGTGAATTATGATCATTGTTTGATTGTTGTATGCTTACTGGTCATATTCATCAAGATCATTTGATTTAATTTGCCTCTCTATTCTCAATTTATGAACCTTCAAATATATATGAATGGGCTATGCAAATTTCTCCTGGTGACCACGGACTAGTCCGTGGTTACCCGGACTAGTTCGCACATGCAGACTATCCGCAGAGTGCCGGTTAGGCTGGACTAGTCCGATAACACCACGAACTAGTCTGATATTGCTCTCTGGATGAGTTCGGACTAGTCCGATCATCTCCGGACTTGTCCGATTTTTCGTGTCCATAACCCTAGCCGCCACCAAACCCTAATCCCTTCATCCTCCACTCTTGCTCATGCGTTCTCTCTCCTCTGCTCGAGCTCCCAAGGCGATTTCTTGCTCCCTCCATAAAAAATCTTCGCATTTGGACAGAAATCAATCTTGCCCTCTTGAGGATTGAAGCTAGCGGACTTGTCCGGCCTTCAACACCCTCATCTCTAAGATTCAATCGATTTCTTTGGTAATTTTCACCCAAACCCTAGAAATCTCGTTTTTCTTCATTATTGATCGAATAGCCTAGCATCCTTCACTATATACATGCCTCCTTTATGTATCACGTGTATGCTAGACTTATTCTGCATTAGGAATCAGCTTTTGTCAAATCTCTTAGGTTTTTGAGGATGAACACCGGACTAGTCCGGTCCATGAACGGACAAGTCCGGTCCCCCGGACCAGTCCGTGCCTGTGCACCAGACAAGTACGATGTTTCTGAACTCAAAACCTAACTCTTCAATTCCTCAATGCAATTCCTTGCTATCCTTTCATACCTATGCCTTGTATCATTCATTATCATTCTTGAAACTCATTCTCAGGTCATGTCGAGCTCAAACGATGAGGTTTCCGATTTTGAGGCCGAGATGGACCACGAGGTGGCACCTCGAACCTCAACGAGTCTTGGCAAGAAGTGCCAAGAGCGACCTACCGAGCCAGATCCGTCTCCTCCACATGTTCGGAGGAAAGTGCTAGCGAAGAAGCCGGCCTCCAAGGTGCCAGTTTCTAGAGCTACCGACAGTGGTGGCCCTAGCTCGGCAAGTGCCCGCCTAGCCAAAGGCAAGGGCAAGGGGATAGCGACGGGTTTAGTTGGACCATTGAAGTTGCATGCTCCCAGGGAAGGGGTCCGGGACCCCACTGAAGAAAAGTTCAATGGGAAGGGCAGCGACTCAGCTGCAAAGCTCAGGAGCATTGATTGCTATAATCATCCAAAGCAAGCTGCAGATGGAAGATTCTGGAGCAATTTTCATGCTGACTATTACAGGGTTGTATACCTGCAGATGAAGACACCGGTGGTGCGCAGTCAGTGGATTGACTGGGCACATCTTGAGAAGAAGAGATGCTCTGCATTTGATGAAGTGATTGCAGCAGCTGAAAGACATGGCTTAAAGGACCTCTTTGCCTTCAAGTACAATTGGAATGATGAAGTGGTGGCTCAGTTCTATGCCACCTGCCACTTTGCAAGCGATGAAGAGGAAAGAGTGACTTGGATGACTCATGGATCCAAGTACACCATCACTTATGTAGAATTTGCAAGGATGTTGCATCTTGACACCTCCAGCAATGATAATGTGGTCATCCACAATGTTGGTGTCATTGACAAGGAGAGGATGAAGTTTCTCTATGAGCCCAATTCAAAGTTCATCCCTCCTTCCACAAAGAACATGAAGCCATTATTTGTGGTGCTAGACAGAGTCTTGAGGAAGACCATTGCCCCTAAGGATGGGGATGCAGGGAGTGTACAAGGGTACCTCCGGACCCTAATGAGGATCATAAGCAAGAACAGACAGTTTGATGTGTTTGACTACATATGGAACGATATGGTTAACATCTCCAGCACCCCCAACAGGTCCTGTGGCTATGCTCCCTATCTAATGTTTATGATTGAGAAAGTCACAGGGATTGAGTTTGTCAAGGATGTGGAGCACACACCTCTGAGGCCTCAGAAGCCTCAACAAGTAAATGTCCAGGCTGCTCCCTCGCCGGCCTCCAGTCCCGAGGCACCGGCAAGAACAAGTGAAGATGTCAGAGCTGCTCCAACTTCAAGGGCAGCCCCTCAGAGAGGATCAGCTAGTGGAATCCTCAAATACCTGGCTGCCATCTTCACCTCCTGCAAGAAGGCCGAAGTGAAGGCCCACAAGCTCAACATGAAAAGAAAGGAAGACACGAAGTACATCAAGGCAAATGTGAAGCAAATTTGCCAGAAGCTGGAGATCGACCCCATTGGATCTCTAGTGATCTTTGAGGACTCCGGCCCGGACTACACTAAGCTCAGGCCCTTGACCCCATCTGAGCTTGCCTACTTTGGTGTTGGGGGATCGAGTGTCTCCGCCCCTCCTCCTTCTCCTCCTCATCAAGCTGAAGATGAAGATGACGAAGAAGATGATGAGAGGACCGACAGTGAAGAGTGAAGTCCCTAGGACCCTCCTCTCCTTCTTTTTGGTGTCTTGATGCCAAAGGGGGAGAGATTGAGGGGGAGTCTTAGATTTAGCTGTAGGATGCGAGGAGAGAGCTCTTTTTATGCTTCTTGTCTATTTTTGAGTTTTGCAGTGTTTTAACTTTGTTCCTAAGTTAGTTATGGTTCTGTGATGCAATGCTTAATTAATTTGAGAAGTATTTGTTGAAATTTGTAACCTTGCTCCTGGAATGACATATATGCTTGGCTTTGGTTGATTAATGTAAATTATGTCATTCTCAATGTCTCAATATACTTAGTTATGCATCCCACCATAAAGAATGCACATATGGATAATTCTTTCACTGCTTGATGTATTTTTGACTCATATGTGCATACTTTATGAAAATCTCGATTTTTATCATATTTTGTGAAATCTCAATTGGTTGTCATCAATCACCAAAAAGGGGGAGATTGAAAGTGCATCTAGGACTCTCTTGTGGGTTTTGGATGATTTATGACAAGCAATTGGGATCCTAACCTATTTGTTGAGATGAGTGCAGGCCTATGATAGGAAAATGAGCAAAATACCAAAAAGAAGGAAGGATGAGGAGCAAAGTGGAGATGAGCTCAAGGAAGAAGAGTAATAGATTATTGTGTATAGAGTGTGTTAAGGAAACTCACCCCAAGAGCTCAATCACAATTAAACACACACATTGCACAAGGTTACACAGGACCAGACTAGTCCGATCACAACCGGACTAGTCCGATAACCTTTCTGCACCAGATCGGACAAGTTCGATATCTGTCGGACTAGTCTGATATTCTTCTGACTAGAATCGGAGTAGTCCTCCCCGGTACGGACTAGTCCTCAAAACACTTCACAAGTCACACAAAATCGGACAAGTCCGATCATATCCGGACTAGTCCAATATTCCTTCTGATCCATATCAGACAAGTGTGATATTTGCACGTACTAGTCCGAAAAACCCTCTGATCTACATCGGACAAGTCCTCCAAGTGCGGACTTGTCATCTAACTCACTTAGGGTTTCACATGTCCGGACAGGTCCGATGGATATCGGACTAGTTCGAAGATTTCCAGTAGCGAAATCGGACAAGTCCGTTTTCAGCTGGACTAGTCCGATATTTTGGGGCACTTAGGGTTTGCTACACACAGCACATCGGACTAGTCCGGTGACCATCACAGACTAGTCCGAACTTTCTGAACCCTAACGGTCACTTTTAGAAACCCCATATAAATAGAGGTGCACAACCTTCTTTTGAACTCTCTCAAATCCTAGCGCCGTCACACCTCCCAAGGGCCTCAAAAACTACATCTCTCCACGAAATTAAGTGCAACAATGATCAATCCTTTGAGGATTCACTCTAGATCATTGGAGAGACACTTGGAACATCACATTGAGCTCTTAGTTTGATTCTCTAACACACTCCTGTGTTTTAATTGTAATCTTTTGAGTGTGTTTTCGGTGGAAATTTGTGTTGTAATCTAAGGGAGCTCTCAACGTGTGAGAACACCCCTTGAATTCGGTTATTCACCCCTTTGTGATTAGTAGAAGAGGATTGGCCTTCGTGGCGATCCGACGAGGGTAGGGTTGGAGAAGACCCGGTCCTGTTGTGGACTCCTCAACGTGCATGTAGGTTGCCTTTGTGGTAGCCGAACCACGGGATAAAACCTTGTGTCTTGCTTTTTGGTGTTCATCATTCTAATTCATCAATATAATCTAGGGTTTCATAATCATTACTCATCTTACGTTGGATTGTTAAACATAATATTTAATTGTGATATAATCTAGAATATAACTGTGAAACCTTTATTTGGTTCTATTTTCCGTTGCACACATAAAAGAATCAATCTAATCGATCTAGCTTAATCAACTTAGTCCGTGAACACCGGACTAGTCAGCACTTTACCGGACTAGTCCGATATCTCTGGTATTGAGCTTGTTGTTGAGTGTTGCAGGATCCGACAATTTTCAAAAAGGCCTATTCACCCCCCCTCTAGGCCCACATTCATGTAATCGATACACATCCGAAGTTTCTCGCCGGCCTTAGGTACAACGATTGGGTTTGCCAGCCATTTTGGGTGGAAAACTTCTCGGATGAATCCAGCTTTGAGCAACTTCTTTACTTCTTGACGTATGAAGTTCTGTCGCTCTACTGATTGCTTTCGAGGCTTCAGATATACAGGCCGAGCGTCGGGATAGATCTTCAGATTATGCTCGATCACTTCCCTAGGGATCTCAGGCATTTGTGACGGTTGCCAGGCAAACACGTCGACATTAGCCCGGAGGAAAGTGACGAGCGCGAGTTCCTATTTGTCATTCAGACCTCCCGATATACGGGTGGTCTGAGCGGCGTCGGAACCGATTTGGACGACTTTGACGGGAATGTCGGTGTCGCCGCTTGGTTGCACGCGAGGTGCAGAGGTTGAGCCTCGATGACGAATGCTAGGGGGTTTCGGAGCTTGCTCCTTTCCGGATTCTTCCTCCTGCGCTATATCAAGCGCGTGGAGTTCTTCTAGAGCTGTCACACTGGCAGTGCGATCTCCATGGATCCGGAGAACTCCGGCTGGTGTTGGAATCTTCAACACCAAGTAGCCATAATGAGCAGCAGCCATGAACTTGTATAAGGTTGGCCTGCCCAAAATGGCATTGAAGGGTAAGTTGATATGCGCCACATAGAAGACCAACTTATCAGTGCGGTGATTCTCCCGGGTGATTCTACCGGGTGCCAAAGGTCACCAGAAGAGTAATTGCACCGAGTGGGGTTACGGCCCCCGGACCTACTCTGGAGAAAGGTCAGGAGGGGCGAAGGTCCAAAAGTTGGAGCTGAAGCTTGACGAAAGCTTCAAAGCTTATGAGGTTCAACCTCGAACCTCCGTCCAGTATTACATGGTGGAGTTGGATGTTGTTGATGGTTCGGAGATACCATCAATGGGAGTTGGTCAGCTCTGATCATATTCCGAGGGCAGTCTGATGCATCGAAAGTGATGGTACTGTCCATCCACTTCCGGTGCGGCTCCGCCCTGGCGGTGGGAGCTACTAAGGCCATGTCTTGCTGCATGGTCTTGAGGACACGGTGGGAGGTGATGTCCCACGAACCACCAAAGATGGTGTTCATGGTTTTCCGACGTTCATTGTCAGAGACGTCGGAGTCATCGTCGACGGAGGTGTAAACAGCCTTCAAGACCTTTTTAGGGTCCTGAAAACTTAACTCCTCTTTAGCCGAAGCTTCGTAGACTTTATGTTGACGGAAAGGAACTTCTTCTCAGCGCTTGTTGTAGCGCTCGGCAAGGTTCTGGAACTCCCGGCACTCTTCCAGGTTGTGAATGTTTGACTTATGTATAGGAAACCACATCTTGGAGCTTCCACCGTCTTCAGATGACGGCCGAGGTCGTTTCTTGGGGCGTGGCCCCCGGCCCCAGAGCTGCGACAGCTGCAACAGTAGGTGTGCCTGCTGACGGCTTTTTCTTGCCGTTGGACTTTTCCTTCTTTTTGCCACTCCAGGAGGTAGTGGCCTCACCCTTGGAGGATTTTTTGTTGTCCTCCGGAGGTGGTTGGGAGTGCATTTCACGGCCCTCTGCAGCTTTGGCGCATTTGTCTGCCAAGCTAAAGAGTTCCGTGACGCTGGTGATCTCCTTGGTCGCCAGCTTCTCCAGCATCTTCTTGTCTCGTACGCCCTGTCTAAATGCCACAATAACAGAGGCACTAGAGATAGAAGGAATAGTGTTTCGTACCTGGGAGAACCTCTGTATGAAGGATTGCAGGGACTCTCCCCCCTTCTGCTTGACAGCAAAAAGGTCCAGTTCGGTGCCTGGTCGGGTGTATGAATGTAGGCCTAGAGGGGGGGGGGGGGGTGAATAGGCCTTTTTGATTTTTCTCGGTTCCTGTAACACTCAGCAACAAGGTCAAAACCAGAGATATCGGACTAGTCTGGTAATGTGCGGACTAGTCCGGTTTTCACGGGCTAGGATGATCAAGTTCAGACAAATTGATTGATTCGTTAATGTTTGCAGCAGAAATATAAACTTGAATCTCAATTTAATAGTTGTATGTCAGATTCTATTGTAGTTAAAGCTCTTGATCAACAATTAGACTTAGATTGAATAAAGTGAATCAAACCCTAGATTAAGTTGATCAAATTAGATGATGAACACAAAAAGGACAAGACACACGATTTATCCCGTGGTTCGGCTACCACGAAGGCAACCTACGTCCACGTTGAGGAGCCCACAAAAGGACCGGGTCTTCTCCAACCCTTTCCTCGTCGGATCGCCACGAAGGCCAATCCTCTTCCACTACTCACAAGGGGTAAATAACCAAGTTGAAGGGGCGTTCTCACACGTTGAGAGCTCCCTTGATTACAACTCACAATGACACCAATAACACACTCGAAAATTACAAATTGAAACGTAAGAGTGTGTTAGAGAATCAAACCAAGAGCTCAATGATGTGTGCTAAGTGTCTCTCCAATGATCTAGAAGTGATCTTCAATGGATTGATTGATTTTGCACTTAATTTCGTGGAGAGAGATGGTTTTTGAGTCTCTTGGGAGGTGTGACGGCGCTAGGGTTCGAGAGAGTGTAAAAGTGGGCCGTTGCACCTCTATTTATATGGGGTTCCTAAAAGTGACTGTTAGGGTTCAAAAAGATCGGACTAGTCCGGTGTGCTGTGTGTAGCAAACCCTAAGTGTCTAGGAATATCGGACTAGTCCGGTTGACAACGGACTTGTCCGATTTCACTACTGGAAATCTTCGGACTAGTTCGATTGCCATCGGACTTGTCCGGATATATGAAATCCTAAGTGTTTGGGATGACAAGTCCGCACTTGGAGGACTTGTCCGATTTAGATCAGTGTGTATATCGGACTAGTCCGTGTAGACACCGGACTTGTCCGAAGTGGATCAGAATGAATATCGGACTAGTCCGGGTTACAACGGACTTGTCCGATTTTGTGTGACTTGTGCATTGTGTTGAGGACTAGTCCGCATTGGGGAGGACTAGTCCGAAGTGGATCAGAAAGATATCGGACTAGTCCGGTGGACACTGGACTTGTCCGATCTAGTGCAGAATGTGATATCGGACTAGTCCGGCTGATATCGGACTAGTCTGGTCCTGTATAACTTTGTGCATTGTATGTGTGTGCTTGAAAGTGATTGAGCTCTTGGGTGTGTTTCCTTAACACACTCTATACATAATAATCTACTATTTTCTTCTTCTTGAGCTCAAATTCACTTTGCTTCTCATTTCCCTTCTTTTTGGCATGTTGCTCATTTTTCATCATTTGCCTGCATTCATCTCAACAAAAGGATTAGGATCCCAATTGCTTGTCATAAATCATCCAAAACCCACAAGGGAGTCCTAGATGCACTTTCAATCTCCCCCTTTTTGGTGATTGATGACAACCAATTGAGATTTCACAAAATAATGCAAAAAAATGAGATTTTCATAAAGTATGCACATATGACTCAAAAATACATCAAGCAACAAGAGAATTATCCATATGTGCATTCTTTATGGTGGGATGCATACTAAGTGCATGAATACATTGAGAATGACAGAATTTGCATTAACCAACCGATATCAAATGCATATGACATTCCAGGGTCAAAAACACAGTTTTCATCACACACTCCAAATGAATTAAGCAGTTCATCACAGGACCAAACTTAATATGAAAACAGAGTTAAACTATTACAATCACAAATGAAAGATAAAGAGAACTCTCTCCTCGCACCCTATCATAGCTAAAGCTAAGACTCCCCCTCAATCTCTCCCCCTTTGGCATCAAGACACCAAAAAGAAGGAGAGGAGGGTCCTAGGGTCTTCACTCTTCACTGTCGGTCCTCTCGTCATCGTCTTCATCTTCTTCGCTTTCTGCTTGACGAGGAGGAGAGGGAGGAGGAGGAGCGGAGCTGCTCGAGCCCCCAATGCCAAAATAGGCAAGCTCGGAGGGGTTCAGAGGCCCGAGCTCGGTGAAATCCGGGTCAGACTCCTCAGATATCACTGGAGATCCAATGGGGTCGATCTCCAGCTTCCGGCAGATTTGCTCCACATTGGCCTTTATATACTTCATGTCCTCCTTTCTTTTCTTGTTGAGTTTGTGGACCTTCACTTCGGTCTTTTTGCAGGAGGAGAAGATTGCTGACAAGTATTTGAGGATCCCACTGGCGGATCCTCTCTGAGGGGCTTCCCTAGAGTTAGGGACCTCCCTAGCACTGCTCCTTGCTCTTGTCGGTGCCTCGGGACTGGAGACCGGTGAGGGAGCAGCCTGGATGCTCACTGGTTGAGGCTTCTGAGGCCTCAAGGGGGTGTTCTCCACATCCTTCATGAACTCAATGTTTGTGACTTTCTCAATCACATACATGAGGTAGGGAGCATAGCCACATGACCTGTTAGGCGTACAGGATATGTTGACCATATCATTCCAAATGTACTCTGCTACATCAAATGGGCGGTCCCTGCTTATGACTCTCATTAGGGTTCTGAGGTAACCCTGCACGCTCCCAGCATCTCCATCTTTAGGAGCAATAGTCTTCCTCAGCACTCTGTTGAGGACCACAAAGAATGGTTTCATGTGCTTTGTAGAGGGAGGAACATACTTTGAGTTAGGCTCATATAGGAATTTCATCCTATCCTTCTCCATGACACCAATGTTGTGGATGATGAGCCTGTCAGGTCCAGAGGTGTACAGATGGAGCAGATTATTGAACTCCTCTTGAGTGATACTATACTTAGATCCGTGTGTCATCCAAGTAACACTCTCTTCATCCTCACTTGAGAAGTGGCACGTTGCAAAGAACTGTGCAATCACTTCATCATTCTAGTTATGCCTGAAGGCAAAGAGATCCTTCAAGCCATGCCTCTCAGCTGCAGCAATGACCTCATCAAAGGCTGAGCACTTCTTCTTCTCTAGGTGGGCCCAGTCAATCCACTGACTGCGCACCACCAGTGTCTTCATCGGGAGATACACACTCGAGATACACTGATTTGTAGATACACTGACCCGGACTAGTCCGGTGGAATCAATCCCCAAGTCTTCAAGCTTGATCTCCGCCCAAACTTGTGGCTTTTCGACGGAGGACACAAGAGATTGCTTTGGGAGCTCGAGCGCAAGAGAGAGAAAGGCGTGAGCAAATGTGGGGATGAGTAGATTATGGTTTGGTGGCGGCTAGGGTTATGGACACGAGAAATCGGACAAGTCCGGACATGACCGGACTAGTCCGAAGTCATCTAGAGACCTATATCGGACTAGTCCGTGATCTGTCGGACTAGTCCGGCCTAACCGGCACTCCGCGGACTAGTCTGCATGGGCGGACTAGTCCGGATAACCACGGACTAGTCCGTGGTTACCAGGAAAGAATTGCATAGCCCATTCATATATATTTGAAGGTTCAATAATAGAGAATAGAGAGGCAAAACAATCCAAGCAATCTTGATGAATTTGACCAGTAAGCATACAACAATCATACAATGATCAAAATTCATCAAGATCTAATAATTGACATAGTTTTTCGAGAGAAAAATAGGGAGGGTTAATTTTCACAAATCAATCAACATTTTTGAAGTAATCATATAGGTATGCAACTTTTCAAGCCACACTCCGAGAATCAAGAATATTTAGCTCATTTCGGAGTTCGCAAAAACACTTTTCATCAAGTGGATTGGTGAATATGTCGGCCAATTGTTTTTGTGTGTTGACATGAGAGATGGTTATGTCTCCTTTCATGGAATGGTCTCTCAAGAAATGATGTCTTATGTCTATGTGTTTAGTCCTAGAGTGCTCAACTGGATTGTGGGCTATTTTAATGGCACTCTCATTGTCACAAAGAAGAGGAATATGGTTCATATTGTAACTGTAATCCCTTAGAGTTTGTCGCATCCAAAGAAGTTGTGCACAACAACTCCCGACTGCAACATACTCCGCTTCGGCTGTGGATAAAGCAATGGAATTTGTTTCTTAGATGACCAAGAAACCAAAGATCTTCCTAGGAATTGGCATGTGCCAGAGGTGCTTTTTCTATCAACTTTGCACCCGGCATAATCTGCATCGGAGTAACCAATGAGATTGAATTTAGAGCCTTTTGGGTACCAAAGACCAAGGTTGGGTGTATGAACTAAATATCTCAAGATTCTTTTTACGGCTGTCAAGTGACATTCCTTAGGGTTGGCTTGAAATCTTGCACACAAACATACACTCAACATAATGTATGGCCTAGATGCACATAAGTAAAGTAAAGATCCAATCATGGAGCGATATACCTTTTGGTCGACGCTCGGTCCATCTTCATTGAGATCCAAGTGGCCATTCATAGCCATGGGAGTCTTTATGGGCTTTGCCTTGTCCATGTCAAACTTCTTGAGTATGTCCTGCGTGTACTTGGTTTGGCTCATGAATGTTCCTTCCTTTTGTTGCCGCACTTGGAGTCCCAAGAAGTACTTCAATTCTCCCATCATTGACATTTCAAACCTGTCTGTCATAATTCTACTAAATTCTTCACAAAAAGATTGGTTAGTTGACCCAAAAATTATGTCATCAACATAGATTTGGCAAATAAAAATATCATTATCTAGATTTTTCGTGAATAATGTATAATCTACTTTGCCAATCTGAAAGCCATTATCAATTAAAAAATCTCTAAGGCACTCATACCAAGCTCTAGGAGCTTGTTTGAGGCCATAGAGAGCCTTACGCAGTTTATACACGTGGTCGGGGAACTCTTCGTCTTCAAATCCGGGTGGTTGCTCCACGTACACCTCTTCCTTGATCGGTCCGTTGAGGAAACTTTTCACGTCCATTTGGTACAGCTTGAAATCATGGTGAGTAGCATATGCAAGTAATATTCTAATTGATTCAAGCCTAGCTACTGGAGCAAAAGTCTCATCGAAATCCAAACCTTCAACTTGTGAATAACCTTTGGCCACAAGTCGTGCCTTGTTTCTTGTCACCACCCCGTGCTCATCTTGCTTGTTGCGGAAGACCCACTTGGTGCCCACTATGTTTGCATTGGGTCTTGCCACAAGTTCCCAAACCTCGTTTCTCTTGAAGTTGTTCAACTCTTCTTGCATTGCCACCACCCAGTCTGGATCCTTCAATGCATCCTCAGTCCTGCGTGGTTCCAAAAAGGAGACAAACGAGTAATGCTCACAAAAATTAGCTATACGAGATCTAGTGGTTACTCCCTTTTGGATATCACCGATGATGTTGTCGATTGGGTGATCCCTTTGAGTGCGTTGGTGTACTCTTGGGTGTGGCACTTGGGGAGTTGAGTGTTGGTGATCATTTTCTTCTCCCCCTGAGTGGTTACCCTCGTTGATTTGTTGATCATCTTCATATTCTTCTGATTGATCTTGTATCGAGACTCCCCCTTGATTGTTGATCTCCTCTTGTGATTCACTTTCCTCTTGTATTTGTGACGATGACTCTTGTGGACGAACTTCGCCTAGAGCCATTCTCTTCAATACTTGGTAAGGAGCTTCTTCTTTACCTAATTCACATTGATCAACTTGCTCCTTTTGGGAGCCATTAGTTTCATCGAACACTACGTCACGTGCCACTTCAACAAGTCCGGAGGCCTTGTTGAAAACACGATAGGCGTAAGTGTTCGAATCATAGCCAAGAAGGAAACCTTCATCGGACTTCGAAGCAAACTTTGAAGTCCTGGGCTTCTTGTTCAAGATATAACATGGAGAGCTGAAAACTCGAAAATATGAAATGTTGGGTTTGTTACCGGTGAGTAGCTCATAAGGAGTCTTCTTGAGTAGTCGATGAAGGTAGAGTCGATTTGCGGCGTGGCAAGCGGTGTTAATCGCTTCCGCCCAAAATCGATCCGAAGTCTTGTATTCATCGAGCATTGTTCTTGCCATCTCTATGAGCATTCGGTTCTTCCTTTCGGCGACTCCATTTTGTTGTGGAGAGTATGGTGCTGAAAATTCGTGCTTGATTCCCTCCTCATCAAGGTACTCCTCCACTTGTATGTTCTTGAACTTCGTGCCGTTGTCGCTCCGAATACTCTTGATCGATAGGGAGAACTCGTTTTGAGCTCGCTTGAAGAATTTCTTGAGCGTTCCTTGTGTTCCTGACTTGTCATGCAAAAAGAACACCCAAGTGAAGCGGGAAAAATCATCAATAATGACTAAACCGTATTTATTACCGCCAATGCTTATGTAAGCAATTGGACCAAACAAGTCCATATGAAGTAGTTCGAGCGGTCTTGTCGTAGTCATAATGTTCTTTGCAGGATGATGTGCTCCTACTTGCTTCCCGGCTTGGCACGCGCTACAAGGCCTGTCTTTCTCAAAAACAACATCTTTCAAACCTCGGATGTGATCGCCCTTGAGAAGTTTTTGAAGATTCCTCATACCAACATGTGCTAGCCGTCTATGCCACAGCCAACCCATGTTGGTTTTTGCAATCAAGCATGGGTCGAGTTCGGCTTTATCCTTGTTGAAGTCAACAAGGTAAAGCTTTCCCTTCAACATACCCTTGAATGCAACGGAACCATCACTCCTCCTTGAGACGGTCACACCCTCGTTAGTAAACAAGCAATTATAACCTTTGTCACATAATTGAGATATGGACAGCAGGTTATAATCTAGAGATTCAACATGTAGAACATGAGAAAGAGTGTGTTCAGATGATATTGCTATTTTACCGGTACCGAGCACCCTTCCTTGACTATTATCTCCGAAGTAGATGCCTTCGTTTGGGTCCTCGTTTTCTTCATATTCCACGAACATCCTCTTTTCTCCGGTCATGTGGTTGGTGCATCCACTATCTAGCACCCATTTGGATCCACCGGAGGAATAGGCCTGCAGAAACAAATTATGCCTTGGTTTTAGGTACCCAAGCTTGCTTGGGTCCTTGGAGGTTAGTTACAATACATTTGGGCACCCACACATGGGATTTTGTGTTCCCATGGCGTGGCCCAGCATAATAAGCATAAACTTTACCAATATTGTTTCTCATTAATACATAAGAGGCATCAAAGGTTTTGAACAAGAGTTGTTGTTGTTGTTTATGGATCGAACTAGTCTGGGTAACCGGACTTGTCCGAATGACCGGACTTGTCCGGACCTCCACCGGACTAGTCCGGCGTTTATGAGAGGTCACATTCTTAATTTTTGAGTTACCAGGTTGTGAGGGTCCTCCCTTCACAAAGGTAATCCTTCCCTTGTTATTCTTATGACTTCCAGCATTTTGCTTTCCATCGTAAGAGTAACCAATGCCATACTTGACGTTTGGAGGTCTTTGGACCAAGTATGCACTACGTGCATAGTTGATCCTCTCCTTGTCAAATATTCCACATTGGGTAGGATTTTTATCCTTTGCGGAGGTAGACTTTTCTTTCAAGCTGATATCGACTTCACCACATTTGCACATATGAACAGGATTAGTTGAAGTGTGTTGAGAAGGTAGACTTGAAGAGGAGGAAGGTTCACTTAGCTTGAGTGACTCAACTTGCACTTCAAGGATCTTGTTGACCTTGATCAGGTCATCAAGTTGATCCATGATTGCAATGTTTGAGTTGGTTAATTCCAAACAAGTTTTCTTGCTTGAAGCTAGCTCAAGCTCTAGTGAGTTGTTTTTCTCCTTTTCAAGAACTAGAAGATTGTCAAGTTCGACATATCTCTCCTTTTGGGAGATAATCATGTCTTCTTGACGATCAATTAGCGATTCCTTCTCAACAAGTTGGACAAGTAAAAATTTCATTTTAGCAGCAGTTTTTCTATCTAATCCAGTTAGCATATCTTCATCATCACTATCTAGTTCATCATTACTTGAGTACGAATGCATGGAAGGAGTTTTGATGTTTACCTTGCGTTTACCTTCCTTTGCCATGAGGCAAGTGCCATGTCCCTTCTTTGCACCGAGCGTGGGGAAGAGTGTGGGTTTCTTGGACGAGCTTTCAATGGCTATGCTAGCCATCTCTTCTTCATCAGATGATGAGGACTCATCGTTTGAGTCCCACTCCTTTCCAATGTGTGCTTGTTCAGCTTGTTTCTTCTTTTTGAAGAATTTCTTCGGTTGAGGCTTGGTTTCTTTATTCTTCTTCTTGTTGTCCTCATACGGGCAATTGACTATAAAGTGGTTGTACTCACCACAATTATAGCACGCTCGCCTCATCTTCGGCTTTGTCCTTTCCTTGTACTTGCCTTCACCAGATTTTGTTCCTTGTCTTTTCTTCATTATTCTTTTGAACTTTTTCATGAACAAAATCATATCCTCTTCGTCCAGCTCACTGCTTTCGTCATCGCTATCCTCCTCAAAGTGTGCTTCTCTTGCTTCTTTGGATAGAGGCTTGAGTGTGGACTTTAAGGCAACTCCCTTCTTCTTGGCCGATGTGAGGTCGGCTATTTCTTTGACGTGCTTGGCTTGTTTCTCCATCATTTCAAAATTGATGATTTTGCCAAGCAATTCATCTGGAGTCATCCTCTTGTACCCGAGACTTTCTCTAATCATAGAGCATAGTGTGACATTGCGAGGCATAAAGGCTCTAAGGATGAGCTTTACAACCTCGTGGTCATTCCACTTCTTGCTCCCATATGATCGAACCTTGTTTACAAGTGTCTTCAATCGGTTGTACATGTCCTGGGGAGACTCGTCTTCCTCAATTGCGAACCTTCCTAGTTCGCCCTCAATCATTTCAATTTTGGCCTCCCGCACATGCCGGTCACCTTCATGGGCTGTTTGTAGTGTGTCCCATATTTCCTTGGCAATCTCCAGTCCGTCTACCTTTGTGAATTCATCTCGACTTAGAGAGGAGGTGATTACGGCTGTAGCTTGAGCGTTTCTATGGATGGCTTGCTCTTGACTTGGAGTGAGCTCTTCGTCGTCATCTGGGATGTCTATTCCTATGCACACAATATGCCATAAACTTGGGTTAAGGAAAATCAAGTGCATCTTCATATTTTGCCTCCACATGGAGTAATCACTCCCATCGAAGTGTGGGGCTTTTCCAAGAGGAATAGATAGGTAATGGCTGTTGTTTGAATTTAAACGATCATAGTTGAAAGGATATCGGGAGTAGTCGGCGTGACTACTCCCCTTCTTCTTTTCTTCAACTTTAGCTTTCCCTTTGGAAAGTGCTGTCTTTCTGAGTAGCGCTTTCAGCTCCAGCGTCTCCTCGTCATCATCATCGAAGTCTTGAATTGCTTCGAGATACTTTTCCAGCTTTTGGTTCTTGTCTTTGTTTACTTCTTCCTGGTTGTTGATTTTCTGAACATCGTTCATGTCCGACATGATCTCTTCGAGTGGTTGCACTCTTTCTTGAAGAACCCACTTTGATACCAATTGAATGTAGGCCTAGAGGGGGGGTGAATAGGCCTTTTTGATTTTTCTTGGTTCCTGTAACACTCAACAACAAGGTCAAAACCAGAGATATCAGACTAGTCCAAGAATGTGCGGACTAGTCCGGTTTTCACGGGCTAGGATGATCAAGTTCAAACAAATTGATTGATTCGTTAATGTTTGCAGCGGAAATATAAACTTGAATCTCAATTTAATAGTTGTATGTCAGATTCTATTGTAGTTAAAGCTCTTGATCAACAATTAGACTTAGATTGAATAAAGTGAATCAAACCCTAGATTAAGTTGATCAAATTAGATGATGAACACAAAAAGGACAAGACACACGATTTATCCCGTGGTTCGGCTACCACGAAGGCAACCTACGTCCACGTTGAGGAGCCCACAAAAGGACCGGGTCTTCTCCAACCCTTTCCTCGTCGGATCGCCACGAAGGCCAATCCTCTTCCACTACTCACAAGGGGTAAATAACCAAGTTGAAGGGGCGTTCTCACACGTTGAGAGCTCCCTTGATTACAACTCACAATGACACCAATAACACACTCGAAAATTACAAATTGAAACGTAAGAGTGTGTTAGAGAATCAAACCAAGAGCTCAATGATGTGTGCTAAGTGTCTCTCCAATGATCTAGAAGTGATCTTCAATGGATTGATTGATTTTGCACTTAATTTCGTGAAGAGAGATGGTTTTTGAGTCTCTTGGGAGGTGTGATGGCGCTAGGGTTCGAGAGAGTGTAAAAGTGGGCCGTTGCACCTCTATTTATATGGGGTTCCTAAAAGTGACCGTTAGGGTTCAGAAAGATCGGACTAGTCCGTGGTGGTCACTGGACTAGTCTGGTGTGCTGTGTGTAGCAAATCCTAAGTGTCTAGGAATATCGGACTAGTCCGGTTGACAACGGACTTGTCCGATTTCACTACTGGAAATCTTCGGACTAGTCCGATTGCCATCGGACTTGTCCGGATATATGAAACCCATGACAAGTCCGCACTTGGAGGACTTGTCCGATTTAGATCAGTGTGTATATCGGACTAGTCCGTGTAGACACCGGACTTGTCCGAAGTGGATCAGAATGAATATCGGACTAGTCCGGGTTACAACGGACTTGTCCGATTTTGTGTGACTTGTGCATTGTGTTGAGGACTAGTACGCATTGGGGAGGACTAGTCCGAAGTGGATCAGAAAGATATCGGACTAGTCCGGTGGACATCGGACTTGTCCGATCTACTGCAGAATGTGATATTGGACTAGTCCGGCTGATATCGGACTAGTCCGGTCCTGTATAACTTTGTGCATTGTATGTGTGTGCTTGAAAGTGATTGAGCTCTTGGGTGTGTTTCCTTAACACACTCTATACATAATAATCTACTATTTTCTTCTTCTTGAGCTCAAATTCACTTTGCTTCTCATTTCCCTTCTTTTTGGCATTTTGCTCATTTTTCATCATTTGCCTGCATTCATCTCAACAAAAGGATTAGGATCCCAATTGCTTTTCATAAGTCATCCAAAACCCACAAGGGAGTCCTAGATGCACTTTCAGTGTATGAACTCCCGAAATTGGCGGTGAACTGTTGGCACAGTTCCACCCAACTGTTGATGGAGTTGGGCGGAAGGCTCATGATCCAGGACCTGGCGGTCCTGGTCAAAGGCACGGGGAAGTAGTTGGCCATTACGGCCTCATTGCCTCCGACCGCAAGGATTGCGGTGGAGTAGATTTGGAGAAACTCAGTGGGATTGCCACCTCGGGAGTAGGACTATCTCGAGCCTCTCGCCTTTCGCGAGCGGGCTCGATATGGACGCAACCATCCTGTTGACGGTAACGGCAATCAAGCTCTGCCCTGAGGTCGTGAGTTGAAAGCCTGGTTACCGTATGGGTGTGTCGCGCCCCGGAAGGCAGCGATGTCGCTTGTTGAGACACAGCACACCTCCTATGTTGGGAAGCGTGCGAACCAAGTCTGCCCAACACAGTCCAATGCTGCGATGGGGACCGCCCCTAGGGGGAGGACCTTGGTTGCTGATGCGATCGGCTGCTGCTGCAACCAAATGTTCCACATCAGCCCTCCACTGCTCCATTGCACCCTATGATGCACCTGGAGGCGGTGGGCGTTGGAGAAGAGCATGCGCGACATGGAGCGCGTGTTCAGGGTTGTTGTTAGCCGATGTCGTGACCGACGTAGACGCCCCATCCTATTGTCCAGCTTGATTCGCCGGTGTGGACAGTGGCGGCGGAGGCACGACTCCTGCTGGAGCCACAACACCTGCTAGCTGCTGCGCGTTGGAGGGAGGGATTGCCTCTAGCAGGTTGCGTTGCAGGGTTGCCGTTGGACGATCCAGCAGCACAATTCACCATCTTTGAATATCGGACACCCCTACCTGGCGCGCCAACTGTCGAAGTGTTGTTCCGGCAATTCTCCCAGTACTACTGTTGGTAGCCCGCAAAGATTGTAGTCCGGTATTGGGCGCGCAGAGATTCAGAACACAATGGCAAGTAGACACAAGGATTTACGTGGTTCGGGCCGCCTGAGCGTAATACCCTACTCCAAGGGGTGTTTAGTTGTTGTATTAAGCGTCTAAGAGTTGAGAGCTTCCAGAGTCCCCCATGTGTATCGCTCGACCAATCCTTTTTTAGCACAAGGACTGGTCGTTACATCGCTAGCGTGACCCGACATGTGGCCCTGGCGGTATGCTTAATACACAATTAATGAGGTTAATTACCCTTAATAGTGTGGTAACGAGCCTTGACAGTGTCGTTATTGGAATTAAGGGTCATCTGATCATGTGTCATTAATGTGGTATTAATGACACTTAATCGGGTCTTGAAGTCTTTGATTGTCCCTCGTAGGTCCGAGCCGTTGGAGGTACTCCAGTCTGATTGTTGAGGCTGAAGGTCCGGCGGTTGGACACGTGGCAGATCCGAAGCTTATCGTCTGGGATGGGTAGGTACAGTGCAATTGTACACGTGTTGGTACTGAAGCTTCCCTTTGTCGGGGGTTAGCTTCGGGGATGCTGCGCAGGTGTTTAACCCGGAGCTTTCCCATGTGTGGGACGTAGCTCCGGTTGCAGTATACACGTGGCAGCACTGGGGACTAACCATAGAAGGGAGGTAGGTCCAGTCCCGTATGACATGTGGGGCCTTCAAAGGCCATCAACTCAGACAGGTGAAGTTCCTTTGGTCTTCTTGTAGTTCTAAGGGGTATACGGTACGCAAGGTACCAACAGTATCCCATCGGAAACCTTCATATAAATATCTGAATCTAGTGACCCATATAAATATGCAGTCACGACATCCATCAATTGCAAAGATAGATGTTTTTGTGTTGCCACAAATATCATGTATCGGAAAGTAATTTCATTCATAACAGGAGAATATGTTTCATTGAAATCAATGTCGGGTCTCTGTGTAAACCCTTGTGCAACTAGCCTTGCCTTGTATCTCACAACCTCATTGTTCTCATTCCGTTTTCGGACGAAAACCCATTTAAACCCAACTGGATTGGTTCAAGGAGGAGTATGTATTACGTTACTGAATACCTCTCTCTTTTTAAGTGGGTTAAGTTCTGCCTTGATTGCTTCTTTCCATTTGATCCAGTCCGAGCGTTGTTTACACTCTGTCATGGTCTTAAGATCAGGATCTTGGAGAAGATCAGCTATCATGGTTGAAAATCATGATTTGACGACCGTTGTGCTACGATCAAGTAATTCTCTAGAACTAGTATAATTGATGGAAATTTCTTTTATTCCCTGAAATTCTTCATGACTTCCCAACATAGAAGAATCAGGGTTTTCCGATTGTCCAGCCTGCTCTATAGTGCTGTCGAAGAAGGTTTGCGACACTTCCCCCGGACCTGCTAAGGAGCAGCCCACGAAGGTTCGTATTTTAGGTGGGGCAAAATTTCTGGATCTACGAACTAGATGAACACGAAGGATTTTTATGTGGTTCGGGCCGCCGGGAGGCGTAATACCCTACATCCACGGAGATTGTGTTGTATTTCATGTACTCAGCCCTTGGTGAGCGTGAGATGCGTATGAGCGAGATGTGAGATTCCTCTCTCTAGTTCGTGGCTGCTCGACCCTTTCATAGGTCAAGGTCCGACAGCGTACATTATGACCGGGGCCCGACAGGTGGACCTGGGTTAATTAGTCATGAGAGTACATTAATAGGCCTTGATGGCTTGTTAATGCATCTTGATGGTGTTAATGACATGTAATGAGTCTTGATGCATTAATGTTGTGTTGATGGCACGTTAATGCGGTCTTGAGTGCACACATCACCTTCCGAAACCGCGGGATGCACGTGGCAGCTCCGGGCCTCTCCTCAGCAGGGAGGCTAGGTCCGGTGTCGTCGGGACCCGTGGCAGCATCAGACCTCTCCTCAACGGGGAGGCTAGGTCCGGTGTCATCGGGATGCGTGGCAGCACCGGACCTCTCCTCAGCGGGGAGGCTAAGTCCGGAGCTGCAGGTTGTTGGAGCCTTCCTTTCTTCCTTGTATGAGGGGGTACCCAGTCTGCAGGGTACCGACAGTGGCCCCCAGGCCCACCTCGGGAGAGGCGATGATCCTCTAGGTGGGGCCACCATCATCAATGTCGACGGTGAGATTTCTCGGAGGTGCCAGAATTTGGTGAAGGTGCAGAACATCCACCATCGACGCTAAGAACATCAACGTCGGGCTTCTCTGGGACGTGTCGGTGTCGGAGCTTGAGGTCCGACGATGGAGCTTGGCGAAGGGTGAAGTCCTGCACAAGAGTGACATCAGAAAGAGTAATAATGCTCATTGGTTACAATCTTCTTGTCCTCAGTTTTGTTGTGTCTTACGGTCCTTAGCCAGGCTACGGGGCCTGAGTAATTCAGTGCGATAGTATTCGGGTACTGGTTGTCACTCGCCTAGGAACATGTGCTGTCCGGACCCGCTTTACTGTGATGCAACACCAGAATAGGTAGAGTGGCGTACTTAGGATGCTGGACCAGGCTTAGTCTTTAGCCGACTCTGGACCTATCATTGGTGTTGTATTTCAGGCGAGTAGGCCATTCAACAGACACGAGATCCCAAATGAGAAACTACTAGAAATACCCAAAGACATCACAAGTACTTCAGGTCGTCCGTCTGCAGCAGGATAGCACAAATCCTACTATGGGCAAACAGAAAGATGTAATAGAGCGAAAAAGGAATAATATGCATAATATTTAAGCATAATTATATGAACATGGTGACAGTATCCGAATTTTGGTTATTGCTTTGTCCAGGAGCATGTGCCTTTCAGTCCCCGGTACTGAACCGCAGTGTTGGGGAGAAAGAGTGTGCTGGCTTAGGGTCACAAGACACGACTTTGGGTGCATGACCAAGCTAAGCAGTCTGCACGCTCTTGACCTCCCGCCGATATTAGTCTTTCGGGAGACGTCTGACCCCCAGTACTCAGCCACATCGTTGGAAAGGTAGAGTGTGCATACTTAGGGTGTAGGACCAGGCTAAGCAGGTAGCACACTCTGGATCCCCATTATTCAGTCGCAAGAAAGGTAGAGTGCGCATACTTAGAGTGCAGGATCAGGCTAAGCAGACAACGCATTCCGGACCCTCTATTGGCATTAGCCTTTCGTGGGAGTGACCGTTCAACGCCATGGGACTCCAAACAGGAAAATAACCAAGAAGACCGGATACATCACAGGTACCTGGTGGTGTCTTTGTTGCCGTGGTCGCAGGTAGTCGTCGCGAAAGTAGCCATGATGCAAAGTGTACAAGCTTAGGGTCACAAGGCATCGGCTTAGAGTGCATGACCAGGCTATTCAAGCTATATACTTTGGACCTCTCACTAGTGGTGGTGGCAGTAGAAAGCTGTCGTGTGGTGACAGTGGTAGCCACTGGAACGCGGAGCGTGTGTCCACCGGGTCAGCCCGCTATGGAAAGGGAAGTGGCATTGCTGCCTTCATGGTGCGAGGGTCAAGAAGAGTCGGCGATGGACTGAATATTCACCATCGAGGTGAGGCTCGTCGATCCAAAAAAGTGCCCCCCTACTTGACGCGCCAAAATGTCAAAGAAGTTTTGCGACACTTCCCCCGTACCTGCTAAGGAGCACCTCGCGAAGGTTCGTATTTTAGGCGGGGCGAAATTTTTGGATCTACAAACTAGATGAACACGAAGGATTTTTACGTGGTTCATCGATCCAAAAAAGTTCCCCCTACCTGGCGCGCCAAAATGTCGAAGAAGTTTTGTGACACTTCCCTCGGACCTGCTAAGGAGCAACCTGGGAAGGTTCGTATTTTAGGCGGGGCAAAATTTCTAGATCTACGAACTAGATGAACACGAAGGATTTTTACGTGGTTCGGGCCACCGGGAGGCGTAATACCCTACATCCACGGAGGTTGTGTTGTATTGCATGTACTCAACCCTTGGTGAGCGTGAGATGCGTATGAGCGAGATGTGAGATTCCTCTCTCTAGTTCGTGTCTGCTCGGCCCTTTTATAGGTCAAGGTCCGGCAGCGTACATTATGACCGGGGCCCGACAGGTGGCCTCGTGTTAATTAGTCATGAGAGTACATTAACAGGCCTTGATGGCATGTTAATGCGTCTTTATGGTGCATTAACATGTATTAATGACATGTTAATGAGTCTTGGTGCCGTCTTGAAGTCGCGGTCTTGATAACGCATTAATGGTGTGTTGATGGCGCGTTAATACGGTCTTGAGTGCACACATCACCTTTCGGAACCGCGGGATGCACGTGGAAGCTCCGGACCTCTCCTCAGCGGGGAGGCTAGGTCCAGTGTCGTTGGGACGCATGGCAGCACCGGACCTCTCCTCACTAGGGAGGCTAGGTCCGGTGTCGTCGGGACACGTGGCAGCACCATACCTCTCCTCAGCGGGGAGGCTAAGTCTGGAGCTGTAGGTTGCATCGAGATACAATAAAGCATCCTCAATCATCAGTTGTTTCCCATTAGGGAGTGTAATAGTGGTTTGTCCAGAGCCAACTATTGTCGCATCGCGTCCTGCGATGGTCAAAACATTTCCAGACCTCCTTGTTAGGGCCTGAAAATATTTTGTATCCCTAAGTATAGAGTTTGTGGTGCAACTATCCACAAGGAACATTTCTTCTTCTATCAGAAATTTCCCGTGAAATCTAATAAATAAGAATTATAATGACATAATGAGTTGCATTGAAATACATATATGTACATAAAACATTAGAGTGATAAATAACCTTAATACAATATACTTAATAGTTACATTAAAACACACTTATATTTACATAGACTAATATTTACAAATATCTATGGTAAGCGATCTTAGATTAGATCGCCGAACACATTGTTCGATTTATATTCTACCATAGTATTGTCCATGTCCATGTAGTCATCAATACTTAGTGTTGGTTCATTGTTACTTGGATCTTTAATATCCTTGCTTGAACAGCCAACATCAAATGTTGGCTTTGTTTGGATACTTAAATGAGTTTCATACTCATTTTTAGATCCTTGAGCTTTCTTGTCTTTTCCCAGTGATTTATGGTATAAAGCCACAAGGTGTTTAGGTGTGCGACATTTATCAGTAGTATGCTTATAAGTGTCACATGCCTTACACTACACTATTTTTCCTTTGAAGGAAGCACCATCCTTTCTCATTGTCTTTGAGAATTTCTTATTCTTTTGCCTATTATGGCGACATCTAGCAGATCTACCAATTTCCTTAGAATTTAAATTTTTAAAAGCATTTGCTTTCTTCTCATTATAATGAATTTCAGGTAGAGGAGCAACCCCAATACGACGTTGGTGATGATTCTTAATAGTAATTCCATCATGCTTTTCTGCCTGAAGTAAATCTCTAATGAGGTCAGCATAATGTTGGTAGTTGCAAGCTCGATATTGATGTTATAAGACCCTATCAAAAGGGAGCATAGTTTGAAGTGTTTTCTCAATGTTGTCCTCTTCTGATGGTTTTTCTCACAAAACCTTAATTTGGCACATACCTTATGAATATCATGATTATAGTCTTCTATAGACTTAAAGTCTTGAAGACGAAGTTGAGTCCATTCATTATTGGTCTCAGGCAATAATATTGTCTTTTGTTGTTCATAACGGCTTTTTAATGCCGCCTAAAGACTATGAGGTTCTTCCTCCATCACATATTCTGATTTTAAATCAGGATAGAGATGATTACGGATGATGTATAATGTTTGATACTTGAATGTATCCAGAAATGTTGTAGGTCTTTCTTCAGGAGGAGTAAGAGCAGCCATGAGTCCTCTGAAAGTCAAACTAATCCTGATGTCAAGAGCCCATGTCGGATAATTATGACCATCAAAAGCAAGTTCTTCAAACCCGCGAGACATTGATTCCTACATATAGGAAAACAGAGATTTTATTAATAAAACCATCATGGTGGTGTTGTAGTGTGTGTTAATCATAATGAAAAACACATTAAATTTATTCTCTCTTATCTAGCCAAATTTAGAAAAATGGCTTGACAAGAACAACAAATGTATGTATATTTCATGTTAAAGATGGCCAATTAAAGAAATAGCCAAATTAAAATGAATTATACAATTTATTGTGTTAAGGTATGATTCATAATGCATTAAGTCAAATTATAGAAAAATGGCTTAATCAAAATGAGTCAATTTACTTTATATATTATTATTTTCCATCTTAAGCACAAAAATTAAAATTAGCTTAAATGACGAAATTTGTAAAATTTGTAAATATAATAAACAAAATTCAAGGTTGAGGCCAAATTCTGAAAATAGCCTAAGCAATGAATTTTGGACAATGTGAGTCTTAATTTTATCTATTTGGTCAAAATTTTAAAATTAGCCAAATATTTAATTTATTGCTAATAAATAATATTTAAATGCAATATACACATTGTCATAATCAATATTTACAATATTTACACATATATACATACACACTTGCAGGAATTTAAACTAGGTGTTAATTTAAATTCAAACTAAATAAAACTGCAACTAAAACAGTAAATAAAATGGAAATGTTGTCCAAAAGAGGGGTGTGGCCCAGGCACACACGGCCCAAGCCAACGCGCGGCCCAACCAGTGCTAACTCGCGGTAGCCCAGGGACACGTGCGACCCATCCGATGGCCTGGTGGCGGGGTCCGGTGGTGGGCGGTTAGGGTTATCCCGTAACCGCAGACACCTCGTTCCCTCCGCCGCTCCTTCCTATCGCCGCACCATTTCACCCTTGCTCCACACTCCAACGATGTCCTGCTCCTCCTCCTTTCTTCCATGTCGGCGCTGCTCCCCCTCCTTTCCCCCTTACTAGCGCCGCTTCCCCACCGCTCACCGTCTCGAATCGGCAACTGAATCCCCATATCGGGGTGGTCGGGATCTGTCGGCGAGATCAGCAAATCGGCGAAGGAGGCAATTCTCGCTCAGGCTCGTGAGGGCCGACGGTGGACCGGAGGTCGAGGGTCCGGCTTCACCTCGAGGAGTCGCCAGTGATGTTGGAAGTGCCGATGTCGGTTCTTCTTCGGTTGAGGTCGCCAAATCTAGCGAGGAGGACATCGTCCTCGAGGCTAGCGGTCCTCGGGGAAGCCCCTTTGGACCAACCCTCATTTGTGCCGTTAGTCGTATTGCCGGCCTTAATGGTGGTGGCAGCACTGCGGCGGTGTCCACCATGTTGATTTGGCCGACGCTTCCATCTCTTTCTCCTTCTCCTCCTCCCCCTACTCCACCCGATGATGATGGACCCTGGACCTACTCAACCTGGTTTGGGGATTCCCCACCGTGGATTGTGTTTAGTCCGCCTTGACGACCCGATTGATGGGCGTCTAGGTCCGAGGGTTGGCGGGGATATGGAGTGGGAGTGCGATCCGCAACACGACGGTGAGGTCTGCGAGGATCTGTTGCTTGACGGAGACGGTGACCTCCACAGCGGCAACGACAATGTCCTCCACGACGGCAACAACGGCAACATCATTGAGTCCAATAGCCCGTGCAGGATCGGCGATATCGACCATGACGACGGATTCGGCGGTGGCGCAGGCAGCCCTGGTCTTCTTTCCCGACGAAGAACAGAAAGATCACTCGATCGGTAAGTTCATAATTTGACATCTTACCAGTGTGGTTCTTCTCTCTCGTTCAATCGCTCGTAGAGCAGTGCTGACGACGTGTTGAATATTGTGGTTCTTCTCTCTCGTTCAATCGCTCGTAGAGCAGTGCTGATGACGTGTTGAATACTAATTGAGGGAGAACTAAGAGAGACAATTGAGAGAATTGTAAATGATTCAACTATCCTTTATTCATTCATTTGTCTTCTGTTTATACATGTGATGGTGGCCATTAGAGAGGAGACATGACTCTTGGATGGAGGAAGTTACAACTGCATATGACTCTTCAAGTGATCACATGTCAAAATTGTATTGTAACAATCACCTCCTGCCGGGTTTAGAGTTCGCCACGTCAGCGCCACATAGCTGTCATATCACTCGTTGTTTAATTGACTGAAAATGTTGAGTATGTTGAGAATTGAACTCACAACCTCAAGCATACATCTCTTATCACTTAACCACTAGGCTAACAACAGATATATACCCAAATTAGAAACAAATTTCTATTTAACATCAAATTCAAGTTTTAAATTCAGACCCTAAACTTATAAATTGAATTTGATATTCGAACAGATTTAAAACTTCTTTTTTTGGAGTTTGGAAATTCAAGATCAAATATTTTTATATTTAAGGACATATTAAATTCAAAATTTTATATGAATTTTTATTCTGATATATGAAATTGAATTTTAAATTTATATTTATATTTATAAATTTAATTTGAAAGTTCAAAATTCAATTTAAAATTTTAAATCTTCGAATTTAAAACTTCAAAATTTAAATGATTAAAATTTAAAGTGTGAAATTAAATTCAGCAAATTTTAATTTTCAAATTTTAAAAAGTTTAAACTTAAAATGTGTCAATTTAAATTCGAATTTAAAGTTTAAATTTTAAACTTTTAAAATTTCAAACTTTAAACTTGACAATTTAAATTTGAGTTTCGAAGTATCGAATTAATTTAGAAATTTAAATTCAAATTTGAAATTCATCTTCATGTTTCAAAATAAAAATAGACTCTAATTAAATAAAATTAAATTAAATTCAGTTTCTGTTTCAATATCAAATTTAATTTATAAGTTTAGACTCTAAGTTGATGTTAAATATAAATATGTTTTTTTATCTAAATAAGTAATTAGTGTTAGTTGAGTGGTAAAGTGATAAGAGTTGTATTGTTGAGGTTGTGGGTTCAATTCTCAACAAAGACAATATTTTTAGTCAATTAAACAGCCGATGAGATGTCAGCCTTGTGGTGCTGATGTGGTGCCACATTAGTCAACTGTCCACTTTGTGGACGGCAGGAGCTGAGGTGGCATTTACACTTCAGCATGTCGTCCACACTGCCTTGTGGCACTGACGTGGTGCCACGTCAGCCAACCGTCCAATGTGTAGACGACAGGAGATGAGGTGGCATTGCCACATCAACAAGTCGTGCACAGTGTGGACGGCAGCGCTGATGTGGCATGCCATGTCAGCATGTCGTTCACACTGTGGACGGTTAGGTGGCTATTTTTGCAAAAAATAAAAATTGTAGGCTATTAATATTAAATGATTAAAAAATAATGTTAAAATGAAAAAAATTCGGCCACCTGCAACCCAATTCCGAGTTTGCAAAAGTGCAGTAGGCCTATATTTGTCCGGCCCATCTGATTCTGCCGGTCACCTCGAACCCATTTTCGATTTACAGGCCTCCGATCCTGCAACACGCGAAAGTGAAAGGCAACACAGCATCCGCTACGGACTCCCGTGATCTATGCATTCTTTGACTTTTTTTACTTGATCACACAATGTCACGTATTCACTCTGTTTTTGGAAATTTATCAATTTTTAGTTAAAAAATAAATTACAAAACAATAAATTTTCAAGGACCGAAGTATTACATGTACCAACGGCGACGAGAGCCACCGCGGCTGTGCGGTGTACCTGTTACCTCACATGGTTAAAAATGAGAATATGAAACATAACCCCAAAATAGTTTTGATACAAACATTTTGATAGTTTTATCACTAAATATCTATCCGTAATCGGTACATAGTTGCATAACTAAGACCTCCAAGTAATGTAAAGGTCCATCAAAGATAAGCATACATCCACGGCCGTAATCCGTTCGTCGACCCAACTCCGAGATTCCAAATGCCTACAACGTTCGAACTGAACCACCACCAGTCGCGGACCGAACCAAACATGGTGCGCACCCCGCGCGCGCAGCTAGCAAAAGTCGACACCGAAACGATTGTATCTTTGCCCGTCCTCGCAACCACCAGTTACCTCCAATCGCGGCGACGACGACGCTGCCGCCGAGCTAAACAAATCAGCAGAGCCTCAAACAAACGGATAGTGAGAAGACTCCGCAGGGGGTTTGTTTGGCCCCCGAATCGCGGCGCGGCTGTTGACGGAGCCGAAGCACCGTCGTCTCGGCCGGACGGCGCTACGTGAGCCCACGTTAGCCAGTCCCCGCGGCTAATGCGCGGACGGGGTCGAGCTCGGCATTCCCTGCGCCTGCAAACGTTCCAGTGGCCGGGGTCCCTGAACTGATGGAGCCCCTCCCGTATATGTATGTATTGTATCAGTATATGGCATGTTGGTAGCAGTAGGACGATAAAAATTCAGACTTCACCTGTAGAAGCCGGTTGACTCATACTCACCTAATGGGCCAGACCTTCGCTTGGGGCTGCCCGTTTCTCGATAGAATGTGACCGAGGCAAAGTAGCGGGTGGCACGTATATGCACCGGCGGCCACTAATTTAATTTAACTCACGAAGCACAACATACGACAAACAGACGTGCGTGTACACTGTAATACGGCAGTACGTGCACAATGATGAGCGTGGTCATTTAACGAACGCACGTTGCACATACAAAAGACCACACAAAATTGGCATGTCTTCGGCATGCCCGACAGAGATTTGTGCATCCAAATTTGCGGGGCTGGGGATCGTGATCTCGCCTCCATTTTTGTAAGGATCGACCGCCATGTATCATCGCTTCTTGCCTTCTGATTTCCACTAATCAGGCTGGCACGTTGATTCCCCTCAATGATGGAATTGCACGTATTTCGTATTTGCTCCCACGTTTGGATGGAGCCCCGTCATCCTCCCGTAAACCAGCATCCTCTATATATACCACGGCAACAGAGACGATCGAGATCACCCATCCAGCTTGCCAGCCACAGGAAGTGGTACTGAGCCTACTGGCAAGTCTATTGGCTCCAGATCCTCTTAATCCGATCAAACAGGAGAGACTACCACAATGGCCAGTCCAAGTCCAAGCACGTTCCCAATTTTTGCCCTAGTCGCCGTCATGTCAGTCCTATCGCTTCTAGCGATTCCTGCCTCCTGCTACGAGGATCCGGCGGAGCCTCCCGTCACGGGTGACTCGCTGCACAACTACACCGCCAGGCGCCAGGCGTGGGCGAAGGCCAGAGGTTACGGCGGCTGGTCCTACGGCGGCGCGACGTGGTACGGGAGCCCCTACGGCGCCGGCAGCGACGGTACGTGAGTGTGTGTGCTACCAATGCCAAAGCCAGTGGTATATATGGACCAGAATGCACGTACGTTGATCGTTGCGGTCGTAACATTGTTTCGTAACGTGATTATTTCGTGCAGGTGGTGCGTGCGGTTACCAAGGCGCCGTCAGCCAGCGCCCGTTCTCGTCGATGATCGCCGCCGCCGGCAATTCCCTCTTCAAGAACGGCAGAGGGTGCGGCGCGTGCTATCAAGTCAGTATACATGTGCATGTTCACGCCGTTAGTTAGTTTCTCCTGATGATGCCATTATTAACGGCGTTCTAATATATCATGTACTCTGTGGTGTACGAATGAATATGCAGATCAGATGCACCGGGAACAGAGCCTGCTCAGGCCGGCCAGTGAGGGTCACCATCACCGACTCCTGCCCCGACGGGACCTGCCAAGTCGAGGCGGCGCACTTTGACATGAGCGGCACCTCCTTCGGTGCCATGGCAAACAGCGGCATGGCCGACCGGCTCCGCGCCGCAGGAATCCTCAAGATTCAGTATAAGAGGTGCGCTGCATCTGAGTTTTAACCAATATTTCTTCTAATGAATTTTTAGTCGATTACGCACTGGGCCTATTCTGTACAGACGAATGACACGGTTTCGGTCTCATGTCTGCAGGGTGCCGTGCAAGTACAACGGCGTGAGGATCGCGTTCAAGGTGGACGCGGGGTCGAACCCGTACTACCTCGCCGTGCTGATCGCGTACCAGGAGGGCGACGGCGACCTCTCCGCGGTGCACGTCATGGAGAGCGGCTCCAAGTCGTGGACGCCGATGGAGCAGTCATGGGGCGCCGTGTGGCGCCTCAACTCCAACACCGGCCAGCCACTGCGCGCGCCGTTCTCGGTCCGCCTCACCTCCGGCTCCGGCAAGGTGCTCGTCTTCAAGGACGCCATCCCCGCCGGTTGGAGCGCCGGGTCGACCTACATGTCCGCCGTGAACTACTGAGACGTACGGCGTGGACCACGTAGTCTCGTGAGTGCTTTTTCGTTAGGTTTTATATTGTTCTCCGATCTACGAGCTCTCGATCGAGTCTTTGCCTCATCGACGGGGTTGGGTATGTGCGTCCGGGAAACGCGAGAGAGGCAGCGTTGGAAGAGGAGGTTAGGTAATTCGTACGTGTTCTCCCCTCCCTCCACGGCCTTTAAAATTTGTGTTTCCCTAGTGATGTCTCGGTGTCTCTCCTGCTACAGAAATTGGAGCCGCAGCACGCCAAACATGTGCTGATGTACCAAGATATTAAGAGTTACTATTTCATCTCCCACTTTATACGAACAAAGATGTCGATTTTGACGAGTATGTGCTGTCAATACCAACAGATCTATTTTCTTCCCCGTCCTTAATCATTATGTGTGCTTGTCCTCTAGCTCATCTCTAACCGTCTTTATAGAACAGACCTGTCGGCAGAATCGGGCCTCAACTTAAAGCAGGTTCCTAACTGAACAAACCTGTCTCCTGCGGAACTTTGACATCCTAACAGAAAACAAATCTTTATTAACTAGTACTAATCGCAAACAGGAAAGCGATATGGCCTAGAGCCTGCATGGTCCATCCCTAAATGCAAGTGCAGGGACAGACATTGATAAGTATGGTGGTTAGCGATAGAGAAGCATTTTTTTAAAGACATGGTCTGAACATCATAGGCAGGAGCAATGTAAATTCATTAAGGAGTGTGAACACCAGAGATCGATTCTTGACGGTACGAGCGTAAACCATGCGCGCTGGCTAACTGAGCCGTAACCCGTTTCCATACAGAAGCATTTTTTACCCAAGAGTATTCTTCATCATGTTGGATGCAAACAGGTCATCACCATGTACCCAAGATTTTTAACAAATTTGGAAGGCTCCATTATTTTGTCAGTATTGAACCCTCTTTGCACGCTCACAACAATGACAACTTGGGTTAGCAACACACAGGTATACTCTCAGGATGATCCATCCAGCTGGCAAAATCGTAACTTTTAGTTTGCAGTATGATGTTGACAAAATTTAGCTGACTGTACATGTACGGCACACATTAGTTTTTAGAAAAGATGTGTACGCCACATATTATATAATTGCGATTTGAGAGATTGCCATGCAATAGGGTCACCTTTGCCCAGACAACATGTGGAGCATCACAACTTTGATCTAGTATTAGACTACTCGCACTCGTATATCTTTATATTTCACATCTAAAAAGATTCTCCCTTTACAGTTTTATTTCCCCCACTCGTCCACCTTTAAATAAGACCTTCATACAATTTCCCACCTATTTTATTCATTTCTCTTCCCTTTATTTCTTTTTTTTTTCTTCCTTTCTTTCTCCTCCCTTCTCTCTACATAGTGGCACCCCTACTTGAAAGTTGCCTAGAGGAGGTGAATAAGCGGATAACCTGTGTTGATCCGGCAATTCTCCCGATACTACTGTTGGTAGCCCGCGGAGTTTGTAGTTCGGTATTAGGCGCGCAGAAATTCAGAACACGATGGCAAATAGACAAAAGGATTTACGTGGTTCGGGTCGCCTGCGCGTAATACCCTACTCCACGGGGTGTGTAGTTGTTGTATTGGGTGTCAAAGCTGAGTATGGGAGAGGTCTCAGAGTTCAAAGAGTTGTCACCTGTGTATCGTCGACCAGTCCTTTTATAGTATAAGGACTGGTTGTTACACCGTTAGCCTAGCCCGACATGTGGCTCTGGCGGTTACTGATGCTTAATACACAACTAATGAGGTTGATAGCGTGGTAACGGGCCT
This sequence comes from Tuctoria greenei, assembly GCA_036927565.1. NCBI lineage: Eukaryota > Viridiplantae > Streptophyta > Magnoliopsida > Poales > Poaceae > Tuctoria > Tuctoria greenei. The sequence continues at coordinate 8,965,846 of JAYESD010000001.1, read as the reverse complement.
TGATAGTGTCGTTACTGATATTAAGGGCCTTCCGATAGTGTGTCATTAATATGGTATTTGTCGGTACCCTCCGTATCGGATACCCCTTGGGATTGCAAAGATCACAAGGAAACTCCATATACCAGATTTGAAGACCTCCGAAGGCCCCACATGTCAGGCGTAGCCGGACATGCTCCCCCGACATGGTTAGTCCCGGGGCCGCCACGTGTATCACAAGACCGGAGCTATCACCCACACCTGGGAAGCTCCGGTCAGAATACCAATATGGCACCCCGGGACCTAACCCCAGACAGAGGGAAGCTCTGGTACTCACACGTGTCCAACAGCACCGGACCTACCCGTCCACGACGGTGAGCTCCGGAGCTGCCACGTGGCAACCGTCGGACCTTCAACTTCAACTAACAGGCCGGCGGACCCCCAACGGCTCCTAACCTTCAAGGATCAATCAAAGACTTCAAGACCCGATTAAGTGTCATTAATACCATATTAATGACACACGATCGGATGGCACTTAATACTGGTAACGGTACTATTAAGGTCCATTACCAGTCTATTAAGGGTAATTAACCCCATTTATTGTGTATCAAGCGTGTGTAATTGCTGGGGCCACCTGTCGGGCCAGGCTGACGTTGTAACGACCAGTCCTTGTTCTATAAAAGGACTAGTCGGCGATACACAAGGGGTGGTTCTAGACCACTGTTGAACACTCTGAGCAAGACGAGCTTCTTCTTCTGGAGCTTCTTCTAGACTCCCGAGCTTAATACATCACCAACACACCACGTGAAGTAGGGTATTACGCTCAGGCGGCCCGAACCACATAAATCCCTATGTACACGTGTCTTTCACCTTCTTGAATCTTTGCGCGCCCATTACCGAACTACAACTCCTCGATCTACCAAAAGTAGTGTCATATGCCGGTTCCAAACACCGACAGTTGGTGCGCCAGGAAGGGGCACCCGAGATTTCGAGTATGGTGAACTCAGCTGCTGGATCATCCAACGGCAACCCTGCCGTTCAACCCGTTGGAGGCAATCCCTCCAACACGCAGCAACCAGCAGGTGTTGTGGCTCCAGCAGGAGTCATGCCTTCACCACCACCGCTTGCACCAGCACGTCAAGCTGAGCAACGTGACGATGCATCGGCGTCAGTCACTGCATCGGCAAACAACAACAACCCTGAACACGTGCTTCATGCAGCACGTGCTCTCCTCCAATGTCCACCACCTCCAGGTGCATCCCAGGATGCAATGGAGCAGTGGAGAGTTGATGTGGAACATCTGGTTGCAGCAGCAGCCGACCGCATCAGCAATCAAGGTCCTCCTCCTTCGGGGCGGGCCCCATCGCAGCGTCAGACTGTGTCTGGCAGACATGGTCCGCATGCTTCCCAGAATAGGAGGCGTGCTGCGTCACATCAAGTTAGGTCGCTACCCTCTGGGGCGCGATGTACTCATACGGTAACCAGGATGTCAAGTCATGACCTCCGGGCGGAGCTTGATCGCTGTTACTGTCAACAGGATGGCCGTGTCCATATCGAGCGCGCTCGCGAAAGGCGAGAAGCTCGAGACAGCCCTGCTCCCGAGGGAGTAGGAGGAGGCTGTTCTGCACTGGTCATGCACCTACGCATGGTCAGATGGCCACAAAAGTTCCGGCCACACCTGCCGAAGAAGTTTGACGGGACTGTTAACCCCGCCGAGTTTCTCCAAATTTACACCACCGCAATCCTTGCGGCCGGAGGTAACGAGGCTGTAATGACCAATTACTTCCCAGTAGCTTTGACTGGGACCGCCAGGTCCTGGTTCATGAGCCTTCCTCACAACTCTATCAATAGTTGGGAGGAATTGTGCCAACAGTTCACCGCCAATTTTGGGAGTTCATACACCCGACGAGGCATCGAACTAGACCTTTTTGCAGTGGTGCAAAAGGGGGGAGAATCCCTGCGCTCATTCATCCAGAGGTTCTCCCCAGGTACGAAACACCATCCCTTCTATCTCTAGCGCTTATGTCATCGTGGCATTTAGACAGGGCGTGCGAGATAAGAAGATGCTGGAGAAGCTGGCGGTCAAGGAGATCACCAGCGTCACGGAGCTCTTCAGCTTGGCAGACAAGTGTGCCAAAGCTGCAAAGGGCCATGAGATGCACTCCAAAACACCTCCGGAGGATGGCAAAAAATCCTCCAAAGGTGAAGCCACTACCCCCGGGAGTGGCAAAAAGAAGAAAAAGTCCAACTGCAAAAAGAAGCCGTCGGCCGGCATATCCACCGCTGCAGCTGCTGCAGCTCCGGGTGGGCGGGGGCCACGCCCTGAGAAACAACCTCGGTCGTCCTCTGAAGACGGTGGCAACTCCAAAATGTGGTGTCATATCCACAAGTCGAACGACCACAACTTGGAGGACTGCCGGGAGGTCCAAAACCTTGTTGAGCGCTACCACAAGCGCCGGGAAGAAGTTCCTTTTCGTCAGAGGGAAGGAAAGCAGAAAGTCGACATAGCTCCGGCTGAAGAGGAGTTGGGCTTCCAGGACCCTAAAAAGGTCATGAAGGCTGTGTACACCTCCGTCAACGATGATTCCGACATCTCCGACAATGAGCGTCGAAAGACCATGAACACCATCTTCGGTGGTTCATGGGACATAACCTCTCGCCGTATCCTCAAGACCAAGCGGCGAGACATGGCCTCAGTAGCTCCTACAGCCAGGGCAGAACCTCATCGGAAGTGGATGTACACTACCATCACTATTGATGCTTCGGACTGCCCTCGGAACATGATCGGAGCTGGCCAGCTACCTCTGATGGTATCACCTACCATCAACAACATTCAACTCCACCATGTAATGGTGGACGGAGGTTCGGGGCTGAACCTCATAAGCTTTGAGACTTTTGTCAAGCTTCAGCTCCGACCTTCGGACCTTCGCCCTTCCCGACCTTTCTCCGGAGTAGGTTCGGGGGCCATAACACCGCTCGGTGCCATTACTCTCCCTGTGACCTTTGGGAATCGAGAGAATTATCGCAATGAGAAGTTGATCTTTGACGTCGCTCAGATCAACTTGCCCTTCAACGCCATTCTGGGCAGGCCTGCTTTGTACAAATTCATGGTTGCTGCTCATTACGGCTACCTGGTGTTGAAGATGCCGACACCAGTTGGCGTTCTCCGGATCCGCGGAGATCGTACTACCGGAGTGACTACTCTGGAGGAACTCCATGCGCTTGCTACAGCACAGGAGGAAGAATCCAGGCAGGAGCAACTCCAAAACCCCCGAGCATTCGTCAGCAAGGCTCAACCTCCGCACCTCGCATGCAACCAAGCGGCAACGCCGACATCCCCGTCAAAGTCGTCCAAATCAGTTCCGAAGGCACTCAGACCACCTGTATATCGGGAGGTCTGAATGACAAATAGGAACTCACGCTCATCACTTTCCTCCGGGCTAACGTCGACGTGTTTGCCTGGCAACCGTCACAAATGCCTGGGATCCCTAGGGAAGTGATTGAGCATAATCTGAAGATCTATCCCGACGCTCAGCCCGTACATCAGAAGCCTCGGAAGCAATCCGTAGAGCGACAAAACTTCATACGACAAGAAGTGAAGAAGTTGCTCGAAGCTGGATTCATCCGAGAAGTCTTCCATCCAAAATGGCTGGCAAAACCAGTCGTTGTACCCAAGGTCGGTGGGAAGCTTCGGATGTGTATCGACTACACAACACTAAATAAGGCATGCCCAAAAGATCCATTCCCACTACCTAGAATAGATCAGATAGTGGATTCCACCTCCGAGTGTGAATTACTGTGTTTCCTAGACGCATATTTTGGGTACCATCAAATCAGAATGTCTAGGGAAGATGAAGAACATACTTCTTTTATCACAGTAGATGGATTGTACTGTTATACAACCATGCCATTTGGTCTCAAGAATGCAGCTTCAACGTTTGTACGAGCTATGTACAAAACCTTTGGAGAGCTCATTAGAGACGTAGTGGAAGTGTATGTTGATGACATTGTAGTCATGATCAAGGACAAGGAGTCACTCCTTGACACCTTGTAAGCTGTCTTCGACAAGCTGCGGGTCACCCGCACGAAGCTGAACCCAGACAAGTGCGTCTTCGGGGTTAACTCCGGAAAGCTTCTCGGTTTCCTGGTAAACCACCGGGGCATAGAGGCAAATCCAGCGAAGATTAAAGCCATAGAAGAGATGCGGCCACCAGCCCGCATCAGAGATGTCCAGAAACTGACTGGATGTCTAGCCCCCTCAGCCGGTTCATCTCAAGATTGGCGGAATGGGCGCTACCCTTCTTCAAGCTATTGAGGAAGTCCGGACCATTTCAATGGTCTGAAGAAGCAGAAAAAGCGTTCCAAGAGCTAAAGCAGCTCCTCACCACTCTACCAACCCTGGTAGCTTCGAACTCTGGTGAGCCCTTACTGCTTTACATTTTAGCAACCGACGAGGTTGTCAGCATGGTCCTGGTCGCGGAGAGACCAGAACCATCACAAGCTCAGGAATCTAGACCCCTTCAGGAGGGTCCAGAAGTTCCTAAAGGAGAGTCTGGGTCCCATCCCCCAGACTTGGATCAACAGGGAGTTATCCCAGATGACTTGGACCCTTCCGGGAGGATCCGGGTCACTCCAACAGAAGCACCGGGTTCCTCTAGCAGGAACCCGGAGGTCCCCGAAGCAGGTCCGGACCCCTCCTAGAGGGTCCGGGTCGATGTGGAGGAAACTCTGGGCCCCTCCGGGAGGGTCCGGACAGTCCAACACCCAGTGTACTTCATCGGCGAAGTACTACATGATGCCAATACTCGATACCGAGAGGTACACAAGCTGCTCTATGCAGTTCTCATCGCCTCCAGAAAGCTTTTCCACTACTTCCAAGCTCACAAGATATCAGTGGTGACCTCTTACCCACTGCGTGCGATCTTGCATAGTCCCAACTCTACTCGGAACATTGCAAAGTGGGCAGCAGAATTGACCGAATTCGATCTTGAATTCGTCCCAAGGCAAGCGATCAAGAGTCAAGCATTGGCAGATTTTGTGGCGGAATGGACCCCCTCTCCATCAAACTCTTGGGGCCCTAGTGAGCAGAAGTCGGAACGTAATGCTCCGGTCTTCACCAAACCTCATTGGACCCTGTCGGCGGTTTGGAGCCGGCAGATCTCCCTACACTGCTAAAGTGATTGGGGAGTTTGAAGTTCGGTGTGGGCGCACGGAGATTCAAGAAGGTTAATAGGAGTTTGACACAGGAGACACAAGAATTTACGTGGTTCGGGCTGCCTGAGCGTAATACCCTACTCCACGGGTGTGTTGGTGTTGTATTAGCAGTAAGAGCTTATCACGAGTGTATGGGGGTGCGTATGATCGCCCGTGAACGTTCCCGAGTGTATCATCGGTCTGTCCTTTTATAGTACAAGGGCAGGCCGTTACAATTTAGCCTGGCCCAACATGTGGCCCCGGCGGTTACTAGTATTGATACACGCTTAATTGCTCTTAATAACCCTGTAACGGGCTTTGACAGCACCGTTACTGGTGTTAAGATCGTCCGTTTAAGTGTCATTAATATGGCATTAATGACACTTAATCGGGTCTTGAAGTCCTTGGCTCTCCTTTGAAGATCCGGAGCCGTTACAAGGTCTTCCGGAGGTTAGAAGCTGAAAGGTCCGACGATTTGACACGTGGCAGCTCCGGAGCTTGCTGTGGGAAGCAGGTAGCTCCGGGGCTATCAGACACGTGTCAGGTCCGGAGCTTCTCTCGGTCTGGGGTAAAGTCTGGAGGTGTCGTTTCGGTACGTGGCGCGGAGCTTCCCCCTTGTGGGCGGTAGCTCCAGTTTGGTTGTACACGTGGCGACCCAGGGATTAACCATGTTGGAGAAGCGGGTCCGGTCATGTCTGACAAGTGGGCCTCCGAGGGTCTTCAAACCAAGTAGATGGCTTTCTTTTGAGATCTTTGTAAGCTCAAGGGGTGTACGGTTTTTAGGGTACCGATAGTGGCCCCCTGGACCTACCTCCGACGAAGATCACTGGGGTGAAGTCATTCCGTCGGAGGTGGGTCCATCCTTGCGACTCTTGAACTGAGTATTCAAGGGTCTTCGGAGGTGCCGTTGGCAGGGATTTACAGTTATATCCTGCTGCGTGGCACACCTCAGGCGGCACATGAGATCTTTGACGTGCGGATCTCACGCAATTGAAGGTCACCGGTTCCCGATACGAAAACCGTATCGGTTCCGCGCGCCCTGTCAGGCCGCCTCCTTTGGGTTTCCCGCCGCGTGATGACAACCATTCGCCTGGGTAAGAGCCTCGACTTGATCGTCGGGGTGGTCCCGGGCCCTCTTGTCATCGGCTGGGTTAAATTCTTGAGTGGTATCTTCGACTTCCCTGCGGTTTCCATCCAAGCGTTGCGAGGGCTTACTTAAGAAGGAAAGCGCGCACCGTCGGGAGTTCTTTACGCCTCTCATCTGATCTTGCGCTCAAACTCCCAACTCGTGCTTAGCTCTTCTTCTCTTGCCTAGCTGTGCTGCGATGGAGTTGGGTCTGCGTGAGAGTCGCTTGAAGACCGACAGCGATTTGAAGAAGGTCCGGACCCTCATGGGGTGGTCCTCGGACTTCTTCAACCGCTTGGTCCGTGCCGGCGGAGAGGTCCCCTTCGAGAAGGAGCGCGCCGGCGAAATGGTGTACTTTTCTTCGTACGCCATGGTGGGGTTTATCCCACCTTTTTCTTCCTTCTTCTTGATGCTGCTAGACTTCTATGGTCTGCAGATATACCACCTTGGCCCTCACTCCATTCTCCTCGTGTCCATCTTTGTCCACTTCTGTGAGATGTGGGTGGGCATCCCCCCCTGCATCGAGCTCTTCCGAACCTTCTTCACCGTCCACACCACCGGCCGGAGCAATGAGTACCTTGGCTTCTACTACTTCGTGAAGCGCAAGAAGTGCCCATTCAAGTACCTCCGGTCGTTCCCTTCCGGGAAGTGGGATGACTGGAAGAAATATTGGATAGTAGTCAGGGTGGAGGAGCACGAGAAGTTGGAGCTGCCCGACGGTCTGCCCGGCATCGACACGACGATCTGGAGTGAGGTTCCGGTGCTGGCGGAAGCTTTCAACCCCGCCTTGACCAGGATTCGCCAATGCGTGGAGGGAGGATTGACTCCTCAGGCGGTATTCTGCAATTTCCTGGCCAACAGGTGGGCGCCGCTCAAGAGGAGGGAGAAGCTCGCTTGGGCCCTCAACAGCGTGATGGACGAGGACTGGGTTGAGACCGGGTTGAAATCCAACATGTTGGGGAAGACCTTGGAGTTCCACCTCAAGAAATTCCAGCACGGCATCGACGTCGACGGTGATGACTTGACTCCACCGTCGGCCTTTCTCCCTCTGAACGTGGAAGTGGAGTTCAGCAGGGAGCTCCGGCGGACGATACCCGCACTTGACGACCTTGGTGTCGTCGAGAGAAGATCAACCACCCGGGTGGCGATCCCCGGAATTCCCGAAGATGGCTCCGTCCCTACCCCACAGCCGAGGGTCGAGGTCGTCGGCAAGGGCAAGGAGCTGGCGGATGAGCCGGAGAGCCGGAAGAGGAAGCTGTGACATGCCGACGGAAGGTCCGTCAGGCCCGCTACTTCCGCCTCGATTCCTTCTCCCCAGATGGGAAGATCTTCTGCCACCGTGGCGACTGTCACCGTAGTGGGGTCCTTCCGGGACGATACGTTCCTGCAGTGGGATCCTCCCGGAGCGCGTCTGTCCCCGTGGTGGAACCCTCCTGGGGTGCTAGCTCCGGGCGCATGACTCCGGCAACTGGGACGGTGGGAGCCTCCAGGTCCAGGGGTTCCTCCCGATCGAGGAGAGCCTCGACCCGGGAAACGCCCGTAGCTGCGACAAGTTCCGGGGGGCCTTCTGGAGCTTCTACGCCGACCGTGGCCAGCCCGGAACGTCCAGGAAAAAGGTTCCTCGCAAGCTCGTGCGGAAGCCTTCCAAGGTAATTTTTAATCTTTACCTTGGTTAACTTTTTAATTGTAGCGATTGTTTGTTAATTTTCTTCATCCATCATCTGCAGCGTCCCCAAGAAGGGGAGTGAAGCTCCACCCTCAGCCATGATGTCTGAGGTCGGGGGAGCTTCTGCTCCTGTATCGGTGCCACCCCAGGTGGTGGCTGAGGCTGCGACAGCTCTGGCGCCGGCTGTCGTGGTCATGGACCTCGACTCGTCCCCAGAAGTTCCCGTGGTAGCGCCGGACCACGGGAGTGAAGACACGCCAGCGGCACCTATCCCGGAGGTTGAAGCTTCGGGTCTTGGTGCTGCAGTGATGGAAGCTCCGGCTGTTGAGCCGGAAGAAGTAGTAGTCCCGGCCTCGGAGCCGGAAATTGTCGAAGCCCCGGCGGTTGAGCTGGAGGTGACTGAAGCCCCGACATGCGAGCCGGAAGTCGAGGTAGTTCCGACAGTTGAGCCGGTTACTTCAAAAGCACCGGCCGCTGAGCCGGTTATTGTTGGAGCTCCGGACACGGGGCCGGTTGAAGATGAAGATCTTCCGGCGCCTGAACCGGTGGTTGAAGAGGCGATGGAGCTCGAGCCTCCCTCGGAAGAGGTGTCCCGGCCGGAGCCAGTAGCAGCTCCTGCTCCGGAGGCGACGACGTCGGAGGTACCTACGGCAGAGCCAGAGTGCCCAAGCGAAGTCGCTGGCCCCCTGCCCGAGGGGGCGAATGAAGACTTGGCGGCGGGGCCTTCTTCGATGGCGACTGAGGCCATCCCGGAGGACGGACCTAGTGCCTTGGAAGCTCAGGGGTCCACTCTCGTAGAGTGAGACCCAATTTTTGTATGTGAAGACCTGCTGGAACCAGCGGAGGAGACCCCAGCAGGTCCGGAGCCCATCCCGCTGTCGATGTCTATCGACAACGCCTGCTCCAGTCTGCGTCAAGTCCAATTGGCCTTCTTCCACGACTGCAAGGCTCTTGAAGAGGAGCGTCAAACCCTTAGGCGGTGGCGTAATCGGCTCCACTTCGAGACCAAGCTGGCGCAGTCGAGGCTAGCAGATGACAAGGAGTGGATCAAGCGGGAGAAAATCCGCCTGGAGTACTGGGGCAAGCTGCTGGATGACAGGGAGAGCATGACTCATGCCCTCGACGCTCAATCCCGGGAGATCTATGATCAAGCCAAAGCTGCCAATAACACGGCCGATGCTCGACACGAACAGCTTGAGGCCATTAACATCGCACTCATCAAGCGCCGAGAGGCACTTGAAGAGAGGGAGAGACGGCTCGAGGATGAAGAGCAGAAACTCCTGGAGCTGCGGGATGATGTCCTGAGGAGGGAAGAGGAGCTTGCCGAGAAAGTAGCTCTGGCTGACAAGGGTCTCGAGGAGCGCACCAAGAAATTGGAAGAACACTGCCAAGAGGAAGAGGAGAAGACCTGGGTGCGAGGGCAGGAACTCTACGAATACGAGTGTGTCCTTGTTGCCCGGGAGAAAAAAGTGGAGGCTAGGGAGAAGGACCTGGTCGATCGCCGGAACAAGATCCACCACCGGGAAGAGGAGCTCGGAAGACTCGAGAGGCGGGTTGCTGCAAAGATTCAGCAAAACGCCAAAGAAGTTGAGCGCCTCGCCCGTGAGAATTCCGAACTGACGGCGGCCAGGAGATCCCTGGAAGAGATGAAGATCTCAAGGACGGCGGACTCCCTACAGATTTGGGAGTTCCTGGGCAAGGCCAACGACGCGCTGACGCCGATGGGTTTCAGCCCCGTGCGCCCGGATGATCCGGAGCCGGAGCCGGACCTTGCGCTACAGGCGTTGAGCGCAGCAGGTAACAAGCTCTCCAAGGTGGGCGATGTCATCGCAGACCAACTGGAGTTTGAGGGGCAATCCCTGGCGAGGAACGTCACAGAGTATGTGCTGACGTGCTACACCAGCCGGAACTCCCAATTTCCTCTGGACCCGGTGCTTGAAGGCCCCGTCGAAGGAGAAGGCGAAACTACCCGAGCCAGCGTATCGGAGGTCGCCCAGAAAGTCGCCGAGTTCTTCCATAGGGTCTAGGACCATCTCTTTAGCTCTCACTTGTATTTTCTCTTCTTCTTCCTCAATTTTGTAATCCCTTGTCTCCATATGTAATCTCCTGTCTCCAGATGAATGAAATCCCCAGATTTTTAAGAATTTCACTTTTTGTCTTCAACACTTTTTATCTTCACTTGGCCCCCTGGTAGATGTACACAATTTGATTGTGAACATGTACCAAAAGGATATTGTGTTTTGTTGAAGACTCATTTGCTCCGAACTTGTAGAATTTTAGGTCCGAAGTCTTCGATAGTGAAGGTCCCCTGGGGTTGTCGGAGCTTAGAAGCTCTGGCATTGTCCATCGCTGGAGCTTGGTAGCTCCGGCAATAGCCTCTATCAACATGTAGAGCGTCAATAGTTAGTTCTCCGGGGTGTCGGAGCTGGGTAGCTCCAGCAGTGACCTTTGCCAACACTTGGTTTGTTGGCAGCAGACTCCATTTACGGGGTCTTCTCACCATCTTATATTCAGCGTCTACGGTTGGCCCCCTTTGGGGAGTCGGAGCTTAGTTAGCTCCGGCTTTTCTCCATCAACGTAGACTTTATTTTTCCTGCACACTTAAGTCAAGAAAAATAGTAAAATTCGTTCCTTGTCTATAATTTCGTCGCGACTTACGATTCTCAAGAAAACTTTAAGTTGAACACAATTTTAATTACAATCGGATGTGTTGCCTTTCCTCTTAGATTCAACTGTTCATGGACCCGCCTTACTTCGGCCTGCCGGGGTGTGGGTAGAGTGGCGTACTTAGGGTGCTTGACCAGGCTAAGTCGATAGCACACTCCAGCCCTAGATTGGCTTGGCGGCTTTCAGACGAGTTGGCCATGAACGATATTTGAATCCAAAAGAACTGACAATACAACTCGAATCGTATATAAACCGGTCGAACTAAAATTTCTTAAGAATTGCACGTCTTTGTTATAGACAAGAAAGAGAAAAATAAAAATGTTGAGCCTGTACAAAATAAATGCACGTGGAGTCTATTTCACATGAAGATGTCTTTCATTATAGGTCCGGGGTACAGGGGAAACAAGTACACTCTTAGGGTACGGAACCAGGCTAAGTGTGTTTGGTTTCTCGTTTGACCCAGGGTAGTTAGCCGCACTTTTAGTCCGGAGACTGTGACAAGTGCCGCATGAACTTTGCGGACCTTTCGGGAAAGGTCCGGCTGTTCTCCCGGAGGAACTACCTGACTCTGTACAATGACTCTATAACATACATCTCAAGTTACTCAAGACTCACCTCCGTGATGTTAAGTGTAGAACTTACGGAGGTGCTCGATGTTTCAAGGATTTGGGAGAGGTGTCCCATCCTCGGTAGCCAAGCGAACGCTTCCGGGACGGGATACTTTGATCACTCGGAAGGGCCCCTCCCAGCCGGGGGAGAGTTTGTTTAACCCTTCTCTAGATAGTATTCTCCGTAGCACCAGATCGCCTTCCTCGAGCTGTCGGTTGTGTACATGCCGCTGGTGATAACGCCGTAGAGCTTGGCGATATCGGGCATTCCGAACAGCTGCTTGGCACCTTCCCTCCTCAAGGAGGTATAGGTCTTCACGCCGGAGCTGGTCCTGCGCGGCTTCATCGAAGGTCCAGACCCGGAGTGAACCCAAGGTGATTTCCGGAGGAAGGATTGCTTCAGCTCCGTACACCAGGAAGAAGGGTGTCTCTCCAGTTGACCGGTTTTGAGATGTCCTGTTGGCCCATAAAGTAGGTGGAAGCTCTTCGATCCAGTTGGATCCATGTTTCTTCAAGCGCTCATAGGTGCGCGTTTTAAGTCCTTTAAGGATTTCAGCATTTGCTCTCTCGGCTTGGCCATTGCTGGCTGGGTGAGCTACGGAGGCGTAGCAAACTTGTATGCCGAGGTCTTCGCAATATCCTTGGAATGCGGAGCTTGTGAATTGAGTCCCATTATCAGTGATGATTTTGTTTGGGACTCCAAATCTGCTTACAATGGATTGTAGAAAGTTGATAGCAGATTGCTTGTTGATTGTCACAACTGGAGTTGCTTCCGGCCACTTGGTGAACTTGTCGATGGCGACGTACAGGAACTTGTAACCTCCAACGGCTCTTGGGAAGGGTCCCAAGATGTCCATCCCCCACACAGCGAAGGGCCATGTAGGAGGTATCATTTGTAAGGGCTGGGTTGGTGTATGAATTTGCTTTGCATGAAATTGGCATGCTTCACATTTCTTCACCAGCTCAGTGGCATCCTGGAGCGCTGTAGGCCAGTAGAAGCCATGCCGAAAGGCTTTTCCGACCAGCGTGCGGGAAGATGCGTGGTTCCCACACTCGCCTCCATGGATTTCTGCGAGAAGTTTGCAGCCTTCTTCCCTTGTGATGCACCACATTAGGATGCCATTGGCACCGCGCCGGTAGAGATCCCCTTCTACCAGCGTGTATCTTTTAGCCAATCTGACTACCCGGTCAGTGGATACATCATCGTCAGGAAGGATGTTGTCTTTCAAGTAGCTCCGGATCTCCGAGATCCATGCATCGGAGCTAGCTTGAGCTTTTGAGTCTTGCGTGCTGGGTTGCTCGGAGCTCCCGGCAGCACCTACGACCCTTGATGGCTGCCATGGTAACAGGGCCATCGGGACCGTCAGCTTCGGGATGCTGACCTCGCCCCCTTCGCTCAGTTCGGTAGGCTGAGCTGTTGGCTTTGACAACCTCCGGGCAAAGGTTCCGTCAGGAGCCGGAGCTCCGGTTGACGCTTTTGTTGAGAGTTCGTCGGCTTCAGCGTTGTGGGCACGCTGAACATGGTGGAGGTCTAGGACTTCAAAGTCCTTCTGAAGCCTCTGGACTTCAAGGAGGTAAGCAGCTAGCTGGAGATTATTGCAGGAGCATTCACCCTTCACCTGCTTGATGATGAGCTGTGAATCTCCTTTGACCAGCAGTTGCTTGACACCATATGATAGTGCCACCTTTAGTCCGTAGATGAGTGCTTCATACTCTGCCATGTTGTTGGTTGCCTTAAAGTCAAGGTGTACCATGTATTTTTACCTTCTCCCGAGTCGGTGCAAGGAGAAGGATTCCAGCTCCGGCCCCCTGCTTCTGCATGGAGCCGTCGAAGTAGAGGGTCTAGTGAGGCTCGGTGAAGGTTGGGGCTTGATGCTCCGTCTTCTGCTCACTGGGGCCCCTAGGATTTGATGGAGAGGGAGTCCATTCCGCCACAAAATCTGCCAACGCTTGACTGCTTGTCTTGAAATAAATTCAAGATCAAATTCAGCCAATTCCGCAGCCCACTTTGCAATATTCCTAGTTGAATTGGGGTTATGCAAGATTGCTCGAAGTGGGTAGGTGGTCACCACCGAGACTTTGTGAGCTTGGAAATAATGTCGAAGCTTCCTGGAGGCAATAAGAACTGCATAGAGCAGCTTATGCACCTCTAGGTATCGAGTCTTGGCATCATGTAATACTTCACTGATGAATTATACCGGGCGTTGAATGGTCCGGACCCTCCCGGAGGGGTCCGGAGCTTCCTCTTCACTGATCCAGACCCTCTCGGAGGGGTCCAGATTCTCTTCAAGGACCTCCGGGTTTTGGCTGGAGGAAGAGCTTCTTTAGAAATGACCTGGACCCTCCCGGAGGGGTCTAGGTCTCCTGAGGTGACTTCTTGCGGGTTCGAATCTGGGAGTTGGGACCCAGACTCGCTTTCAGGAACCTCCGGACCCTCCCGAAGGGGTCTGGATTCCTGAGTGTGGGGTAGTTCCGGTCTCTCCGCAACCAGAACCATACTGACGACTTCGTCAGTAGCTGAAATGTAAAGCAACAAAGGCTCACCAGGGTTCGGAGCTACCAGAATTGGTAGGGTGGTGAGGAACTGTTTCAGCTCCTGGAATGCCTTCTCTGCTTCTTCGGACCATTGGAATGGTCCGGACTTCCTCAATAACTTGAAGAAGGGAAGTGCCCGTTCCGCCAGTCTTGATATGAACCGGTTGAGGGCTGCTAGACACCCAATTAACTTTTGGACGTCTTTGATGCGGGTTGGTGGCCGCATGTCTTCAATGGCTTTTATCTTCGCCGGATTAGCTTCTATGCCCCGGTGACTTACCAGGAAACCAAGAAGTTTTCCGGAGCTAACCCCAAACACGCACTTGCCCGGGTTTAGCTTTGTGCGGGTGGCCCGCGGTTTGTCGAAGACAGCCTGCAAGGTGTCTAGGAGTGACTCCTTGTTCCTGACCTTGACCACGATGTCATCGACGTACACTTCCACTATGTCTCTAATGAGTTCTTCAAAAGTTTTGTACATAGCTCGTACAAAAGTAGAAGCTGCATTCTTGAGACCAAATGGCATGGTTGTGTAACAGTACAATCCATCTACTGTGATGAATGAAGTATGCTCTTCATCCTCCCAAGACATCTTGATTTGGTGATACTCAGAATATGCGTCCAGGAAACACAGTAATTCACACCCGGAGGTGGAATCCACTATCTGATCGATTCTAGGTAGTGGGAATGGATCTTTTGGACATGCCTTATTTAGTGTGGTGTAGTCGATGCACATCCGAAGCTTCCCGCCGGCCTTGGGCACAACGACTGGGTTCTCCAGCCATTTTGGATGGAAGACTTCTCGGATGAATCCGGCTTCGAGTAGCTTCTTCACTTCTTGTCGGATGAAGTTCTGCCGCTCTACGGATTGCTTTCGAGGCTTCTGATGCACGGGCCGAGCATCGGGGTAGATCTTCATATTGTGCTCAATCACTTCCCTGGGGATCTCAGGCATTTGTGACGGTTGCCAAGCAAACACGTCAACATTAGCCCGGAGGAAAGTGATGAGCGCGAGTTCCTATTTGTCGTTCAATCCTCCCGATATACGGGTGGTTTGAGCGGCATCAGAACCAATTTGGACGACTTTGACGGGAATGTCGGTGTCGCCGCTTGGCTGCACACGGGGTGCAGAGGTCGAGCCTCGTTGACGAATGCTCGGGGGTTTGGGAGCTTGCTCTTGTCTGGAGTCCTCCTCTTGCGCTGTGGTGAGTGTGTGGAGTTCCTCCAGTGCAGATACTCCGGCAGTGCGATCTCCGCGGATCCGGAGAACGCCTACTGGTGTTGGCATCTTCAACACCAGGTATCCATAATGAGCAGCTGCCATGAATTTGTACAGGGCAGGTCTACCCAAGATGGCGTTGAATGGTAAGTTGATCTGAGCGACGTCGAAGATCAACTTCTCAGTGCGATACTTCTCCCGTGTCCCAAAGGTAACGGGGAGAGTAATAGCTCCGAGTGGGGTAATGGCCCCCGGATCTACTCCGGAGAAAGGTCGAGAGGGCTGAAGATCTGAAGGTCGGAGCTGAAGCTTAGTGAAAGCTTCGAAGCTGATGAGGTTAAGCCCCGAACCTCCGTCTACCATGACATGGTGGAGCTGGATGTTATTGATGGTAGGAGATACCATCAAAGGTAGCTGACCTGCTCCAACCATGCTCCGCGGGCAATCAGAGGCATCAAAAGTGATGGAGGTGTCCATCCACTTTCGATGAGGTTCCGGCCGGACTGTAGGGGCTACAGCAGCCATATCCCGCCGCATAGTCTTGATGACGCGACAAGAGGTGATATCCCATGACCCACCGAAAATGGTGTTCATGGTCTTCCGACGCTCGTTGTCAGAGACGTCAGAATCATCATTGACGGAGGTGTAAACGGCCTTCAGGACCTTTTTGGGATCCTGAAACCCTAACTCCTCTTCAGCCCAAGCTTCGTCGACCTTTTGTTTTCCTTCCCTCTGTCGGGAAGGAGATCCTTCCCGGCGCTTGTTGTAGCGCTCGGCAAGGTTTTGGACTCCCGGCAGTCTTCCAAACTGTGGTTGCCCGTCTTGTGAATGGGACACCACACTTTGGGTTTGCCACCATCTTCAGAAGACGGTCGAGGTCGCTTCTCGGGGCATGGCCCCCGGCCACTCGGAGCTGCAGCAGCTGCAACGTTGGATGTGCCGGCTGACGGCTTCTTCTTGCCGTTGGTCTTCTTTTTCTTCTTGCTACCCCCGGAGGTAGCGGCTTCTTCTTTGGAGGGTTTCTTGTGATCCTCCGAAGCTGGTTTGGAGTGCATCTCACGGCCCTCCGCAGCTCTGGCACATTTGTCTGCCAGGCTGAAGAGTTTCGTGACGCTGGTGATCTCCTTGATCGCCAGCTTCTCCAACATCTTCTTGTCCCGTACGCCCTGTCTGAATGCCACAATGACAGAAGCGCTTGAGATAGAAGGGATAGTGTTTCGTACCTGAGAGAACCTCTGGATGAAGGACCGCAAAGATTCTCCCCCTTTTTGCACAACCGCAAAAAGGTCCAGTTCAGTGCCTGGTCGGGTGTATGAACTCCCGAAGTTGGCAGTGAACTATCGGCACAGCTCCTCCCAACTGCTAATAGAATTGGGCGGAAGGCTCATAAACCAGGACCTGGCGGTCCCAGTTAAGGCCACTAGAAAGTAATTGGCCATCACGGCCTCGTTTCCTCCAGCTGCCAAGATTGCAGTGGAGTATATTTGAAGAAATTCGGCGGGATTGACAGTCCCATCGAATTTTTCCGGCAGGTGAGGCCGGAAATTCTGTGGCCATCTGACCATGCGTAGGTGCATGGCTAGGGCTGAACAGCCTCCTCCTACTCCTTCCAGAGTAGAAAGGTCCTGAGCTTCCCGTCTTTCACGGGCACGCTCAATATGGACACGACCATCCTGCTGGCGGTATCGGCGATCAAGCTCCGCCCGGAGGTCATGAGTCGAAAGCCTGGATACCGTGTGAGTACGTCGAGCCCCGGAGGGCAATGACGTCACTTGCTGAGATGCAGCACGTCTCCTGCTATTGGAGGCGTGCGGACCAAGTCTTCCGGACAAAGTCCGTCACTGCGACAGGGCTCGTCCCGAAGGAGGAGGACCCTGGTTGTTGAGGCGTTCGGCCGCTACTGCGACCAAATGCTCCACATCGGCCCTCCACTGCTCCAGTGCATCTCGAGATGCATCCGGAGGTGGTGGACGTTGGAGAAGAGCACGCGCTGCATGGAGCGCGTGTTCCGGGTTGTCATGACTCGCCGACGCAGTTAGCGACGCCGGCGCACCATCACGTTGCCCAGCACGATTTGCTGGAGAAGACGGTGGTGGTGGGAGTGTGGCTCCTGCTGGTGCCGAGGCTCCTGCTGGTGGCTGCCTGTTGGAGGGATTGCCCCCAACAGCCTGAGCAGCAGGTTGACCGTTGGATGATCCAGCAGCAGAGTTCACCATTCTCGAAAATCTCAGGCGCCCCTACCTGGCGCGCCAACTGTCGGCGGTTTGGAGCCGGCAGATCTCCCTACACTGCTAAAGTGATTGGGGAGTTTGAAGTTCGGTGTGGGCGCGCGGAGATTCAAGAAGGTGAATAGGAGTTTGACACAGGAGACACAAGAATTTACGTGGTTCGGGCCGCCTGAGCGTAATACCCTACTCCACGGGTGTGTTGGTGTTGTATTAGCAGTAAGAGCTTATCACGAGTGTATGGGGGTGCGTATGATCGCCAGTGAACGTTCCCGAGTGTATCGTCGGCCTGTCCTTTTATAGTACAAGGGCAGGCCGTTACAATTCAGCCTGGCCCGACATGTGGCCCCGACGGTTACTAGTATTGATACACGCTTAATTGCTCTTAATCACCCTGTAACGGGCTTTGACAGCACCGTTACTGGTGTTAAGATCGTCCGTTTAAGTGTCATTAATATGGCATTAATGACACTTAATCGGGTCTTGAAGTCCTTGGCTCTCCTTTGAAGATCCGGGGCCGTTACAAGGTCTTCCAGAGGTTAGAAGCTGAAAGGTCCGACGATTTGACACGTGGCAGCTCCGGAGCTTGCTGTGGGAAGCAGGTAGCTCCGGGGCTATCAGACACGTGTCAGGTCCGGAGCTTCTCTCGGTCTGGGGTTAAGTCCGGAGGTGCCATTTCGGTACGTGGCCCGGAGCTTCCCCCTTGTGGGCGATAGCTCCGGTTTGGTTGTACACGTGGCGACCCAGGGATTAACCATGTTGGAGAAGCGGGTCCGGTCATGTCTGACAAGTGGGCCTCCGAGGGTCTTCAAACCAAGTAGATGGCTTTCTTTTGAGATCTTTGTAACCTCAAGGGGTGTACGGTTTTTAGGGTACCGACAGACCCTCTACTTTGACGGCTCCATGCAAAAGCACGGGGGCGGAGCTGGAGTCCTTCTCCTCGCTCCAACCGGGGAGAAGGTAAAATACATGGCCCACCTTCACTTCAAGGCGGCCAACAACATGGCGGAGTATGAAGCACTCATTTATGGATTAAAGGTGGCACTATCATATGGTGTCAAGCAGTTGTTGGTCAAGGGAGATTCGCAGCTCATCATTAAACAGGTGAAGTCTGAATGATCCTGTAACAATACTCAATTAGCTGCTTATCTCCTTGAAGTCCAGAGGCTTCAGAAGGACTTCGAAGTCCTGGATCTCCACCATGTCCAGTGTGTCCATAATGCTGAAGCTGACAAACTCTCGACGAAAGCGTCAACCGGAGCTCCGGCTCCTGACGGAACCTTCGTCCGGAGGTTGTCAAAACCCACAGCTCAGCCTGTCGAACTGAGCGAAGGGGGCGAGACCAGCATCCCGAAGCTGGCGGTCCCACTGGCCCTGTTACCATGGCAGCCATCAAGGGTCGTAGGTGCTGCAGGAAGCTCCGAGCAACCCAGCACGCAAGACTCAAATGCTCAAGCAAGCTCCGATGCATGGATCTCGGAGATCCGGAGCTACTTGAAAGACAATATCCATCCTGATGATGATGTATCCGCGGACCGGATAGTCAGATTGGCTAAAAGATACACGTTGGTAGAAGGGGATCTCTACCGGCGCGGTGCCAATGACGTCCTAATGCGGTGCATCACAATGGAAGAAGGTTGCGATCTCCTCGCAGAAATCCATGGAGGTGAGTGTGGGAACCAAGCGTCTTCCCGCACGCTGGTCGGTAAAGCCTTCCGGCATGGCTTCTACTGGCCTACAGCGCTCCAGGATGCAACTGAGCTGGTGAAGAAATTCAAAGCATGCCAGTTCCATGTAAAGCAAATTCATACACTGGATCAGCCTCTACAAATGATACCTCCTACATGGCCTTTCGTCGTGTGGGGGATGGACATCTTGGGGCCTTTCTCAAGAGCCGTTGAAGGTTACAAGTTCCTGTATGTCGCCATCGACAAGTTTACCAAATGGCCGGAAGCAACTCCAGTTGTGACAATAAACAAGCAATCATCTATCAATTCCTTGTAGTCCATTGTATGCAGATTGGAGTCCCGAACAAAATCATAACAAATAATGGGACCCAATTCACAAGCTCTGCTTTCCAAGGATACTGCGAAGACCTCGGCATCCAAGTCAGCTACACCTCTGTATCTCATCCAATAAGCAATGGCAAAGCCGAGAGGGCAAATGCAGAAATCCTGAAAGGACTCAAGACGCGCACATATGAGCGCCTGAAAAAGCATGGAGCCAACTGGATTGAAGAGCTTCCGCCCACTTTATGGGCCAACAGGACTACTCCAAACCGATCAACTAGAGACACCTTTCTTCCTGGTGTACGGAGCTGAAGCAGTCCTTCCTCCGGAAATCACCTTGGGGTCGCTCTGGGTCCGGACCTCCGACGAAGCCACTGAAAGCATCTAGGCCCCCATGAGGTATTGTTTCGGTGATTAATGACAACCATTGGATTTTACTAATGAATTTGTGAATGCAAGGTCCCCATAATCACTCAATCAAATAAAATAAATATGTTATTGGAGACCCATATACAATCAATGTATGAGATCAAATCAATTATGTGAAGACAAGAAGTGAAAGATCTTATGTCAAAGTCACTCAATCAAAATTGAAGACATGTTTGACAATCATCAGAGATACATGTTCAACAAAGTCTAAGAGGTCATTTGAGCAAGACACAAAAATTCACTTAGAAACAACCCGAAGCAAACAAAATCAACTCACCGGATCAACCGATGATTCCTCAGAATAACACATCGGTCGAGTTGGTTCAGCTGAAGAAGAAGACTTCAGAACAAAGTACTCACTGGATCATCCGATGAGAATGGCTCAGTAACATCGGTCCATCAGTACAGTTTGCAAGATCATTGGACCAAGTGTAGCACCAGATCATCCGATGTACAGAGAAGCACACATCGGTCGATTACTCCAGTAAGCACCAAGTTTGAGAAAATTCTGGAGGAAGAGCCACCGGATCATCCGATGAGAAGACATGATCAACATCGGTCTAACAACGGTCATATCTGACACAATGACGTCAGCTAAAGTAACTTGACCGATGATAACTAAAGGGGAGACATCGGATCATCCGATGTTCACAGTAAAGTTCTGTCAGCCTACTTTTCCAACGGCTATTTTGGGGAGGCTGGCTATAAATACCCCTAATCCTGTCATTTCGTTAAGTCTTGATCACCAGACACTATCAACACATCCACAAGCATTCAAGACCAAGAGCAATTACCTCCACATTATTTCGATCACCTTTACACCAAAAATTAAGCTAGAGCTAGCTAGAGAGAGAGCTTGTGTGCCTCCATTCTGGGTGAGTGGACTCTCTAGGATAGTGTGAGAGCCTCAATGGAGTGCCCTTGGTGTTTGTAACTGTGAGGAGACTTCCGGAGCTTGCCAAGGCATTTGTGGAAGCCGGGAAGGTCGAAGTTGTACAATGCTTGAGCTCCACCTTGCCAAGGGAGGCGAACGGGGAGGAATAGTGAAGATCCCTCATCTCGGTGACTTGGGTGTGGCAAAACCCCTTGGTGGGTGCCACAATGTGGATGTAGGAAGATCTTGACGATCTTGTCGAACCACGGGATAAATCCTCGTGTCTCCTCAGGAGTTTGCATCCTTCTCCTTTCTCTTACTTTTATGCATTTTATATTCCGCGAAGTTTCTATCTACTAGAATGCATAGATAGTTTGCGTAGGGAATTGGGCTTTAGAAATTAAGTTTTATTGCTTAGAATTTTTCAAAAGAAGCCCAATTCACCCCCCCTCTTGTGCATTCGGTCCTTACAATTGGTATCAGAGCAAGGTTGCTCATAGGATCATTCTAGCTTCACCGCTAGAGAGCTAAAATGGTCAAGGTTGGGGGTTCGGTTCCTATCTTCGAGGGAAAGAACTTTGCCTATTGGAAAGCACGCATGCGCGCTTATCTAGAGGCTATTGCGCCCGAAGTATGGGAAGCGACCCACGCGGGGTTTGGAGAACACAATTATGTTGGTGATCAAATTAAATGGGATGCTAAAGCTAGGAATGCAATCAATAATGTATTAGTCAAGATGTGTTTTCTAGGATTGCTAGCAAGGAAAAAGCTTGTGAAATTTGGGCTTGCTTAATAGAGATTCATGAAGGTTCTTCTAGAGTTAAGGAACTTAAATATCACATGCTTAAAGCAAAATATGATGAATTTAAGATGCTACCTCATGAAAATGTCAATGAAATGTTCTCTCGCTTAAATGTGCTTATTAAAGAAATAAATGCTCTTGACATTGCTTCTCTTGGCAAGGGACTCATCAACCGCAAGATCCTCATGCTCCTCCCCAAGCCAAAGTACAACATCATCAACTCCATGCTCCAAAAAGAGTCACTTGACCACATTGAAGTTTCGGAGCTCATTGGAGAAATACACGCTCATGAGATGAGTGTACTTGGGATGATGGAGCAATCATCTTCAAAGACAATTGCCCTAAAGGCCTCCACCAAGAAAACAAGCTACAAGAAGAAGAAGGTGGTCGATGTCGGTACCCTAAAAACCGTACACCCCTTGAGGTTACAAAGATCTCAAAAGAAAGCCATCTACTTGGTTTGAAGACCCTCGGAGGCCCACTTGTCAGACACGACCGGACCCGCTTCTCCAACATGGTTAATCCCTGGGTCGCCACGTGTACAACCAAACCGGAGCTACCACCCACAAGGGGGAAGCTCCTGGCCACGTACCGAAACGGCACCTCCGGACTTAACCCCAGACCGAGAGAAGCTCCAGACCTGACACGTGTCTGATAGCCCCAGAGCTACCTACTTCCCACAGCAAGCTCCAGAGCTGCCACGTGTCAAATCGTCAGACCTTTCAGCTTCTAACCTCCGGAAGACCTTGTAACGGCTCCGGATCTTCAAAGGGGAGCCAAGGACTTCAAGACCCGATTAAGTGTCATTAATGCCATATTAATGACACTTAAACGGACGATCTTAACACCAGTAACGGTTTTGTCATAGCCCGTTACAGGGTTATTAAGAGCAATTAAGCGTGTATCAATACTAGTAACCGCCGGGGCCACATGTCAGGCCAGGCTGAATTGTAACGGCCTGCCCTTGTACTATAAAAGGACAGGCCGACGATACACTCGGGGACGTTCACGGGCGATCATACGCACCCCCATACACTCGTGACAAGCTCTTACTGCGAATACAACACCAACACACCCGTGGAGTAGGGTATTACGCTCAGGCGGCCCGAACCACGTAAATTCTTGTGTCTCCTGTGTCAAACTCCTATTCACCTTCTTAAATCTTCGTGCGCCCACACCGACATCAAACTCCCCTATCACTTTAGTAGTGTAGGGAGATCTGCCGGCTCCAACCGTCGACAGTTGGCGCGCCAGGTAGGGGCGCCTGAGATTTTCGAGAATGGTGAACTCCGCTGCTGGATCATCTAACGGACAACCTGCTTCTCAGGCTGTTGGGGGCAATCCCTCCAACAGGCAGCCACCAGCAGGAGCCTCAGCACCAGCAGGAGCCACACTCCCACCACCACCATCTTCTCCAGCAAATCGTGCTGGGCAACGTGATGGTGCGCCGGCGTCACTTACTGCGTCGGCAAATCATGACACCCGGAACACGCGCTCCATGCAGTGCGTGCTCTTCTTCAACGTCCACTACCTCCGGATGCATCTCGGGATGCACTGGAGCAGTGGAGGGCCGATGTGGAGCATTTGATCGCAGCAGCGGCCGAACGCCTCAACAACCAGGGTCCTCCTCCTTCGTGACGAGCCCTGTCGCAGCTGCGGACTTTGTCTGGAAGACTTGGTCCGCACGCCTCCAATAGCAGGAGACGTGCTGCATCTCAACAAGTGATGTCATTGCCCTCCGGGGCTCGACGCACTCACACGGTATCCAGGCTTTCGACTCATGACCTCCGGGCGGAGCTTGATCGCTGATACCGCCAGCAGGATGGCCGTGTCCATATTGAGCGTGCCCGTGAAAGACGGGAAGCTCAAGACCTTTCCACTATTGAAGGAGTAGGAGGAGGCTGTTCAGCCCTAGCCATGCACCTGCGCATGGTTAGATGGCCACAGAAGTTCCGGCCTCACCTGCCGGAAAAATTCGACGGGACTGTCAACCCCGCCGAATTTCTTCAGATATACTCCACTGCAATCTTGGCAGCTGGAGGAAACGAGGCCGTGATGGCCAATTACTTTCCAGTGGCCCTAACTGGGACCGCCAGGTCCTGGTTTATGAGCCTTCCACCCAACTCTATCAACAGTTGGGAGGAGCTGTGCCGTCAGTTCACTGTCAACTTCGGGAGTTCATACACCCGACCAGGCACTGAACTGGACCTTTTTGCGGTTGTGCAAAAAGGGGGAGAATCTTTGCGGTCCTTCATCTAGAGGTTCTCTCAGGTACGAAACACTATCCCTTCTATCTCAAGCGCTTTTGTCATTGTGGCATTCAGATAGGGCGTACGGGACAAGAAGATGTTGGAGAAGCTGACGATCAAGGAGATCACCAGCGTCACGGAACTCTTCAGCCTGGCAGACAAATGTGCCAGAGCTGCGGAGGGCCGTGAGATGCACTCCAAACCAGCTTCGGAGGATCACAAGAAACCCTCCAAAGAAGAAGCCGCTACCTCCGGGGGTAGCAAGAAGAAAAAGAAGACCAACGGCAAGAAGAAGCTGTCGGCCGGCACATCCAACGTTGCAGCTGCTGCAGCTCCGGGTGGCCGAGGGCCACGCCCCGAGAAGCGACCTCGACCGTCTTCTGAAGATGGTGGCAAACTCAAAGTGTGGTGTCCCATTCACAAGACGGGCAGCCACAATTTGGAAGACTGTCGGGAGGCCCAAAACCTTGTCGAGCGCTACAACAAGCAGCGGGAAGGATCTCCTTTCCGACAGAGGGAAGGAAAACAAAAGGTCGACGAAGCTCCGGGTGAAGACGAGTTAGGGTTTCGGGATCCCAAAAAGGTCCTGAAGGCCGTTTACACCCCCGTCGATGATGATTGTGACGTCTCTGACAACGAGCATCGGAAGACCATGAACACCATTTTCGGTGGGTCATGGGATATCACCTCTCGTCGCGTCATCAAGACTATGCGGCGGGATATGACCGCTGTAGCCCCTACAGTCCGGCCGGAACCTCATCGAAAGTGGATGGACACCTCCATCACTTTTGATGCCCCTGATTGCCCGTGGAGCATGGTTGGAGCAGGTCAGCTACCTTTGATGGTATCTCCTACCATCAATAACATCCAGCTCCACCATTTCATGGTAGACGGAGGTTCGGGGCTTAACCTCATCAGCTTTGAAGCTTTCATTAAGCTTCAGCTTCGACCTTCGGATCTTCAGCCCTCTCGACCTTTCTCCGGAGTAGGTCCGGGGGCCATTACCCCACTCGGAGCTATTACTCTCCCCGTTACCTTCGCGACACGGGAGAAGTATCGCACCGAGAAGTTGATCTTCGACGTCGCTCAGATCAACTTACCATTCAACGCCATCTTGGGTAGACCTGCCCTGTACAAATTCATGGCAGCTGCTCATTATGGATACCTGGTGTTGAAGATGCCAACACCAGTAGGCGTTCTCCGGATCCGCGGAGATCGCACTGCCGGAGTAACTGCTCTGGAGGAACTCCACACACTCACCACGGCGCAAGAGGAGGACTCCAGGCAGGAGCAAGCTCCGAAACCCCCGAGCGTTCGTCAATGAGGCTCGACCTCTGCACCCCGTGTGCAGCCAAGCGGCGACAACGACATTTCCGTCAAATAGGAACTCGTATATTGGGAGGATTGAATGACAAATAGGAACTCGCGCTCATCACTTTCCTCCGGGCTAATGTTGACGTGTTTGCTTGGCAACCGTCAAAAATGCCTGGAATCCCCAGGGAAGTGATTGAGCACAATCTGAAGATCTACCCCGATGCTCGGCCCGTGCATTAGAAGCCTCGGAAGCAATCCGTAGAGCGGCAGAACTTCATCCGACAAGAAGTGAAGAAGCTACTCGAAGCTGGATTCATCCGAGAAGTCTTCCATCCAAAATGGCTGGCGAACCCAGTCGTTGTGCCCAAGGCTAGCGGGAAGCTTCGGATGTGCATCGACTACACCACACTAAATAAGGCATGTCCAAAAGATCCATTCCCACTACCTAGAATCGATCAGATAGTGGATTCCACCTCCGGGTGTGAATTACTGTGTTTCCTAGACGCATATTCTGGGTATCACCAAATCAGGATGTCTAGGGAGGATGAAGAGCTTACTTCATTCATCACAGTAGATGGATTGTACTGTTACACAGCCATGCCATTTGGTCTCAAGAAGGCAACTTCTACTTTTGTACGAGCTATGTACAAAACTTTTAAAGAACTCATCAGAGACATAGTGGAAGTGTACGTCGATGACATCGTGGTCAAGGTCAGGAACAAGGAGTCACTCCTAGACACCTTGCAGGCTGTCTTTGACAAACTGCGGGCCACCCGCACAAAGCTAAACCCGGACAAGTGCGTGTTTGGGGTTAGCTCCGGAAAACTTCTTGGTTTCCTGGTAAGTCACCGGGGCATAGAAGCTAATCCGGCGAAGGAAAAAGCCATTGAAGACATGCGGCCACCAACCCGCATCAAAGACGTCCAAAAGTTAACTGGGTGTCTAGCAGCCCTCAGCCGGTTCATATCAAGACTGGCGGAACGGACACTTCCCTTCTTCAAGTTATTGAGGAAGTCCGGACCATTCCAATGGTCCGAAGAAGCAGAGAAGGCATTCCAGGAGCTGAAACAGTTCCTCACCACCCTACCAATTCTGGTAGCTCCGAACCCTGGTGAGCCTTTGTTGCTTTACATTTCAGCTACTGACGAAGTCGTCAGTATGGTTCTGGTTGCGGAGAGACCGGAACTACCCCACACTCAGGAATCCAGACCCCTTCGGGAGGGTTCGGAGGTTCCTGAAAGCGAGTCTGGGTCCCAGCTCCCAGATTCGAACCCGCAAGAAGTCACTTCAGGAGACCTAGACCCCTCCGGGAGGGTCCAGGTCATTTCTGAAGAAGCTCTGGGTTCCTCCAGCCAAAACCCGGAGGTCCTTGAAGAGAATCTGGACCCCTCCGAGAGGGTCCGGATCAGTGAAGAGGAAGCTTTGGACTCCTCCGAGAGGGTCCGGACCATTCAACGCCCGGTATACTTCATCAGTGAAGTATTACATGATGCCAATACTCGATACCTAGAGGTGCATAAGCTGCTCTATGCAGTTCTTATTGCCTCCAGGAAGCTTTGACATTATTTCCAAGCTCACAAAGTCTCGGTGGTGACCTCCTACCCACTTCGAGCAATCTTGCATAATCCTAATTCAACTGGGAATATTGCAAAGTGGGTTGCGGAATTGGTTGAATTTGATCTTGAATTTATTTCAAGACAAGCAGTCAAGAGTCAAGCGTTGGCAGACTTTGTGGCGGAATGGACTCCCTCTCCATCAAATCCTGGGGGCCCCAGTGAGCAGAAGACGGAGCATCAAGCCCCAACCTTCACCGAGCCTCACTGGACCCTCTACTTCGACGGCTCCATGCAGAAGCAGGGGGCCGGAGCTGGAATCCTTCTCCTTGCACCGACTGGAGAGAAGGTAAAATATATGGTACACCTTGACTTTAAGGCAACCAACAACATGGCAGAGTATGAAGCACTCATCTACGAACTAAAGGTGGCACTGTCATATGGTGTCAAGCAACTACTGGTCAAAGGAGATTCACAGCTCATCATCAAGCAGGTGAAGGGTGAATGCTCCTGCAATAATCTCCAGCTAGCTGCTTACCTCCTTGAAGTCCAGAGGCTTCAGAAGGACTTTGAAGTCCTAGACCTCCACCATGTTCAGCGTTCTCATAACGCTGAAGCTGACGAACTCTCGACCAAGGCGTCAACCGGAGCTCCGGCTCCTGACGGAACCTTTGTCCGGAGGTTGTCAAAGCCAACAGCTCAGCCTGCCGAACTGAGCAAAGGGGGCGAGATAAGCATCCCGAAGTTGACGGTCCCGATGGCCCTGTTACCATGGCAGCCATCAAGGGTCGTAGGTGCTGCCGGGAGCTCCGAGCAACCCAGCACGCAAGACTCAAAAGCTCAAGCTAGCTCCGATGCATGGATCTCGGAGATCCGGAGCTACTTGAAAGACAACATCCTTCCTGACGATGATGTATCCGCTGACCGGGTAGTCAGATTAGCTAAAAGATACACGCTGGTAGAAAGGGATCTCTACCGGCGCTGTGCCAACGGCATCCTAATGTGGTGCATCACAAGGGAAGAAGGATGCGAACTTCTCGCAGAAATCCATGGAGGCGAGTGTGGGAACCATGCATCTTCCTGCACGCTGGTCAGAAAAGCCTTTCGGCATGGCTTCTACTGGCCTACAGCGCTCCAGGATGCCACTGAGCTGGTGAAGAAATGTGAAGCATGCCAATTTCATGCAAAGCAAATTCATACACCAGCTCAGCCCTTACAAATGATACCTCCTACATGGCCCTTCGCTGTGTGGGGGATGGACATCTTGGGACCCTTCCCAAGAGCCGTCGGAGGTTACAAGTTCCTGTACGTCGCCATCGACAAGTTCACCAAGTGGCCGGAAGCAACTCCAGTTGTGACAATCAACAAGCAATCTGCTATCAACTTTCTGCAATCCATTGTAAGCAGATTTGGAGTCCCAAACAAAATCATCACTGATAATGGGACTCAATTCACAAGCTCCGCATTCCAAGGATATTGCGAAGACCTAGACATACAAGTTTGCTACGCCTCCGTAGCTCACCCAGCCAGCAATGGCCAAGCCGAGAGAGCAAATGCTGAAATCCTTAAAGGACTTAAAACGCGCACCTATGAGCGCTTGAAGAAACATGGAGCCAACTGGATCGAAGAGCTTCCACCTACTTTATGGGCCAACAGGACATCTCAAAACCGGTCAACTTGAGAGACACCCTTCTTCCTGGTGTACGGAGCTGAAGCAATTCTTCCTCCGGAAATCACCTTGGGTTCACTCCGGGTCCGGACCTTCGACGAAGCCGCGCAGGATCAGCTCCGGCGTGAAGACCTAGACCTCCTTGAGGAGGGAAGGTGCCAAGCAGCTGTTCGGAATGCCCGATATCGCCAAGCTCTATGGCGTTATCACCAGCGGCATGTACACAACCGACAGCTCGAGGAAGGCGATCTGGTGCTACGGAGAATACTACCCAGAGAAGGGTTAAACAAACTCTCCCCCGGCTGGGAGGGGCCCTTCCGAGTGATCAAAGTATCCCGTCCCGGAAGCGTTCGCTTGGCTACCGAGGATGGGACACCTCTCCCAAATCCTTGGAACATTGAGCACCTCCGTAAGTTCTACACTTAACATCACGGAGGTGAGTCTTGAGTAACTTGAGATGTATGTTATAGAGTCATTGTACAGAGTCAGGTAGTTCCTCTGGGAGAGCAGCCGGACCTTTCCCGAAAGGTCCGCAAAGCTCATGCAGCACTTGTCACAGTCTCAGGACTAAAAGTGCGGCTAACTACCCTGGGTCAAACGAGAAACCAAACACA
Organism: Tuctoria greenei; assembly: GCA_036927565.1. NCBI lineage: Eukaryota > Viridiplantae > Streptophyta > Magnoliopsida > Poales > Poaceae > Tuctoria > Tuctoria greenei. Next base: position 8,937,121 of record JAYESD010000001.1, on the reverse strand, counting down.
CTTAGCCTGGTTCCGTACCCTAAGAGTGTACTTGTTTCCCCTGTACCCCGGTCCTATAATGAAAGACATCTTCATGTGAAATAGACTCCACGTGCATTTATTTTGTACAGGCTCAACAATTTTATTTTTCTCTTTCTTGTCTATAACAAAGATGTGCAATTCTTAAGAAATTTTAGTTCGACCGGTTTATATACGATTCGAGTTGTATTGTCAGTTCTTTTGGATTCAAATATCGTTCATGGCCAACTCGCCTGAAAGCCGCCAAGCTAATCTAGGGCTAGAGTGCGCTATCGACTTAGCCTGGTCAAGCACCCTAAGTACGCCACTCTACCTACACCTCGACAGGCCGAAGTAAGGCGGGTCCATGAATAGTTGAATCTAAGAGAAAAGGCAACGCATCCGGTTGTATTTAAAATCGCGTTCAACTTAAAGTTTTCTTGAGAATAATAAGCCGCGACGAAATTATAGACAAGGAACAAATTTTACTATTTTTCTCGGCTTAAGTGTGCAGGAAAAATAAAGTCTACATTGATGGAGAAAAGCCGGAGCTAAGGGGGCCAGCCGTCGACGCTGAGTATAAGATGGTGAGAAGACCCTGTAAATGGAGTCTGCTGCCAACAAACCAAGTGTTGGCAAAGGTCACTGTCGGAGCTACTCAGCTCCGACACCCCGGAGGACTAACTATCGACGCTCTACGTGTTGATAGAGGCTATTGTCGAAGCTATCAAGCTCCAGCGATGGACAATGCCGGAGCTTATAAGCTCCGACAACCTCAGGGGACCTTCACTATCAAAGACTTCGGACCTAAAATTCTACAAGTTCGGAGCAAATGAGTCTTCAACAAAACACAATATCCTTTTGGTACATGTTCACAATCAAATTGTGTACATCTACCAGGGGGGCAAGTGAAGATAAAGGTGTTGAAGACAAAAAGTGAAATTCACAAAAATTTTGGGGATTTCATTCATCTGGAGACAAGGGATTACAAAATTGAGGAAGAAGAAGAGAAAATACAAGTGAGAGCTAAAGAGATGGTCCTAGACCCTATGGAAGAACTCGGCAACTTTCTGGGTGACCTCCGATACGCTGGCTCGGGTAGCTTCGCCTTCTCCTTCGACGGGGCCTTCAAGCACCGGGTCCAGAGGAAATTGAGAGTTTCGGCTGGTGTAGCACGTCAGCACATACTCTGTGACGTTCCTCGCCAGGGATTGCCCCTCAACCTCTAGTTGGTCCGCAATGACATCGCCCACCTTGGAGAGCTTGCTACCAGTTGCGCCCAACACCTGCAGCACAAGGTCCGGCTCCGACTCCGGATCATCCGGGTGCACGGGGCTGAAACCCATCGGCGTCAGCGCGTCGTTGGCCTTGCCCAGGAACTCCCAAATCTGTAGGGAGTCCACCGTCCTTAAGCTCTTCATCTCTTCCAGGGATCTCTTGGCCGCTGTCAGTTCAGAATTCACGCGGGCGAGGCGCTCAACTTCTTTGGCGTTTTGCTGAATCCTTTCAGCAACCCGCCTCTCGAGTCTTCCGAGCTCCTCCTCCCGGAGGTGTATCTTGTTTCGGCGATCTACCAGGTCCTTCTCCCTAGCCTCCACTTTTTTCTCTTGGGCAACAAGGGCACACTCGTATTCATAGAGTTCCTGCCCCCGCACCCAGGTCTTCTCCTCTTCCTCTTGGCAGCGCTCTTCCAATTTTTTGGTGCGCTCCTCGAGGCCCTTGTCAGCCAGAGCTATCTTCTCGGCAAGCTCCTCTTCCCTCCTCAGGACATCATCCCACAGCTCAAGGAGTTTCTGCTCTTCATTCTCGAGCCGTTTCTCCCTCTCTTCAAGTGCCTCCCGGCGCTTGATGAGTGCAGTGTTAATGACCTCCAGCCTTTCATGGCGTTCCTCGGCCGCACTGTTGGCTGCTTTGGCTTGATTGTAAATTTCCTGGGATTGGGCATCGAGGGCATGAGTCATTCTCTCCCTGTCATCCAGCAACTTGCCCCAGTACTCCAGGCGGATCTTCTCCCGCTTGATCCACTCCTTGTCATCCGCTAGCCTCGACTGCGCCATCTTGGTCTCGAAGTGGAGCCGATTACGCCACCGCCTCAGGGTTTGGCACTCCTCTTCAAGAGCCTTGCTGTCGTGGAAGAAGGCCAATTGGACTTGACGCAGACTGGAGCAGGCGTTGTCGATAGAAATCGACAGCGGGATGGGCTCCGGACCTGCTGGGGTCTCCTCCGCTGGTTCCAGCGGGTCTTCACATACAAAAATTGGGTCCCACTCTACGAGAGTGGACCCCTGAGCTTCCAAGGCACTAGGGCCGTCCTCCGGGATGGCCTCAGTCGCCATTGAAGAAGGCCCCGCCGCCAAGTCTTCATTCGCCCCCTCGGGCAGGGGGCCAGCGACTTCGCTTGGGCACTCCGGCTCTGCCGTAGGTACCTCCGACGTCATCGCCTCCGGAGCAGGAGCTGCTACTGGCTCCGGCCGGGACACCTCTTCCGAGGGAGGCTCGAGCTCCATCGCCTCTTCAACCACCGGTTCAGGCGCCGGAAGATCTTCATCTTCAATCGGCCCCGTGACCGGAGCTCCAACAATAACCGGCTCAGCGGCCGGTGCTTTAGAAGTAACCGGCTCAACTGCCGGAACTACCTCGACTTCCGGCTTGCATGCTGGGGCTTCAGTCACCTCCGGCTCAACCGCCGGGGCTTCGACAATTTCCGGCTCCAAGGCCGGGACTACTACTTCTTCCGGCTCAACAGCCGGAGCTTCCATCACTGCAGCACCAAGACCCGAAGCTTCAACCTCCGGGACAGGTGCCGCTGGCGTGTCTTCACTCCTGTGGTCCGGCGCTACCACGGGAACTTCTGGGGACGAGTCGAGGTCCATGACCACGACAGCCGGCGCCGGAGCTATCGCAGCCTCAGCCACTACCTGGGGCGGCACCGAGACAGGAGCAGAAGCTCCCCCGGCCTCAGACATCATGGCTGAGGGTGGAGCTTCACTCCCTTTCTTGGGGACGCTGCAGATGATGGACGAAGAAAATTAACAAACAATCGCTACAATTAAAAAGTTAACCAAGGTAAAGATTAAAAATTACCTTGGAAGGCTTCCGCACCAGCTTGCGCGGAACCTTTTTCCTGGACGTTCCGGGCTGGCCACGGTCGGCGTAGAAGCTCCAGAAGGCCCCCCGGAACTTGTCGCAGCTACGGGCGTTTCCCGGGTCGAGGCTCTCCTCGATCGGGAGGAACCCCTTGACCTGGAGGCTCCCACCATCCCAGGTGCCGGAGTCGTGCGCCCGGCGCTAGCACCCCAGGAGGGTTCCACCACGGGGACAGACGCGCTCCGGGAGGATCCCACTGCAGGAACGGTATCATCCTGGAAGGACCCCACTACGGGGACAGTCGCCACGGTGGCAGAAGATCTTCCCCTCTAGGGAGAAGGAACCGAGGCGGAAGTAGCGGGCCTGACGGACCTTCCGTCGGCATGTCGCAGCTTCCTCTTCCGGCTCTCCGGCTCATCCGCCAGCTCCTTGCCCTTGCCGACGACCTCGACCCTCGGCTGTGGGGCAGGGACAGAGCCATCTTCGGGCATTCCGGGGATCGCCACCCGGGTGGTTGATCTTCTCTCGACGACACCAAGGTCGTCAAGTGCGGGCATCGTCCGCCGGAGCTCCCTGCTGAACTCCACTTCCACGTTCAGAGGGAGAAAGGCCGACGGTGGAGTCAAGTCATCACCGTCGACGTCGATGCCGTGCTGGAATTTCTTGAGGTGGAACTCCAAGGTCTTCCCCACCATGTTGGATTTCAACCCGGTCTCAACCCGGTCCTCGTCCATCACGCTGTTGAGGGCCCAAGCGAGCTTCTCCCTCCTCTTCAGCGGCGCCCACCTGTTGGCCAGGAAATTGCAGAATACCGCCTGAGGAGTCAATCCTCCCTCCACGCTTTGGCGAATCCTGGTCAAGGCGGGGTTGAAAGCTTCCGCCAGCACCGAAACCTCACTCTAGATCGTCGTGTCGATGCTGGGCAGACCGTCGGGCAGCTCCAACCTCTCGTTCTCCTCCACCCTGACTACTATCTAATCTTTCCTCCAGTCATCCCACTTCCCGGAAGGGAACGACCGGGGGTACTTGAATGGGCACTTCTTGCGCTTCACGAAGTAGTAGAAGCCAAGGTACTCATTGCTCCGGCCGGTGGTGTGGACGGTGAAGAAGGTCCGGAAGAGCTCGATGCAGGGGGGATGCCCACCCACATCTCACAGAAGTGGACAAAGATGGACACGAGGAGAGTGAGGGCCAAGGTGGTATAGCTGCAGACCATAGAAGTCTAGCAGCATCAAGAAGAAGGAAGAAAAAGGTGGGATCAACCCCATCATGGCGTACGAAGAAAAGTACACCATTTCGCCGGCGCGCTCCTTCTCGAAGGGGAGCTCTCCGCCGGCACGGACCAAGCGGTTGAAGAAGTCCGAGGACCACCCCATGAGGGCCCGGACCTTCTTCAAATCACTGTCGGTCTTCAAGCGACTCTCGCGCAGACCCAACTTCATCGCAGCACAGCTAGGCAAGAGAAGAAGAGCTAAGCACGATTTGGGAGTTTGAGCGCAAGATCAGATGAGAGGCGTAAAGAACTCCCGACGGTGCGCGCTTTCCTTCTTAAGTAAGCTCTCGCAATGCTTGGATGGAAACCGCAGGGAAGTCGAAGATACCACTCAAGAATTTAACCCAGCCGATGACAAGAGGGCCCGGGACCACCCCGACGATCAAGTCGAGGCTCTTACCCAGGCGAACGGTTGTCATCACGCGGCGGGAAACCCAAAGGCGGCGGCCTGATAGGGCGCGCGGAACCGATACGGTTTTCGTATCGGGAACCGGCGACCTTCAATTGCGTGAGATCCGCACGTCAAAGATCTCATCTGTCGCCTGAGGTGTGCCACGCGGCGGGATCTAACTGTAAATCCCTGCCAACGGCACCTCCGAAGACCCTTGAAGACTCAGTTCAAGAGTCGCAAGGATGGACCCACCTCCGACGGAATGACTTCACCCTAGTGATCTTCGTCGGAGGTAGGTCCAGGGGGCCACTGTCGGTGCCCTAAAAACCGTACACCCCTTGAGGTTACAAAGATCTCAAAAGAAAGCCATCTACTTGGTTTGAAGACCCTCGGAGGCCCACTTGTCAGACATGACCGGACCCGCTTCTCCAACATGGTTAATCCCTGGGTCGCCACGTGTACAACCAAACCGGAGCTACCGCCCACAAGGGGGAAGCTCCGGGCCACGTACCAAAACGGCACCTCCGGACTTAACCCCAGACTGAGAGAAGCTCCAGACCTGACACGTGTCTGATAGCCCCGGAGCTACCTGCTTCCCACAGCAAGCTCCAGAGCTGCCACGTGTCAAATCGTCGGACCTTTCAGCTTCTAACCTCTGGAAGACCTTGTAACGGCTCCGGATCTTCAAAGGAGAGCCAAGGACTTCAAGACCCGATTAAGTGTCATTAATGCCATATTAATGACACTTAAACGGATGATCTTAACACCAGTAACGGTGCTGTCAAAGCCCGTTACAGGGTTATTAAGAGCAAGTAAGCGTGTATCAATACTAGTAACCGCCGGGGCCACATGTCGGGCCAGGCTGAATTGTAATGGCCTGCCCTTGTACTATAAAAGGACAGGCCGACGATACACTCGGGGACGTTCACGAACGAACTCACGCACCCCATACACTCGTGACAAGCTCTTACTGCTAATACAACACCAACACACCCGTGGAGTAGGGTATTACGCTCAGGCGGCCCGAACCACGTAAATTCTTGTGTCTCCTGTGTCAAACTCCTATTCACCTTCTTGAATCTTCGCGCGTCCACACCGAACATCAAACTCCCCTATCACTTTAGTAGTGTAGGGAGATCTGCCGGCTCCAACCGCCGACAGTCGAGCCTAGCTCAAGTGAAGAAGAGCAAGCATCAAGCGAAGATGAAGATGATGAGCTTGCATTGATGATGAGGAAGTTCTCACGCTTGAACTCCAAGATCACTAAGAAGGGATACACATTTGATCCAAAGAAGAGAGCATTCCTACCAAGGAGAGATGATCACAAAACATGCTACAATTGTGGTGATCAAGGCCACATCTCCTATGATTGTCCAAGACCGGACAAACAAAGAGAGAACCACAAGAGCAAGCATCGCAAGCTTGAAGGAAGTGATGATGATGGAGAAGAAGCCAAACCAAAGCCAAGATCCTTTGGGAAGAAGAAACATGACAAGGGCAAGAAGGTAAGGCTCTTCCCAAAGAAGAGAAATGGCCCACAAAAGGTGTTCATGTGTGAGGCAAATGAATGGGTCACCGACGAAGAAACAAGTGATGAAGAGAGTGAAGAGGAAGAAGAAAGCTTGGCTGGCCTCGCCATCGCCAACAATGATGATGCAACTCTTCATCCACTTCCCATGTGCCTCATGGCGAAAGGTAACACCAAGGTATGTGATGACTCTAGCGATGATGAGCTTTCCCCCGATGATTTAACTTCTTTGATAAATTAATATCATGCTATCATTAAGAGGTAAAAGAGTAAGGTTAAAGTGCTTGAAGAAACTCGTGCTAGACTTGAGAGTGCTAACCTTGATTTGCTTGACAAGTATGAAAGCATACTCAAAGAGCATGACACACTCAAATCCTATGTCAAGCAAATTGAGGAAGAAAAGGCTAAAATCAAGATAGATAATCATGAACTTAACTTAGCACACCAAACACTCTTGGAAGAGCACAATAAGTTAATGCAAGAACATCAAACACTTAACCTTGCTCATGACATGCTTGATCAAGAGTTGAAAAATATGAATAAGCAAACTCTTAATGATAAGATATCCATTACTACTCATGCCACTAATGCTTTGCACAAGTCTTTGCCTTTGAAAGCTATTGCTAGGGAGAAGGACTTGTTGAAAGAAATTGAGAGTCTCCGCACTAGTGTGGCTAGACTTTCAAAAGGGGAGGTCAAACACAAGGAAATTCTCTTCCAACAAGCAAAGGCCTTCAACAAAAGAGGACTTGGATCCTTCCCAGTGCCCAACAAAGGAAAGGTTCCCTCACCGGAGCTAAGAACAAGCTTCATCAAAGAAGTTGGTTCTTATTGCCAACATTGTGAGGTCACCGGTCACCACACAAGGGAGTGTCCTCTTCCTAACCGACCCTCTCCCAAGCTTCCTACTAATTACAAATCTACTTTCAATGATCATTATTATCTCTTAAGTAAAGTAGATGGCAAGGTGAAGGCTAGGTTCATTGGCAAGGACATGAAGGGCATGAAGGGGAAGCTCCCCAAGCAACTTTGGGTCCCAAAGACACTTGTATCACACATACAAGGACCTAAGTTGTCTTGGGTGCCTAAAGTTAAAAATTGAATTCATGTGTGTAGGTGAACTACAAAGCCGGAGGAAAGCATTGGGTACTCGATAGCGGGTGCACCCAACATATGACCGGCAATGATGGTATATTCACCACCATAGAAAACCCCGGCAATCATGAACAAGTAACCTTTGGTGATAACTCTAAGGGCAAGGTAATAGGCTTAGGTAAAATTGCTATTTCAAATGACTTATCTATTTCTAATGTCTTGTACGTTAAGTCACTTAGTTTTAATTTACTTTCTATTGCACAACTATGTGATCTTGGACTAACGTGCACATTTAGCAAAAATAATGTTGTTGTGAGTAGTGAAACAAGCCAAGACATAGTCTTCAAAGGATTTCGGCATGGACATCTCTACCTAGTGGACTTAGCCAACAAGAATGCTAGTTTGACCACTTGTCTTTTCACTAAGACAAGCTTGGGTTGGCTATGGCACCGACGCATAGCGCACATAGGGATGAGCAAACTCAAGAAGTCATTCAAGCTTGGGATGGTGACCGGCGTGAAGGATGTCACATTTGAGAAGAACAAGCTTTGTAGCGCCTGTCAAGCCGGGAAGCAAGTTGCTTCACACCATCCAATGAAGACAATGGTGTCAACCTCCAAGCCACTTGAACTACTCCACATGGACCTCTTCGGACCGTCCACATATCAAAGCCTTGGTGGTAACCTCTATTGTCTCGTTATTGTTGATGACTATTATCGCTATGCTTGGACTTTATTTCTAGGTGACAAGAGTGAAACTCCGGAAGTGTTCAAGACCTTCGCCAACCGCGCTCAAAGGGAATTTCAACTTCCCATCATCAAGGTCCGGAGTGACAATGGCACCGAATTCAAGAACTACAACATTGGGGAGTGGTGTGACCGTGAAGGAGTGAAACATGAGTTTTCGGCCACATACACTCCTCAACAAAATGGTGTCGTTGAAAGAAAGAACAAGACACTCATCACTCTTGCAAGAGCAGTGCTTGATGACTACGGCACGTCAGAGAAGTTTTGGGCCGAAGCAATCAACACAGCGTGCCATGCCGCAAATAGGGTCTACCTACATCGCCTACTTCAATAGACCCCGTACGAGCTTCTCATTGGGAGAAATCCCAACATCTCCTACTTTCGAGTCTTTGGATGCAAGTGCTACATCTACCGCAAGAAAAGGCTCGGTAAGTTTGAAAGAAGATGTGATGTTGGCATATTCCTTGGTTATGCATCAAACTCAAAAGCATATCGAGTATTCAACCAAACCTCCGGTTTAGTTGAGGAAAGTTGTGATGTTGAGTTTGATGAGACTAATGGCTCCCAATAGGAGAGTTTTGGTCATGATGAAATAGATGATGAGCCTCTACGAGAAGCCATGAAGAACATGACCATTGGAGACATCAAGCCCGAAGTTGAGGAGAGCCATGATCAAGGGGGAGCCTCAAGTTCCAACAACAACACCTCTATGGCGCCTCAAGTTGACGAAGAAGAGAAGGATGATCCATTGCCGACTCAAGATTCACAAGCACAACAACATCAAGAAGAAGAAGAAGTCCATGATCAAGTCCAACCACAAGAGGAGCAACACGCATCACCTTCGCCAAGTGCTTCACAACCACTTATGAGGCATGGACGCATCTCCAAGGCGCATCCAATGGACCAAATCATTGGAAGTCCGTCAAGGGGTGTAAGCACATGTTCTCGCCACTTTGCTTCATTTTGTGAGCACTACTCGTTTGTTTCGTGTGTAGAACCCACTCACATTGAGGAAGCACTCCAAGACCCAAATTGGGTGATGGCCATGCAAGAATAACTCAACAACTTCATCCGCAATGAAGTTTGGGTGTTGGAGGAGCGACCCAAGGACAAGAACATCATCGGAACAAAGTGGGTGTACCGCAACAAACAAGACAAGAATGGCGTTGTGGTTCGCAACAAGGCAAGACTTGTGGCCAAAGGGTTCTCGCAAGTTGAAGGGCTAGACTTTGGGGAGACATTTGCCCCAGTCGCCCGGCTAGAAGCCATCCGTATACTTCTGGCCTTTGCATCACATCATAGCATTAGACTTTGTCAAATGGATGTGAAAAGTGCCTTTCTTAATGGTTACATTAACGAGCTTGTTTATGTTGAACAACCTCCTGGGTTTGAAGATCCGGGGAATCCTAATCATGTGTATAGGTTGCACAAGGCGCTCTACGGGCTCAAGCAAGCACCTAGGGCGTGGTATGAATGACTACGGGATTTCCTTATCATGCAAGGATTCAAGATCGGGAGGGTGGACACCACACTCTTCACCAAAGACATCAACGGAGATTTGTTCATTTGTCAAATTTATGTTGATGATATTATTTTTGGTTCAACTAACGAAGCTCTTAGCCATGAGTTTGGCAAAATGATGTCTAGGGAATTAGAGATGTCAATGATTGGAGAGCTCAACTTCTTCCTTGGATTTCAAATCAAGCAACTTCAAGAGGGGACCTTCGTCTATCAACAAAAGTACACCAAGGACCTCTTGAAGAAATTTGAGATGGGAGATTGTAGCTCAAGAAGCACTCCAATGGCAACTAATTGTCATCTCGACGCGGATAAGGACGGTAAACCTATTGATCAATCTAACTACCATTCTATGATTGGCTCATTGCTTTATCTTACCGCATCTAGGCCCGATATCATGTTTAGTGTATGCTTGTGTGCTCGCTTTCAATCGGCACCTAAAGAATTGCATAGGAAGGCGATCTTTAGGATACTTAGGTATCTTAAGCATACTCCTAGTATGGGTTTGTGGTACCCTAAAGGTGCAAAATTCCACCTCTTGGGATACTCGGATTTGGACTTTGCCGGATGCCGCGTGGATCGCAAGAGTACCTCCGGTGGGTGCCACTTGCTTGGGCGTTCCCTAGTATCTTGGTCTAGCAAGAAGCAAAATTCTGTCGCCTTGTCCACGACGGAAGCGGAATATATAGCGGTCGGTGCATGTTGTGCCCAAATTCTTTATATGAAACAAACCCTTTTGGACTTTGGTATTAAACTTGGTTGTGTACCTATCCTTTGTGACAATGAAAGTGCGGTTAAGATAGCTGAAAACCCCGTTCAACACTCCCACACTAAGCACACTGATATTCGCCATCATTTCTTAAGGGACCATGAAGCTGAGGGAGACATCTCTTTGAGAGTTGTTAGGTCCGAAGAACAATTGGCGGATATCTTCATTAAACCACTTGATGAGAAAACTTTTTCTAGACTAAGAAGTTATCGGTACCCTAAAAACCATACACCCCCTGAGGATACAAAGATCTCAAGGGAAGGACATCTACTCAAATTGAAGACCCTCGGGGGCCCACTTGTCAGACGTAACCGGACCCGCTTCTTCAACATGGTTAGCCCCTAGGTTGCCACGTGTACTGTCAGACCAGAGCTATTACCCGCAAGGGTGAAGCTCCGGGCTAGGTACTGAAACGGCACCTCCGGAGGTAACCCCTGACCGAGAGAAGCTCCGGACCTGACACGTGCCAGGCCGCCCCGGAGCTTCCCGCTTCCCACGAGCAAGCTCCGGAGCTGCCACGTGTCCATACGTCGGAGCTGGCCGCTTCAAACCCCCGGGAGACGTTGTAACGGCTCCGGATCTCCAAAGGACAGTCGCAGACTTCAAGACCCGATTAATTATCATTAATTCCACGTTAATGATATTTAATCGGATGATCTTAACACCTGTAACGGCACTGTCGGAGCCGTTACAGGGTTATTAACAACAATTAATCTCGTGTATCAATACCAATAACCGCTAGGGCCACATGTCGGGCCAGGCTGACTTGTAACGGTTTGTCCTTGTACTATAAAAGGACAAACCGACGATACACGAGGGGAGGACTTTCGAACACTCTGAAGCTCACAAGTTAATACAACACACACACACACACACCCGTGGAGTAGGGTATTACGCTCAGGCGGCCCGAACCACGTAAACTACTGTGTCACTCGTGTCCAATCGCGTTTCACCTACTTGAGTCTCCGCGCGCCCAAACCGAACCTCAAACTCCTTCCACACTTTCGTAGTGTCAGGGGATCTGCCGACTCCAACAGTCGACAGTTGGCGCGCCAGGTAGGGGTCGCCTGAGATCTTCAAGAATGGTGAATTCTGTGGCTGGATCATCCAACGGGCAACCTGCTGCCCAGGTTGTCGGAGGCAATCCCTCCAACATGCAGCCACCGGCAGGAGCCTCAGTTCCAGCGGGAGTCACACTCCCACCACCACCATCTTCTCCGGCAAGACATGCCGGACGACATGATGGTGCACCGGCGTCACATTCTGCGCCGGCAAGTCATGACAACCCAGAACACGCGCTCCATGCAGCGCGTGCTCTCCTCCAGCGACCACCACCTCCGGATGCATCTCAAGGTGCCATGGAGCAATGGAGAGCTGATGTTGAGCATTTGGTCGCAGCTGCGGCCGAACGCCTCAACAACCAGGGTCCACCTCCTTCAGGGCGGGCCCCGTCGCAGCGACGAACGTTGTCTGGAAGACTTGGTCCACATGTCTCCAACAACCGAAGAAGAGCTGCGTCACAGCAAGTGACGTCGTTGCCCTCTGGGGCACGACGTGCCCATACTGCATCTCGGCTTTCGACACACGACCTCCGGGCGGAGCTTGATCGCCGATACCGCCAACAGGATGGCCGTGTCCACATCGAGCGAGCTCGAGAAAGACGAGATGCTCAAGACCTTTCTACTCTGGATGGAGTAGGAGGAGGCTGTTCCGCCCTAGCCATGCACCTGCGCATGGTTAGATGGCCACAGAAGTTCCGGCCACACTTGCCGGAAAAATTCGACGGGACTGTCAATCCCGTAGAATTTCTACAGATATACTCCACTGCGATCCTAGCAGCTGGAGGAAACGAGGCCGTAATGGCCAATTACTTTCCAGTGGCTTTAACTGGGACCGCCAGGTCCTGGTTTATGAGCCTTCCACCCAACTCTATCGACAGTTGGGAGGAATTGTGCCGCCAGTTCACCGCCAATTTCGGGAGTTCATACACCCGTCCGGGCACTGAACTGGACCTTTTTGCGGTCGTGCAAAAAGGAGGAGAATCTTTGCGGTCATTCATCCAGAGATTCTCTCAGGTACGTAACACAATCCCTTCTATCTCAAGCGCTTCTGTCATTGTGGCATTCAGACAGGGTGTACGAGACAAGAAGATGTTGGAGAAGCTGGCGATCAAAGAGATCACCAGCGTCACGGAGCTCTTCAGCCTGGCTGACAAATGTGCCAGAGCTGCGGAGGGCCGTGAAATGCACTCCAAACCAGCCTTGGAGGATCATAAAAAATCCTCCAAAGAAGAAGCCGCTACCTCCGGGGGTGGAAAGAAGAAAAAGAAAACCAACGGCAAGAAGAAGCCGTCGGCCGGCACATCCAACGTTGCAGCCGCTGCAACTCCTGGTGGCCGGGGGCCACGCCCCGAGAAGCGACCTCGACCGTCTTCTGAAGACGGTGGCAAATCCAAGATGTGGTGCCCCATTCACAAAACGAGCAGCCACAGACTGGAGGACTGCCGGGAGGTCCAAAACCTTGCCGAGCGCTACCACAAGCGTCGGGAAGGGTCTCCCTTCCGACAGAGGGAGGGAAAACAAAAGGTCGATGAAGCTCCGGCTGAAGAGGAGTTAGGGTTTCAGGACCCCAAAAAGGTCTTGAAAGCCGTTTACACCTCCGTCGACGATGATTCCGACGTCTCCGACAACGAGCGTCGAAAAACCATGAACACCATCTTTGGTGGATCATGGGACATCACCTCTCGTCGTGTCATCAAGACTATGCGACGGGATATGGCTGCTGTAGCTCCTACAGCTAGACCGGAGCCACATCGAAAGTGGATGGACACACCCATCACTTTTGATGCTTCGGACTGTCCTCAAAGCATGGTCGGAGCTGGCCAGCTACCCTTGATGGTATCTCCCACCATCAACAACATCCAGCTCCATCATGTCCTGGTAGATGGAGGTTCGGGGCTTAATCTCATCAGCTTCGAAGCTTTCACTAAGCTTCAGCTTCGACCTTCGGACCTCCAGCCCTCTCGACCTTTCTCCGGAGTAGGTCCGGGGGCCATAACCCCACTCGGAGCTATTACTCTCCCTGTTACCTTCGGGACCCGGGAGAAGTATCGCACCGAGAAGTTGATCTTCGACGTCGCTCAGATCAACTTACCATTCAACGACATCTTGGGTAGACCTGCCTTGTACAAATTCATGGCAGCTGCTCATTATGGATACCTGGTGTTGAAGATGCCAACACCAGTAGGCGTTCTCCGGATCCGTGGAGATCGCACTGCCGGAGTAACTGCTCTGGAGGAACTCCACGCACTCACCACAGCGCAAGAGGAGGACTCCAGACAGAAGCAAGCTCCACAACCTCCGAGCATTCGTCAACGAGGCTCGACCTCTGCACCTCGTGTGCAGCCAAGCGGCGACACCGACATTCCCGTCAAAGTCGTCCAAATTGGTTCCGATGTCACCCAAACTACCCGCATATCGGGTGGCTTGAACGACAAATAGGAACTCGCGCTCATCACTTTCCTCCGGGCTAACGTTGACGTGTTTGCTTGGAAACCGTCACAAATGCCTGGGATCCCCAGGGAAGTGATTGAGCACAATCTGAAGATTTACCCCGACGCTCGGCCTGTGCACCAGAAACCTCGGAAGCAATCTGTAGAGCGACAGAACTTCATCCGACAAGAAGTGAAGAAGTTGCTCGAAGCCGGATTCATCCGAGAAGTCTACCATCCAAAATGGCTGGCAAACCCAGTCGTTGTGCCTAAAGCCGGCGGGAAACTTCGGATGTGCATCGACTACACCACACTGAATAAGGCATGTCCAAAAGATCCATTCCCACTACCTAGAATAGACCAGATAGTGGATTCCACCTCCGGGTGTGAGTTACTGTGTTTTCTAGACGCATATTCAGGATATCATCAAATCCGGATGTCTAGGGAAGATGAAGAACATACTTCATTCATCACAGTGGATGGATTGTATTGTTACACAGCCATGCCTTTTGGTCTCAAGAATGCAGCTTCAACTTTTGTACGAGCAATGTACAAAACTTTCGAAGAACTCATCAGAGACATAGTGGAAGTGTACGTTGATGACATCGTGGTCAAAGTCAAGAACAAGGAGTCCCTCTTGGACACCTTGCAGGCTGTCTTCGACAAGCTGCGGGCCACCCGCACGAAGCTAAACCCAGACAAATGCGTATTTGGGGTTAGTTCCGGAAAGCTTCTTGGTTTCCTGGTAAGTCACCGGGGCATAGAGGCTAATCCGGCGAAGATAAAAGCCATTGAAGACATGCGGCCACCAACCCGCATCAAAGACGTCCAAAAATTAACTGGATGTCTAGCAGCCCTCAGCCGGTTCATTTCAAGACTGGCGGAAAGGGCACTTCCCTTCTTCAAGTTACTAAGGAAGTCCGGACCATTCCAATGGTCTGAAGAAGCAGAGAAGGCATTCCAGGAGCTGAAACAGTTCCTCACCACCCTACCAGTCTTGGTAGCTCCGAACCCTGGTGAGCCTTTATTGCTTTATATTTCAGCTGCTGACGAAGTCGTCAGTATGGTTCTGGTTGCGGAGAGACCGGAACTACCCAATACCCAGGAATCCAGATCCCTTCGGGAGGATCCGGAGGTTCCTGAAAGCGGGTCTGGGTCCCAGCTCCCAGACTTGAACCCACAAGAAGTCACTTCAGAGGACTCGGATCCTTCCGATAGGATCCAGGTCATTCCTGAAGAAGCTCCGGGTTCCTCCACCCAGAACCCGGAGGTCCCCGAAGATAGTCTGGACCCCTCCGACAGAGTCCGGATCAATGAAGAGGAAGCTCCGGACCCCTCCGGGAGGGTCCGGACCATTCAACGCCCAGTATACTTCATCAGTGAAGTGTTACATGATGCCAAGACTCGATACCTAGAGGTGCATAAACTGCTCTATGCAGTTCTTATTGCCTCAAGGAAGCTTCGACATTATTTCCAAGCTCACAAAGTCTCAGTGGTGACCTCATATCCACTTCGAGCGATCCTGCATAATCCCAATTCAACTGGGAATATAGCAAAGTGGGCAGCGGAACTGGCTGAATTCGACCTCGAATTCATTCCAAGACAAGCAATCAAGAGTCAAGCGTTGGCAGATTTCGTGGCAGAATGGACTCCCTCTCCATTAAACCCTGGGGGCCCCAGCGAGCAGAAGACGGAACCACAAGTTCCAGCCTTCACTAAGCCTCACTGGACCTTTTACTTCGACGGCTCCATGCAAAAGCAGGGAGCCGGAGCTGGAATCCTTCTCCTCGCACCAACCGGGGAGAAGGTGAAATACATGGTGCACCTTGACTTCAAGGCAACCAACAACATGGCGGAGTACGAAGCACTCATATATGGATTAAAGGTGGCACTATCATATGGTGTCAAGCAGTTGCTGGTCAAAGGAGATTCACAACTAGTCATCAAACAGGTGAAGGGTGAATGCTCCTGCAATAATCTCCAGCTGGCTGCTTATCTCCTTGAAGTCCAGAGGCTTCAGAAGGACTTCGAAGTCCTAGACCTTCACCATGTTCAGCGTGCTCACAACGCTGAAGCTGACAAACTCTCGACCAAGGCGTCAACCGGAGCTCCGGCTCCAGACGGAACCTTTGTCCGGAGGTTGTCAAAACCCATAGTTCAGCCTGCCGAACTGAACGAAGGGGGCGAGATCAGCATCCCGAAGCTGACGGTCCCGATGGCCCTGTTACCATGGCAGCCATCAAGGGTCGTAGGTGCTGCCGGAAGCTCCGAGCAACCCAGCACGCAAGACTCAAATGCTCAAGTTAGTTCCGATGCATGGATCTCGGAGATCCGGAACTACTTGAAAGACAACATCCTTCCTGACGATGATGTATCCGCTGACCGGGTAGTCAGATTGGCTAAAAGATACACGTTGGTAGAAGGGGATCTCTACCGGCGCGGTGCCAACGGCATCCTAATGCGGTGCATCACAAGGGAAGAAGGCTGCGAGCTCCTCGCAGAAATCCATGGAGGTGAGTGTGGGAACCACGCATCTTCCCGCACGCTGGTCGGAAAAGCCTTTCGGCATGGCTTCTACTGGCCTACAGCGCTCCAGGATGCTACTGAGCTAGTGAAGAAATGCAAAGCATGCCAATTTCATGCAAAGCAAATTCATACACCTGCTCAGTCCTTACAAATGATACCTCCTACATGGCCTTTCGCTGTGTGGGGGATGGACATCTTGGGACCCTTCCCAAGAGCCGTCGGAGGTTACAAGTTCCTGTACGTCGCCATTGACAAATTCACCAAGTGGCCGGAAGCTACTCCTGTTGTGACGATCAACAAACAATCTGCAATCAATTTTCTACAATCTATCGTGAGCAGATTCGGAGTCCCAAATAAGATCATCACTGATAATGGGACTCAATTCACAAGCTCCGCATTTCAAGGATATTGCGAAGACCTCGGCATACAAGTTTGCTACGCTTCCGTAGCTCATCCTGCCAGCAATGGACAAGCCGAGAGAGCAAACGCAGAGATCCTTAAAGGACTCAAAACACGCACTTATGAGCGTTTGAAAAAGCACGGAGCCAATTGGATCGAAGAGCTTCCGCCCACTCTATGGGCCAACAGGACTTCACCAAGTCGGGCAACCGGAGAAACACCCTTCTTCCTGGTGTACGGAGCTGAAGCGATCCTTCCTCCTGAAATCACCTTGGGTTCCCTCCGAGTCCGGACCTTCGACGAAGCCGCGCAGGACCAGCTCCGGCGTGAAGACCTAGACCTCCTCGAGGAGGGAAGGTGCCAAGCAGCTGTTCGGAATGCCCGATATCGTCAAGCTCTACGGCGCTATCATCAGCGGCATGTACACAACCGACAGCTCGAGGAAGGCGATCTGGTGCTACGGAGAATACTATCCAGAGAAGGGCAAAACAAACTCTCACCCAGTTGGGAAGGGCCCTTCCGAGTGATCAAAGTATCCCGTCCCGGAAGCGTTCGCTTGGCTACCGAGGATGGGACACCTCTCCCAAATCCTTGGAACATCGAGCACCTCCGTAAGTTCTACACTTAATTCCACGGAGGTGAGTCTTAAGTAACTTGAAGTGTATGTTATAGAGTCATTGTACAGAGTCGGGTAGTTCCTCCGGGAGAGCAGCCGGACCTTTCCCGAAAGGTTTGGAAAGCTCATGCAACACTTGATACAGTCTCCGGACTAGAAGTGTAGCTAACTACCCTGGGTTAAACGAGAAACCGAACACACTTAGCCTGGTTCCGTACCCTAAGAGTGTACTTGTTTCCCCTGTACCCCGGACCTATAATGAAAGACATCTTCATGTGAAATAGACTCCACGTGTATTCATTTTTTGCATAAGGCTCGACATTTTTATTTTTCTCTTTCTTGTCTATAACAGAAACGTGCAATTCTTAAGAAATTCTAGTTAGACCGATTTACGTACGATTCGAGTTGAATTGTCGGATTTTTTAGATTTAAATATCATCTGTGGCCAACTCGCCTGAAAGCCGCCAAACCATTCTAGGGCCGGAGTGCGCTATCGACTTAGCCTGGTCAAGCACCCTAAGTACGCCACTCTACCTGCATCCCGGCAGGCCAAAGTAAGGTGGGTCCATGGACAATTGGATCTAAAAGAAAAGACAATTCATCCAATTATACTAAAAATCGTGTTCAACTTGAAATTCTCTTGAGAACCGTAAGCCGCGACGAAGTTATAGATAAGGAACGAATTTTACTGTTTTTCTTGGCTTAAGTGTGCAGGAAAAATAAACCCAATATTGATGGAGAAAAATCGAAGTTAACCAAGCTCCGACTCCCACCGGCGTTAACTTAAAGATGGTGAGAAGACTCTATCACTAGAGTCTGTTGCCAGCAAGCCAGGCGTGGCAAGGGTCATTGCCGGAGCTACTAAGCTCCGACACCTTGAAATATTAACTATCGACACTCAACGTGTTGGTAGAGGCTATTGCCGGAGCTACTAAGCTCCGACGATGGACAGTGCCGGAGCTTCTAAGCTCCGACGACTTCAAGGGACCTTCACTATCGAAAACTTCGGACCTAAACTATACGAGTTCGAAGCAAATTTGTCTTCAACAAAACTCAACATCCTTTTGGTACATGTCCACAATCAAATTGTGCACATCTACCAGGGGGCCAAGTGAAGACAAAGATGTTGAAGACAAAAAATGAAATTCACGAAAAATTGGGGATTTCATTTCATCAGAAGACCGGAGATTACATCTGGAGACAAGGGATTACAAAATTGAGGAAGAAGAGAAGATACAAATAAAGGCTAAGAAAGATAGTCCTAGACCCTATGGAAGAACTCAGCGACCTTCTGGGCGACCTCCGACACGCTGGCTCGGGTAGCTTCGCCTTCTCCTTCGACGGGGCCTTCAAGCACCGGGTCCAGAGAGAATCGAGGGTTCCGGCTAGTGTAACACGTCAACACATACTCTGTGACGTTCCTAGCCAGGGATTGCCCCTCGACCTCCAGCTGGTCCGCGATGACGTCGCCCACCTTGGAGAGCTTGCTGCCCGCAGCGCTCAACGCTTGCAACGCAAGGTCCGGCTCCGGCTCCGGATCATCCGGGAGCACGGGGCTGAAACCCATCGGCGCTAGCGCATCATCGGCCTTGCTCAGGAACTCCCAAATTTGCAGGGAGTCCGTCTTCCTCAGGCCCTTCATCTCTTCCAGGGACCTCCGGGCCGCCGCCAGCTCCGAATTCTCACGGGAAAGACGCTCGACTTCTTTGGCGTTTTGCTGAATCTTCGCAGCAACCCGCTTCTCAAGTCTTCCGAGCTCCTCCTCCCGGAGGTGGATCTTGTTCCGGCGGTCGACCAGGTCTTTCTCCCTAGCCTCTATTTTCTTCTCCCGGGCGACAAGGGCACACTCGTACTAGTAGAGTTCCTGCCCCCGCACCCAGGTCTTCTCCTCCTCCTCGAGGCAGCGCTCTTCCAGTTTTTTAGTGCGCTCCTCGATACCCTTGTCCGCCAGAGCTGTCTTCTCGGTGAGCTCTTCTTCACGTCGCAAGACGTCATCCCGTAGCTCCAGGAGTTTTTTCTCCTCATCCTCGAGCCGCTTTTCCCTTCCCTCAAGTGCCTCTCGGCGCTTGATGAGTGCGGTGCTGATGGCTTCGAGTTGATCAAACCGAGCGTTGGCCGCGTCGTTAGCAGCCTTAGCTTGGTCATGGTACTCCCGGGATTGGGCGTCGAGGTTGTGAGTCATGCTCTCCCTCTCGTCCAGCATCTCACCCCAGAGCTCCAGGCGGACCTTCTCCCGCCTGATCCATTCCTTGTCATCCGCAATCCTCGACTGCGCCAGCTTGGTCTCGAATTGGAGTCGATTACGCCACCTCCTAAGGGTTTGGCGCTCCTCTTCAAGAGCCTTGCTGTCGTGGAAGAAGGCTAGTTGGACTTGACGTAGACTGGAGCAAGCGTTGTCGATGGACATCGACAGCGAGATGGGCTCCGGACCTTCTGGGGTCCCCTCCGCTGGTTCCAGCGGGTCTTCACTTGCAAAAATTGGGTCCCACTCTACGAGAGTGGAACCCCGAGCTTCAAAGGCACTAGGGCACTCCTCCGGGATGGCCTCAGTCGCCGCCGAAGAAGGTCCTGCCGCCAAGCCTTCATTTGCCCCCTCAGGCTGGGGGCCGGCGACTTCGTTCAGGCACTCTGGCTCCGCCACGGGTACCATCGACGTCGTCGCCTCCAAAAGCTCCGGCCGGGACACTTCTTCTGAGGGAGGCTCAAGCTCCCTCGCCTCTTCGATCACTGGCTCTGCGGCCGGCGCTTCAGCAATCACCGGCTCTGCAGCCGGCGCTCCAATAGCTACCGGCTCTGCGACCGGAGTTTCGGAAGTAACCGGCTCAATTGCCGGAACCACTTCAACTTTCGGCTCGCATGCCGGGGCTTCAGCTACCTCCGGCTCAACCGCCGGGGCTTCAGCACTTTCCGGCTCTGAAGCCGGGACCGCTACTTCCTCCGACTCAACAGCCGGAGCATCTACTTCTGCAGCACCAGGGCCCGGAGCTTCAACCTCCGGAGCGGGTGCCGCTGGCGCATCTTCAATCCCGTGGTCCGGCGCTACCACGGGAACTTCTGGAGACGAGTCGAGGTCCATGACCACGACAGCCGGCGCCGGAGCTGTCGCAGCCTCCGCCTGGGGCGGCACCGGGGCTGGAGCAGAAGCCCTCGCAACCTCAGACACTGTGGCTGAGGGCGGAGCTTCACTCCCCTTCTTGGGAACGCTGCAGATGAAGAATGAAGAAATTGAGCAAACAGATGCTATAATTAAAAGTTAATTGAGGTAAGCAAGAAAAATTACCTTGGGAGGCTCACGCACCAGTTTGCGCGGAACCTCTTTCCCGGACGTTCCGGGCTGGCCACGGTCGGCGTAGGAGCTCCGGGAGGACTCCCAGGACTTGCCGTAGCCGCGGGTGTTTCCCGGGTCGGAGCTCTCCTTGACCGGGAGGAACTCCTAGACCTGGAGGCCCTCACCGCTTCTCGAACCGGAGTCGCCTGTCCGGAGCTGGCACCTCCGGAGGGACCCATCACGGGGATAGCCGCACTCCGGGAGGATCCCACCGCCGGAACAGTAGCGCTCCGAAAGGACCCCACCACGGGGACAGACGCTACAGCGGCGGAGGATCTTCCTTCCTGAGGACGGGGAACTGGCGGGGAAGTAGCAAGCCCGACGGACCTTCCGTCAGCATGTCGCAGCTTCCTCTTCCGGCTCTCCAGCTCCTCCGCCAGCTCCTTGCCCTTGCCGGTGACCTCAGCTCTTGGCTGAGAGACAGGGGCGGAGCCGCCTTCCGACAACCCGGGGATCGCCAATCGGGCGGTCGATCTTCTCTCGACGACGCCAAGGTCGTCAAGCGCGGGCATCTTCCGCCGGAGCTCCCTGCTGAACTCAACTTCCACGTTCAGGGGGAGGAAAGCCGGCGGCGGGGTCAAGTACTCTCCGTCAACATCGATGCCGTGCTGGAATTTCTTGAGGTGAAACTCCAAGGACTTCCCCACCATGCTGGACCTCAACCCAGTTTCAACCCGGTCTTCGTCCATCACGCTGTTGAGGGCCCAGGCGAGCTTCTCCCTCCTCTTCAGCGGCGCCCACCTGTTGGACAGGAAGTTGCAGAACACCGCCTGGGGAGTCAATCCTCCCTCCACACATTGGCGGATCCTGGACAGGACGGGGTCGAAGGCAGCCGCCAGCACCGGAACTTCGCTCCACACCGACGTGTCAATGCCGGGCAGACCATCTGGCAACTCCAACCGCTCGTGCTCCTCCACCCGGACGACTACCCAATCTTTCTTCCAATCATCCCACTTCCCGGAAGGGAATGACCGGAGGTACTTGAACGGGCACTTCTTGCGCTTCACAAAGTAATAGAAGCCAAGGTACTCGTCGCTTCGGCCGGTGGTTTGGACGGTGAAGAAGGTCCGGAAGAGCTCGATGCAGGGAGGAATGCCCACCCACATCTCGCAGAAGTGGACAAAGATGGACACAAGGAGGATGGAGTGAGGGCCAAGGTGGTATAGCTGCAGACCATAGAAGTCCAGCAGCATCAAGAAGAAGGAAGAAAACGGTGGGATCAGCCCCACCATGGCGTACGATGAAAAGTACACCATCTCGCCGGAGTGCTCCTTTTTAAAGGGAAGCTCCCCGCCGGCGCGGACTGAACGGTTGAAGAAGTCCGACGACCACCCCATGAGGGCTCGGACCTTCTTCAGATCGCTCTCCGTCTTCAAACGACTCTCACGCAGGCCCAACTCCATCGCAGCACAGCTAGGCAAGAGAAGAGGAGCAAAGCACGAGTTGGGAGTTTGAGCGCAAGAACAGATGGAAAGCGTAAAGAACTCCCGACGGTGCGCTTTCCTTCTTAAGTAAGCCCTCGCAACGCTTGGATGGAAATTGCAGGGGAGTCAAGGATACTACCCAAGAATTCAACCCAGCCGATGACAAGAGGGCCCGGGACCACCCTGACGATCAAGTCGAGGTTCTTACCCAGGCGAACAGTTGTCATCACGAGGCGGGAAACCCAAGGGCGGCGGACTGACAAGGCGCGCGGAACCGATACGGTTTTCGTATCGGGAACCGGCGACCTTCAATTGCGAGAGATCCGCACGTCAAAGATCTTATCTGCCGCCTGAGGTGCGCCACGCGTCGGGACTTAACCGTAAAGCCCCGCAAAAGGCACCTCCGAAGACCCTTGAAGACCCAGTTCAAGAGTCGTGAGTGTGGACCCACCTCCGGCGGAATGACTTCATCCCGTTGGCCTTCCCCGGAGGTAGGTCCAGGGGGCCACTGTCGGTACCCTAAAAACCATACACCCCCTGAGGATACAAAGATCTCAAGGGAAGGACATCTACTCAAATTGAAGACCCTCGGGGGCCCACTTGTCAGACGTAACCGGACCCGCTTCTTCAACATGGTTAGCCCCTAGGTTGCCACGTGTACTGTCAGACCAGAGCTATTACCCGCAAGGGTGAAGCTCCGGGCTAGGTACTGAAACGGCACCTCCGGAGGTAACCCCTGACCGAGAGAAGCTCCGGACCTGACACGTGCCAGGCCGCCCCGGAGCTTCCCGCTTCCCACGAGCAAGCTCCGGAGCTGCCACGTGTCCATACGTCGGAGCTGGCCGCTTCAAACCCCCGGGAGACGTTGTAACGGCTCCGGATCTCCAAAGGACAGCCGCAGACTTCAAGACCCGATTAATTATCATTAATTCCACGTTAATGATATTTAATCGGATGATCTTAACACCTGTAACGGCACTGTCGGAGCCGTTACAGGGTTATTAACAACAATTAATCTCGTGTATCAATACCAATAACCGCCAGGGCCACATGTCGGGCCAGGCTGACTTGTAACGGTTTGTCCTTGTACTATAAAAGGACAAACCGACGATACACGAGGGGAGGACTTTCGAACACTCTGAAGCTCACAAGTTAATACAACACACACACACACCCGTGGAGTAGGGTATTACGCTCAGGCGGCCCGAACCACGTAAACTACTGTGTCACTCGTGTCCAATCGCGTTTCACCTACTTGAGTCTCCGCGCGCCCAAACCGAACCTCAAACTCCTTCCACACTTTCGTAGTGTCAGGGGATCTGCCGACTCCAACAGTCGACAGAAGTGAATTAAATGTGCTAGATGCAACGAACGTCATGTAAGAATGCACTTCATATAGGTCTTGCCTAACTCTCAAAGGATAGGGGTGAGCAAGGGTTAGCTTGGGATGGAGGTTCCTTTGGGTTGTCCCAAGGTTTGGAGAGTAGCTCTCCCTGAAGAAGCCTTTGAAAGGTTCAAATTTGGCAAGATAGATTTATTTTATGCCTTGCATGATGCCTGCCATATAGACTTATAATTTCTTGCATTATAAAATGTTTGGCATTGCATACGGTAGATTGTCACAAAGGGGAACCCACCTCATGAGAAAGAGACTTGTTTGAAATGTAATATCTCAACTCATATAAGGTGGAAAGAACAAAATGTTAGGTGCGTTAATGCCTAGAGGAACATGCTTTAAAGAGATAGAAGTCTTCATACTCTAGCTCACAAAGCATGGGCCTTACATTTTATTTGTATAATTTCCTTCCCATTTTCTTACTTCGGTGTTCTATTTGCTTTAAGGATTAGCCAAGTTATTGGCATATTAGCATTTTTGAGGGGTAAGGGGTTGCCCAAAAAGTCCTAATACATGTGTTTCTCTTTGCTTGTTTGTTTGGTCAAAGGACATATATGGGATGGTATTGTTCTGTAGTCATCGGATTATCCGATGCATAGGTCAATCCCTCATCAGATCAATTGGTGTTCAATCTCCAAGGGCCAGTTCAGTAAGTATCTCAAATCATCCGACGAGTTCATTCCGAAAAACATTGGTCCATCTGGTGTTAACAATTCTGGAGCTGTGCCAAATTCCACCGATGCTACTTCCTCCCTCGTCGGACCATCCGGTGTCGACATTCCATTTTTGAATACTCTTACTGTGCCATTCGACCGATGATCCCATCCTTCAACGTCGGTCCATCCGGTGACAACGGTACCTTTTTGAATATCCTTACTGTATCATTCGAACGATGCTCCCATCGTTCATCATCGGTCCACCCGGTGTTAAAAAGACGGCTAGGGTTTGGGACCCACTATTTAAACCGGCCGTTCGTATCCCCCTCTTCTCTCTCCCGATCCTATCGCCCGATGGTCGCTTCCCTCCGCTGCCGAGTCTCAAGCGCCGCCACCGCCGCCGCCGGACGCCGTCGCTGCCCTCCGGCTGCCACCGCCCGTCGCCGCCCACTGCCTCCAAGCGCCGCTGCAGCCGCCGCCTCACCTCTGCCACAGCCGCCGCTGCCTCACCTCCACCGCAGCCGTCGCCACTGCTCCACCAAGCACCGCCGCCGCTCTCCCTCGCCACCACAGCGCCCAAACGCCGTCTCCTCTCGTGCACCGCCATCGTCCCTAGCACATCGCAGTTAGGGTTTTCGGCCGCATCAATCTTCATCTCGACATTCCGTGCATTCGACATCGTCAACCTCTTTCGCCCCGTCGCAATGGCTCGCGACAAGAAGAACAAGGGCAAGGCCATCGCGGAGCCAGCCGCGAAGAAGCAAAAATTCTCGAAGGAGGAGAAGAAGGCATTGATGGCCGCTCGCGCCGCTGAGGAGCGTGAGCGTGGCCGAGGAGGATCGCTGAGGATCCGCGAGGCTCGTCCGAGGCAGCCTCCTGTGATCGATGACTCCGAGGCCGAAGAAGAGCCGGTAGAGCCTCTCGTCCGCCGGCGCTCAGCCCGGACCCGTGGGGGTCATCCCGCGGCAGCTCCATGTCCGAGACCGACGGCTGCCGATCGTCGTGAGGACAGGGAAGCCCAGCGAGCCATCTACGAGATGGACACCACTGTCCATGTCGCTGAAGGAGTCCGGTTGACCGACTACCGGAAGATGAAGGCCAAGCAGCTTCGCAGACTCAGGTGGAGTGTGATGCTTGAGGAGTGGTACCCGCAGCCCCGGGAAGCCCTTGTAGACAGTCGTTCCTGGACTGTGACGCAGGCGTCTCTCTACGAGACTTATAGACGCCGAGGCCACAAGTTGTTCCAGCACAACTTCCTGGACTGGGATCAGCTCGCTCTGGCTGCCGAGACAGAGATTCAACCTTATTTCGAGAGGTACAGAGGTCTGGTGCAGCTAGTGTCCTATGAGAGGAGTGCCTACGTGGAGGATTGGGTCCTCGTGTTCTACGCCACCCTCTACGTCTCTGAGGACAGAAGATCGATTGATTTCATGTTCATGGGACAGCACTATCACCTGACGAGGCAGACGTTGGCACAGCTGCTGGGAGTAGACCTGCACGACACTTGCGTGCATGAGAGAGTATATGGTCAGGCAGACCCGCCGAGGAGGCCGCTCACTGGAGGAGTGACACCAGCTCTGGAGGAGATCCGTTCTTTGTTCGGTCCTACCTTCTCTCCAGACAAGCCGAGGGTACCAGCTCTGTTGACCCCAGCTGCGCGCACAGTGCACCTCGCCTTGTGCCGCATGCTCTTGCCGAGGTCAGGCTACTTGGAGGGGTTCACCAGCTTACAGCAGACTCTCCTGTTCTACATCATGAACGGGATGGAGTTTGACATAGTGGGCGTCCTCATATGCGAGATGGAGGACGTGATCACGGATGGAGTGGGGATGATGAGGCAGCTCGTGTATGGACACTGGATCAGCTACCTGCTCACCATGATGTTCCCTGAGGAGTCCGCCGTGCATGACCGCCTCACTGACGAGAGCGTCACACAGTTTATCCACTACCGTGCTCCAGCTCCTGGAGACCGCCGCCTTGGCCGTCCAGTAGAGCGTCAGGTTAGGGCTCGTCTTTCTGAGGAGGACTGATCAGACTTGGAGAACGAGGATGAGAGGCTAGCTGGGGCAGAGGCACAGGGTGAGGACCTGCAGCACATATGGTCCAAGAGCGACACCAACGATAGTGTCGAGGAGTACTTTCCACCTCCCCCCTCACCCAGGCAGCACGACGCGGAGGTTGGAGGCTCTACAGTGCCACCACCTACTCCACCTCTTGTCACTGAGGCACAGGTCACTCAGTCGTCAGAACTGACTTCGCTCCTCCAGCAGATGGTTGAGCAGTAGCGTCTGGACAGGCTGGCAGCTGAGCAGGCCCGAGCGGAGCAGGCTGATCGCCTCCTTGAGCGCCAACAGCAGCAGCAGGAGATGCAGCGTCAGATCGCCCGTGAGAGGCGTGAGGACACTGACTGACTAACTGGACTCATAGACCAGATGCACCAGCGCACCCTCGACCAGCAGCAGCAGACGCAACAGGCGATGATGGGCATCCTGGGGTTGATCACCAACCTCTACACCCAGACCGGGATTGCCCTCCCGTCGCAGCTGCCAGGAGTCACTCCACCACCACCAGTCCTGGCTCCAGCTGCCCCTCCAGTGTCGTCTACGCCGATTCCCTCCATCAGCATGTCTCCACTTCTGGCTCCTGGTGCTCCGATTCACTCCCCGCTGCCGGCCACGACACTATTTCAGCAGACGCCGGCCTCCGTCGTCAGTGCCCCTGTTCCAGCAGCTCCTACACAGCAGGCACCGACGATGGCTCCTACGGCTCCGGTAGCTCCTTCCACCGCTACTCCAGCCAGCAGCTCCGACGACAGTGACGGTGACCAGTTCGTCATCGCGCCTAGTACTCAGGATCCTTAGGCACTCGGATCCCTTTTTGGTGTCTTGATGCCAAAGGGGGAGAAGAGTTAGAGGAGTCAGGGGAAGGTCTGCTTAGTCTCAGGGGGAGTGTCTTAGTCTCAGGGGGAGTCCTTCTTATGAGTCATCTTTTGTAATTTGGAGTTTATCTATATTACCTTGTGTAATTCGATGCATTTGGTGTTCATTGAGTACTCTTATGTTAATTAATTGATTGAGATTTTACACACTTGAGTTATTGATCGTTTTTTAGGCTTCAAATGTTAAGTGTGATATCTTATATTCATTACATATCCGTTTAAGTTTCTTTCTACCAAATTCATTACCATTGCGCTTTAATTGTTGTGTTGTCATCAATCACCAAAAAGGGGGAGATTGAAAGCATCTAGGCCCCCATGAGGTATTGTTTCGGTGATTAATGACAACCATTGGATTTTACTAATGAATTTGTGAATCAAGGTCCCCATAATCACTCAATCAAATGAAATAAATATGTTATTGGAGACCCATATACAATCAATGTATGAGATCAAATCAATTATGTGAAGACAAGAAGTAAAAGCTCTTATGTCAAAGTCACTCAATCAAAATTGAAGACACTTGATGTTTGACAATCATCAGAGATACATGTTCAACAAAGTCTAAGAGGTCATTTGAGCAAGACACAAAATTCACTTAGAAACAACCCGAAGCAAACAAAATCAACTCACCGGATCAACCGATGATTCCTCAGAATAACACATCGGTCGAGTTGGTTCAGCTGAAGAAGAAGACCTCAGAACAAAGTACTCACCGAATCATCCGATGAGAATGGCTCGGTAACATCGGTCCATCAGTACAGTTTGCAAGATCATTGGACCAAGTGTAGCACCGGATCATCCGATGTACAGAGAAGCACACATCGGTCGATTACTCCAGTAAGCACCAAGTTTGAGAAAATTCTGGAGGAAGAGCCACCGGATCATCCGATGAGAAGACAGGATCAACATCGTTCTAACAACGATCATATCTGACACAATGATGTCAGCTAAAGTAACTTGACTGATGATAACTAAAGGGGATACATCGGATCATCCGGTGTTCATAGTAAAGTTCTGTCAGCCTACTTTTCCAACGACTATTTCGGGGAGGCTGGCTATAAATACCCCCTAATCCTGTCATTTCGTTAATTCTAGATCACCAGACACTATCAACACATCCACAAGCATTCAAGACCAAGAGCAATTACCTCCACATTATTTCGATCACCTTTACACCAAAAATTAGGCTAGAGCTAGCTAGAGAGAGAGCTTGTGTGCCTCCATTCTGGGTGAGTGGACTCTCTAGGATAGTGTGAGAGCCTCAAGGGAGTGCCCTTGGTGTTTGTAACTGTGAGGAGACTTCCGGAGCTTGCCAAGGCGTTTGTGGAAGCCCGGAAGGTCGAAGTTGTACAAGGCTTGAGCTCCACCTTGCCAAGGGAGGCGAACGGAGAGGAATAGTGAAGATCCCTCGTCTCGGTGACTTGGGTGTGGCAAAACCCCTTGGTGGGTGCCACAACGTGGATGTTGGAAGATCTTGACGATCTTGCTGAACCACGGGATAAATCCTCGTGTCTCCTCGGGAGTTTGCATCCTTCTCCTTTCCCTTACTTTTATGTATTTTATATTCCGCGAAGTTTCTATCTACTAGAATGCATAGATAGTTTGCGTAGGGAATTGGGCTTTAGAAATTAAGTTTTATTGCTTAGAATTTTTCAAAAGAAGCCCAATTCACCCCCTCCCTCTTGGGCATTCGGTCCTTACAGCCACGCAGGACCAGCTCCGGCGTGAAGACCTTGACCTCCTTGAAGAGGGAAAGTGCCGAGCAGCTGTTCGGAATTCCCGATACCGCCAAGCTCTTCGGCGCTATCACCAACGGCATGTTCACAGCCGACAACTCGAGGAAGGCGATCTGGTGCTACGGAGAATACAATCCAGAGAAGAGTTAAACAAACTCTCCCCCAGCTGGGAGTGACCCTTCCGAGTGATCAAAGTATCCCGTCCCGGATGCGTTCGCTTGACAACTGAGGATGGGACACCTCTCTCAAATCCTTGGAACATTGAGCACCTCCGTAAGTTTTACGCTTAGTATCACGGAGGTGAGTCTGTAATTACATATAGTCTATGTTATAAAGTCATTGTACAAGGTCGGGTTAACGATGGAGAAGCGTTTTTTAGCCAAGAGTATTCTTCATTATATGTTGGATGCAAGCAGGTCATCACCGTGTACCCAAGATTTAGTTTTAACACATTTGGGAGGCTCCAGTATTTTGTCAGTAGAAAGGAACCGTCTTTGCACCCTCACAACAATGACAACTTGGGTTAGCAGCAGACTGGTGTACTCTCAGGATGATCCATCCAGCTGGCCAAATCGTAACTTTTGCAGTTTTTTGTAGTACTCCCTCCGTTCTGAAATAATTGTCGTTTCAGACAACTAAATGAACTAGAAATGAACTAATAAAGATTGTCCTAACGACAATTAAAACGAAACGGAGGGAGTATTATGTTAGCAAAATTTAGTTGACTGTATTATGTACGGCACACATTAGTTCTTAAAAAAGATGTGTACGACACATATTATATAATTGAGATTTGAGAGATTGTCATGCAATAGGGTCACATTTGTCCAGACAACATGTGGCGCATGACAGCCTTGATCTAGTATTATTACAAGAAAGTGATGATCTTCCTTATTTTATACTCCCTCCATCCCTAAAGCTTGTCGCTTTGTAGTTCATTTTTGAACTACCAAGCGACAAGTTTTCGGGGACGGAGGGAGTAACTTTGTAAGCTTGATCTGCATGCAGATACTCTTCATTCAGTTCTACTCTACAACTGTTAAGAATGATTTGCACCAAGCGTACTACAGATGATCGTTATATTTGAACGAGTTCAGGTGTCAGGTACTCAGGTGTGCCCTGCCGCCCTTGGATGTCAGGATCAAAATTTATCTACGATTATATTTGATTTGACAATCCTTTACGCTTCCTTATTTTCTGAAGATCAGGACTGGCTTAAACAACAAAGGTGAAATTGACAACCCATGCTTCTCCCACCCACCATATTGTTCTGTTATTTTTTTTTAATGAACAGATACGGCAGGTGCTGTGCCTCTTCATTAGTATTGTTCTGTTCTTTCTTTTACTAGTCCATTTTTTAAAATACGAACATACTTTGAAAGCCGACCACAAGTTTATTTAGACAAATTAGACGGTTTAACTGACAACTGAAGACGGAAAAAAAGAGAAGGAAAATAACGACTGCATTATTCTTCTGAAAGAACTCTGCTATACGTACGGGTACACATCATCGTCAACCAATCCATTTTTTGTATCGCTGCTAATCATTATGTCAACTTCTCGATGCTCTTCTATTGTCCGCTGCTTCCAAAACACAATATATATGTCATCTCCCAACCGCCCTGCAAGAACAAACGTGTCTGCACCAGAAGCCTGTCCTGCAAGCGCCGGTTGTTAGAATGCCAACACCACCAGTATCGCCTACGGAGCTTTGACGTCTTAACGAAGGAAAAGCCTGCTAACCACCACATAAACTGCATTAGAAATCTGCGAGGAACAAATTGAAAGAACTGGTTCTTCACCAGCCAGGTCACGCGTCGTAACGATGACGAGAAATGCTCGTGTACCAGACGAGCTGGTAGCACGTACGCTCGGGCTCGGGGGAGCCATGAATAGTTGACACCAGTACGGCCAACACCGACAGGATAATCTGCACGCAGTTCTTGTTTAATTTGTCGTCGTGAATTGTCATAAATCCAGCCTCTACGATCACGGATCCCCCAACCGCACAACCAGCCGAGATAATCGGCGAGATCTGTCAGTCGCTCACACATCCTAAATTTCTTCTATTAATACCTCTGCTTCCTTGCTCCTTCCTCGTGTCAACTTCACCAGTTCAGCCCCGCCATTGTTTATAGCTTCTGAACCGCATACCTGGCCGCCGTCTCGTACGTATTATAAGTAGCCACATTTCCAGAGCTTGAAGTCAGTGCGGTGAAGTGTGGGCGTGTGCGGCCGACAAGCAAGGTTGCAGCTTGATAGTACTATAGCATAGATCCCCGTGGCTCGTGACCACCAAAGAATCCAAGAAATGGCATCGACCGAGCTGCCGTCAGACGCGTTCGCCTTCCCGCGCCTGGACGACGGCACATCGACGGCGCTGTCGCCGCCGGTGGTGATCTCGGTGCTCGCGTCCATCCTGGACCGGCACATCGCCCGCAACGAAAGGGCCCTCGCCGCCGGGAGCCCTGGCGACGACGACGACGACTCGGCGGCGGCGACGCGGAGGAGGGTGCGGGCGTTCGACAGCAGCATGGTGCTGGACATGGGCCTGCGCGAGTTCCTGGAGCGCTTCTCCCGGTACGCGCAGGTGTCGCCGGAGGTGTACGTGGTGGCGTACGCGTACCTTGACCGGCTCCGCCGCGGCGAGGCCGGCGTGCGCGTCGTGCGCGCCAACGCGCAGCGCCTGCTGACCACGGCCATCCTCGTGGCCTCCAAGTTCGTCGAGGACAGGAACTACAAGAACTCGTACTTCGCGGCGGTGGGCGGGCTGAGCGCGGCGGAGCTCGGCGCGCTGGAGCTGGACTTCCTCTTCTTGATGCAGTTCAGGCTCAACGTGTGCGTCACCGTGTTCCAGAGCTACTGCCGCCACCTGGAGCGGGAGGCGAGCTTCGGGGGCCGGTACCGGGTCCAGAAGGCGCTCGTCTGCGCCGGCGACGCGCGGGCGCGGCACCGGCAGGCAGCGGCGGCTCAGTAAAACTCAAGTCAGCTCGATTCCTGCGACGGCCACAAAGTTGCGGCTCAGCAGTACCAAATGGCCGTGGCCGTCCAACCATCTCCGTGGAGACCAAAGACTCGTACATAGCATAATCATGTGTAGCCTATCATGAGTTCGATTTGCAGGCATTGTACATTGCAACTGTTGTTTCCCACCTTGATCAAAAAGACCAAAGATGCGATGACCAGTAAAATAACTTAACATTTCAGTTTTCTCTTGGCAGAAGTGCAACGCTTTCGACATTGTAAATGAAGAATGCTTCCAGCAGCTAACAGAACCGATTGGGACTGGCTGTTCAACGGCGAAAATAAGCAGGGTTACCCTCCACAGGGCCAGCACTGGCTTGCCACTGTACTTTTACCTGAAATCAAGCGTCACGCGGCTCTGCTTGCTCATGCTAACCGAGGCGCAAATGATTCCATATCATCGCGTAGAGGAGGAAAAATGTGTTTGCAAAATTGCAAGATGCGATCGTGTTGTCGGTGCGACATCGCCGTCAGTAGCATTGCAGATAAATAAAGGTGGTGGGCACGGCACGGCACAGAACATTCCGCACGCCGCAGCAACTCAGCTGTCCAAGTTCTCCCCACCAAGACCGAAAAGGACGCACCTCTACCACCACCACTTCAGAGATAAGACCCTTAGACACTCGTTCACCTCTATATTTTATCTCTATATTTTATCTCTAAAAAGATTCTCTCTTTACAGTTTTGTTTCCCCCACTTGTTCACCTCTAAATCAGACCTCTATACCATTTCTCACTTATTTTATTCATTTCTTCCCCTTTTATTTCTTTTTTCCTCTCCTTTATTTCTTCTCCCTTCCTTCTCTCTCCACATAGAGGTGCCCCTACATTTGGCGCAACACTGTTGAAATCTGGGAAATAGAGGCGCCTTTACCGTGGCCGCTGCGGACGAGAGCGGCCGCTATACGCGCATAGCGGCGCGTATAGCGCGCCCGCTGCGCTCAGTCTTAGCAGGATTCACCTCTATATCCCACCTCTATACCTTCTTTTACAGTTACCTCTAAAAGATTCCCTCCTTTACAGTTTTGTTTCCCACGCTGATTCACCTCTATATCAACTACCATCTATTTTATATTATATCATACAACTACCTCTTCTTTTTTATTTTTCTCTATTTCATCTTTATTCCTATTATTTGTTCTTGTTCATCTCTTTATTTTCTTTTTTTCCCTTTTATTTATTTTTCCTTATTTTCTATATTTTCCCCTCTTTTTCCTTTTTCTTTTCTCTTATTTCCCTCCCTTCCCTCCCACGTTCTAGAACGTTCCCGGCAGATTATTTTCATCCCCAGCCGCTCCACCGCCGACAGCGCCGCCCCCTCCGCCGCCCCCGTGCTCGCCTCGTCGCTCCCGCTCCGCCGCCCCACCTCGCTCCCGCTTCGCCGCCCCTCCCGCTCCGCCGCTGACAGCGCCACCCCCGCTCCCGCTCTGCCGCCCCGCCCGTGCTCGCCTCACCACCCGCGCTCCCGCTCCGCCTCCCCGCTTTGCCGCCACCGCTCCCGCTATGCCGCCCCGCCTCGCACGCCCCCGCCCGTGCTCGCCTCGCCGCCGGCGCTCCCGCTCCGTCACCCCACCTCGCACGCCCCCGCTCCCGCTCCGCTGCCCCGCCTCGCACGCCCCCCCCCCCCCCCCATGCTCACCTCGCCGCCCTCCCTCCGGCTCCACCGCACGTCTCCGGCGCTCGCCGTTGAGCGCCTCTCCCTCTTCGCCGCCCCTTCCGCTCTGCCGCACATCGGTCTCCCGTCTTCGCCCTAGGCCATCACGCGCAGGAAGCAACCGTCAAGCGTTCTCTCTCCTCTTAGCGATCCCTCCACATGTAGTGCAACACTATTGAAAAACCTATTTTACAGATCGCTATACAAGCACCGCTGCGAGTGAGTTCTTCGTCCAAGGAGCGCTATATCCGCATAGAGGTGGCTTTACAGGCCCCCGCTGCGGCAGGTGTAGGGGAGATATCTCCGTCCATATATATGCCCACTCGACCAGTCTTTAGCAACAACATTCCAAACACATGTAGCCATGTACTCTCTCGAAATATTTGTCACTCTAATAAGTGATAAATATTTAGAATAAATATTTAAAAAAGAAGGGAGTACGTATCTGCAAATCATTAACAAAATTTCCCAACACAAACCGCTCTTGTAGTATTAGATATAAATACGAGAAACTGGGTCGGTAGCACTAGAAGCATGTACATGAGCGTCATTCGGGTGGTGAAACCGCTCTTGTTGCTGAGCCTGCAACCCTCCGGTCCTGAAACCATGAAGACGCAATTTTGATTATACTAAACGTATGCGCAGTGGTAGTTGGCATATACTCCATTCATCTCTAAAAAGATGTCGTTTTTAGAACTAAAATTAATTCAAAAAATGATATCCTTTTAGAGATAGAGGGACTATCTTGCTTGCACGATGGCATCTGTCTTGTTCCTTTGCAGAAATTTGACGGCAGGCAGATTAAACTGGCTCCAAAACTGCACATAGGTAAGAGACTGATCGGACCTACCGATGAATGTTCTGCCGTGGTATGGCGGAGAGCAGGCCTTGCTACTTCATCAGCACAAAAGTTGAATGACCAATCATTTGTTTTTATTCACCAGAACACTGTTTCGTACCAGTACAGAGCAACCTCAAGGCATCAAATCATTTGGAGCATGCTGATATAATATATGCTGCATATCACAAAAATAGTAATTAAGAACTTTAATATCAAATCATCAGTTCAGGACAGCCATAAGGATCAACTTGATAACAAGGACATGCAATCATTCGTTTTCTATTTTGTAAAGTGGTAAATCATTCATATCGATGCAGGAACACCTCAAGCATCAACTTGAGAATAGATAATCGCAATATGCATTTGTCTATTGAAAGTGTTAATGACTATTATATTTTGTTCATTTTCAAGTTTGCCACATAAACACTAGAGCATTAATTTTGATGACACAGTATGCATTTTTCATTTTGCTGCATCATAGGTTCACATGTAAAAGACAAGTTGTTTTGAAAACAGTACAGACATGGTTTTCATCTAAATGAGAAGACAACGAAACTGAAGTAGTTCTTTTTTTTTTCTGAACAAAAGCAGGGGTGCTGTCGATATATACCCGGCTACTGGGAGTAGCCAAACTACGAAAAGGAAATTACAAATAAACAGATCAAGGGAAACCAGCTACAGGGAACAACAGGACTACATATAATCGAGGCAGGTAGCCTGACGATGAGTTTGGATGTAGGAAATCACTAATTGTGCCACCTGATCATGAGGGAGGGTCTCCTTTCGAGAAAAAAAAAATGGCAAAAGAGAGATAAATTTGGCAATAAGCGAGCGAAGTTGTTATAGCTGACGGAGAGGAGTCCATCTAGATTTCAGGACAGTTAATTACTGTGATTAAACACTAATTCTTGTAATTAACTATTAATTCGAATAATTAACAAAAAATAACAAATTTTCTATAGGTTTTGACTTATGAAATCGCAAAATTAATTTATTTGACTATTTTACAACTAACATAACCTTTAAATTATCAGATTAACAAAAAATAAATTAACAAAAATAACAAACTTACCTTCCTCAGACGCGGTGGCATCCTGCCCGCCGCCGCGCCGCCCTGCGCAGTCACTGCCGGTCGCCCATCGTCGTGCGCAACCGCCATCGCCGCGCTGCGCAACTGCCGTCGTCGTCTCCGTCGCGCCATGGCTCCGCCCTGCCCATCGTACCATGGCACCGCCGCTAGCGACTCTGGTCTGGTATCGGGAATGGTTGCGGTTGGGAGAAGAGAGGAGAAGATAAGGTTTCTCGCACGAATCTAAAGCAGATCCAAAGATCGCCTGAAACTTCCTTATGTTCAGGCATCTGAGAGATAGGATTCAAATATCCTCAGTTTCTCTTTATCTAAAAAAACTTGTATCCCTCTCGCGATTTCCGACGGAGGAACGAAGGGAGAGGATGAAGGCATGGGTACATGCGGCGGCAGATCGGCAGCGCTTGCTTGACCGTGAGGCCCGGATGAGAAGCCGGTTAGAGCCACGCCGCCGCCGATGAGGAGTCCGGTTTGGTCGCTGGTGCCCGGAGTCGGTGATGGTGCTGCTGTGGATGATACAGCTCGGGCCAGGCCCGTCAGGAGTCCAAAACATTAGGCCCAACTGTAGAGCGTCATGAGTTCGTGGCCCGACTTGGAATTAAGATCCGCATTTTGGAATTTGGTGGCTAGCGATCATATCGATGTCGTCCAGTCTTTATCATGGTTCAATATGGAATCTCATGGTTCCAATACGAATAATAGCAAGATACCGGCCGGGCCGGGCCATGCCGACTACGTAGGGGATCATGTCGCCATGATTTTGATAGCGCCATGGGGAATAGCTAAAAAAGGGACGCTGTTACCGCACTTGCTTGAGCAAATAACTAATGGTTAGCCGGTAATGGGACGTGCCCAGTTTGACCGTCTCAAGGACCAGTGATTTTGGATTATTATCACCGACTCCAGCGGAAGCATTCTTAGGGTTGACACCATTGAAGGCTCGCCACCACTTGTTGTCACTGCTTAACCCGCAAAGGCAGCACGACGCGTAAACAGAGCTATATATACACGGCAAGCACTCCAATGGGCAGTTGAAAAGGTTTGCCGCAAGCAACTGTGACCACGAGAGAGAGGCGCCTCGACAGAAGCTCGGATCCGTCTCGGCCGGGCGCGGTCATGTGTGAATCCTCATCCCTGGTACACGCATGCACAGTTTAGCAAAAAAAAAAGCACACTGATCTGACTTGTTCCTCACCGCACGTTCGCTGACATCCGCTGAATCTCTCATTGAGCATCATGGCCAGATGCCGCCGCCATCGCCGTCGCCGGAGTACAAGCATTTCTGTCGGGTTTGCAACAAGGGGTTCACATGCGGCAGCGCGCTCGGCGGGCACATGAGGGCGCACGGCGCCAGCGACGACGTGCTCGGCGTCGACGACGACGACGACGACTCCCTGGGCGACGAGCCTGCGCGGTGCCGCGGTTCGTCAGACGATCATCACTGGGACGCGGCGGGGCCGTCGTCGTCGTCCGCGGCGACGCATGCGTACGCTCTCCGCGCGAACCCGAACCGCCTGGTCAGGAGCTGCCAGGTGTGCAAGAACTGCGGTAGGGAGTTCACGTCGTGGGATCTCTTCCTCGAGCACGGCAGGTGCATCTCGGACGACGAGGGCGGCGGCCGTGTGGAGGCGCACGGCGGCTCGCCGCGCCGTTCGTTGTCTCCTACGTCCGACGCCGAGGACGACGAGGAAGATCCGGCAGTGGCCGCCGCGTGGTCGAAAGGGAAGCGCTCGCGCCGCATCAAATCGTTGACTGCGGTGGACGAGGCGTCCGCGGAGCCGTCACGGCGGTGCGCGTCGGGAGAGGAGGAGGACCTCGCCAATTGCCTCGTCATGCTGTCGTCATCCTCCAACATTGAGCACGCCGCAACCGTTGTTGCCAGGACCAGACAGCAGGAGCCGTGCGCGCCCGCGAGCAAGGAAAGGGACGGAGAGCCACAGCTTCTGCAACCAATCTCGTTTCTGGCTCCGGCGCCGGAGCCTGTCATGGCTCTGCCCTCAGCTACGGCGACGATACACTATGCCTCGCCCGCGCCACGTGGCATGTTCGAGTGCAAGGCCTGCAAGAAGGTGTTCACCTCGCACCAAGCGCTCGGCGGGCACCGTGCCAGCCACAAGAAGGTGAAGGGTTGCTTCGCGGCAAGGTTCGAGAGCAATGTCGTCAGCGAGACGCCCACCAGCCACGCAGCGACGACGGCTGATCCGAACAATGATAATGGCAAGGCCGCTGCAGCGGAAGCCAGTACACATGCAAATGCAGATGCCAAGCGAAGCACTTATGCCGGCACCGATGACGACGTGAACCTGGGGACGAGCGAGACGGCGGCAGCACTGTCCATGGCCATCGTCGCGCCCGTCGTTCACGAGACGCCCGTTGCTGCAGCGTTCAACGTCGCAGCTGCTGCAGCACCAAGCAAGAAGAACGCAAAGATGCACGAGTGTTCCGTCTGCCACCGCCTGTTCACCTCGGGGCAGGCGCTCGGCGGCCACAAGCGGTGCCACTGGCTGACGACCTCGAGCACGGCAGACCCCACCAACCCGATCGCCAACCTCACGGTCCCGCCCCTGACCGAGGACATCGTCGGCGCAGTCAGACACCAGCTCATGCTCCGCCCGATGGCTGAGACCACGCGGGACCCGGCGCTCGACCTCACCATCGCAGCGAAACCGTCACCGCTGACGACGGCGCCCGTCGTCGTGCGAGCAGAGCCCGGCGGCAGCAGTAGCAGTTCATTCCATAATCTTGACACTTCAGCGCCGGCTCATCTACATCTCCAGTCACCGGTGATGATACCAGGCAACGCGGGCCACCGGAACAAGACCTCTATCGCGAGCGGGCACGACGGTAGTAACGCGGCGGCGGGCACCGCAGCGGAGGACGAGGGGGTAAACAGCACCGTCATCAAGAGAGCGCGGCTCACCGACCTCAAGGACGTGGTGCGCATGGACGGGGAGGCCACGGAGGAGCCATGGCTGCAGGTAGGCATCGGATCATCGTCTGCCGGAGGTGACGACAAGAACACCCGCCGGGAGTGACCTCGCTATTAATTGATACACATACATTTAATTAACTAATTCTAGCTCAGAGAAATGCATTATGAGTTGAGTACGTGATATGCCTGTGCATGTAAGTAACATTTTTTTGTAGATTAGCATATACTTGCATTGACACAGTACGTGAGTAATATATGTCTCGTGTAACGAAAACATAGCTAGATATTTTTTCCCTTTCTGGTTCCAAGGTTTCATCGTTTTAGTGAAAAAACTATAGCGATTATTTGTTGGTCATTTATCATGTAAATAGCCTGCTGATTGCGTATTGGTAGTTCGACGCCAGATTCAAGAATCGCAGCTAAGGTGATCACACGTATTCACTACAATCTGATATTGTCTTCCTCAGGAACAACAAATGAAATAAAAAAAAAACAGAGAGCTGGGGTTGCCGGGTTGAAGATCGTGTAGAGTAACTTGAAAATGTGAAATCTGAACAATTCTTTAGAAAAGAGGTCAACGACACACAAAAAATTCCGTTGCCGGGACTCGAACCCGGGTCTCTCGGGTGAGAGCCGAGTATCCTAACCAGCTAGACTACAACGGATTGATGTGACGATATTGCAGTTAGTTTTATCTACACAATGGTTTTCATTATGCCAGCGTATTTGAGAATAAAACATAGATTCTGTAAAATGCATGAAGAACAGATACTAAGATCCCATCTGTTTCGGTAGTAAAAGCAGAGGCTAAGCGAGCAACTAGTGTTGACGTGATCACATAATTAGCGCTACAAAGCTGTAGACGCATAGTGGGTTAAATATTTCTGTTAAACGGGGAGGGCCATCCAACAATGTTGCTGCCAATTCTTCAATAATCTCCGCCCCCGTGAAAAAGTACGGCAACAGATCTCTGGAACATTCAGCGGTAGGCAGGCCACTACAACTGAAACTTTTAGCGTCTTTCAACTGTAATCGAACAATACAGTGCAGTACAGTATAACACTAACACTACAAATCAAAGGACAGGACTGAGGGCAGAGCGGCGCATTGGCCCAAATGGCTCTAAGCATACCTGCACGCTTACGGCACGAGCGTAGAAGATCAAGAACCTCACCCGGTCAAAGGATACTCCGGCATAAACCCGTTGCCATTTCGAGGCGCTCAAGGAACCGAAAGCTTCATTCTCGGCACCAGATTTGCATCCGTTTAACCAGGCGACGAACGGCTAATTTTAGAGTCACGTCGGTTTTCTTTCCTCCCTTTAAGAAACGCTACTCGTTGCTTCAATAGGCCCCTAGGCCCGAGCTTAGTTTCGCTCCATCGATTTTGCTTATGCAGTTCTGCTGCAAGTGCATGCAGTCGGAAAAGCAGTGCTGCTAGCTTAAACTTTACTTACAGAATCATCCGGAAACTATACTCCAATTATGATTTTGATGAGAAACTCTGAAAGGCAGGACGGAGACGGGCATCTTCGAAATTCGAAGAACAGAGACAGCAGGAAAATTTCAGGGAAAAGGAACAGCAGAAAACAACTATAGACTATAGTACTGACAGTGGCCTACGATCTTTTTTGTAAAAAAAAAAAGACAGTGGCCTAC
The DNA here is from genome assembly GCA_036927565.1 of Tuctoria greenei. Classification (NCBI taxonomy): domain Eukaryota; kingdom Viridiplantae; phylum Streptophyta; class Magnoliopsida; order Poales; family Poaceae; genus Tuctoria; species Tuctoria greenei. The sequence continues at coordinate 8,897,013 of JAYESD010000001.1, read as the reverse complement.
GAGATCTCACTTGCCCGGCTACGGCTACCTCGTACTCACTCAGAAGGCAGCAGTAATCCACCGCCTCCTTGACCTGCAAGCGTTAGCGTACCAGCTGAAAATTGCTCGCCAGCCAAACGTCACGGAGCAGCCGTTTGGTGCGTAGCGGCACTATTGCCAGTAGTTTATACTGTGCTACGCAGTGACTGGAATACATGGCTCGGTCACCGGCGCACGCATGATGGGAAGGAAAGGGAAGGAAAGGGAACACGGGCTGCTGCTACGGTACGGCGACGCTTGGGCGGCAATGCTGCCGGGGGTGATTAACTTTGGAGGAGTAGGTGTTTAGTGGGGTAATCATGTAAACCGTCGCGCACCTAATGCCAGGAATCCCCAAAGCAGTTGGTTGGAAAGGAAAGGCCCCGGACCCGGCCGGCTCTGTCTCGGTCGCAGGCTCGCCAAAAGCGTTTCCACGTAGCGCAGGCACGTTCGATGCCTTCCCCTCTCTCTCTAAGGGCAAGCAGTCAAGCACAACGGTTTTGTGATTGTCTCGTGTATGACATGTAATCTTAAGATGCGACGTGACAGATAGATTTTATACGGCTGTGTGTAGTGGCAAAGCCACGTTAACTCCAAAATAATGTGCAAGGCTGATTAGAAGATAATTACTTGACAATTATCTATATTTTCACTAATTTTGAGGCTGTGCACCAAGCTATTTTTCACCCTAGCTTCGCGCCCTGTCTGTGTGAATTTAGTGGCAGATTTGCTTCTGGCTTCCAGTGGTTAATAAAGTTGGACGATGGATGGAGCCAGTGCTAAATAAAGCGACGAGTGATTTCCGAGAGCCAGAAATTACCGGGAAGGAATACGAGACGTGGTTGCAGTTTGAGCAGGCATTGCCTCTGCGCTGCGTGCCTTTGGGAGTAAGCTATTAAGCGAATCGATCAATCGTTGCCTAAACCGTATCGTGATCTTCGATTCCCCCATTCGCACCATAATTTATTGACCATTAACAATCAAATCCCATCGGATGAGTCCCAATTAAGCGTGCAGCTAATCCCCCGAGCTACACTCTACCATCCATTCATGCGCTTATTTCGTTTCTTCTTCGGAGTCTTCCTCATCATCCCAACCTCCTTTGTCACCTACTCCTTGCTCCCATCCGGCTGTGAGCTCTCGTCGTCTCGCACGCTCAACTCACTGCATGCGCAAAATAGATGCCACACCAGCCGCAACGGCAGGGTTGGAGCAAGTCAAGCAGGAGGTGGAAACCGCACTTTCTCGTCTTGATCCGGGTGGAATGGAAGGTTAACATGGACAGGCATGACCTATATTAAGCCAGTCCAGAATAAGGGAAGCTGACAGCCATGGGGTTGGCATATTCCTAAAAACCAGAACTAATGACTGTATTGATGTCCATAATTCTTGCATTGAGAGCAGGCACTTAACTTACATAGCTGTTTCGCAAAGTGTAGAAATCATCTGTACATGGTACGAAATAAAATAGTGCGTAATTGTTGACCAGAAGTGACCTTTGCGCTTGCGCGATGCAACCGAAGACTGGGGAAATGGACCACAAGAGGGAGCAAAGTATCAGTCTTATTTCATATACTTCATGTAACATCATTAATTCCCACAATTTATCAACATTTACTAATTTCCTGTTGCTATATTTTTATTTTTCGAGAGGATGGTTGTTTGTAACCAATAGAATTTTCTTGATGCGACACTTTAAAATGCAATAACCAGGAAGACAAGGAGCCACCCACAAAATAGAAAAAAAAAAGGAATAAATGTTGAGGAAGCTTGGCAGTTCTGCTATATTCTAACTTCCCATCCCACGGAGGCAGGGGCAGCAGAGCTCTCCTCCGCCTCCTCCAAAAAGCTCGTACTTGTAGCTCTCCGGTGCTCTCGTCTCTCGTCAAGTTCTCCAAGCTCTCGCCATGGCCAAGACCACATGCAAGCTCTGCTCCCGCCGCTTCGCGAGCCCCCGCGCCCTCGCAGGGCACATGCGCGCCCACTCCATCGCCGCCGCCAAGTCACAGATCTCCTCTGCCTCGTCCGCTTCCACCTCCATCGTGGCCGGTGGCGACGACGACGCCGACGCCAAGAAGGGGTACGTGCTCCGGGAGAAACCAAGGCGTCGCGTCCGTCTCGCCGAGTCCGACTTCTCAGATCGCGAGAGCGAGACGACGGGCTTCCCCTCATCGCCAAGCGCCAAGCACGGGCACGCCGGATCGGGTGACGCCGAGCCGGTGAGCTCGGTGGCCGACGGGGCCACGCCGGAGGAGGACGTCGCGCTGTCCCTGATGATGCTCTCCCGCGACTCCTGGCCCTCGCCACCGCTGCCGTCGTCCTACCGCGTCGACTCCGACGACGAGAGCGACGCCCGCCCGATCGCCGTGGCGGCGGCGCCGAAGCGGACGCGGTACGAGTGCCCCGCGTGCAAGAAGGTGTTCCGATCGTACCAGGCGCTGGGGGGCCACCGTGCCAGCAACGTGCGCGGCGGCAAGGGCGGCTGCTGCGCGCCACCGCTCAGCACACCTCCTCCTTCCCCGATGCAGCCATTGCGGTCACACGACGGCGGCGAGAGGGCCTGGAAGCCGCTGCCGCCGTACCAGTGTCCGCACTGCTTCCGCGTGTTCTCGTCGGGCCAGGCTCTGGGCTGCCACAGGCGGTCCCACCTCTGCTCAGCCGCCGCGGCCGCTGACGCACCAATCGTCGATCCTCCGGTGGCGATGAAAAGCCTCGGATTCATTGATCTGAACCTCCCCGCGACCTTGGACGACGTTGAGCTCTCCGCCGTGTCAGATCTCTTCCTCTCATCGAAGCAAGGTTCCTGAAAGCAAGCAAGCAAACCGGCTGCTTTGCCACGCTCGCCTCGCCTTTCAGTTGATTTCCAATGGAGACGATTCGAGCCAAGGATCAGAGATGACAAGATGCTTAGCAAAGCGGCCAGAAAGGTATAGAAATCGATTAAAAAAAGGAGGCATCTTTGCTTGGGTAGTCGTTTATCTTCCTACTTAATTGCTCGCGTTGATTCAATCAGCTACGATATTGCTGTTGTAGTCCCCCATTTCGTTGTCTTTTTGTTTGTTTCGAGCTATATGGAGCATAGTAGATTGGTATAGCTAACAGAGCACATTCTCAACTTTAATGGAGCAAGAAAAATATCCCAGAAAAGAGAGCTAGAGAAAACTCCAGCTGAACCATAGCTTTCTGTTGCAGTCTCCAGCTGTGCTCGTTCCAACTGTCCATTGCAGGGGGCTTTGCAATTCTGCCAAAGCGCCAACGCAATCGCAGTCGCTAGCCAGTATTGAAAACATCATCGATAAAATGGCAACACGGATGCAGGATTGGCATGGCTGGTACTCATCATAGTTAAAAACATGCACATGCAGCTGCAGAACCAGAGCCATTGGTGCTGCTCTGCTTCCTTTCCTTTCTCTGCTTTTGCTTCCCACCACCTGCATCCTTCCTTCTCATGCAGCTGGGAGCAGCAAAAAAGGCTTTGTACTGTTGCGCTGAAGTTACTGTGCCCAGACCATCCTGTTCTATGTTCTTCAATCCTTCCTCTCGCTGCAGGGCGGGCCCCGGCACGAGCATAATGCTTCCCAGCAGATTGGTGGTAGTAGTCGCAGCAACTGAAGAAACAAAATGCGGTTTCTTTAAATTGGACGCGTCCATATCGTATTCGTAGTACGAATCTTAAGCCGTGGCCCCTGGCTGGAGATTTTGTGCTGGTACGAGTATTATACGGGATGTTGTTGGTTACGATGGGATCTATCTAAGTATCGTTGGTCAGAGAGAGAGAGAGGCTTCCGTTCGATTTTGCTGGAGCTGCTTTCCACGTTTCGAGGGAGGCAGTTATACGCACGGCCCACGGCTCGTGTCCACGTGGCACCGTCAACGTCAAGCCGTTTCTCTCTCCTCTACACTCGGTTTGCATTGGCCCATCAGGTCAGTGGTCGTTAGCGTCGGGTATGCGGGCGCTGTTAATCCTAGGATTAAGGCATATAGTTCATCGGGCTTTACGTTTTTCGTAGTGGAAATTGGACTTGTACTACGTGTCACCACCATACCTGGAGCACGGAGCCCGAGGCGGATCTCGCTGGTAAATCGGTTGGTTCACGCGGCAGCACACGATGGATGGGAGGGAAACTTACTATGACACGTGGGCCCTTCTTGCTCCAGCCGCCCGCGGGTGGGCTGCTCGCCTGCTCTTCTGCCTATGGGATCGGAGCCGCTTCCTCGGGGAGGGACGGGACGCTGGATCACGTGGCGACCCATCGATCAAGCATGGACGGCTGGAATTGATTGTTCGAGACGCCCGCACTATTCAAGCGGCTTTGGAGCCAGGTGATGGGTCGCCTGTTCTCCTGCTATGTGCCTTCAATACTTTCCAAGCTGAAATTATCTTGGCAACGAGTGGTCGGTTCGGTTCTACTCGAATAATTTGGGAGGTCACAGATAAACGTGAAACACAAGAGACGCTGAAAAAGCATGTTTAGCATCCAGTGACGAGCTGCAGCGAGGCCCTGGCCGGCTTTACTTTTCCTGGTTTCCGGGTGCGTAGTAGCAGAGACCACACCCCGCCGTCACTGGGTTTCACGCCGCAGCCGTCCCATGGCAGCCGTGAAATTCCTACTCACCAGCAGCTTTGGACCGGTAGTCTCGCTGGCGACCAAGGCAAAGCCGATATATATGCTTATCCGCATCCGGAAATTTACTTTATCCTGCCCGCGCCGCACAAGTGTACAATCGTATGAGGCTACGTAGCAGGTTCCACGATCTCATTGGCGCTTGCGGCCGCTGCTTCGAAGTCATCGCCGTATGGAACCGTCCACGCAGTCCGTACGCGCGAAGTCTTACAGGCAGGTTCAAGTGACAGGTTGATCATTGATGTGTAGTAGCTGACGCAGCACCGAGAGCAGGAGCGGGCAAGGTAACTGGGAGATGGAGATGGGAAGCAGAGCTGATCTGTTAAGGCGAATTTTTTTTTATTAATATACCTTTTAAAAAAATCATTTATAATAAATAACTCATGGAATATGAAATTGGCCAAAATGATCCACTGTCGTATGTGCCTCATACAAAATTTGAATTTCGTACGAGGCATATACAAAATGCTCATTTGGTCGATGCCACATCATTTGGTGTCTGCCATGGTAGAGAAAAGGCTTGACACGGTGGAAGAAATGGGCACGCACGAATGTCGTACGTGCCTCATACGAAGTGAACAATACATTCGTATGAGGCACGTACCACATTTGTGCGTGCCCCAGTTTTGACCCTGCTTTTAATGGATTTTACGCAAAGCTTTTTAAACATTTCTAGACCGATTTGCTAAAAATTTCCAAAGTATAAAATAGAGAATACATTGCGAAGTTTTGAATTCAATGAACTTCCGCTATATTTAGTATGTAGAAACTAGAGTAATTGTATGTGTTATTAGGCAATACGATCACGTTTCTGCACATTTGTAAAATGTATTCAGTTTTGGTTTTTTTATTTAGAAACATTTGGAGTTAGAATCGACAGAAACGTTCATAAAAATTATTGTAATGTAAGTTTTGTTGAGTATAAAAATAAGTTATGAATATAATTTACGGGAGTTTAATGGGAGTTTCAAATTTTTTAAAATCATATAGCGATAACAAATGCATAGTTTGGAAAATTATACAATTAATGTATTAATTTATACAAATGCATATTAATTGAAGTAATTAATTGTAAGCTCGGCGACGATTACATCAAATGAAATTACATAGTTCCGAAAATATGTGCATGTTGTTTGTCACTCTACTACTACGGTACATGAAGCAAAACATAAGTACACATATTTCTGGAAGAAAATATAAAATAGGTAATACAAATGGCTTGTGTACGACGCACTTAAGATGCGTCGATCTAATCATCCGGACCGACTTCTTTTGCGCAACGATCTCTCTCGTGCATGCGTTCTCGCTCGGCCTTTCGTGCTTGTGCTGCGACGCGTTCCTCCTCTGCAGCTTTGCGATCACACTCTGCTCTCCATTGTCGAATTTCTTCTTGCCTCTTGCGATGACGCTCCTCCTGTGCAGCTCTATTCCTCCTCTCTTGCTCTATTCTTTCATCCCACTCTGTTTCTCCTTTGAACTTCCAATATGCAAGTCGAGCTATTCTCTCAACCTCCTCGACGTCTTCTGCCGATTGTTCCTGGTTGATGTAGTTCCTGAAGTCGCAAAGAGGTGGTGACGACTGCACAAGTGTTTGTACAAAAGATTAGATTCTATAGCATTTATAAAACAGAAATAATATTGCATATTACCTGTTTTCGACCACCTGGAAGAAATGGACACGTCCTGTGAGGAGGATCGTACTCGTAGTTGTCGCACATCCAAAGCTGGCAACCATACGAGTAACCAGGTCGAAGATCTCTTACAAACCTACAATCAGTACCACAAAACACATAGGAGGTTGTAATCCCTCGGGGATTGGAACATTTTCTCTATTTATGGGTGGTGAGTTCCCGTCCATGGTAGTAAAGTATACAGAATGATTGTAGCAAGTGTGTGCTGAAGCTGTTACCGGGGTGAGTGTTATATAGACGAGCAGATGATGGTGTATGGACCTAGTCTACGAGAAATTTCATCCCTGAGATGTATAAGTGTGAACTGACATTTTACGGGGTCTGACATGGAGCAGTGCAATTTCATGGGGTCTGACATGCCCTTGACAATAGCAATCAAAGGTAATTCTCTTAAACCACGTATCACCCAGTTATATATCTATATTGAGTACCACTGTATTAGCATGTGTAAAATGTAGAAGACTAAATAAAAATTAATAGAAGTAATGTATCAGAAGAAAACTCACCTCACCTTAATTAGTTGTCATGATGGCATACCTAGCACCATTAGTGTCGTATAACAAAGACCACTTCTCTTTCGGTTCGCGCCGAATCCAACTAGAGAAGTTTCAGCTAGATGAACCTACAGTTGGAACAGATACTTCATTAGGATTGACTCTACTTGAGGACGCCTCTGCTTATGTCATAGTCAATTCGTATAGACGTTTCCATAGAGCAATAAACTTTTTCTCTTGATTTTGACTATACAACATCTTGAACCAATTCATAAGTTGTTTGTTCTTGAAGTGACTGAAAAAATTGGCGCCCAAATGCCTCATGCAATATCTTGATTGAATGTCTGTCCAATAAGGTTGTTGCCCACGCTCGGAGGAACCATGTTTCAAATCAGATATTGTTTTAAGCAGACCAGCATGACAATCGTGTATCAGACAATCATCAGGCCATTCTTGCAATACAACCATCTTACTCGACTAAGAAACCAATACCAGCTCTTAGTGTTCTTGCTTTCGACAAAAGCAAAAGCTACATGCAACACCTGTTGGTTCTTATCAACTGCAATAGCTGTTAGAATTTGACATTTGTACTTTCCAGTTAAAAAAGTACCATCAATGCAGAGGATAGGCCTGCAATATCTGAATGCAACAATACATTGATCTAATGCAAAAAATGCACGATGGAGAAACAACTTCTCAGACATATCTCTGTTCGGAACATCCATAATGTCATAATAAGTACCAACATTCCTTTCCTAGATGGTCTGTAATAACTTCGGAAGATTTTTATAAGAAGCTTCAAATGAACTAAATCTTTGTTCAATCACCTTCTGTTTTTCCTTCCACGCTTTGGAGTAACTTATAGTGTACTTGAACTCCTCCTCAATAGTGTTTATTATTGATTTCGGTTCAAACCGAATGTTGTCCACAATTCGGGCGTACATGTGATCCGCAATAAACTGCGATGTAAGAGTACTATTGCACTTCTCCAATTAATGCAACTCGCATGTGTGATCAATCATTTTTTATACTCTCCATAGTTTCGTCCACTTCTCTTCGAAACCATGGACCCGAAAAGGACAACTTGAGAACACACATTTTATATTATAATATTTTTTACTTGACTTGTAAACTGTAAATGGTCTTTGCACAGACAGAGATCAATATTTCACTGCATTCTTCAGACTATCTTTGTCTTTAAAGATATCTCCTTGTGTTAACTGATTCTCGTGGTATCCCGATAAGCTTATACATACTAAAAACTTAACATAAGAATTTACATTAATTCTAAAACTCAAAATGTATCACATACTACTACTTCTAAAATAAATAACATTAACTACAAATAATATACTAATAAAAACCTATAAACAAGTCCAAAACTAACATTACCTACTCCACCACATAGCACTTGTCGGTACCCTAGAAACCGTACACCCCTTGAGGTTATAAAGATCTCAAAGGAAAGTCATCTACTTGGATTGAAGACCCTCGGAGGCCCACATGTCAGACATAACCGGACCCGCTTCTCCAACATAGTTAATCCCTGGGTCGTCACGTGTACTACCAAACCGGAGCTACCGCCCACAAGGGGGAAGCTCCGGGCCATGTACCGAAATGGCACCTCCGGACTTAACTCCAGACCGAGAGAAGCTACGGACCTGACATGTGTCAGGTAGCCTCGGAGCTACCTGTTTCCCACAGTATGCTCCGGAGCTGCCACGTGTCCAACCATCGGATCTTCAGCCCCTAACCTCCGGAAGACCTCGCAACGACTCTAGATCTTCAAAGGGGAATCAAGGACTTCAAGACCCGATTAAGTGTCATTAATGTCATATTAATGACACTTAAACGGACGATCTTAACACTAGTAACGGTGCTGTCAAAGCCCTTTATAGGGTCATTAAGAGCAATTAAACGTGTATCAATACTAGTAACCGCCGGGGCCACATGTCGGGCCAGGCTAATCTGTAACGGCCTGCCCTTGTACTATAAAAGGACAGGCCAACGACACGCTAGACACACACGCCATTGACGCTCAACACAAGCTCATACAGCTAATACAATACCAACACACCCGTGGAGTAGGGTATTACGCTCAGGTGGCCCGAACCACGTAAACTCTTGTGTCTCCTGTGTCATTTCCTACTCACCTTCTTGAATCTCCGCGCACCCATACCGAACATCAAACTCCCCTATCACTTTAGCAGTGTAGGGAGATCTGCCGGTTCCAAACCACTGACAGTTGGCGTGCCAGGTAGGGGCGCTTGAGATTTTGAGAATGGTGAACTCAGCTGCTGGATCATCCAACGGTCAACCTGCTGCTTAGGTTGTTGGGGGCAATCCCTCCAATAGGCAGCCACCAGCAGGAGCCTTAGCACCAGCAGGAGTCACACTCCCACCACCACCGTCTCCTCCAGCAAATCGTGTTGGGCAACGTGATGGTGCGCCCGCGTCAATTACTGCGTCAACAAATCATGACAACCCAGAACATGCGCTCCATGCAGCGCGTGCTCTTCTCCAACGCCCACCACCTCCGGATGCATCCCGGGATGCACTGGAGTAGTGGAGGGCCGATGTGGAGCATTTGGTTGCAGCAGCAGCCGAACGCCTCAGCAACCAGGGTCCTCCACCTTCAGGACGAGCCCCGTCGCAGCGATGGACTTTGTCTGGAAGACTTGGTCCGCACGTCTCCAATAGCAGGAGATGTGCTGCATCGCAACAAGTGACGTCATTGCCCTCTGGGGCACGACGTACTCACACGGTGTCTAGGCTTTCGACTCATGACCTCCGGGCGGAGCTTGATCGCCGACACCGCCAGCAGGACGGCCGAGTCCATATTGAGCGTGCCCGTGAAAGACGGGAAGCTCAGGACCTTTCTACTCCTGAAGGAGTAGGAGGAGGCTGTTCATCCCTGGCCATGCACCTGCGCATGGTTAGATGGCCACAGAATATTCGGCCTCACCAGCCAGAAAAATTCTACGGGACTGTTAATCCCGCTGAATTTCTTCAAATATACTCCACTGCAATCTTAGCTGCCGGAGGAAACGAGGCCGTGATGGCCAATTACTTTCCAGTGGCCTTAACGGGGACCGCCAGGTCCTGGTTTATGAGCCTTCCACCCAACTCTATCAACAGTTGGGAGTAGCTGTGCCGTCAGTTCACTGCCAACTTCGGGAGTTCATACACCCGACCAGGCACTAAACTAGACCTTTTTGCGGTCGTGCAAAAAGGGGGAGAATCCTTGCGGTCATTCATCCAGAGGTTCTCTCAAGTACGAAATACTACCCCTTCTATCTCTAGCGCCTCTGTCATTGTGGCATTCAGACAGGGTGTACGGGACAAGAAGATGTTGGAGAAACTGGCGATCAAGGAGATCACCAGTATCACGGAACTCTTCAGCTTGGCTGACAAATGTGCTAGAGCTGCGGAGGGCCGTGAGATGCACTCCAAACCAACCTTGGAGGGTCACAAGAAATCCTCCAAAGAAGAAGCCACTACCTCCGGGGATGGCAAGAAGAAAAAGAAGACCAACGACAAGAAGAAGCCGTCAGCCAGCACATCCAACGTTGCAGCTGCTGCAACTCCGGGTGGCCGGGGGCCACGACCCGAGAAGCGACCTCGACCATCTTCTGAAGACGGTGGCAAACCCAAAGTGTGGTGTCCCATTCACAAAACGGGCAGCCACAGTTTGGAAGACTGCCGGGAGGTCCAAAACCTTGTCGAGCGCTACAACAAGCGCCGGGAAGAATCTCCTTTCCGACAGAGGGAAGGAAAGCAAAAAGTCGACGAAGCTCCGGCTGAAGAGGAGTTAGGATTTCAGGATCCCAAAAAGGTCCTGAAGGCCGTTTACACCTCCGTCGACGATGATTCTGATGTCTCTGATAACGAGCATCAGAAGACCATGAACACCATTTTTGGTGGATCATGGGACATCACCTCCCGCCGTGTCATCAAGACTATGCGTCGGGATATGGCCGCTGTAGCTCCTACAGTGAGGCCGGAACCTCATCGAAAGTGGATGGACACAACCATCACTTTTGATGCCTTAGATTGTCCTCGGAGCATGGTTGGAGCAGGACAGTTACCTTTGATGGTATCTCCTACTATCAACAACATCCAGCTCCACCACGTCATGGTAGACGGAGGTTCGGGGCTAAACCTCATTAGCTTCGAAGCATTCACTAAGCTCCAACTCCGACCTTCGGATCTCCACCCCTCTCGACCTTTCTTTGGAGAAGGTCCGGGGGTCATCACCCCACTCGGAGCTATTACTCTCCCTGTTACCTTCGGGACACGGGAGAAGTACCGCACCAAGAAGTTGGTCTTCGACGTCGCCCAGATCAACTTACCCTTCAATGCCATCTTGGGTAGACCTGCCCTGTATAAATTCATGGCAACTGCTCATTATGGCTATCTGGTGTTGAAGATGCCAACGCCAGTAGGCGTTCTCCGGATCCGCGGAGATCGCACTGCCGGAGTAACTGCACTGGAAGAACTCCATGCGCTCACCACGGCGCAAGAGGAGGACTCCAGACAGGAGCAATCTCCAAAACCCCCAAGCATTCGCCAACGAGGCTCGACTTCTGCACCTCGAGTGCAACCAAGCAACGACACCGACATTCCCATCAAAGTCGTCCAAATTGGTTTCGATGCCGCTCAAACTACCCGTATATCGGGGGGATTGAATGACAAATAGGAACTCGCGCTCATCACTTTCCTCCGGGCTAACGTCGACGTGTTTGCCTGGCAACCGTCACAAATGCCTGGGATCCCCAGGGAAGTGATTGAGCACAATCTGAAGATCTACCCCGATGCCCGGCCTGTGCATCAGAAGCCTCGGAAGCAATCCATAGAGCGACAAAACTTCATCTGACAAGAAGTGAAGAAGTTACTCGAAGCTGGATTCATCCGAGAAGTCTTCCATCCAAAATGGCTGGCAAACCCAGTCGTTGTGCCCAAGGCTGGCGGGAAGCTTCGGATGTGCATCGACTACACCACGCTAAATAAGGCATGTCCAAAAGATCCATTCCCACTACCTAGAATAGATCAGATAGTGGATTCCACCTCCGGGTGTGAATTACTGTGTTTCCTAGACGCATATTCTGGGTATCATCAAATCAGGATGTCTAGGGAGGATGAAGAGCATACTTCATTCATCACAGTAGATGGATTGTATTGTTACACAACCATGCCCTTTGGTCTCAAGAATGCAGCTTCAACTTTTGTACGAGCTATGTACAAAACCTTTGAAGAACTTATTAGAGACATAGTGGAAGCGTACGTCGATGAAATCGTGGTCAAGGTCAGGAACAAGGAGTCACTCCTTGACACCTTGCAGGCTGTCTTCGACAAGCTGCGGGCCACCCGCACAAAACTAAACCCAGACAAGTGTGTCTTCGGGGTTAGCTCTGGAAAACTTCTTGGCTTCCTGGTAAGTCACTGGGGCATAGAAGATAATCTGGCGAAGATTAAAGCCATTGAAGACATGTGGCCACCAACCCGCATCAAAGACGTCCAAAAGTTGACTGGATGCCTAGCAGCCCTCAGCCGGTTCATTTCAAGACTGGCGGAACGGGCACTCCCCTTCTTCAAGCTATTGAGGAAGTCCGGGCCATTTCAATGGTCCGAATAAGCAGAGAAGGCATTCCAGGAACTGAAACAGTTCCTCACCACCCTACCGATTCTGGTAGCTCCGAACCCTGGTGAGCCTTTGTTGCTTTATATTTCCGCTACTGAAGAAGTCGTCAGTATGGTTCTGGTTGCGGAGAGACCAGAACTACCCCACACTCAGGAATCCAGATCCCTTCGGGAGGGTCCGGAGGTTCCTGAAAGCGAGTATGGGTCCCAGCTCCCAGACCCGAATCCACAAGAAGTCGCTTCAGGAGATCTAGACCCCTCCGGGAGGGTCCAGGTCATTTCTGAAGAAGCTCCGGGTTCCTCCAGCTAGAACCCGGAGGTCCCCGAAGAAAATCCGGACTCCTCTGAGAGGATCCGGGTCAGTGAAGAGGAAGCTCCGGCCCCCTCCGGGAGGGTCCGGACCATTCAGCGCCCAGTGTACTTCATTAGTGAAGTACTACATGATGCCAAGACTCGATACCTAGAGGTGCATAAGCTGCTCTATGCATTTCTTATTGCCTCCAGGAAGCTTCGCCATTACTTCCAAGCTCACAAAGTCTCAGTGGTGACCTCTTACCCACTTCGAGCAATTTTGCATAATCCCAATTCAACTGGGAATATTGCAAAATGGGCAGCGGAATTGGTTGAATTTGATCTTGAATTTATTTCAAGGCAAGCAGTCAAGAGTCAAGCATTGGCAGATTTTGTGGCAGAATGGACTCCCTCTCCATCAAAACCTGGGGGCCCCAGTGAGCAGAAGACGGAGCATCAAGCTCCAACCTTCACCGAGCCTCACTGGACCCTCTACTTCGATGGCTCCATGCAAAAGCAGGGGGCTGGAGCTGGAATCATTCTCCTTGCACCGACTGGGGAGAAGGTGAAATACATGGTACACCTTGACTTCAAGGCAACCAACAACATGGCAGAGTATGAAGCACTCATCTACGGACTAAAGGTGGCACTGTCATATGGTGTCAAGCAATTGCTGGTCAAGGGAGATTCACAGCTCATCATTAAGCAGGTGAAGGGTGAATGCTCCTGCAATAATCTCCAGCTAGCTGCTTACCTCCTTGAAGTCCAGAGGCTTCAGAGGGATTTCGAAGTCATAGATCTCCACCATGTTCAGCGTGCCCACAACGCTGAAGCCGACGAACTCTCAACGAAAGCGTCAACCGGAGCTCCGGCTCCTGACAGAACTTTTGTTCGGAGATTGTTGAAACCCACAGCTCAGCCTGCCGAACTGAGCGAAGGGGGCGAGATCAGCATCCCGAAGCTGACAGTCCTGATGGCACTGTTACCATGGCAACCATCAAGGGTCGTAGGTGCCGTCGGAAGCTCCGAGCAACCCAGCACGCAAGACTCAAATGCTCAAGTTAGTTCCGATGCATGGATCTCGGAGATCCGGAACTACTTGAAAGACAACATCCTTCTTGACGATGATGCATCCGCTGATCGGGTAGTCAGATTGGCTAAAATATACACGTTGGTAGAAGGGGATCTCTACCGGCGCGGTGCCAACGGCATCCTAATGCGGTGCATCACAAGGGAAGAAGGCTGCGAGCTCCTCGCAGAAATCCATGGAGGCGAGTGTGGGAACCACGCGTCTTCCCGCACGTTGGTTGGTAAAGCCTTTCGGCATGGTTTCTACTGGCCTACAGCACTCCAGGATGCAACTGAGCTGGTGAAAAAAATGCAAAGCATGTCAATTTCATGCAAATCAAATTCACACTCCGGCTCAGCCCTTACAAATGATACCTCCTACATGGCCTTTCGCTGTGTGGGGGATGGACATCTTGGGACCTTTCCCAAGAGCCGTCGGAGGTTACAAGTTCCTGTACGTCGCCATTGACAAGTTCACCAAGTGGCCGGAAGCAACTCCAGTTGTGACAATCAACAAACAATCTGCTATCAACTTTTTGCAGTCCATTGTATGTAGATTTGGAGTCCCAAACAAAATCATCACTGATAATGGGACCCAATTCACAAGCTCCGCATTCCAAGGATATTGCGAAGACCTCGGCATACAGGTTTGCTACGCCTCCGTAGCTCACCCAGCCAGCAATGGCCAAGCCGAGAGAGCAAATGCTGAAATCCTTAAAGGACTCAAGACGCGCACCTATGAGCGCTTGAAAAAACATGGAGCCAACTGGATCGAAGAGCTTCCGCCCACTTTATGGGCCAACAGGACATCCCAAAACCGGTCAACTGTAGAGACACCCTTCTTTCTGGTGTACGGAGCTGAAGCAATCCTTCCTCCGGAAATCACCTTGGGTTCACTCCGGGTCCGGACCTTCAACGAAGCCACGCAGGATCAGCTTCGGCGTGAAGACATAGACCTCCTTGAGGAGGGAAGGTGCCAAGCAGCTGTTCGGAATGCCCGATATCGTCAAGCCCTACGGCGTTATCATCAGCGGCATGTACACAACCGACAGCTCGAGGAAGGCGACCTGGTGCTACGGAGAATACAATCCAGAGAAGGGTTAAGCAAACTCTCCCCCGGCTGGGAGGGACCATTCCGAGTGATTAAAGTATCCCTTCCCGGAATCGTTCGCTTGGCTACCAAGGATGGGACACCTCTCCCAAATCCTTGGAACATCGAGCACCTCCGTAAGTTCTACACTTAATACCACGGAGGTGAGTGAAAGTTGCCTAGAGGGGGGGGGGTGAATAGGCTAATCGACCTGCAAATGACTGAATAAAACGAGATTAAATCACAGGGGGCGGACTAGTCCGGTCTGGGGGCGGACTAGTCCGGTCAGCCTGCGTGAAGAACCCTAAAAAGTGTTTCTAGCAATTTTTAAAGGGATTTTCTCGAGGCTACAAGTGAGGATATGTTTAAGACAAGTTTAGAAACTATCAACACAAGAGTGAGTCAAGTTTTAACAAGATTAAGCAATGTGAGGCACAAGACAAGACTAGCAACCCTAGAACAAAGTATGCAATAAATAAGATGCGAAGAACACGGAGACACAAGGATTTTATCCCGAGGTTCGATTCCACACAAGAATCTACTCCCCGTTGAGGAGTCCACAAAGGACCGGGTTCACCAACCCTTCCCTCACCAAGTTTACCGCACATGCCTAACTTGGTTCTCCACTATCTCAAAGTGTGAATACAAGATTCGTTGGGGCTTCTCACAATCTGAGGCTCCCACACCACAAAGATGATCAACAACGCAAACACACTCAACACACAGCTCACAAAGACTCAATGAGTGCAAGAGATCAAACCGGGAGCACAAGCGCGATGTTCTTCCTCTTCTCCACCTCACTAAACCCTAATCCACACAAGAATTAGTTTTAGAGAGAAAGTTGGCAAGAAAGAGGCTTAAGAGTGCTCCAAGTTGGCTATGGCGGCGCTAGGGTTCGAGAGAGTTTGAAATGAGGCCGGGGGTCCCCTTTTTATAGGAGTCCCTAGCCCAAACTGCTGACCTCAGCTAAAGGGCGGACTAGTCCGGCCTCAGGCCCGGACTAGTCCGGCCTAGGGGACCACTGACCCCTCTGACACTGTCGCACTGCGCGGCAATCGTCACGCTACCCGCCAAAGTTCAAATTCAAACGGTAACTTCCACAACGGACTAGTCCGGCCCTTACCGGACTAGTCCGATCTCACACAGAACCTTTTGTTCCGTGTGAAAACGGACTAGTCTGGAGACCACGGACTAGTCCGGCCTTCCCAGACTTAGTCACAAAACCTCTCTGCACTCAGCACCACGGACTAGTCCGGCCCAAGGACGGACTAGTCCGATCTCACACAGGACCTTTTGGTCCGCCCCAAAACAGACAAGTCCGCTCTCTAGGACTTAGTCCCGAAAATCCACTTCAAGGGGTACCCCGGACTAGTCCGGTCCACTACGGACTAGTCCGAAGTCACACAGGACCTTCTGGTCCGTGTGAAAACGGACTAGTCTGGCCAGGAGCGGACTAGTCCGGCCCTAAGGCGGACTAGTCCAGCCACTCCTGCCAGACTACTCTAACTTCAACTTCAAATAGGATTTCTACCTCAACCACCACTCTTGAGCTCCTACTTTGATCTCTTTGCACTTTACGCACACACCCTCCTATTTCTACGGCTAGTCTAACTCAACACGCTAGAAACCCTAGTTTCTACGCTTCGAGTCAACTCCGTTTACTTCCTTTTCCTTTTTGAGGGTTTGCGTCTCCAATCGAGTCCATACCTGTGCTAAGATCACATGAGCTCATTAGCGACTTAATCGTCGTCATCAATCATCCAAAACCCACGGGGAACCTAGATGCACTTTCAATCTCCCCCTTTTTGGTGATTGATGACAACACATCAAGTCCTTCACAAATAAGAGTATAAAAATTGGTTTTCATAACTTGTGTGCGTATGAATGACTCCCCCTCAATGTATGCAGCATGTAAAAGAGGTGGAGGAGTTCTTTCATACCCACACACGTTATGGTGGGGTGCCTACGTGATGTGCTCAACAATTGTGACAAGACATAAAAAACATCAATATAATCAAAAGATTGGCAATAGGAACAATATATTGATATTTAACAACATTAGCAAGTCTTGCACAAATGTAAACGTCCAAGTAGCATGAATAAGTTACAAGAGAGGTCCAAAAGACAAGAACACACCACACACACAAAAGACTGCTACTTCCCGCGAACACACACAAAGGACTGACTCCCCCTAACTCTCCCCCTTTGGCATCAAGGCACCAAAAAGGAAAAGAAGAGGGGGACAAGGACCCAAAAGCTAGTCCTCGTCCTCGTCACTATCGTCGTCGCTCTCCGTGGCCTCCGGGTCCTCGACGTCTTCCTCATGATCGTCGTCGTCGTCGTCGGAGCCCGGTGAGGAGGTACCCTCTGTCTCACCCAAGAGTGCCAACTCCTCGGGGGTGAGAAGGGGGTAAGGAGTGAGCTCGTCGTCGGAGGCCTCAGGGCTCATCGGAATCTCCATCTTGTCGCAGAGCTTCCTCACGTACCTCTCAGTCCGCTGAGCTCGCACCTCGGCTTTGCGGCACGAGGTGAAGATGGACCTAAGAAACTTGAGGACTCCGCTGCTAGAGGAGCCACCGGGTGAGTGAGTGGCACGGCGAGAGGCTCCACCACGAGGTTCCTCCGGCTGAGAGGGAGGATCCGCGTTCTTCCGGCGCGGAGGGATCTGGACTGCAGGAGGCATCTGGGGTTGGAGAGGCTGGTGAGTGGTGTCCTTCACAAACACAAGCCCGGACACCTTCTCGATAAGACACATAATGTACGGTGCATAACCACAGGCATGGTTGGGCGTGTGTGAGATGTTGTAGATATCATCAAAGATGTAATCTACAAGGTTGAACATCTCATGTCCATCGATGAGAGCCAACAGGTGCCTGAGGTGACCCTGGATGATCCCTGCATCCCCTTCCTTCGGAGCCACTGTCCTCCTAAGAATTCTGTTGAGGATGCTGTAGAACGGGAGGATGTTCCTGGCCAGTCCAGCTTCACACTTGACGTGAGGAGGGTACATATAGCTCATGTCATCCCTGTCCATGGCCTTGAGATTGGAGATAATGATCTCATGGTCCAGGTGACTCTCCAGACCAAGAGCCTGAGCAAAAACCTCAAAAGTGGCATAGTACTGCTCACCGTTGGTCATCCAAGTGATTGCACGGTCACCACGAGAGTGAAAGTGAACCGTGGTATAGAACTGAACTATGACCTCCTCATTCCAGTTATACTTGAACCCGAGAATGTCCTTGATTCCGTGGCGCTCAGCTGCCTCGATCACTGCGTCAAACGCCTCGTGCTTCTTCTTGGCCATATAGGTCCAGTCCACCCATTGAGCCTGGATCACTGGCTTCTTCATGGCCTGGTAGACTGTGCGATAGTAATCGCAATGGAAGTCACACCAGAACCGAGGGTCGGCGGTGGACCTCTCATACCTATAGACATTCTCGTCTCTGAGCCTCCTGGCCTTCTCAGCTCCTTTTCCTTTGAATGTGTTAGCTGAGAGGTTGGACTGACGGTTTGGATTACGTGCTGGACTGTGCATCACAAGAGGGCCAACAGCCTGAGCCTTCCCTTTTTCACGAATCAAAACTCCTCCGGGTGCCTTCTTGGCTGGCACCTTGACGGAGGGCTTCTTCTTCTTCAGCTCGACTGGAGTCGGAGCCTTTCCTTTCTTAGGGTCACGCTCGACCCTTGGCTCTTCTTCCCTTTGGGCTTGCTCCTTGCCCTTTGCCTTCTCGCCAGCAGTGACGAGTCTCTTCCTTTTCGGAGCATTGGCCTCAGCGGCCCTAGAGTTGTGAGCCTCCCTGTCTTGTCTCTTCTTCTTCCTTAGCTCATTGAGAGATTCGGCAGTTGCTCGTGCCAAGGCTTCTTCCTCATTGTAGATAGTGGCAGCTACTTTGGAGGCTTCGAGTGCCTTCAGCCGCCTTTCTTCTTTTTCTTTCTGCACCTTAATGAGGGCAGCCTTCGTCCTCGCTTCGACGATTTGAGCCTTGGTGCGGCCCTCCCGGGGTATTTCCGCACCTCTCTCCTCGGTGCGGACCCGATAGGTCTCGGGGCGTTCTTCATCGCCCGCGGGGTTGAGACGAGAAGGGGAGCGCTCCGAGTTCGACATGCTGCGGAAAATACATAGACGGGAAGGTATGAGTTCAAGGAGATGGAAGCATTGCGGAAGAAGTCTCGAGAGAAGAATAGGACTAGGGTTTGCTCTGTGCAAACCGGACTAGTCCGCCGGGCGGACTTGTCCGCCAGGGGCCGGACTAGTGCGGGTTGCGCAGGATAAACCCTAACCCTAATCGAATCATCGAAAAATCTTCAGATCAGTGCGCAATACTCCTAGGCTATGATCACAAGGGTATATGGAGCAACATCTATGAAGGTGTTCCTATCAAAAACCTCAAGAATCAAAAATGGGGAAAGTTTTTGAAAAAGCTAGAATACCTTCTTAAATCCGTGAGAATCGACGAAATCGACGATGGATTGCGAAGGTGAAGCGCGGGGAAACGATCCCTCACTCCCAAGGGCTCCAATGCACGGATTGGAATCAAGATTTGGTGGTTGGAGCGAAAAATCGCCAAAAGAGGCGGTTGCTTGAGCGTGGGAGAGGGAGAGGCGCGAGTGAGAGGAAGAGGAGGGGTCTGGGCCGACCCTGGGGGTTTAAGCCCCCAAGGGCCGGACTAGTCCGGTGCCAGGACGGACTAGTCCGGTACGCGGACCAGACGCGGACTAGTCTGCCTCCGGACTAGTCCGGCCTCAGAGCGGACTAGTCCGGTACGCAGACTAGTCTGGACCCGGACTTGTCTGTCCAATGGGGCGGACTAGTCCGGTCCGACTGGGCTAAAAAACTGTATTTTAGAGCTTTGCCCTCCAATCATTGGTCCTTTTGGACAACAAGCAATGCAAACATGATTAATGAAGAAAGTATGATAAAAAATGATCCATTTCCAAGAAAAAGTTCTCTCAAACAGTTTTTGAAGAGAAATTAAGATAGAGAAGAGTTTTTCGAAATATAGCTCAAAAAGTGAGAAATGTGGTTTAAGCCACATTCCTAGAATCCAAAATGTTGAGCTCACTTCTTAGCTCACATAAACGCTTCTCATCAAGAGGCTTGGTGAAGATATCCGCGAGTTGATGTTCCGTCCTCACATGAGAAATCACAATATCTCCCTTCATTGAGTGATCTCGCAAGAAATGGTGTCGAATGTCTATGTGTTTGGTCCTAGAGTGCTCCACCGGATTATGGGCTATCTTGATGGCACTCTCGTTGTCACACAAGAGTGGAATGTTGCGCAAGTTAATCCCATAATCCCTAAGGGTTTGTCGCATCCAGAGAAGTTGTGCACAACAACTTCCGGCTGCAACATATTCCGCTTCGGCGGTGGAGAGAGCAATAGAGTTTTGCTTCTTGGAGGACCAAGACACCAGAGATCGACCCAAGAATTGACATGTACCCGATGTGCTCTTCCTATCAACTTTGCACCCCGCATAGTCCGCATCGGAATATCCAATGAGGTTAAACTTAGATCCTTTGGGGTACCAAAGTCCTAGGGAAGGTGTGTGTACTAGATATCTCAAGATCCTTTTAACGGCGGTCAAATGACAAGCCTTGGGTGCCGCTTGAAAGCGAGCACACATACACACACTTAGCATGATCTCGGGCCTAGATGCACAAAGATAGAGAAGTGAACCAATCATAGACCTATATAACTTTTGATCCACACTTGGACCATCCTCATTTAGGTCTAGGTGTCCATTTGTCCCCATAGGGGTTTTGATGGGTTTTGCCTTATCCATGTCAAACTTCCTTAGAATATCTTGTGTATACTTAGTTTGACTTATGAACATCCCTTCTTTGAGTTGTTTTACTTGAAATCCTAGAAAGAACTTCAACTCACCCATCATGGACATTTCAAACCTCTCCGTCATTATCTTGGAGAACTCATCACAAAACACCTTATTTGTGGAACCAAATATGATGTCATCCACATATATTTGACACACAAAAAGATCTTCGTTGAAGTGCTTTGTGAAAAGGGTATAATCCGCTTTGCCTATCCTAAAACCATTTTCAACTAGAAAGTCTCTTAGGCACTCATACCAAACTCTAGGAGCTTGCTTGAGGCCATAAAGAGCCTTTCGCAATTTGTAAACATGGTTAGGATAGTCTTGGTCTTCAAACCCTGGAGGTTGCTCTACATAAACTTCTTCCTTGATTGGGCCATTAAGGAATGCACTCTTAACATCCATTTGGTAGAGCTTGAAGTCATGATGAGTAGCAAAGGCTAGTAATATCCGAATTGACTCAAGCCTAGCTACGGGAGCAAATGTCTCATCAAAATCCAATCCTTCAACTTGTGAGTACCCTTTTGCCACAAGTCGTGCCTTGTTCCTAGTTACCACGCCAAGCTCATCTTGTTTGTTGCGGAACACCCACTTGGTTCCAACAACATTAGCTTGTGGGCGCTTGACAAGCTCCCAAACCTTGTTCCTTTCAAAGTTATTGAGCTCCTCTTGCATGGCAACTACCCAATCCATATCTCTTAAGGCATCTTCAACCTTATGGGGTTCCAAGGATGAGACAAAGGAGAAATGCTCACAAAAGTTTGCAACACGTGAACGTGTTGTTACTCCTCTTGTGATATCTCCTAGAATGTTGTCAACGGGATGATCTCGTTGAACACTTTGATGAACACGAGGATGCGGAGGTTGAGCTCTTGATTCACTTGCTTCATCTTCTTCACTTTGGTCTCCCCCTTGATCCAGGCCTCCCCCTTGATCTTCATTCCCATTATCATTTTGGGGAGTATCTAGTGGATCTCCAACTTGTCCAATGGGGGTTTGACCTACTTCATAATGATGATGGTCACTTGGGCTTTGAGATGGTTCTTGTGGGCGAACATCTCCAAGTGCCATTCTCCTTAGAGCTTCTAGTGGAGGTTCCTCTTGATCAAGGGCATGTTGATCAACTTGCTCCACTTGAGAGCCATTGGTTTCGTCAAACACCACGTCACGTGCTACTTCAACAATTCCGGAGGATTTGTTGAACACACGGTATGCATGAGTGTTTGAGTCATATCCAAGCAAGAAACCCTCATCGTACTTTGAAGCAAACTTCGAAGTCCTAGGCTTCTTGTTGAGGATATAACACTTGCTACCAAAAACACGAAAGTAAGAAACATTGGGTTTCTTACCAACGAGAAGCTCATAAGGAGTCTTCTTGAAGAGGCGATGAAGGTACAATCGGTTTACGGCATGGCAAGCGGTGTTAACCGCTTCCGCCCAAAACCGGTCCGATGTTTTGTACTCATCTAGCATTGTACTTGACATCTCAATGAGCGTCCTATTCTTTCTTTCGGCAATTCCATTTTGTTGAGGAGAATAGGGAGCGGAAAACTCATGCTTGATGCCCTCCTCATCTAGGAACTCTTCTACTTGCATGTTCTTGAATTCGGTGCCATTGTCACTCCTTATAGCCTTTATCCTTAAGGTGAACTCATTTTGAGCTCTCCTTAGGAATTTCTTGAGGACACCGGGGGTTTCACTCTTATCATGCAAGAAGAACACCCAAGTATATCTAGAGAAGTCATCAACGATGACTAGACCATACTTGTTGCCACCAATGCTAATGTAAGCAATGGGGCCAAAAAGATCCATATGGAGTAACTCCAAAGGTCTAGTTGTCGTCATGACATTCTTAGAGGGGTGTTGAGCTCCTACTTGCTTTCCCGCTTGGCACGCACCACATGGACTATCCTTTTCAAATACCACATCCTTTAGGCCACGAACGTGCTCTCCTATAAGGAGCTTTTGAAGGTTCCTCATTCCAACATGGGCAAGCCTTCTATGCCAAAGCCATCCCATGTTGGCTTTCGCCATTAAGCATGTGTCAAGTTGAGCCTTATCAGTGGTAAAGTCCACAAGATACAGCTTTCCCTTGAGCACTCCCTTAAAGGCTATTGAGTCATTACCCTCTCTCAGAACATTCACACCCTCACTGGAAAAAACACACTTATATCCTTTATCACAAAGCTGTGATATGGATAGGAGATTATAGTCTAGGGAATCAACATGCAAAACATTAGATAAAGTATGCAAAGAGGAGATGGCAATTTTACCGGAGCCAAGGATTTTCCCTTGGCTATTATCCCCAAAGAAGATTCCTTCACTTGGGTCCTCGTTCTCCTCATACTCTATGAACATGCTCCTCTCTCCGGTCATGTGGTTGGTACATCCGCTATCCAGCACCCATTTCGATCCACCGGAGGAGTAAGCCTACAAAACAAGTTTATGCCTTCCTTTTAGGTACCCAAGCGGAGTTGGGTCCTTTCACGTTAGTAGTTAGGCATTTGGGCACCCACACGCAAGGCTTGGGGCTCTTGCGGAGTGGCCCAACATATCTAGCAAACACTTTGCCGTGTTTGTTCCTCTTTAGCACATAAGATGCATCAAAATCATGGAATAGAGGATGCGATTCAGATTTAGGCAATTTGTTGCTAGAGGGTGAGTTCTTTTCAATTTTAGTTGGGGATGAACTCCCCTTAACAAAGACAATCATGTCTTTGCCATACTTGGAGGTTTTGGCGTTATGCCTTCCACCTCTAGTATAGCCAAGACCATCCTTGACATGGGGAGGTCTTGTGTTGGTGTATGCACTTCGTGCATACGCCACCTTCTCCTTGTCAAAGATGGCACCCTTAGGTGCTTGCTTGCCTTGTGCTGAGTTGAGTTCATCCTTAAGCTTAAGGATTAAGTTAGAGCACTTGCAAGGCGGAGTTGCATTGGATGAGGCCTTTGAGAAGGTTGAGCTCTTAGAGGAAGAGGCTACATTGTTCTTGAGAGACTCAGCTTGAGTCTCAAGGATTTTGTTAACTTTTGACAAGTTCCCAAGTTCATCCTTGAGCTCAATTGTTTTCTCCTCAAGACTTGAACACGTTTTCTTACTTAGAGCAAGTTCGTGTTCCAATGTCTTGCTCTTCTCTCTTTCGAGCTCAAGGAGCTCATCAAGCTCTCGACATCTCTCCTTCTCAAGGATGAGCATGTCCTCTTGTCTATTGATGAGATCTTCCTTCTCAAAGATCTCGTCCATAAGCAATTTCATCCTTCGCAAGGTGCTTTTGCTTATGTCCTTAAACATGTGTTCATTCTCACTAGCACTATCAAATTCATCTTGCGAGGAAGTTGTGGAGGAGGGATGAGATGTTACCTTTCTCCTTCCCTCCCTTGCCATAAGGCAAGTAGGTTTGTAGTCGTCGTTGAGGTTGGGGAAGAGCTTGCTTCCCTTGGAGCTTCTCCCGATGGCTATGGTAGCCATCTTCTCCTCTTCTTCTTCGGAGGAGGACTCATCGTTAGAGTCCCACTCCTTCCCCAAGTGGGCTTGTCCGGAGGGCCTCTTCTTCTTGAAGAATTTCTTATCTTGAGGCTTGCCCTCCTTCTTCTTCTTCGCTTCTTCATGTGGGCAATCAGCGATGAAGTGCGCATACTCGCCACAATTGTAGCAAGACCTTTTTGATTTGGGCCTTGCTCTTTCCTTCCCTTTGCCCTCATGGTTGTATACACCTTTCTTCCTCCTCATCATTCTCCTGAATTTGTTGATGAAGAAGGCCTCTTCCTCATCAGTGTCGAGGCTCTCCTCATCACTTTCCTCTTGCTCCTTTGAAGAGGGTGTTGCCTTTAGTGCAACGTTCTTCATCTTGGAGGCGGTGAACTTCTGAAGGTCGTTGTAGAAGAGCGCCTCCTTCTCCATGATCTCGTGGTTGATGATCCTACCAAGGACCTCCTCCGGGGTCATTTGAGTGAACCCCGGGCTTTCTCGAATCATGGAGCAAAGAGCGACGTTCCTAGGCATGAATGCCCGGATCATCCTCTTCACAACCTCGTGGTCGGTCCACTTGGTGCAGCCATATGATCGGCTCTTGTTGATAAGTACCTTCAACCGGTTGTACATGTCTTGGGGGGATTCACCATCCAAGATGGCGAATCTCCCAAGCTCTCCTTCGATGAGCTCGATCTTTGCCTCCTTGACCACCCGATTCCCTTCATGTGCCGTCTTGAGGGTGTTCCATATGTCTTTGGCCACCTCAAGGCCATCGACGCGGTTGAACTCATCTCTTGAGAGAGATGAGATAATCACACCCGCAGCTTGAGCGTTGCGGTGGATGAGGATGGCTTGTTCTTGCGTGATGTTGTCCTCATCCTTCGGAATCTCCACCCCAGTCATGACAATTTGCCACAATGCCGGATTGAGTGACACGAGGTGGATCTTCATGTTGTGTTTCCACATCCCGTAGTCGGTTCCATCGAATTGGGGAGGTTTCCCCAATGGGATGGAGAGGTAGTGGTTGTTGGCGGCAAGGCGTTCATAGTTGAACCCTTGTCGGTTGTAGTTGACTCCGCCACTACCACTTGATTGGTTCGACGGATCGATCTTGGAGATGTTTAGCTTCTCCCGGAGCTTCGCCTTGAGTTGGCGAGTCTCCTCATCGTCCGTTGGCTTATCTTGATAGGCCAGCGTCTCCTCACGGGTTGCCTCGTAGTTGCTGCTCGATGCGTCGTCATTCACCACTCCGGCCATCTCTCCGAGTTGTTAGACTCTTTGTGTAGAGTCCTGCTCTGATACCAATTGAAAGTTGCCTAGAGGGGGGTGAATAGGCTAATCGACCTGCAAATGACTGAATAAAACGAGATTAAATCACAGGGGGCGGACTAGTCCGGTCTGGGGGCGGACTAGTCCGGTCAGCCTGCGTGAAGAACCCTAAAAAGTGTTTCTAGCAAGTTTTAAAGGGATTTTATCGAGGCTACAAGTGAGGATATGTTTAAGACAAGTTTAGAAACTATCAACACAAGAGTGAGTCAAGTTTTAACAAGATTAAGCAATGTGAGGCACAAGACAAGACTAGCAACCCTAGAACAAAGTATGCAATAAATAAGATGCGAAGAACACGGAGACACAAGGATTTTATCCCAAGGTTCGATTCCACACAAGAATCTACTCCCCGTTGAGGAGTCCACAAAGGACCGGGTTCACCAACCCTTCCCTCACCAAGTTTACCGCACGGGCCTAACTTGGTTCTCCACTATCTCAAAGTGTGAATACAAGATTCGTTGGGGCTTCTCACAATCTGAGGCTCCCACACCACAAAGATGATCAACAACGCAAACACACTCAACACACAGCTCACAAAGACTCAATGAGTGCAAGAGATCAAACCGGGAGCACAAGCGCGATGTTCTTCCTCTTCTCCACCTCACTAAACCCTAATCCACACAAGAATTAGTTTTAGAGAGAAAGTTGGCAAGAAAGAGGCTTAAGAGTGCTCCAAGTTGGCTGTGGCGGCACTAGGGTTCGAGAGATTTTGAAATGAGGCCGGGGGTCCCCTTTTTATAGGAGTCCCTAGCCCAAACTGCTGACCTCAGCTAAAGGGCGCACTAGTCCGGCCTCAGGCCCGGACTAGTCCGGCCTAGGGGACCACTGACCCCTCTGACACTGTCGCACTGCGCGGCAATCGTCACGCTACCCGCCAAAGTTCAAATTCAAACGGTAACTTCCACAACGGACTAGTCCGACCCTTACCGAACTAGTCCGATCTCACACATTGTTCCGTGTGAAAACGGACTAGTCTGGAGACCACGGACTAGTCCGGCCCCAAGGGCGGACTAGTCCGGCCTTTCCAGACTTAGTCACAAAACCTCTCTGCACTCAGCACCACGGACTAGTCCGGCCCAAGGACGGACTAGTCCGATCTCACACAGGACCTTTTGGTCTGCCCCAAAACGGACAAGTCCGCTCTCTAGGACTTAGTCCCGAAACTCCACTTCAAGGGGTATCCCGGACTAGTCCGGTCCACTACGGACTAGTCCGAAGTCACACAGGACCTTCTGGTCCGTGTGAAAACGGACTAGTCTGGCCAGGAGCAGACTAGTCCGGCCCTAAGGCGGACTAGTCCGGCCACTCCTGCCAGACTACTCTAACTTCAACTTCAAATAGGATTTCTACCTCAACCACCACTCTTGAGCTCCTACTTTGATCTCTTTGCACTTTACGCACACACCCTCCTATTTCTACGGCTAGTCTAACTCAACACGCTAGAAACCCTAGTTTCTACGCTTCGAGTCGACTCCGTTTCCTTTCTTTTCCTTTTTGAGGGTTTGCGTCTCCAATCGAGTCCATACCTGTGCTAAGATCACATGAGCTCATTAGCGACTTAATCGTCGTCATCAATCATCCAAAACCCACAGGGAACCTAGATGCACTTTCAGTGAGTCTTGAGTAACTTGAGATGTATGTTATAGAGTCATTGTACAGAGTCGGGTAGTTCCTCCGGGAGAGCAGCCGGACCTTTCCCGAAAGGTCCGCAAAGTTCATGCAACACTTGTCACAGTCTCCAGACTAAAAGTGTAGCTAACTACCCTGGGTCAAACGAGAAATGAAACACGCTTAGCCTGGTTCCGTACCCTAAGAGTGTACTTGTTTCCCCTGTACCCTGGACCTATAATGAAAGACATTTTCATGTGAAATAGACTCCACGTGCATTTATTTTGTACAGGCTCGACATTTTTATTTTTCTCTTTCTTGTCTATAACAAAGACGTGCAATTCTTAAGAAATTTTTGTTCAACCGGTTTATATACGATTCGAGTTGTATTGTCAATTCTTTTGGATTCAAATACTGTCCATGACCAACTCGCCTGAAAGCCGCCAAGCCAACCTAGGGCTAGAGTGTGCTATCGACTTAGCCTGGTCAAGCACCCTAAGTACGCCACTCTACCTACACCCCGGCAGGCCGAAGTAAGGCGGGCCCGTGTACAGTTGGATCTAGAAGAAAAGACAATGCATTCGGTTGTATTTAGAATCGCGTTTGACTTAAAATTTTCTTGGGAGTCGTAAGCTGCGATGAAGTTATAGACAAGAAACAAATTTTACTATTTTTTTTGGCTTAAGTGTGCAGGAAAAATAAAATCTACGTTGATGGGGAAAAGCCGGAGCTAACTAAGCTCCGACTCCCCTAGGGGGGCCAGCCGTCGACGCTGAATAAAAGATGGTGAGAAAACCTCGTAAATGGAGTCTGCTGCTAACAAACTGAGTGTTGGAAAAGGTCACTGCCGGAGCTACTAAGCTCCGACACCCCGGAGGATTAACTATCGATGCTCTACGCGTTGATAGAGACTATTGCCGGAGCTACTAAGCTCCAGCGATAGACAATGCCGGAGCTTCTAAGCTCCGACAACCTCAGGGGGCCTTCACTATTGAAGACTTCGAACCTAAAGTCTACAAGTTCGGAGAAAAAGAGTCTTCAACAAAACGCAATATCCTCTTGGTACATGTTCACAATCAAATTGTGTACATCTACCAGGGGGCCAAGTGAAGACAAAAGTGTTGAAGACAAAAAGTGAAATTCACAAAAAGTTGAGGATTTCATTCATCTGGAGACAAGGGATTACATCTGGAGACAAGGGATTACAAAATTGAGGAAGAAGAAGAGAAAATACAAGTGAGAACTACAGAGATGGTCCTAGACCCTATGGAAGAATTGGGAGACCTTCTGGGCAACCTCTGATATGCTAGCTCGGGTAGCTTCGTCTTCTCCTTCGACGGGACCTTCAAGCACTGGGTCTAGAGGAAATTGGGAGCTCCGGCTGGTATAGCACGTCAGCACATACTCTGCGACGTTCTTCGCCAGGGATTGCCCCTCAACCTCCAGTTGGTCCGCGATGACATCGCCCACCTTGGAGAGCTTGCTACCTGCTGTGCTCAACGCCTGCAACGCTAGGTCCGGCTCCGGCTCCGGATCATCCGGACGCACGGGGCTGAAACCCATTGGTGTCAGCGCGTCGTTGGCCTTGCCCAGGAACTCCCAAATCTGTAGGGAGTCCGCAGTCCTCAAGCCCTTCATTTCTTCCAAGGATCTCTTGGCCGCCGTCAGTTCGGAATTCTCACGGGCGAGGCGCTCAACTTCTTTGGCGTTTTGCTGAATCTTTTCAGCAACCCGCCTTTCGAGTTTTCCGAGCTCCTCCTCCCGAAGGTGGATCTTATTCCGACGGTCAACCAGGTCCTTCTCTCTACCCCTCACTTTCTTCTCTCTGGTAGTAAGGGCACACTCTTGTTCATAGAGTTCCTGCCCTCGCACCCAGACCTTCTCCTCTTCCTCTTGGCAGCGCTCTTCCAATTTCTTGGCGCGCTCCTCGAGACCCTTGTCAGCTAGAGCCACCTTCTCGGCGAGCTCCTCCTCCCTCCTCAGGACGTCATACCGCAGCTCTAGGAGTTTCTGCTCTTCATCTTCGAGTCGTTTCTCCCGCTCTTCAAGTGCCTCCCGGCGCTTGATGAGTGCAGTGTTGATGGCCTCAAGCTATTCGTGGCGTGCATCGGCCGCATTATTGGCTGCTTTGGCATGATCGTAGATCTCCCTGGATTGAGCGTCGAGGGCACGAGTCATACTCTCCCTGTCATCCAGCAACTTGCCCCAGTACTCCAGGCGGATCTTCTCCCACTTAATCCACTCCTTGTCATACGCTAGCCTCGACTGCGCCAACTTGGTCTCGAAGTAGAGCCGATTACGCCACCTCCTAAGGGTTTGGCGCTCCTCTTCAAGAGTCTTGCTGTCGTGGAAGAAGGCCAGTTGGACTTGACGCAGACTGGAACATGCGTTGTCAATGGACAGCGACAACGGGATGGGTTCCGGACCTGCTGGGGTCTCCTCCGCTGGTTCCAGCAGGTCTTCAGATACAAAATTTGGGTCCCACTCTACAAGAGTGGTCCCCTGAGTCTCCATGGCACTAGGGTCGTCCTCCGGGATGACCTCAGTCGCCATCGAAGAAGGCCCTGCCGCCAGGCCTTCGTCCACCCCCTCAGGCAGGGGGCCAGCGACTTCGCCTGGGCATTCCGGCACGGCCGCAGGTACCTCCGACGTCGTCGCTTCCGGAGCAGAAGCCGCTACTGGCTCCGGTATGGGCACCTCTCCCAATGGGGGCTCAAGCTCCGTCACCTCTTCAACAACCGGCTCAGGAGCCGGAAGATCTTCAACATCAACCGGCCCTGTGGCCAGAACTTCAACGATGACCGGCTCAGTGGCTGGTGCTTCGGAGGTAGCCGGCCCAACTGCTGGAACTACCTCAGTTTCCGGCGCGCACGCCGGAGCTTCAATCACCTCCGGCTCAACCGCCGGGGCTTCGACAATTCTGGCTCAGAGGCCGGGATTACTGCTTCCTCCGGCTCAATAGCTGGAGCTTCCATCATCGCAGCACCAGAACCCGGAGCTTCAACCTCCAGGACAGGTGCCGCTGGTGCATCTTCACTCCCGTGGTCCGGCGCTACCACGGGAACTTCTGGGGATGAGTCGAGGTCCATGACCACGACAGCCAGCGCCGGAGCTGTCGCAGCTTCAGCCACCACTTGGGGCGGCACCAGGACAGGAGCAGAAGCTCCCACCCTCACGGCCTCAGACACTGTGGCTGAGGGTGGAGCCTCACTCCTCTTCTTGGGGACGCTGCAGATGATGAACGAAGAAAATTAAAAAAACAGTTGCTACACTTAAAACAATTGTCCAAGGTAGAGATTAAAAATTACCTTGGGAGACTTCCGCACCAGCTTGCGCGGAACCTTTTTCCCGAGCGTTCCGGGCTGGTCATAGCCGGAGTGGAAGCTTCGGAAGGCCCCCCAAAACTCGTCGCAGCCACGGGCGTTTCCCTAGTCGAGGCTCTCCTCGATCGGGAAGAACCCCCGGACCTAGAGGCCTCCATCGACCCAGGTGCTGGAGTCGTGCGCCCGAAGCTAGCACCCCGGGAGGATACCACTGCGGGAACAGACGCGCTCCAGGAGGACCCCACTGCGGTAACGGTCGCGTTCCGAGAGGACCCCATTACGGGAACAGTCGCCACGGTTGTAGAAGACCTTCCCCTCCGGGGAGAAGGAGCCGAGGCGGAAGTAGCGGGCCTGACGGACCTTCCGTCGGCATGCTGCAGCTTCCTCTTCCGAGTCTCAAGTTCTTCCGCCAGCTCCTTGCCCTTGCCGACGACCTCTACCCTCGGCTTCGGAGCTGGGTCGGAGCCATCTCGGGGCATTCCGGGAATCGACACCCGGGTGGTTGACCTTCTCTCGACAACACCAAGGTCGTCAAGTACGGACATCTTTCGCCAGAGCTCCCTGCTGAACTCCACTTCCACGTTCAGAGGGAGAAAGGCTGACAGGGGAGTCAAGTCATCACCGTCGACGTCGATGCCGTGCTGGAACTTCTTGAGGTGGAACTCCAAGGTTTTCCCCACCATGTTGGACTTCAACCCGGTCTCAAACCGGTCGTCGTCCATCACGCTGTTGAGGGCCCAAGCGAGTTTCTCCCTCCTCTTCAGCGGCGCCCACCTGTTGACCAAGAAATTGCAAAATACCGCCTGAGGAGTCAATCCTCCCTCCACGCATTGGCGGATCCTGGTCAGAACAGGGTCGAAGGCGTCCGCCAGCACCGGAGCTTCACTCCAGATCGTCGTGTCGATGCTGGGAAGACCATCGAGCAGCTCCAACCTCTCGTGCTCCTCCACCCTGACGACTATCCAGTATTTCTTTTAGTCATCCCACTTCCCAGAGGGAAATGACTGGAGGTACTTGAATGGGCACTTCTTGCGCTTCACGAAGTAGTAGAAGCCAAGGTACTCATTGCTCCGGCCAGTGGTGTGGACAGTGAAGAAGGTCCGGAAGAGTTCAATGCAGGGGGGGATGCCCACCCACATCTCACAGAAGTGGACGAAGATAGACACAAGGAGAATGGAGTGAGGGCCAAGGTGGTATAACTGCAGACCATAGAAGTCTAGCAGCATCAAGAAAAAGGAAGAAAAAGGTGGGATCAACCCCACCATGGCGTACGAGGAGAAGTACACCATTTCGCCAGCGTGCTCCTTCTCGAATGGGAGCTCTCCACCGGCACGGACCGAGCGGTTGAAGAAGTCCGAGGACCACCCCATGAGGGCCCGGACCTTCTTCAAATCCCCGTCGGTCTTCAAGCGACTCTCGCGGAGACCCAACTCCATCGCGGCACAGCTAGGCAAGGGAAGAAAAGCGAAGCACAAGTTGGGAGTTTGATCGCAATAACAGATGAGAGGCGTAAAGAACTCCCGACGGTGCGCACTTTCCTTCTTAAGTAAGCCCTCGCAACGCTCGGATGGAAACCGAAAGGAAGTCGAAGGTACCACCCGAAAATTCCACCCAGCCGATGACAAGCGGGCCCGGGACCACCCCGACGATCAAGTCGAGGTTCTTACCCAGGTGAACAGTTGTCATCAAGAGGCGGGAAGCCCAAAGGCAGCGGCCTGACAAGGCGCGCGGAACCGATACGGTTTTCGTATCGGGAACCGGCGACCTTCAATTGCGTGAGATCCGCACGCCAAAGATCTCATCTGCTGCACGCGAGATGCACCACGCGGCGAGGATTTAACTCTAAGTCCTTGCCAACGACACCTTCAAAGACCCTTGAAGACTCAGTTCAAAAGTCGCGAGGGTGGACCCACCTCCGGCGGAATGACTTCACCCCAGTGGTCTTCCCCGGAGGTAGGTCCAGGGGGCCACTGTCGGTACCCTAGAAACCGTACACCCCTTGAGGTTATAAAGATCTTAAAGGAAAGTCATCTACTTGGATTGAAGACCCTCGGAGGCCCACATGTCAGACATAACCGGACCCGCTTCTCCAACATGGTTAATCCCTGGGTCGCCACGTGTACTACCAAACCGGAGCTACCGCCCACAAGGGGGAAGCTCCGGGCCATGTACCGAAATGGCACCTCCAGACTTAACCCCATACCGAGAGAAGCTCCGGACCTGACACGTGTCAGGTAGCCCCGGAGCTACCTGTTTCCCACAGTATGCTCGAGAGCTGCCACGTGTCCAACCGTCGGATCTTCAGCCCCTAACCTCCGGAAGACCTCGCAACGGCTCCGGATCTTCAAAGGGGAATCAAGGACTTCAAGACCTGATTAAGTGTCATTAATGCCATATTAATGACACTTAAACGGACGATCTTAACACCAGTAACGGTGCTGTCAAAGCCCGTTATAGGGTCATTAAGAGCAATTAAACGTGTATCAATACTAGTAACCGCCGGGGCCACATGTCGGGCCAGGCTAATCTGTAACGGCCTGCCCTTGTACTATAAAAGGACAGGCCAACGGCACGCTAGACACACACGCCATTGACGCTCAACACAAGCTCATACAGCTAATACAATACCAACACACCCGTGGAGTAGGGTATTACGCTCAGGCGGCCCGAACCACGTAAACTCTTGTGTCTCCTGTGTCATTTCCTACTCACCTTCTTGAATCTCCGCGCGCTCATACCGAACATCAAACTCCCCTATCACTTTAGCAGTGTAGGGAGATCTGCCGGTTCCAAACCACCGACAGCACTATTAACAAATCCTAAAAGATGACTACATACGAGTCCTAACAAGTCCAAAACTTATCCAAAAATCAATATCCATAACACTATTAACAAATCACTACCTAAAATTACTAACTAAAGCGAAATATTTATTGACATAAGTAAGCAAACTAATAATAAATATTACTTTAACACTAGAGCAAAATAGAAAATAGAAATATACCGAGGGGAGCAGGGCCGAGAGGGAGGCGGCGGAGCGGCGGCCGAGCGGAGCGGCGGCGGCGGCAACGACGTGAATGAGTGCCGAGAAGAGATGAGCGCGTTTTATAGAGGGAGGCAACTCGTCCGTGCCATATACGACGGTTCCGGCGGGCCTCACGGGGTGGTCGAATTTCATATGAGCCGCATACGAAATGCGAATGTCGTATGCGGCTCATACGAGATTCGCTCTCTTCGGGAACAGAACCGCCGCCTCGGGAACACGTGGCGGGCCACGTCAGAGTCGTATGTGCCTCATACGAAATGTGTGGCCCACATGTCATTTCATATGAGGCACATACGAAGCTGTGTTACTTTTCAAAATTTTCGATTCTGTGGATTATTTAATATAAATGATTTTTTAAAAGGTATATTAATAAAAAAATTCTGTTAAGGCGACGGCGAGGTGGTGATTGATTAGTAACGCCACAGGCCACGGCGCTCGGTGGTTTGCGCGGCCAACGCCAAACAGTCATACTCGCTGTATAGTCGTTAACAGTGTGCGTGGGTGTGGGTTAACCACCGTCCGTGAGCTTGCGCTTTCTGTCTCCCAACCCACGTCGTGCTTCACAGTTCACAATACTATAGGCAATACAAAGCTGATACGAGAAGAAAGCTCGTCTTCTCTTCCCAACCATAACAGAACTGAAGCAGGACAAATAATTCTGTGGAGATCTAGCAATACAGGCTCCAAAAGTCTGCTCGTGAAATACACTAGGTCTCGTTTCTGCAATCAATATAATAGTCTCTCTGCTAGAACACTAGTACTAGCACCACTCGTATCGCATGCATGAGTAATCATGAACCTGTCTCCCGAAACGCCGAGGAGGAGTATAAATAAATGCCAGTACCAAGCCAGCCGTGCTCTGCTCAAGTGCTCATGAGCACGGACGCGCATGTATACGCATAGTCGCGTGCACACACAAACGAGACGTGTACATTGATGGCATTTCCGTTTCTCCGTGGAACACAGAAGCTGTTGCCATCGCGATCTCTCAACATGGTAGGTGGGGGTGACCACGCGCGCGCATCGCGAGCGAGTGAGCACTGAAGGGGCGCATGGTACCCTGTCGTCATGCTTTTGCCGTCTCACAATTAGAATGCCATGGTTCACGAACAGCGCGTCTTCTCAGCTTGCTTTCCTTGCTCGCTCGCGCTCCCTGAAGATCTCTCTGTTCGAGTCAACAATCCTCGTAGCATGGAGTTGAGGCAAGTGAACAAGAACTGAATTATTATTCTTCTGCAATTCTGGCAGGGGAATCGGGGAAATGCTAC
Source organism: Tuctoria greenei (assembly GCA_036927565.1). Classification (NCBI taxonomy): domain Eukaryota; kingdom Viridiplantae; phylum Streptophyta; class Magnoliopsida; order Poales; family Poaceae; genus Tuctoria; species Tuctoria greenei. Next base: position 8,862,218 of record JAYESD010000001.1, on the reverse strand, counting down.
GACTGTCATAGACCATGGTCTGCCTTGGGCATTTCCAGTGTTTCTGAAAGTGAAAACGCTTGCTGTCTCTTTCAATGACCTGGTTTCGATCGGTACACCCTCCGAAAGCATCAGCGCAGCAGCTCATTCTGAAGTTTCGACCGAACTAAGACGTATAACTTTTTTCGCAGAGACGCTCGCTGATTTCGTAACAGCAGTAGCACTGAATTCAATGTCTGAAATTACCTTGGTTATTCAGCACTAGTAGCACTGAACGTCTGAAATTACCTTGACCACTGAAGCACCACACCAGACGCTGACAATACTGCCACTGTCCACGGTATCATCAGTGTTCCGGTCACTCCCAAAATGTCGATGGGTTGGTGCAGGCATCCTGGACTGTTGGGCGACTACTGTTAGTAGGGCTTAAATGGCACATTCCGAGCGGTAGGATTATTCTTGCTTGCTTCTGCAGCCAGGATGGTTCCTCGACCCTCTTTCTTTCGCTCGATCAATCGTGGCGAATTTTAGTTGCTATCACATTCAGAGTGAGAGGCCACGAAGGAGTGTATAATAAGGAAAAAAAGAGGGCCAAGCTGCACATTTCTAAACCATATCTGTTGGCATCAGACATATGCTGATATTGGCTTTGGCTTTTGTCACTTTCTCCTATAGTTCTCTATTGCTGCTTCTCGTTCTTTCGTTTAGGCATTTCGATCTGGAACTGCACATAGCTATGTCATCTGAACCAAGATATGGTTTACAAACACTCATTGGCAACAGTAAAAGGATAAGAACAGTCCCCAAATGGTGGACTCTCGCACATCATCTTTTGGACCTTTTGGTTCACATAAACATAAAAACAATTGACGCCGTGCTGAAACTTCTGCGCCATTGCAGGTAAGCACACCTAAGACTGCAGAAACCCGGCGAATGAAAGAGCTGAAAAAGGGAGGCTGGGGAAGGAAGAAAGACACAAAGAATCATTCCCTTTAAAATCAGCTCGTTTTGTTTTCGCTTGTACATTAGCTCCCATTGTATACCCGTAGTGGGGACTGATTGGCTCGTTGCCAGCTTTTGGTATCCGCAAGGTGTAGGAGCACCAGTACCTGCCATTATCGCATTGCAGTGTGGCATGCAGTACTCGCTCGGTGATAAGCATCAAGAGCTGCATGTGTGGAGAACTAACCGCAGGTGCAGCCCCTCAACCCTTGGTTCCTTCCCTGACCCTTCCCTTTTCGTATGCCAGCTACGTGAGACACAGGGCCAGCGGTCCAGGTCTGTACTCAGCCCGGAAGAGGAAAAGAGGGAGAGAGTGTACCGTGTACTGTCTAAGCTTATCATGTTTGTACGTACAGCCATTGTTGAAACGCATGAAAGCAAAGGAGAAGTACAGACAGTAGCTAGCTTAGATGACGTGACATCTGCCTTGAGGAGCTTTCACTGACGGCAAAATGGAGGACAGTTGGTTCAGAGGGCGTTCGGTGAAAGAGACGGGCTTGCGTGTCGAATTATCGATACACGTACAAATGCAAGTCTTGAGAATAGTGATTTTGGAGGTTGTGTATCATGTTGGGAATTGCAGGTATTTACAGGGAGCGAAAAGTCCTTGGTGTGTTTGACGGTCACCAGCCGCGAGCAGCCGGTGTAGCAGCTGCATGTGCGCGTGGTCCGTATACGTAGGCAGGACTGCTCGTGATTTCGCCGGAAAAGTTCAGAGCTTCGCTTTGCTCGCCCTCACGTCCGATCCTGCCGCTTTTGACCACGAGACGTCGTGGGTTTTACTTATTATGGATGGTTGGTAACGAACGGGCTCGGTTCCCGTATCTGTCTCTTGCGCGCGGCCGGCCTGCGGCTTTGCTCCTTCCTGGCTTCCTGCCATCCGGTGCCTCAACCAGGACCTAGCTCGGCGGCCGCTGCCGATCAAAACAGCCCAACAAGCCCAAACATCATATCTAATCCACCTTTATGAAGGCCCAAAGCCCGCAAGACAAATACTACCGTCGTCCTGCCCGGCGACACGCCATTCCCCATATCTTTCCTCACCCACCCACTGACGGCCACCATCACCGTCGACCCGATCTCCGGCCACCGTTGCCATGTCGTCCACTACCGCGCTCCTCCTCCGCCCCACCTGCGCCACGACCCACTTGCTTCTGCACACGTCAGGCACAAGACCCAGCCCCAAATCACAGTTCCTCCGTCTCCACCCGCATCGCCGCCGCCAGCTCGCTCCCTGCCTCTCCCTCACGCCCACCACCGCTAGCAACAACAACACCCCTCCCTCTGCGCCACCTCCTGATCCGTCTCCCGCGCCGCCGCCGCCGCCGACACGGCCTTCTCTGCTCGCCGAGTGGTCCCCGCCACGGGCGATCTGGCGGGGGCTCTCGGCACTGCTCCTCGCGGGCCAGGTCTTCCACCGCGTCCTCACGGGCCGCGTCCACCGCCGCAATCTCCTGGCCCAGCTCCGCCGCGTGGGGCCCGGGAGCGCGGGGGTCGCCCTCCTCACCGCCGCCTTCGTCGGCATGGCCTTCACCATCCAGTTCGTACGCGAGTTCACACGCCTCGGCCTCCACCGCTCCGTGGGCGGCGTCCTCGCCCTCGCGCTCGCGCGCGAGCTCTCGCCGGTCGTCACGGCCGTCGTCGTCGCCGGCCGCGTCGGCTCCGCGTTCGCCGCCGAGCTCGGCACCATGCAGGTGTCGGAGCAGACGGACACTCTCCGCGTCCTTGGTGCCCACCCCGTCGACTACCTCGTTGTCCCACGCGTCCTCGCTTGCGTCCTCGCGCTCCCTGTCCTGAGCCTGATCAGCTTCGCGCTCGGCCTCGCGTCCTCAGCATTCCTGGCCGACTCCGTCTTTGGCGTCAGCGTCAGCATTATTTTGGAATCGGCGCGTAGAGCGCTGCGGCCGTGGGACCTGATCAGCTCATTGCTGAAATCTCAGGTGTTCGGTGCCATTATCGCGGTGGTAAGCTGTGCCTGGGGAGTCACAACCCATGGAGGAGCCAAGGGAGTTGGCGAGTCCACAACATCTGCAGTCGTGATTTCATTAGTTGGGGTCTTCATTGCAGACTTTGTTCTCTCGTGCCTGTTCTTCCAGGGTGCTGGCGATTCACTCAAGTATGCAATGGGTTGAAGCGGGGTCACGGCATAGGAGTTATTTTTGCTTTGTAGGGGTATAATATAGTCTTGTACATTAACAAGAATGGTGCAGAGGATTCAAAGAGGCGAGCATTGACATTGAAATATCAGCTACTCTCCAGTTTCCAGGTGCATTCATTTTTTCCCCTAATATCCATGAGAAGTCAATTAGTGCCTTTTTTGTTGTTGTACTACGCGTGTGCCCAATTGTTTGCGCTGGATTGATATATAACCTCACGCACAAGACTATTGATTGAAGCAGTGTAACACACGCTGATTGAAGTATAAGAAAATCTGGTTGCAATCTGTTTCAAGCAGCAATGTAAATACATATTGCTAGTATTTAGTACTCCCTCCGGTCCTATTTATTTGTCGTTTCAGACATAGGACACAGTTCACTTGCAAGTCATTTTCCTTGTCGGAAACGACAATTAATGGGGACCGGAGGGAGTATGATGGTTTCAGATAAAACAACAGTGAGGTTGCTTGTTGACCAGTTGGAACATATACACCAGGAAAGTACGTACATTGCTCTTAAGATTTTTTCTTTGTTGGGAGCATAGAGAATGCCGCTCTTATCTCTAGAAATCCATGGATGGAAAGGTCTAGGAAATAACTACTATAGTTTAGTAGCAACTCTGGAAGATAACATTTTAGCTGGACTTTATTGTTTCAAGTGGTACATAACAGTTCCCTGTCAGGAATGCTATATGTATTATGTATAACATATATTAGTATTCTCAATAAAATCATTGAGTGGGATAAGAAATTTTAGAACATCCTAATATTGCTAAGGTGGTATACTCGACGGAACAACCTTCGCACAAACATTACTGTATCTTTCTCTTAAAAAAAATTGGTATTCTAGATGTTTTAGGTGCTGTCAAACTACTCTGTAAGAACTTCTGTACTCTCGGGTCTATTTACCTATTTAATCACTATGAACGTAGCTACTGCTTATCCCATTGCTAACAATGTCATATCAATATTAGTTGATTTCACCGTCAGCAAACATCCATTTGTACGTCGAAAAAATCAGGGAGCGTAGGAGCGTAGAATCTGTTCTACAGTAAAGCAATCAAATAGGAGTGTGGGACGTAAGGGCAACATTGACTGATTGACCTAGCAATGTGTCGGTACCTGGCGAACCGGGTATCCAGAACCAGATATCCATAGATACAGGGAAGAAGGTACGTTGGGTCCCGCCCCCCACGGGGGCAAGATTTGGTATGGTCCCAGGGTGCCATGTGGCGTGCGGCATGGCCTTGCCTCTCCACTGAGGGAAAACCCGACACTACCACGTGTCCTGCAGCTCCAGGTTTGCCTCCGAGCCCTTGGAGGGGAAGTCCGGCGCTGTCACGTGTCTCGCAGCTCTGGGCCCGCCTCCTCGCTGAGATGAGGTTCGGCGCGTCCGCGAGGCCGCCAGCCCCGGACCTGCCTCCCCGCTGTAGGAAGGTCCGGCGCAACCATGTGTGCTGCAGCTCCGGACCCGACCTCCCTGTTGAGGGAAGGTCTGGAGCCGCCACGTGCCAGGCAACGCCGGGCCTAGGCCATCCTGCGGTAGCGGCAATGAAGGGAGATGTGCTCAGTGCGCCTAAACTAGAAGGACGCGCACGTTCCCTAAGTAAGCGGAAGCTCACACTCATAAGTCAATAGGTCAGTGGCCAGTCTTGTTATGATAGACTGGAGTCGAACTACTATGTACGACGGACGAATGAGAGGCCTCGACAAGACAGACAAGACGCGACCAACCATGATGAGGGGCTATCTGTAGCCCTGCAGCAGGACATGGCCAGGCGACACATTGAAGCTATTGTCAGAAGATAACATTTACTCCCAGATTTTAGGATAGATTTGATTGCTCCCGGGGCCACCTGTCGGGCCCTGGGCCCCACTTGTAAGCTGTCTGGCCTTGGACTATAAAAGGACCAGATAGCCATCGACTTAGACATTTTGGCTCAGATCTAGACACACGCTTGAGCAATACAACACACAAACCACCGTGGAGTAGGGTATTACGCCCAAGCGGCCCAAACCACGTAAATCCTTGCGTTCATCATTCGCTGAACTTAATCTTGCTAGGACTAGCCCCCGAAAATACATCGAACCTCCGTGAGCTGCTTCTGAGCAGGTCCGGGGGAGGTGTCAGTTAGACACCTCGACATTTGACGCGCCAGAAAGGGGGATTTTCCCTGCAAAGATCTTCGTCGGCAGCATGGTGAACGCTCGTTCCAATACTAGTTCTTCTAGGCCACAGCCCCGCCAGCAGGCGGCGGGTGAGGACCAAGCTTCATCCCACCCCAGGGATGGGCCCCGCTATAGGGCGAGAATATCTGGACCATCGCGTTGTTGCGCAGTCACTCCACCGATTGCAGGCCCACACAACACGACACAACGAACTCCTGCCGTGACAGCTGCTACAGCACCACCGGCGGCAAGCCTGGAAAGTGCACTCCTAGTCGCTCGTGCGCTACTCCGCAACGCACCGACGACAGGTGCCCCGCAGGGGGAAACCCAACAGTGGGTAAACAACGTCGACCATCTGGTCGTTGCTGCACTCCAAGCGACTCCGCAAGGCGGGAGGCGAGCGACACCGACGTTTGCTTCGCTGTCGCGTACGCCTACTGTCGATCGGCGGACTGCCGATAGCCGCTCAACAAGGCTCTCGATGGCAGACCTGCAGGTTGAGTTGCAGCGCTGTAGGGCTGGTGAGGACTGTCGAGTTGTCATCGAACGTCAACGGGAGCGGCGCCGCAATCTTGAAGCCGACTACAGCCTGCCAGGTCTGGACCCCAGGTGCATGACGCTCTCCCGCCACGTCAGGCGTACGTGGTACCCCCCGCGCAGCACGAGGCGTACGTTACGCCTCCCCCACTCCAGGAGTATGGTGTGCCTCCGTCGCACCAAGCACCTGTCGCCGCGCCTCAACACCACGCGTACGCAGTGTTGCGTGGCCATCAAGGTCACGCAACACTAAACATGCCGTCCGCAAGCACAGGCGGTGGGTGTGCAACTCTAGCTCCACACCTACGGAGGGTGGTGTGGCCCACAAGTTCCGGCCGCACACGCTGGAGAAGTATGATGGAAGTGTCAACCCAAGTGAGTTCCTGCAGATCTACTCCACCTCGATCCTAGGTGCGGGGGTGACGAGGTCATCATGGCCAACTACTTCCCTGTAGTCCTAGCCGGCCCAACCAAGTCATGGCTAATGAACCTGCCCCAAGGGTCCATCAAATCCTGGGAGGAGCTATACCGGCAGTTCGTGGCGAACTTCGGAAGCTCGTACGAGCGCTCTGGCACAGAGCTCGACCTCTACGCTGTCAGGCAACGCACGGGGGAGTCGTTGCGAACGTTCATCCAACAATTCTCCAAGGTGCGGAACACTATCCCGCACATCTCGAATGCACCCGTCATAGTTGCATTTAGACAAGGTATGAGGGATAGGAAGATGCTCAAGAAGCTCGCTACGCACGACGTGCGCGACGTCTCCGAGTTGTTCGCCTTGGCAGACAGATGCACCAAGGCTGTGGAGGGTCGTAACTGGCACGCTCGACCCTCCTTAGAGAGTGGGGAGCCCTCACAGTCCGAAGCGGAAGCCACTACCAGGGGTGGTGGCAGGAAGAAAAAGAACAGGGGCCGCGACAGGAGTAAACCGAGGTCCGAGGTTCCCATGGTGGTAGCTGCGGCAGCTGGCAGAGCCCGGGCCTTGCGCCAAGACAAGCGCCCATGCCAGTCACCTGAAGGTGATGACGCTGACTTCAAGTGCCCGGTGCACCGGACCAATGGTCACAGTGTAAGTGAGTGTCGGGAAGTCAAGAAGCTCGCATAGCGTTACCTCGAACAGAGGCAGAAGCAGTAGCGCCAAGAGAGTGAGCCTCCCCGCTAGAGGGAGGGTAAGAAGAAGCTTGATCCCGTGGAGGACAAAGACGAGGACATGGGGTACCAGGAGCCCCGCAAGACGGTGAAAGGCGTCTTCGCTAGTGCCGATTCGGACACAAGCAATGATCAGGAGTGTCGGAAGCTCCTGTATGTCATCTACGAGGAGGGGGGCCGCGGACCCCACGTCTCGGAATGCAATAAAAGTCATGCGACGGGTCGTGGATGCGGAGGCCCCGACACCAAGCCCTGCACCCCCACAGTAAGTGGATGAGTACGACAATTGCTTTTGATGCCATTGGAGCACTCCCGTTGCTTGTGGCTCCGACCATCGCCAACGTAAAGCTCCATTATGTGCTGATCGACGGCGGTACAGGCCTCAACCTCATCTCATCTGCTGCCTTCCAGAAGCTGCAGATACCCATGTCCCGGCTCATACCTTCGAGCCCGTTCTCAAGTGTAGGCCCGGGGAAAATCGTGCCCAGCGGTAGCATCCACCTCCCGATAACCTTCGGTACTCCGGAGAACTACCGCTCGCAGAGCGTCCTGTTCGATGTGGCGGACATTGAGATTCCGTTCAACGCCATCATCGGAAGGCCAGCGTTGTACCAGTTTATGGCCGTAGCTCATTACGACTATCTAGTCTTGAAGATGTCGACGCCATCTGGAGTCCTCAGGGTCAAGGGAGATCGCACTGTGGCGGTGTCAGCCTTGGAGCAACTCCAAGCACTCGCTGCAGGGCGGGCCTCGGGCCTTGACAATGCGAGGGAAGGCTGACCAAGCCAAGGCCCGTCCCAATGGACCTCCACCGCAGCTCCGCGCGTGCTGCCCCCCGAAGACGACGTCCCAGTAAAGGTCATCAGAATCGACTCCGAGGCTGCCAGACGACCCACATAGCAGGTAACCTGGACAGCAAATAGGAACTCGCGCTCGTCACCTTCCTTCGGGACAATGTCGATGTGTTTGCCTGGGAACCATCGCAGATGCCCGGATCCCCAAGGAGGTGATTGAGCACCATCTGAAGATCTACCCCGACGCCCGCCTGATACAACAAAAGCCCCAGAAGCAGTCTGTTGAGCGTCAAAACTTCCTTCGAGAGGAGATTAAGAAGTTGCTCGACGCTGGCTTCATCCGGGAGGTCCACCACCCTCGATGGCTGGCTAATCCTGTTGTCGTCCCCAAGGTTGGCGGGAAGCTTCGGATGTGCATCGACTGCACCAACCTAAACAAAACAAGGCATGTCCAAAGGATCCATTCCCAATCCCTAGGATAGATCAAATTGTAGACTCTACGTCAGGTTGTGATCTGTTGTGTTTCCTAGACGCGTATTCTTGTTTCCATCAAATACCTATGTCTAGAGATGATGAAGAACACACTGCTTTTGTAACAGTAGATGACTTGTATTGTTATGTCTCCATGCCTTATAGTTTTAAGAATGCTCTCCCTACTTTTGTACGTGCAATGCATAAAACATTTGGGGACCTCATTAGAGACCTGGTAGAAGTGTATGTCGATGACATCGTGGTAAAAAGCAAAAACTGCGTGTCTTTCCTAGACAGCTTAGCGCAAGTCTTCAGTATGCTACGTGTTATGCGCACGATGTTGAACCTCGAAAAGTGTGTCTTCGGGGTCTCTTCTGGGAAGCTGCTTGGATTCCTGGTCTCTCACCGTGGAATCGAAGCTAACCCCGAGAAGATCAAGGCGATAGAGCTGATGCGGCCCCCGGCACATATCAAGGATGTGCAGAAGCTTATAGGGTGTCTAGCAGCCCTCAGCCGGTTCATCTCGAGACTAGCGGAGTAAGCACTCCCCTTCTTCAAGATTCTCCGGAAGGTAGGTCCCTTTGTGTGGACCGAAGAGGCGGAAGCGACGTTACACGAGCTCAAAGAGCACCTAACGTCCCTGCCCGTTATGGTGGCGCCAGAACCCGACGAGCCCTTGCTGCTATATATCTCCGCGACAACCGAAGTGATCAGCATGATTCGATTGTTCCCCCGGAGGACCTACTCCCGTCTGTTTATCGACTCTATAACATACATCATGTGTAATTACAGACTCACTTCCGTGATTCTAAGCATAAAACTTACGGAGGTGCTCGATGTTCCAAGGATTAGGAAGTGGAGTCCCATCCTTGGTTGCCAAGCGAACGCATCCGGGTCGGGATACTTTGATCACTCAAAATGGACCTTCCCATCTGGGGAAAACTTTGTTCATTCCTTCATGAGTTAGTATCTTCCAAAGCACCAGATCGCCTTCCTGGAGCTGTCTGTTGCACACATGCCTTTGATGATAGCGCCAGAGCGCTTGGCGATAACATGCATTCCGAATAGCTGCTTGGCCCCTTCCCTTGTCGACGAGGTCAAGGTCTTCACGCCGGAGCTGATCCTGCATGGCTTCGTCGAAGGTCCAGACCCGGAGGGACCCTAAGGTGATCTCCGGATGAAGGACCGCTTCAGCTCCGTACACCAGGAAGAATAAAGTCTCTCCAGTTGACCAGTTTGGAGTTGTCCTGTTCGCCCATAGTGTGGATGGAAGCTCCTTAATCCAGTTAGCTCCGTGTTTTTTCAAGCGTTCATATGTGCGCGTCTTGAGTCCCTTAAATATTTCTGCATTTGCTCTCTGGGCTTGGCCATTACTTGCTGAGTGAGCTACTGAAGCGTAGCTTAGTTGAATGTTGAGGTCTTCGCAATATTCTTGGAATGCAATACTTGTAAATTGAGTTCCGTTGTCAGTTATGACTTTGTTCGGAACTCCAAATCTGCATATAATGGACTTCAAGAACTTGATTGCTGATTGCTTGTTGATTGTTACAACTGGAGTTGCTTTCAGCCACTTGGTGAACTTGTCGATGGCGACATACAGGAACATGTAACCTCCAACAACTTTTGGGAAAGGTCCCAAGATGTCCATACCCCACACAACGAATGACCATGTAGGAGGTATTATTTGTAGCGATTGAGCCGGTGTGTGAATCTGTTTTGCGTGGAACTGACATGCTTCACATTTTTTCACTAGCTCAACCGCATCCTGAAGTGCTGTAGGCCAGTAAAAGCCATGCCAAAAGGCTTTACCGACCAGCGTACGAGAAGAAGCATGGTTCCCGCACTCTCCTCCATGGATTTCCGCAAGGAGCTCGCAACCTTCTTCCCTTGCAATGCACCGCACTGGTAGAGATCCCCTTCTACCAACGTGTATCTTTTATCCAATCTGACGATCCGGTCAGCGGATGCACTGTCTTCAGGAAGGATATTGTCTTTCAAGTAACTCCGGATCTCTGAGATCCATGCATCGGAGCTTACTTGAGCTTCTGAGTCTTGGTGCTGGGTTGCTCGGAGCTTCCAAAAGCACCTACAATCCTTGGTGGACGCCATGGTAGCAGGGCCACTGGGACTGCCAACTTCGAGGTGCTGGTCTCGCCCCCTTCGCACAGTTCGGCAGGCTGAGCTGTTGTTTTTGACAACCTACGGACGAAGGTTCCGTCAGGAGCCGAAGCTCCGGTTGAGGCTTTCATTGAGAGTTCGTCGACTTCAGCGTTATGAAGACGCTGAACATGATGGAGATCCAGGACTTCGAAGTCCTTGTGAAGCCTCTGGACTTTAAGGAGATAAGCAGCTAATTGAGGATTGTTGCAGGAACATTCACCTTTCACTTGTTTGATGATGAGTTGTGGATCTCCCTTTACCAACAACTGTTTGACACTATAAGATAGTGCCACCTCGAGTCCATAGATGAGGGCTTCATACTCTGCCTTATTGTTGGTTGCCTTGAAATCAAGGTGTACCATGTACTTGACCTTCTCCCCAGTCGGAGCCAGGAGAAGGATTCCAGCTCCGGCCCCCTGCTTTTGCACGGAGCCGTCGAAGTAGAGAGTCCAGTGAGGCTCGGTGAATACCGGAACCTTTGGTTCTGGTTTTTGCTCACTGTGGCTCCCAGGGTTTGATGGAGAGGGAGTCCATTTCGCCACGAAGTCAGCCAAGGCTTGACTTTTGATTGCTTGCCGTGACACAAATTCTAGATCGAACTCGGCCAGTTCCGCTGCCCACTTTGCAATGTTTCCAGTAGAGTTAGAGTTATGCAAAATAGCACGCAGTGGAAAAGAAGTTACCACTGATATTTTGTGGGCTTGGAAGTAGTGACGAAGCTTCCTTGAGGCAATAAGGACTGCGTAAAGGAGCTTATGCACCTCAATGTATCTTGTTTTGGCGTTGTGGAGTACTTCACTGATGAAGTACATGGGGTGTTGGATGGTCCAGACCCTATCAGAAGGACTCAGAGCTTCCTCTCCATCGACCCCGACCCTGCTGGAGGGTTCCGAACCTTCATGTCGTGCTTGTTGGATCCTCCCGGAGGGGTCCAAAACTTCTTCTTGTTCGACCCGGACCTCGCTAGGAGGATTTAGATCATCTTGGTCATCCAGGTGAACCTCCTCAAACGTATGAGGTTGATCCCCTAGCACTTCATTTTGAGGTTCCATGTCTGGGAGATGAGACCCAGTCGCGTCTTCAGGTGATTTCGGACCCTTTCGGAGGGGTTTGGACTCCTGGATTGGATGTGACTCCAGTCTTTCCGCAACCAGGACCATACTGACAACTTCGGTGGTTGCCGAAATGTAAAGTAGTAAAGGCTCACCAGGATTAAGAGCTACCAATATCGGTAGTGTGTTGAGGAGTTGTTTCAGCTCTTGAAACGCCTTTTCTGCTTCTTCAGACCAATGAAACGGTCCGGACTTCCTCAAGAGTTTGAAGAAGGGTAGCGCCCGCTCTGCCAGTCCTGAGATAAATCGACTGAGCGCAGCTAGGCATCCAGTTAGCTTCTGGACATCTTTAATGCGGGTTGGGGGCCGCATATCTTCTATAGCCTTTATCTTTGTCGGATTTGCATCAATTCCACGGTGAGTCACCAAGAACCCTAGAAGCTTCCCAGAGCTAACCCCGAAGGCACACTTGTCCGGGTTCAGCTTGGTGCGCAGCTTGTCGAAGACGGCTTGTAAGTTGTCAAGGAGTGACTCCTTGTTTTTGATCTTCACAACGATATCATCAACATACACCTCCATCAAGTCTCTAATTAGCTCTCCAAATGTTTTGTACATAGCTCGCATAAATGTTGAAGCAGCGTTTTTAAGACCGAATGGCATAACAATATAACAATACAATACATCTACTGTTATGAAAGATGTATGCTCTTCATCTTCCTTAGACATTTGGATTTGATGATATCCAGTTTATGCATCTAAGAAACATAATAGCTCACATCCGGAGGTGGAGTCCACTATCTGATCTATTATAGGTAGTGGAAATGGATCCTTTGGACATGCCTTATTTAAGGTGGTGTAGTCGATACACATCCGAAGCTTCCCACCGGCCTTAGGTACAACAACCAGTCGGATGAAGTTTGCCAGCCATTTTGGATGGAAAACTTCCCGAATGAATCCAGCTTCGAGCAACTTCTTGATTTCCTGTCGGATGAAGTTTTGTCGCTCAATTGATTGCTTCCGGGGCTTCTGGTGTACAGGCCATGCGTCTGCTAAATCTTTAGATTGTGCTCAATCACCTCCCTAGGGATCCCAGACATTTGTGACAGTTGCCCGGCAAACACATCGACACTAGCCCGGAGGAAAGTGATGAGCGTGAATTCCTATTTGTTGTTCAGACCTCCCGATATACGGGTAGTCTGAGCAGCATCGAGACCGATTTGGACGACCTTGACGTGAACGTCGGCGTCGCCGCTTGGTTGCACACGGGGTGCAGAGGTAGAGCCTTTATGACGAATGCTAAGAGGATTCAGAGCTACCTCCTTTCCAGATACTCCCTCTTGCGCTGTGGTAAGCGCATAGAGTTCTTCTAGAGCGGTAACTCCTACGTTGCGATCTCCGCGGATCCGGAGAACACCCGTGGGTGTTCGCATCTTCAACACCAAGTAGCCATAATGGGCAGCAACCATGAACTTGTATAAAGCTGGTCTGCCCAAAATGGCATTAAATGGCAGACTGATCTGCGCAACGTCGAAGACCAATTTCTCAGTTCTGTAGTTCTCCCGAGTTCCGAAGGTCACTGGGAGAGTGATGGAACTGAGAGGAGTAATGGTTCCCAGACCTACTTTGGAGAAAGGTCGAGATGGGCGAAGGTCCGAAGGCCGGAGCTGAAGCTTAACGAAAGCTTCGAAGCTTATAAAGTTTAGCCCGGAACCTCCATCCACCATTACATGGTGGATTTGAATATTGTTAATGGTGGGTGCCACCATCAACGGGAGTTGGCCAGCTCCAATCATGTTTCGGGGGCAGTCCGAAGCATCTAAAATGATGGGAGTATCCATCCACTTCCGATGTGGCTCCACCTTAGCAGTGGGAGCTGCCACGGCCATGTCCCGCCGCATTGTCTTGAGGATGTGGCGAGAGGTGATGTTCGAAGAACCACCATAGATGGTGTTCAGGCTCTTCCAACGCTCGTTGTCAGAGACGTCGGAGTCGTCATCGACAGTGTTGTAGACGGCTTTCAAGACCTTTTGGGGTCCTGGAAACCTAGCTCCTCTTCGGCTGGTGCTTCGTCGACTTTTTGTTTTCCTTCCCATTGACGGAAAGGAGCTTTTTCCCAGCGCTTGTTATAGCGCTCGGCAAGGTTCTAGACCTCCCGACATTCTTCCAAGCTGTGTCGGTTTGTCTTGTGAATCGGACACCATGCTTTGGAACTGTTACTGTCTTCTGATGAAGGACGAGGTCGCTTCTCGGGGCGTGGCCCCCGACTTCTAGGAGCTGCGGCAGTAGCAGCGACTGGAGCGCCGACTGACTGCTTCTTTTTGTCATTGGGCTTCTTTTTCTTCTTGCCGCTACTAGAGGTAGCGACTTCAGTTTTGGAGGACTTCTGGTTGGCCTCTGGAGCTGGCTTAGAATGCATTTCACGACCCTCCGCAGCTCTAGCACATTTGTCGGCTAGGCTGAAGAGTTCTGTGACGCTGGTAACTTCTTTAATAGCCAGCTTCTCCAACATCTTCTTATCTCGAACACCCTGTCTGAATGCAATGATAACAGAAGAGCTCGAGATTGAAGGAATAGTATTTTATACCTGAGAAAACCGCTGGATGAAGGATCACAGCGATTCCTCCGATATCTGCTTTACAGCAAACAGATCCAATTCAGTGCCAGGCCGGTGTTCACGGCTCCTAAGATATACTAACAAATCATCCCCGACAACGGCGGCAGAAATGCTTCTTGGTATTTCTTAACACCACAAATCATCTCCGGTAAAGATGTGATCCGCAAGCGCACAGAAGATACTGTTAAGGAGGATTCCCCGAATACCTAAAATAGAGATGATCATAGAAAAAGTGAAATATTTTATAGACATTTCACCCATGAGTATTCCCAAGGGTATCGTATTTATCCCAATGGAAGGCAATGGAGTAATGTATATACTACTCTTATGGTCAAGCTATGGGATACTAATCAATTATCCGGACAGGGGGTAAGTTGATAATAGGGGTAGTGTGACACACACCTAAGTAATCTATTCTAAAGGGTAAATGGGTCCTAGAGGGAGATTGGATTAAGAGTTAGAGAGTTGCTCCTACAATGCTCCTAATACATATACATAGCCTAAGGTAGATACTATTGGTCATGTTAATGATGAATTCATATGCAATACTATTCAACACATTGGGCACGGGCTTACCCCTAGCAATACTAGGGCGACTCCCGCCAAGAGCCTATGGCATAGTCGAACGTGGAGAATTACAAAGGACAGATAGGGCTATCACCACCTACTGCCCACCTCTTCAATCCGTGGGTCTACGAGACATCCAACGCTACTTAAATACCCTAGCACCATGCTAGCATACTAAGCAAATACTTTAAGAGCTGCAGCATAAACCATCTTAAGGCAATGAACTAAATCATCGTTGAACCAATGTTGATTGCATAACATAGTTATTCATATTAACATAATCATATCATAACTACATAGACTATAGTGGGGGTCTATAGTGTTTATGACCATAAGATGTGATCATCATTTGAGTCTCTACTCTTTCCCTATGTGCGCTTGTTCGACTTGTTTCTTCTTCTTGAAGAACTTCTTTGGTTGAGGCTTTGCTTCTTTGGTTTTCTTCTTGTTCTCTTCATATGGGCAATCAACTATAAAATGGCTATACTCACCACAATTATAGCATATGCCCGCCTCAACTTTGGCTTTTGTCGGTACCCTGCGTACCGTATACCCCTTGAGATTGTAAAGATCCCAAGGAAATGTCATCTACTTGATTTGAAGACCTTCGGAGGCCCACATGTGAGACATAACCGGATCCGCTTCCCCAACATGGTTAGTCCCAGGGTCGCCACGTGTACCATCAAACCGGAGATACCACCCACAAGGGGGAAGCTTTGGGCTATGTACCATAACGGCACCCCCAGACCTAACCCCAGACCGAGGGAAGCTCTGAAACTGACACGTGTCTGGTGGCATCGGACCTATCTGTTCCCCACAGTATGCTCCGGAGCTGCCACGTGTCCAACCGTCGGATCTTCAGCCTCAAACCTCCGGTAGACTCCACAACGGCTCCGGATCTTCAAAAGGGAATCAAGGACTTCAAGACCCGATTAAGTGTCATTAACTATGTTAATGACACACGATTGGACGACCCTTATTACCAGTAACGGCGCTGTCAAAGCCCGTAACTCGGTCATTAAGGGTAATTAAGCGCATCAAATGTGTATCAATATTAGTAGCCGCTCGGGCCACATGTCGGGCCAGGCCAACTTGTAACGGTCTGTCCTTGTACTATAAAAGGACAGTCCGACGATACATAGAGGACATCTGGTCTGATCGGCTCACACGCGCTCTCAACTCACGTCACCTGAGTTGAGTTCATACATCCAATACAACACCAACACACCCCGTGGAGTAGGGTATTACGCTCAGGCGGCCCGAACCACGTAAATCTTTGTGTCTCCCGTGTAATTTTACATTTCACCTTCTTGAATATCCGCGCGCCCACACCGAACTTCAAACTCCGCAAACACTTTTAGTAGTGTCGGGAGATCTGCCGGATCAAAACCACCGACAGTTGGCGCGCCAGGTAGGGGGCGCCTGAGATTTCAAGAATGGTGAACTCAGCTGCTGAATCATCCAATGGTCATCCCGCTGTTCAAGCCGCTGGGGGCAATCCCTCTAATATGTAGCCACCAGTAGGAACCTCAGTTCCAGGAGGAGTCACACTTCCACCACCGCCGCCTCCACCAGCAAATCAAGCTGGGCAGCGCGATGGTGCACCGGCGTCAATCAATGCGTCGGCGAATCATGACAACCCAGAACACGCGCTCCATGCAGCACATGCTCTCCTTTAGCGCCCACCACCTCCGGATGCATCCCGGGATGCAATGGAGCAGTGGAGGGCCGATGTGGAACACTTGGTTGCAGCAGCAGCCGACCGCATCAGTAACCAGGGTCCTCCTCCTTCAGGACAGGCCCCGTCGCAGCGACGGACCTTGTCTGGCAGACTTGGTCCACACGTTTCCAACAACAGGAGACGTGCTGTGTCACACCAAGTGACGTCGTTGCCCTCCGGGGCGCGACACACTCACACGGTATCAAGGCTTTCAACTCATGACCTCCGGGCGGAGCTTTATCGCCGATACCGTCAACAAGACGACCGAGTCCATATCGAGCGTGCTCGTGAAAGACGAGAAGCTCAGGACATTCCTGCTCCTGAAGGAGTAGGAGGAGGCTGTTCAGCCCTGGCCATGCATCTGCGTATGGTCAGGTGGCCACAGAAATTCCGGCCTCACCTACCGGAGAAGTTTGGCGGGACCGTTAATCCCGTCGAATTTCTTCAGATTTACTCCACTGCTATCCTGGCAGCTGGAGGAAATGAGGCCGTAATGGCCAACTATTTTCCAGTGGCTTTAACTGGGACCGCCCGGTCCTGGTTTATGAGCCTTCCACCCAACTCCGTCAACAGTTGGGAGGAGTTGTGCTGACAGTTCACCGCCAACTTCGGGAGTTCATACACCCGACCAGGCACCGAACTTGACCTTTTTGCAGTCGTGCAAAAAGGGGGGAATCCCTGCGATCATTCATCCAGAGATTCTCTCAGGGACGAAACACTATCCCTTCTATCTCTAGCGCTTCTGTCATTGTGTCATTTAGACAGGGCGTACGGGATAAGAAGATGTTGGAGAAACTGGCGATCAAGGAGATCACCAGTGTCACGAAACTCTTCAGCTTGGCCGACAAATGTGCCAGGGCTGCGGAGGGCCGTGAAATGCACTCCAAACCACCTCCGGAGGATCGCAAGAAATCCTCCAAAGGCGAAGCCACTACCTCCGGGAGTGGCAAAAAGAAGAAAAAGACCAACGGCAAAAAGAAGCCGTCGGACGACGCATCTAATGCTGCAGCTGCTGCAGCTCCGGGTCGCCGGGGGCCACGCCCCGAGAAGCGACCTCGACCGTCTTTTGAAGACGGTGGCAAACCCAAGGTGTGGTGTCCAATTCATAAGACGGACAATCACAGTTTGGAAGACTGCCGGGAGGTCCAAAACCTTGTCGAGCGCTACAACAAGCGCCGGGAAGAAGTTCATTTCCGACAGAGGGAAGGAAAACAAAAAGTTGATGAAGCTCCGGCTGAAGAGGAGTTAGGTTTTCAGGATCCAAAAAGGTCCTGAAGGCCTTCTACACCTCCATCGACGACGATTCTGACGTCTCTGACAACGAGCGTCGGAAGACCATGAACACCATTTTTGGTGGATCATGGGACATCACCTCCCGCCGCGTCCTCAAGACAATGCGTCGGGACATGGCCGCTGTAGCTCCTACAGCTAGGGTGGAGCCTCATCGGAAGTGGATGGACACAACCATCACTTTTGATGCTTCGGACTGCCCTCGAAGCATGGTTGGAGCAGGCCAGTTACCTTTGATGGCATCTCCTACCATCAATAACATTCAGCTCCACCGTGTTATGGTAGACGGAGGTTCGGGGCTGAGCCTCATAAGCTTCGAAGCTTTTACCAAGCTTCAGCTCCGACCTTCGGATCTTCACCCCTCCCGACCTTTCTCCGGAGTAGGTCCGGGAGCCATTACCCCACTCGGTGCTATTACTCTCCCCGTGACCTTCGGGACCCGAGAGATGTATCACACTCAGAAGTTGGTCTTTGATGTTGCTCATATCAACTTACCTTTCAACGCCATTTTGGGTAGGCATGCCTTGTACAAATTCATGGCAGCTGCTCATTATGGCTACCTGGTGTTAAAGATGCCAACACCAGTAGGCGTTCTACGGATCCGCGGAGATCGCACTGCCAGAGTAACCGCTCTGGAAGAACTTCATGCGCTTACTACAGCGCAAGAGGAGGACTCCAGGCAGGAGCAAGCTCCAAAACCCCCGAGCATTCGTCAACGAGGCTCGACTTCTGCACCTCGTGTGCAGCCAAGCGGCGACACCGACATTCCCGTCAAAGTTGTCCAAATCGGTCCCGATGCCGCTCAGACCACCCGTATATCGGGGGGACTGAATGACAAATAGGAACTCGCGCTCAACGCTTTCCTCCGGGCTAATGTCGACGTGTTTGCCTGGCAACCGTCACAAATGCCTAGGATCCCCAGGGAAGTGATTGAGCACAATCTGAAGATCTACCCTGACGCCCGACCCGTGCATCAGAAGCCTCAGAAGCAATCCGTGGAGCGACAGAACTTCATTCGACAAGAAGTGAAGAAGTTGCTCGAAGCTGGATTCATCCGAGAAGTCTTCCATCCAGAATGGCTGGCAAACCCAGTCGTTGTGCTTAAGGCCGGCGGGAAGCTTCAGATATGTATGGACTACACAACACTAAATAAGGCGTGTCCAAAAGATCCATTCCCACTACCTAGAATAGATCAGATAGTGGATTCCACCTCCGGGTGTGAATTACTGTGTTTCCTAGACGCATATTCTGGGTATCATCAAATCAGAATGTCTAGGGAAGATGAAGAACATACCTCTTTCATCACAGTAGATGGATTGTATTATTATACAGCCATGCCATTTGGTCTCAAGAATGCAACTTCAACCTTTGTACGACCTATGTACAAAACTTTTGAAGAACTCATTAGAGACATAGTGGAAGTGTACGTCGATGACATCGTGGTCAAGGTCAAGAACAAGGAGTCACTCCTTGACACCTTACAGGCTGTCTTCGACAAGCTGCGGGTCACCCGCACAAAGCTAAACCCAGACAAGTGTGTCTTCGGGGTTAGATCCGGAAAACTTCTTGGTTTCATGGTAAATCACCGGGGCATAGAGGCTAATCCGACGAAGATCAAAGCCATTGAAGACATGCGGCCACCAGCCCGCATCAAGGATGTCCAAAAGCTGAGTGGATGTCTAGCAGCCCTCAGCCGGTTCATTTCAAGACTGGCGGAACGGGCACTTCCCTTCTTCAAGTTATTGAGGAAGTCCAGACCATTCCAATGGTCTGAAGAAGCAGAAAAGGCGTTCCAGGAGCTAAAACAGCTCCTCACCATCCTACCAACTCTGGTAGCTTTGAACCCTGGTGAGCCTTTGCTGCTTTACATTTCAGCAACTGACGAAGTCGTCAGTATGGTCCTGGTTGCGGAGAGACCAGGACCATCCCATGCTTAGGAATCCAGACCCCTCCGGGAGGGTCCGAAGGTTCCTGAAAGTGAGTCTGGGTCCCAGTTCCCAGACTTGAGTCCACAAGAAGTTACTTCAGAAGACCCAGACCCCTCCGGGAGGGTCCATGTCGCTTCTGAAGAAGCTCCGGGTCCCTCCAGCAAGGACCCGAAGGTCCCTGAAGAAGGTCCGGATCCCTCCGGGAGGATCCGGGTCAATGAAGAGGAAGCTCCGGGCCCCTCCGGGAGGGTCCGGACCATCCAGCGCCCAATGTACTTCATCAGTGAAGTACTTCATGACGCCAAGACTCGATACCTAGAGGTGCATAAGCTGCTCTATGCAGTTCTTATCGCCTCCAGGAAGCTTCGCCATTACTTCCAAGATCACAAGATTTTAGTGGTGACTTCTTACCCACTTCGAGCAATATTGCATAATCCCAATTCAACTGGGAATATTGCAAAGTGGACAGCGGAATTGGCCAAATTCGATCTCGAATTCATTCCAAGACAAGCAATCAAGAGTCAAGCATTGGCAAATTTTGTGGCGGAATGGACTCCCTCTACATCAAAACCTGGGGGCCCCAGTGAGCAGAAGCCGGAACACAAGGCTCCGGTCTTCACCGAGCCTCACTGGACCCTCTACTTCGATGGCTCCATGCAAAACAGGGGGCCGGAGCTGGAATCCTTCTCCTCGCACCAACCGGGGAGAAGGTAAAATACATGGTACACCTTGACTTCAAGGCGACCAACAACATGACGAAGTACGAAGCACTCATCTACGGACTAAAGGTGGCACTGTAATAGGGTGTCAAGCAGTTGCTGGTCAAGGGAGATTCACAACTCATCATTAAACAAGTGAAGGGTGAATGCTCGTGCAACAATCTCCAGCTAGCTGCTTACCTCCTTGAAGTCCAGAGGCTTCAGAAGGACTTCGAAGTCCTAGACCTCCACCACGTCTAGCGTGTCCACAACGCTGAAGCCGACGAACTCTCGACGAAAGCGTTAACTGGAGCTCCAGCTCCTCATGGAACTTTTGTCTGGAGGTTGTGAAAACCCACAGCTCAGCCTGCCGAACTGAGCGAAGGGGGCGAGATCAGCATCCCGAAGCTGATGGTCCCGATGGCTCTGTTACCATGGCAGCCATCAAGGGTCGTAGGTGCTACCGGAAGCTCCGAGCAACCCAACACGCAAGACTCAAATGTTCAAGTTAGCTCTGATGCATGGACCTCGGAGATCCGGAGCTACTTGAAAGACAACATCCTTCCTGACGATGATGTATCTGCTGACCGGATAGTCAGATTGGCTAAATGATACACATTGGTAGAAGGGGATCTCTACCGGCGCGGTGCCAACAGCGTCCTAATGCGGTGCATCACAAGGGAAGAAGGCTGCGAGCTCCTCATAGAAATCCATGGAGGCGAGTGTGGGAACCACGCGTCTTCCCGCACGCTGGTCAGTAAAGCCTTCCGACATGGCTTCTACTGGCCTACAGCACTCCAGGATGCAACTAAGCTGGTGAAGAAATGTGAAGCATGCCAATTTTATGCAAATCAAATTCACACACTGGTTCACCTTTCCCGGAAGGTCTGCAAAGTTCATGCAACGCTTGTCACAGTCTCAGGACTAAAAGTGTGGCTAGCTACCCTGGGTCAAACGAGAAATGAAACACGCTTAGCCTGGTTCCGTACCCTAAGAGTGTACTTGTTTCCCCTGTACCCCGGACCTATAATGAAAGACATTTTCATGTGAAACAGACTCCACGTGCATTTACTTTGTACAGACTCAACATTTTTTATTTTTCGCTTTCTTGTCTATAACAAGGACGTGCAATTCCTAAGAAATTTTAGTTTGACCGGTTCATATACCATTCGAGCTGTATTGTCGATTCTTTTGGATTCAAATATTGTTCATGGCCCACTCGCCTGAATGTCGCCAAGCAATCTAGGGCCGGAGTGTGCTATCGACTTAGCCTGGTCAAGCAATGTCGGCGGTTTGGAACCGGCAGATCTCCCTACACTACTAAAGTGATAGGGGAGTTTGATGTTCAGTGTGGGCGCGCGGAGATTCAAGAAGGTGAATAAGAATTGACACAGGAGACACAAGAATTTACGTGGTTCGGGCCGCCTGAGCGTAATACCCTACTCCACGGACGTGTTGGTGTTGTATTAGCGGTATGAGCTTGTGATGAGCGTATGAGGCGCGTGTGTCTCTCGTAACGTGTCGTCGGCCTGTGCTTTTATAGTACAAGGGCAGGCCGTTACAAATTGGCCTGACCCGACATGTGGCCCCGGCGGTTATTAGTATTGATACACGTTTAATTGCACATAATGATCCTGTAACGGGCTTTGACAACACCGTTACTGGTGTTAAGATCGTCCGTTTAAGTGTCATTAATATAGTATTAATGACACTTAATCGGGTCTTCAAGTCCTTGATTCCCCTTTGAAGATCCGGAGCCGTTGTGGGGTCTTACGGAGGTTAGGGGTTGAAGATCCGACGGTTGGACACGTGGCAGCTCCGGAGCATACTGTGGGAAACAGGTAGCTCCGGGGCTACCCGACACGTGTCAGGTCTGGAGCTTCTCTCGGTCTGGGATTAAGTCCGGAGGTGCCATTTCGGTACATGGCCCGGAGCTTCCCCCTTGTGGGCGGTAGCTCCGGTTTGGTAGTACACGTGGCGACCCAGGGATTAACCATGTTAGAGAAGCGGGTCCAGTTATGTCTGACATGTGGGCCCCCGAGGGTCTTCAAACCAAGTAGATGACTTTCCTTTGATATCTTTGTAACCTCAAGGGGTGTACGGTTTCTAGGGTACCGATAGTGGCCCCCTGGACCTACCTCCGGGGAAGATCACTGGGGTGAAGTCATTCCGCCGGAGGTGGGTCGATCCTCGCGACTCTTGAACTGAGTCTTCAAGGGTCTTTGAAGGTGCCGTTGGAAGGGATTTATAGTTAGATCCCCGCCGCGTGGCGCACCTCGTGCAGCAGATGAGATCTTTGATGTGCGGATCTCACGCAATTGAAGGTCGCCGGTTCCCGATACGAAAACCGTATCGGTTCCGCGCGCCTTGTCAGGCCGCCGCCTTTGGGTTTCCCGCCTCGTGATGACAACCGTTCGCCTGGGTAAGAGCCTCGACTTGATCGTCGGGGTGGTCCCGGGCCCTCTTGTCATCGGCAGGGTGAAATTTTTGAATGGTATCTTCGATTTCCTTGCGGTTTCCATCCAAGCGTTGCGAGGGATTACTTAAGAAGGAAAGCGCGCACCGTCGGGAGTTCTTTACGCCTCTCATCTGATCTTGCGCTCAAACTCCCAACTCGTGCTTCGCTCTTCTTCTCTTGCCTAGCCGTGCCGCGATGGAGTTGGGTCTCCGCGAGAGTCGTTTGAAGATCGACGGTGATTTGAAGAAGGTCCGGGCCCTCATGGGGTGGTCCTCGAACTTCTTCAACCGCTCAGTCCGTGCCGGCGGAGAGCTCCCCTTCGAGAAGGAGCACGCCGGCGAATGTGTGTACTTTTCCTCGTACGCCATGGTGGGGTTGATCCCGCCTTTTTCTTCCTTTTTCTTGATGCTGCTAGACTTCTATAGTCTGCAGTTATACCACCTTGGCCCTCACTCCATTCTCCTCGTGTCTATCTTCGTCCACTTCTGTGAGATGTGGGTGGGCATCCCCTCCTGCATTGAACTCTTCCGGACCTTCTTCACCGTCCACACCACTGGCCGGAGCAATGAGTACCTTGGCTTCTACTACTTCGTGAAGCGCAAGAAGTGCCCATTCAAGTACCTCCGGTCGTTTCCTTCTGGGAAGTGGGATGACTAGAAGAAAGACTGGATAGTCGTCAGGGTGGAGGAGCATGAGAGGCTGGAGCTGCCCGATAGTCTGCGCGACATCGACACGACGATCTGGAGTGAAGCTCCGGTGCTGGGGGAAGCTTTTGACTCTGCTTTAACCAGGATCCGCCAATGCGTGGAGGGAGGATTGACTCCTCAGGCGGTATTTTGCAATTTTCTGGTCAACAGGTGGGCGCCGCTGAAGAGGAGGGAGAAACTCGCTTGGGCCCTCAACAGCGTGATGGACGACGACCGGGTTGAGACCGGGTTGAAGTCCAACATGGTGGGGAAAACCTTGGAGTTCCACCTCAAGAAATTCCAGCACGGCATCGACGTCGACGGTGATGACTTGACTCCCCCGTCGGCCTTCCTCCCTCTGAACGTGGAAGTGGAGTTCAGCAGGGAGCTCCGGCGAAAGATGCCCAGACTTGACGACCTTGGTGTCGTCGGGAGAAGATCAACCACCCGGGTGGCGATCCCCGGAATGCCCGAAGATGGCTCCGTCCCTGCCCCAAAGCCAAGGGTCGAGGTCGTCGACAAGGGCAAGGAGCTGGCTGATGAACCAGAGAGCCAGAAGAGGAAGCTGCAGTATGCCGACGGAAGGTCCGTCAGGCCCGCTACTTCCGCCTTGGTTCCTTCTCCCCGGAGGGGAAGGTCTTCTACCACCGTGGCGACTGTCCCTGTAATGGGGTCCTCCTGGAACGAGACCGTTCCTGTAGTGGGGTCCTCCCAGAGCACGTCTGTTCCCGCGGTGGGATCCTCCCGGGGTGTTAGCTCCGGGCGCGCGACTCCAGCACCTGGGCCGGTGGAGGCCTCCAGGTCCGGGGGTTCTTCCCGATCGAGGAGAGCCTCGACCCGGGAAACGCCCGTGGCCACGACAAGTTCTGGGGGCCTTCCGGAGCTTCTACGCCGACTATGGCCAGCCAGAACGCCCGGGAAAAAGGTTCCGCGCAAGCTGGTGCGGAAGCCTCCCAAGGTAATTTCTAATCTCTACCTTGGACAATTATTTTAATTGTAGCAACTGTTTGTTAATTTCCTTCGTTCATCATCTGCAGTGTCCCCAAGAAGGGGAGTGAGGCTCTACCCTCAGCCACAGTGTCGGAGGCCGTGAGGGTGGGAGCTTCTGCTCCTGTCCCGGTGCCGCCCCAAGTGGTGGCTGAAGCTGCGACAGCTCCGGCGCCGTCTGTCGGGGCCATGGACCTCGACTCATCCCCAGAAGTTCCCGTGGTAGCGCCGGACCACGGGAGTGAAGATGCGCCAGCGGCACCTGTCTCGGAGGTTGAAGCTCCGGGTCCTGGTGCTGCAATGATGGAAGCTCCGGCTGTTGAGCCGGAGGAAGTAGTAATCCCGACCTCTGAGCCGGAAAGTGTCGAAGCTCTGGCGGTTGAGCTGGAGGTGGCTGAAGCCCCGGCATGCGAGCCGGAAACGGAGGTTGTTTCGGCAGTTGGGCCGGCTACCTCCGAAGCACCGCCTGCTGAGCCGGTCATTGTTGGAGCTCCGGTCACAGGGCCGGTCGAATTTGAAGATCTTCCGGCTCCTGAGCCGGTTGTTGAAGAGGTGACGGAGCTCGAGCCTCCCTCGGAAGAGGTACCCAGACCGGAGCCAGTAGCGGCTCCTGCTCCGGAAGCGACGACGTCGGAGGTACCCGCGGCCGAGTCGGAGTGCCCAAGCGAAGTCGCTGGCTCCCTGTCCGAGGGGGTGAACGAAGACTTGGCGGCGGGGCCTTCTTCGATGGCGACTGAGGCCATCCCGGAGGACGGCCCTAGTGCCTTGGAAACTCAGGGGTCCACTCTCGTGGAGTGGGACCCAATTTTTGTATCTGAAGACCCGCTGGAACCAGCGGAGGAGACCCCAACAGGTCCGGAACCCATCCCGTTGTCGCTGTCCATTGACAACGCATGTTCCAGTCTGCGTCAGGTCCAACTGGCCTTCTTCCACGACAGCAAGGCTCTTGAAGAGGAGCACCAAACCCTTAGGCGGTGGCGTAATCGGCTCTACTTCGAGACCAAGCTGGCGCAGTCGAGGCTAGTGGACGACAAGGAGTGGATCAAGCGGGAGAAGATCCGCCTAGAGTACTGGGGCAAGTTACTGGATGACAGGGAGAGTATGACTCGTGCCCTCGACGCTCAATCCCGGGAGATCTACGATCAGGCCAAAGCTGCCAATAATGCGACCGACGCACGCCACGAGCAGCTTGATGCCATTAACACTGCACTCATCAAGCGCCGGGAGGCACTTGAAGAGAGGGAGAGACGGCTCGAGGATGAAGAGCAGAAACTCCTAGAGCTGCGGGATGACGTCCTGAGGAGGGAAGAGGAGCTCGCCGAGAAAGTAGCTCTGGCTGACAAGGGCCTCGAGGAGCGCGCCAAGAAATTGGAAGAGCGCTGCCAAGAGGAAGAGGAGAAGACCTGGGTACGAGGGTAAGAACTCTACGAACAAGAGTGTGCCCTTGCTGCCCGGGAGAAGAAAGTGAGGGGTAGGGAGAAGGACCTGGTTGACCGCCGGAACAAGATCCACCTCCGGGAGGAGGAGCTCAGAAAACTCGAAAGGTGGGTTGCTGAAAAGATTCAGCAAAACACCAAAGAAGTTGAGCGCCTCGCCCGTGAGAATTCCGAACTGACGGCGGCTAGGAGATCCCTGGAAGAGATGAAGGGCTTGAGGACTGCAGACTCCCTACAGATTTGGGAGTTCCTGGGCAAGGCCAACGACGCGCTGACACCGATGGGTTTCAGCCCCGTGCGCCCGGATGATCCGGAGCCGGAGCCAGACCTAGCGCTGCAGGCGTTGAGCGCAGTAGGTAGCAAGCTCTCCAAGGTGGGCGATGTCATCGCGGACCAACTGGAGGTTGAGGGGCAATCCCTGGCGAAGAACGTTGCAGAGTATGTGCTGACGTGCTACACCAGCCGGAACTCCCAATTTCCTATGGACCCGGTGCTTGAAGGCCCCGTCGAAGGAGAAGGCGAAGCTACCTGAGCCAGCGTATCGGAGGTTGCCCAGAAGGTCGCCCAATTCTTCCATAGGGTCTAGGACCATCTCTGTAATTCTCACTTGTATTTTCTCTTCTTCTTCCTCAATTTTGTAATCCCTTGACTCCAGATGCAATCTCTTGTCTCCAGATAAATGAAATCCCCAAATTTTGCGAATTTCACTTTTTGTCTTCAACACTTTTATCTTCACCTGGCCCCCTGGTAGATGTACACAATTTGATTGTGAACATGTACCAAGAGGATATTGTGTTTTGTTGAAGACTCTTTCGCTCCGAACTTGTAGAATTTAGGTTCGAAGTCTTCGATAGTGAAGGCCCCCTGAGGTTGTCGGAGCTTAGAAGCTTCGGCATTGTCTATCGCTGGAGTTTAGTAGCTCCGGCAATAGTCTCTATCAACGCGTAGAGCATCGATAGTTAATCCTCCGGGGTGTCGGAGCTTAGTAGCTCCGGCAATGACCTTTGCCAATACTTAGTTTGTTGGCAGCAGACTCCATTTACGGGGTCTTCTCACCATCTTTTATTCGGCGTCGACGGCTGGCCCCCCTTAGGGGAGTCGGAGCTTAGTTAGTTCCGGCTTTTCTCCATCAACGTAGATTTTATTTTTCCTGCACACTTAAGCCAAGAAAAATAGTAAAATTTGTTTCTTGTCTATAACTCCGTCGCAGCTTATGGCTCTCAAGAAGATTTTAAGTCAAACGCGATTCTAAATACAACCGAATGTGTTGTCTTTTCTTCTAGATCCAACTGTACACGGACCCGCCTTACTTCGGCCTGCCGGGGTGTAGGTAGAGTGGCGTACTTAGTGTGCTTGACCAGGCTAAGTCGATAGCACACTCCAGCCCTAGATTGGCTTGGCGGCTTTCAGACGAGTTGGCCATGAACAATATTTGAATCCAAAAGAATTGACAATACAACTCAAATCGTATATAAACCGATTGGACTAAAATTTCTTAAGAATTGCACGTCTTTGTTATAGACAAGAAAGAAAAAAATAAAAATGTTGAGCCTGTACAAAATAAATGCACGTGGAGTCTATTTCACATGAAAATGTCTTTCATTATAGGTCCGGGGTACAGAGGAAACAAGTACACTCTTAGGGTACGAAACCAGGCTAAGGGTGTTTCATTTCTCGTTTGACCTAAGGTAGTTAGCCACACTTTTAGTCCTGAGACTGTGACAAGCGTTGCATGAGCTTTGCGGACCTTTCGAGAAAGGTCCGGCTGCTCTCCCGGAGGAACTACCCGACTCTGTACAATGACTCTATAACATACATCTCAAGTTACTCAAGACTCACCTCCGTGGTATTAAGTGTAGAACTTACGGAGGTGCTCTATGTTCCAAGGATTTGGGAGAGGTGTCCCATCCTCGGTAGCCAAGCGAACGCTTCCGGGACGGGATACTTTAATCACTCGGAAGGGCCCCTCCCAGCCGGGGGAGAGTTTGTTTAACCCTTCTCTGGATTGTATTCTCCGTAGCACCAGATCGCCTTCCTCGAGCTGTCGGTTGTGTACATGCCGCTGGTGATAACGCCGTAGGGCTTGACGATATTGGGCATTCCGAATAGCTGCTTGGCACCTTCCCTCCTCAAGGAGGTCTAGGTCTTCACGCCGGAGCTGGTCCTGCGCGGCTTCGTCGAAGGTCCGGACTCGGAGTGAACCCAAGGTGATTTCCGGAGGAAGGATTGCTTCAGCTCTGTACACCAGAAAGAAGGGTGTCTCTCCGGTAGACCGGTTTGGAGATGTCCTGTTGGCCTATAGAGTGGGTGGAAGCTCTTTGATCCAGTTAGCTCCATGTTTTTTCAAGCGCTCATAAGTGTGCGTTTTAAGTCCTTTAAGGATTTCAGCATTTGCTCTCTCGGCTTGGCCATTGCTGGCTGGATGAGCTACGGAGGCGTAGCAAACTTGTATGCCGAGGTCTTCGCAATATCCTTGGAACGCGAAGCTTGTGAATTGGGTCCCATTATCAGTGATGATTTGGTTTGGGACTCCAAATCTGCATACAATGGACTGCAGGAAGTTGATAGCAGATTGCTTGTTGATTGTCACAACTGGAGTTGCTTCCGGCCACTTGGTGAACTTGTCAATGGCGACGTACAGGAACTTGTAACCTCCGACGGCTCTTGGGAAAGGTCCCAAGATGTCCATCCCCCACACAGCCAAAGGCCATGTAGGAGGTATCATTTGTAAGGGCTGAGCTGGTGTGTGAATTTGCTTTGCATGAAATTGGCATGGTTTGCATTTTTTCACCAGCTCAGTTGCATCCTGGAGTGTTGTTGGCCAGTAGAAGCCATGCCGAAAGGCTTTACCAACCAGAGTGCGGGAAGACGCGTGGTTCCCACACTCGCCTCCATGGATTTCTGCGAGGAGCTCGCGGCCTTCTTCCCTTGTGATGCACCGCATTAGGATGCCGTTGGCACCGCGCCGGTAGAGTTCCCCTTCTACCAACGTGTATCTTTTAGCCAATCTCACTACCTGGTGAGCGGATACATCATCATCAGGAAGGATATTGTCTTTCAAGTAGTTCCGGATCTCCGAGATCCATGCATCGGAACTAACTTGAGCATTTGAGTCTTGCGTGCTGGGTTGCTCGGAGCTTCCGGCAGCACCTACGACCCTTGATGGCTGCCATGGTAACAGGGCCATCGGGACCGTCAGCTTCGGGATGCGTATCTCGCCCCCTTCGCCCAGTTCGGCTGGCTGAGCTGTGGGTTTCGACAATCTCCGGACAAAAGTTCCGTCAGGAGCTAGAGCTCCGGTTGACGCTTTCGTCGAGAGTTCGTCGGCTTCAGCGTTGTGAGCACGCTGAACATGGTGGAGATCTAGGACTTCGAAGTCCTTCTGAAGCCTCTGGACTTCAAGGAGGTAAGCAGCTAACTGGAGATTATTGCAGGAGCATTCACCCTTCACCTGCTTAATGATGAGCTGTGAATCTCCCTTGACCAGCAATTGCTTGACACCATATGACAGTGCCACCTTTAGTTCGTAGATGAGTGCTTCATACTCTGCCATGTTATTGGTTGCCTTGAAGTCAAGGTGTACCATGTATTTCACCTTCTCCCCAGTCGGTGCAAGGAGAAGGATTCCAGCTCCGGCCCCCTGCTTCTGCATGGAGCCGTCGAAGTAGAGGGTCCAGTGAGGCTCGGTGAAGGTTGGAGCTTGATGCTCCGTTTTCTGCTCACTGGGGCCCCCAGGGTTTGATGGAGAGGGAGTCCATTCTGCCACAAAATCTGTCATTGCTTGACTCTTGACTGCTTGCCTCGAAATAAATTCAAGATCAAATTCACCCAATTCAGCAACCCACTTTGCAATATTCCCAGTTGAATTGGGATTATGCAAGATTGCTCGTAGTGGGTAGGAAGTCACCACTGAGACTTTGTGAGCTTGGAAGTAATGACGAAGCTTCCTGGAGGCAATAAGAACTGCATAGAGCAGCTTATGCACCTCTAGGTATCGAGTCTTGGCATCATGTAATACTTCACTAATGAAGTACACCGGGCGTTGAATGGTCCGGACCCTCCCGGAGGGGTCCGGAGCTTCCTCTTCACTGACCCAGACCCTCTCGGAAGGGTCCGGATTTTCTTCGGGGACCTCCGGGTTCTGGTTGGAGGAACCCGGAACTTCTTCAGAAGGGACCTGGACCCTCCTAGAGGGGTCTGGGTCTCCTGAAGTGACTTCTTGTGGATTTGAATCTGGGAGCTGGGACCCAGAATCGCTTTCAGGAACCTCCGGACCCTCCCGAAGGTGTCTGGATTCCTGAGTATGGGGTAGTTCTGGTCTCTCCGCAACCAGAACCATACTAACGACTTCGTCAGTAGCTGAAATATAAAGCAACAAAGGCTCACCAGGGTTTGGAGCTACAAGAATTGGTAGGGTGGTGAGGAACTGTTTCAGCTCCTGGAATGCCTTTTCTGCTTCTTCGGACCATTGGAATTGTCCGGACTTCCTAAATAACTTGAAGAAGGGGAGTGCCCATTCCGCCAGTCTTGAGATGAACTGGCTGAGGGCTGCTAGGCATCCAGTTAATTTTTGGACGTCCTTGATGCGAGTTGGTGGCCGCATGTCTTCAATGGCCTTAATCTTCGCCGGATTAGCTTCTATGCCCCGGTGACTTACCAGGAAACCAAGAAGCTTTCCGGAGCTAACCCCGAAGACACACTTGTCTGGGTTTAGCTTTGTGCGGGTGGCCCGCAGCTTGTCGAAGACAGCCTGCAAGGTGTCAAGGAGTGACTTCTTGTTCCTGACCTTGACCACAATGTCATCGACGTACACTTCCACTATGTCTCTAATAAGTTCTTCAAAAGTTTTGTACATAGCTCGTACAAAAGTTGAAGCTGCATTCTTGAGACCAAAGGGCATGGTTGTGTGACAATACAATCCATCTACTGTGATGAATGAAGTATGCTCTTCATCCTCCCTAGACATCCTGATTTGATGATACCAAGAATATGCGTCTAGGAAACACAGTAATTCACACCCGGAGGTGGAATCCACTATCTGATCTATTCTAGGTAGTGGGAATGAATCTTTTGGACATGTCTTATTTAGTGTGGTGTAGTCGATACACATCCAAAGCTTTCCGCCGGCCTTGGGCACAACGAATGGGTTTGCCAACCATTTTGGATGGAAGACTTCTCGGATGAATCCGGCTTCGAGTAACTTCTTCACTTCTTGTCGGATGAAGTTCTGTCGCTCTACGGATTGCTTCCAAGGCTTATGATGCACAGGCCGGGCATCGGGGTAGATCTTCAGATTGTGCTCAATCACTTCCCTGGGGATCCCAGGCATTTGTGACGATTGCCAAGCAAACACGTCAACATTAGCCCGGAGGAAAGTGATGAGCGCGAGTTCCTATTTGTTGCTCAATCCTCCCGATATATGGGTGGTGTGAGCGGCATCGGAACCAATCTGGACGACCTTGACGGGAATGTCGGTGTCGCCGCTTGGCTGCACACGAGGTGCAGAAGTCGAGCCTCGTTGGCGAATGCTCGGGGGTTTTGGAGCTTGCTCCTGCCTGGAGTCCTCCTCTTGCGCCGTGATGAGTGCATGGAGGTCTTCCAGTGCAGTTACTCCGGCAGTGCGATCTCCGTGGATCCGGAGAACGCCTACTGGCGTTGGCATCTTCAACACCAGATAATCATAATGAGCAGCTGCCATGAATTTATACAGGGCATGTCTATCCAAGATGGCATTGAAGGGTAAGTTGATCTGAGCAACGTCGAAGACCAACTTCTCGGTGCGGTACTTCTCCTGTGTCCCGAAGGTAACAGGGAGAGTAATAGCTCCGTGTGGGGTGATGGCCCCCGGACCTACTCCGGAGAAAGGTCGAGAGGGGTGGAGATCCGAAGGTCGGAGCTGAAGCTTAGTGAAAGCTTCGAAGCTGATGAGGTTAAGCCCCGAACCTCCGTCTACCATGACGCGGTGGAGCTGGATGTTGTTGATGGTAGGAGATACCATCAAGGGTAACTGTCCTGCTCCAACCGTGCTCCGGGGACAATCCGAAGCATCAAAAGTGATGGCTGTGTCCATCCACTTTCGGTGAGGTTCCGGCCTGACTGTAGGAGCTACAACAGCCATATCCCGATGCATAGTCTTGATGACGCGACGGGAGGTGATATCCCATGATCCACCAAAAATGGTGTTCATGGTTTTCCAACGCTCGTTGTCAGAGATGTCAGAATCATCATAGACGGAGGTGTAGACGGCCTTCAGGACCTTTTTGGGATCCTGGAACCCTAACTCCTCTTCAGCCGGAGCTTCATCAACTTTTTGCTTTCCTTCCCTTTGTCAGAAAGGAGATTCTTCCCGGCGCTTGTTGTAGCGCTCGACAAGGTTTTGGACCTCCCGACAGTCTTCCAAACTGTGGCTGCCCGTTTTGTGAATGGGACACCACACTTTAGGTTTGCCACCGTCTTCAGAAGACGGTCGAGGTCGCTTCTCGGGGCGTGGCCCCCGGCCACCCGGAGTTGCAGCTGCTGCAACGTTGGATGTGCCGGCCGACGGCTTTTTCTTGCCGTTGGTCTCCTTTTTCTTCTTGCCACCCCCGGAGGTAGCGGCTTCTTCTTTGGAGGATTTCTTGTGATCCTCCGAGGTTGGTTTGGAGTGCATTTCACGGCCCTCCGCAGCTCTGGCACATTTGTCTGCCAAGCTGAAGAGTTCCGTGACGCTGGTGATCTCCTTGATCACCAGCTTCTCCAGCATCTTATCCCGTACGCCCTGTCTGAATGCCACAATGACAGAGGCGCTAGAGATAGAAGGGATAGTGTTTCGTATCTGAGAGAACCTCTGGATGAATGACCGCAAGGATTCTCCCCATTTTTGCACAACCGCAAAAAGGTCTAGTTCAGTGCCTGGTCGGGTGTATGAACTCCCGAAGTTGGCAGTGAACTGACGGCACAGCTCCTCCCAACTGTTGATAGAATTGGGTGGGAGGCTCATAAACCAGGACCTGGCGATCCCAGTTAAGGCCACTGGAAAGTAATTGGCCATCACGGCCTCGTTTCCTCCGGCTGCTAAGATTGCAGTGGAGTATATCTGAAGAAATTCGGCGGGATTGACAGTCCCGTCGAATTTTTCCGGCAGGTGAGGCCGGAACTTCTGTGGCCACCTAACCATGCGCAGATGTATGGCTAGGGCTGAACAACCTCCTCCCACTACTTCAGGAGCAGAAAGGTCCTGAGCTTCCCGTTTCACGGGCATGCTCAATATGGACTCAGCCATCCTGCTGGCGATATCGGTGATCAAGCTCCGCCCGGAGGTCGTGAGTCGAAAGCCTGGATACCGTGTGAGTGCGTCGTGCCCCGGAGGGTAACGACGTCACTTGTTGTGACGCAGCACGTCTCCTGCTATTGGAAACGTGCGGACCAAGTCTTCCAGACAAAGTCCGCGGCTGCGACGGGGCTCTTCCTGAAGGAGGAGGACTCTGGTTGCTGAGGCGTTCGGCTGCTGCTGCAACCAAATGCTCCACATCAGCCCTCTACTGCTCCAGTGCATCTCGGGATGCATCCGGAGGTGGTGGGCGTTGGAGAAGAGCACGCGCTGCATGGAGCGCGTGTTCCGGGTTGTCATGATTTGTCGACGCAGTAATTGACGCCGGCGCACCATCACGTTGCCCAGCACGATTTGCTGGAGGAGATGATGGTGGTGGGAGTGTGGCTCCTGCTGGTGCTGAGGCTCCTGCTGGTGGCTGCCTATTGGAGGGATTGCCCCCAACAGCCTGAGCAGCAGGTTGGCCGTTGGATGATCCAGCAGCTGAGTTCACCATTCTCAAAATCTCAGGCACCCCCTTCCTGGCGCGCCAACTGTCGGCGGTTTGGAACCGGCAGATCTCCCTACACTACTAAAGTGATAGGGGAGTTTGATGTTCGGTGTGGGCGCGCGGAGATTCAAGAAGGTGAATAAGAATTGATACAGGAGACACAAGAATTTATGTGGTTCGGGCCGCTTGAGCGTAATACCCTACTCCACAGACGTGTTGGTGTTGTATTAGCGGTATGAGCTTGTGATGAGCGCATGAGGCGCGTGTGTCTCTCATAACGTGTCGTCGGCCTGTCCTTATATAGTACAAGGGCAGGCCGTTACAAATTGGCCTGGCCCGACATGTGGCCCCGGCGGTTATTAGTATTGATACACGTTTAATTGCACTTAATGACCCTGTAACGGGCTTTGACAGCACCGTTACTAGTGTTAAGATCGTCCGTTTAAGTGTCATTAATATAGTATTAATGACACTTAATCGGGTCTTGAAGTCCTTGATTCCCCTTTGAAGATCCAGAGCCGTTGCGAGGTCTTCCGGAGATTAGGGGTTGAAGATCCGACAGTTGGACACGTGGCAGCTCCGGAGCATACTGTGGGAAACAGGTAGCTCCGGGGCTACCCGACACGTGTCAGGTCCGGAGCTTCTCTCGGTCTGGGGTTAAGTCCGGAGGTGCCATTTCGGTACATGGCCCGGAGCTTCCCCCTTGTGGGCGGTAGCTCCGGTTTGGTAGTACATGTGGCGACCCAGGGATTAACCATGTTGGAGAAGCGGGTCCGGTTATGTCTGACATGTGGGCCCCCGAGGGTCTTCAAACCAAGTAGATGACTTTCCTTTGAGATCTTTGTAACCTCAAGGGGTGTACGGTTTCTAGGGTACCGACAAGCACCCTAAGTACGCCACTCTACCTACACCCCGACAGGTCGAAGTAAGGCGGGTCCAAGTATAGTTGGATCCGGAAGAAAGAAGGCAATGCATTCGGTTGCATTCAGAATCGTGTTTGACCTAAAATTTCCTTGAGAATCGTAAGCCACGACGAAGTTATAGGCAATGAGCGAATTTTACTATTTTTCTTGGCTTGAGTGTGTAGGAAAAATAAAGAATCCAAGTTGATGGAGAAAAGCCGGAGCTGACGAAGCTCCGACTCCCCCTAGGTGTCTTATAATTGATGTTAAACATTGAAAACGAGCATCACTGGAGCAACCAAGCTCCGGTAAAGCTAGGGGGGCCAGCCGTCGACGCAGAATAAAAGATGGTGAGAAGATTCCACAAACGGAGTCTACTGCCGACAAACTACGCGTTGGCAAAGGTCACTGCCAGAGCTACTAAGTTCCGACACCCTGGAGGTCTAACTATCAATGCTCTACGTGTTGATAGGAACTATTGCCGGAGCTACTGAGCCCCGACGGTAGTCAATACCGGAGCTTCAGAGCTCCAACAACCTCAGGGAGCCTTCACTATCGAAGACTTCGGACCTACACTCTACAAGTTCGAAGCAAACGAGTCTTCAACAAAACACAATATCCTCTTGGTACATGTTCACAATCAAATTGTGTACATCTACCAGGGGGCCAAGTGAAGACAAAAATGTTGAAGACAAAAAATGAAATTCGCAAAAATTTGGATTTCATTCATCTGGAGACAAGAGATTACAAAATTGGGGAAGAAAAAGAGAGAATACAAGTGGGAGCTACAAAGATGGTCCTAGACCCTATGGAAGAACTGGGCGACCTTCTGAGCAACCTCCGACACGTTGCCTCGGGTGGCTTCACCTTCTCCTTCGACGGGACCTTCAAGCACCGGGTCCAGAGGGAATTGGGGATCCCGGCTGGTGTAGCACGTCAGCACATATTCTGCGACGTTCTTCACCAGGGACTGCCTTTCTACCTCCAACTGGTCCGCGATGACATCACCCACCTTGGAGAGTTTGCTACCCGCCGAGCTCAACGCCTGCAACGCCAGGTCTGGCTCTGGCTCTGGATCATCCGGACGTAGGGACTGAAGCCCATCGGTGTCAGCGCGTTGTTGGCTTTGCTCAGGAACTCCCAAACCTATAGGGAGTCCGCAGCCCTCAAGCCCTTCAGTTCCTCCAAGGATCTTTTGGTTGCCGCCAGTTCAGAATTCTCGCGAGCGAGGCGCTCAACTTCTTTGTCATTTTGCTGAATCTTTTCAGCAACCTGCTTCTCGAGTTTTCCGAGCTCCTCCTCCCGGAGGTAGATCTTGTTCCGGCGGTCAACCAGGTCCTTCTCCCCTGCCCCTTACTTTCTTCTCCCTGGCAGCGATGGCACACTCTTGCTGGTAGAGTTCCTGCCCTCGCACCCAAGCCTTCTCCTCCTCCTTAGCGCAACGCTCTTCCAATTTCTTGGTGCATTCCTCGAGGCCCTTGTCAGCCAGAGCCACCTTTTTGGTGAGCTCCTCCTCCCTCTTCAAGACGTCATCCCGCAGCTCTAGGAGTTTTTGCTCTTCATCTTCGAGCCTCTTCTCCCTCTCCTCAAGTGTCTCCCGGCGCTTGATGAGAGTAGTGTTAATGGCTTCAAGCCTTTCTTGGCGTTCATCAGCCGCACTATTAGCTGCCTCGGTCTGCTCATAAATGGCCCGAGATTGAGCGTCGAGGGCGCGAGTCAAGCTCTCCCTGTCATCCAATAATTTGCCCCAGTATTCCAGGCGGACCTTCTCCCGCTTGATCCATTCTTTGTCATCTGCCAGCCTTGACTGCGCCAGCTTGGTCTCGAAGTAGAGCCGGTTACGCCACCGCCTAAGGGTTTGGCGCTCCTCTTCAAGAGTCTTGCTGTCGTGGTAGAACGCCAGCTGAACTTGACGCAGGCTGGAGCAAGCGTTGTCAATAGACAACGTCAGGGGAATGGGTTCCGGACCTGCTGGGGCCTCCTCCGCTGGTTCCAGCGGGTTCTCTCTTACAAAAATTGGGTCCCACTCCACAAGAGTGGTCCCCTGAGCCTTCGCGGCACTAGGTCCGTCCTCCGGGATAGCCTCAGTCGCCATTGAGGAGGGTCCCACTAAAGAAGTTCCGACCTTCGGAAGTGGTTCCAAAGGCCCCGCCGCCAGGTCTTCATTTGCCCCCTCAGGCAGGGGGCCAGCGACTTCATTTGGGCATTCCGGCTCAGCGGCAGGCACCTCTGCCGACAACACTTCCGGAGCAGGTGCTACTTCCGGCTCCGGCCTGGGCCCCTCCTCCTCTGATGGCTCGATTGTTGGCATCTCGACCACCATGGGCTCGAGTGCTGATGCCTTCGCAATAACCGACCCTGAGGTCGGAGCTTCAACCTCAATCGGCTCGGGCACCGGAAGGTCTTCAACTACAATCGGCTCTGAGGCCGGAGCTTCAAAGGTAGCCGGCTCAACCGCCAGAGCTTCCTCCACATCCGGCTCACTTGCCGGGACTTCAATTACCTCCGGCTCAACCGCTGGGGCTTCGACAATTTCTGGCTCCGGGGCCGGAATTACTGCTTCCTCCAGCTCAACGGCCGAAGCTTCCATCATCTCAACATCAAGACCCGGAGCTTCAACCTCCGGGGCAGGTGCCGCTGGCGCATCTTCTCTCTCGCGGTCCGGCGCTACCACGGGAGTCTCGGGGGATGAGTCGAGGTCCATGACCACGACAGTTGGCACCGGAGCTGTCGCAGCTTCAGCCACCACTTGGGGCGGCACCGGGACAGGAGCAGGAGCTTCCGCCCTCACAGCTTCAGCTGCTGTGGCTGAGGGTGGAGCCTCACTCCTCTTCTTGAAAACGTTGCAGATGATGGATGAAAAAACTTAAAAAACAGTTACTACAACAAAACAATTGTCTGAGGTAAAGATTAAAAATTACCTTGGGAGGCTTCCGCACCAGCTTGCGCGGAACCTCTTTCCCGGGCGTTCTGGGCTGACCATAGCCGCCGCCGGCGTGGAAGCTCCGGAAGGCCCCCCGGAACTTGTTGCAGCCACGGGCATTTCCTTAGTCGAGGCTCCCGTCGACCGGGAAGGACCTCCGGACCTAGAGGCCTCAACTGGCCCTGGTGCTGGAGTCGCATGCCCGGAGCTAGCACCCCGGGAAGACGCCGTTGCGGGTACAATAGCCGCAGTTGTAGAAGACCTCCCCCTCCGGGGAGAAGGAGCTGATGCAGAGGTTGCAGGCCTGATGTACCTTCCGTCGGCATGCTGCAGCTTCCTCTTCCGGCTCAAGGGTTCGTCCGCCGGATCCTTGCCCTTGCCGACGACTTCGATCCTTGGCTTCGGGGTAGGGTCGGAGCCACCTTCGGAAGCCCTAGGGATCACCACCCTGAAGGTCGATCTTCTCTCGATGACACCAAGGTCGTCAAGCACCGACATCGTCCACCGGAGCTCCCTGCTGAACTCTACTTCCACGTTCAGGGGGAGAAAATCTGGTGGCGGGGTCAAGTCATCACCCGCGACGTCGATGGCGTGCTGGAACTTCTTGAGATGAAACTCCAAGGTTGCCCCCGCCATGTTGGACTTCAGCCCGGTCTCGACCCGGTCGTCGTCCATCACACTATTGAGGGCCCAAGCGAGTTTTTCTCTCCTCTTCAGCGGTGCCCACCTGTTGACCAGGAAATTGCAAAATACCACCTGAGGAGTTAATCCTCCCTCCACGCACTAGCGGATCCTGGTTAGAGCAGGGTTGAAGGCATCCGACAGCACCGGAGCTTCACTCCAGACTGGAGTGTCGATGTTGGTGAGGCCTTCGGGCAGCTCCAGCTTCTCGTGCTCCTCCACCCGGATGATTATCCAGTCCTTCTTCCAATCATCCCACTTTCCAGAGGGAAACGACTGGAGGTACTTGAATGGGCACTTCTTGCGCTTCATGAAATAGTAGAAGCCAAGGTACTCATTACTCTTACCGGTGGTATGGACAGTGAAGAAGGTCCGGAAGAGTTCAATGCAGGGGGGATGCCCACCCACATTTCATAGAAGTGGACGAAGACAGACACAAGAAGAATGGAGTGGGGGCCAAGGTGGTACAGCTGCAGACCATAGAAGTCTAGCAGCATCAAGAAAAAGGAGGAAAAAGGTGGGATCAACCACACCATGGCGTACGAAGAGAAGTACACCATTTTGCCGACGTACTCCTTCTCGGACGGGAGCTCTCCCCTGGCGCGGACCAGGCGGTTGAAGAAGTCCGAGGACCATCCCATAAGGGCCCGGACCTTCTTCAGGTAACCTTCGGTCTTCAAACGGCTCTCGCGGAGACCCAAATCCATCGCGGCACAGCAAGGCAAGAGAGGAAAAGCGAGCACAAGTCGGGAGTTTGAGCGCAAGATCAGATGAGAGGCGTAAAGAACCCCAAACGGTGCACGCTTTCCTTCTTAAGTAAGCCCTCGCAATGCTTGGATGGAAACCGCAGGTAAGTCAAAGATACTACTCAAAAATTCCACCCAGCCGATGACAAGAGGGCCCGGGACCACCCGGACGATCAAGTCGAGGTTCTTACCCAGGCGAACGGTTGTCATCATGAGGCGGGAAGCCCGAAGGCGGCTGCCTGACAAGGCGCGCGGAACCGATACAATTTTCGTATCGGGAACCGACGACCTTCAATTGCGTGAGATCCGCACGCCAAAGATCTCATTTGCCGCACACGGGATATGGCACACAGCGAGGATTTAACTCCAAACAATCGCCAACGGCACATCCGGAGACCTTTGAAGACTCAGTTCAAAAGTCGAAGGATGGAGCCACCTCCGGCGGAATGACTTCACCCAAGGGGCCTTTCCCAGAGGTGGGCCCAGGGGGCCACTGTCGGTACCCTGGGTACCATATACCCCTTGGGATTGCAAAGATCTCAAGGGAATATCATCTACTTGATTTGAAGACCTTCAGAGGCCCACATGTCGGACATAACCGGACCCGCTTCCTCAATATGGTTAGTCCCTGGGTCGCCACGTGTACTATCAAACCGGAGCTACCGCCCACAAGGGGGAAGCTCCGGGCTATGTACCATAGCGGCACCCCCGGACCTAACCCCAGACTGAGGGAAGCTCCGGAACTGGCACGTGTTAGGTGGCACCGGACCTATTTGTTTCCCACAGTACGCTCCAGGGATGCCACGTGTCCAACCGTTGGATCTTCAACCTCCAACCTCCGGAAGACTTTACAATGGCTCCGGATCTTCAAAGGGGAATCAAGGACTTCAAGACCCGATTAAGTGTCATTAATACTATGTTAATGACACATGATCGGACGACCTTAATTACCAGAAACGGTGATGTCAAAGCCCGTAATTCGGTCATTAAGGGTAATTAAGTGTATCAAATGCGTATCAATATTAGTAACCGTCGGTGCCACATGTCGGGCCAGGCGAACTTGTAACGGCCTGTCCTTGTACTATAAAAGGACATGCCAATGATACATAGGGGACTCTCACTGAATGCGCTGACTCTACACTCTCAACTCACGTTGAGCTCATACATCCAATACAACACTAACACACCCCGTGGAGTAGGGTATTACGCTCAGGCGGCCCAAACCACGTAAATCTTCGTGTCTCCTGTGTCATTTTACACTTCACCTTCTTGAATCTCCGCGCGCCCACACCGAACTTCAAACTCCTCCAACACTTTAGTAGTGTCGGGAGATCTGCCGGATCAAAACCACCGACAACACCGAAGTCGTCAAGCGCCGGCATCGTCCGCCGGAGCTCCTTGCTGAATTGTACTTCCACGTTCAGAGGGAGGAAAGCTGGTGGCGGGGTCAAGTCATCACCCGCGACGTCGATGTCGTGCTGGAACTTCTTGAGATGAAACTCCAAGGTCACCCCCTCCATGTTGGACTTCAGCCCGGTCTCGACCCGATCGTCGTCCATCACACTGTTGAGGGTCCAAGCGAGTTTTTCTCTCCTCTTCAGCGGTGCCCACCTGTTGACCAGCAAATTGCAAAATACCGCCTGAGGAGTTAATCCTCCCTCCACACATTGGCGGATCCTGGTCAGAGCAGGGTTGAAGGCATCCGACAGCACCGGAGCTTCACTCCAGACTGCAGTGTCGATGTTGGGGAGACCTTCGGGCAGCTCCAGCTTCTCGTGCTCCTCCACCCGGATGACTATTTTCTTCC
Organism: Tuctoria greenei; assembly: GCA_036927565.1. Lineage (NCBI taxonomy): Eukaryota > Viridiplantae > Streptophyta > Magnoliopsida > Poales > Poaceae > Tuctoria > Tuctoria greenei. Next base: position 8,821,508 of record JAYESD010000001.1, on the reverse strand, counting down.
AATCGTCCCACTTTCCAGAGGGAAACGACCGGAGGTACTTGAATGGGCACTTCTTGCGCTTCACAAAGTAGTAGAAGCCAAGGTACTCATCACTCCTTCCGGTGGTATGGACGGTGAAGAAGGTCCTGAAAAGCTCAATGCAGGGGGGATGCCCACCCACATTTCACAGAAGTGGACGAAGACAGACACTAGAAGAATGGAGTGGGGGCCAAGGTGGTACAGCTGCAGACCATAGAAGTCTAGCAGCATCAAGAAAAAGGAGGAAAAAGGTGGGATCAACCCCACCATGGCGTACGCAGAAAAGTACACCATCTCGCCGGCGTGCTCCTTCTCGAATGGGAGCTTTCCCCCGGCGCGGACCAGGTGGTTGAAGAAGTCCGGGGACCACCCCATGAAGGCCCGGACCTTCTTTAGGTCACTTTGGGTCTTTAAGCGGCTCTCGCGGAGACCCAACTCCATCGCAGCACAGCGAGGCAAGGGAGGAAAAGCAAACACAAGTTTGCGAGTTCGAGCGCAAGTTCAAATGAGAGGCGTAAAGAACCCCAGACGGTGCACGCTTTCCTTCTTAAGTAAGCCTCCGCAACGCTTGGATGGAAACCGCAGGGAAGCCGAAGATACTATTCAAAAATTTCACCCTGCCGATGACAAGAGGGCCCGGGACCACCCCGACGATCAAGTCGAGGTTCTTACCCAGGCAAACAGTTGTCATCATGAAAGGCGAGAAGCCCGAAGGCGGCGACCTGACAAGGCGCGCGGAACCGATATGATTTTCGTATCGGGAATCAGCGACCTTCAATTGCGTGAGATCCGCACGCCAAAGATCTCATTTGCTGCACCCGAGATATGCCACGCGACGAGGATTTAACTCCAAAACTATCGCCAACGGCACATCTGAAGACCTTTGAAGACTCGGCTCAAAAGTCGAAGGATGGACCCACCTCCGGCGGAATGACTTCACCCAACGGGTCTTCCCCAAAGGTGGGCCCAGGGGGCCACTGTCGGTACCCTGAGTATCGTATACCCCTTGAGATTGCAGAGATCTCAAGGAAATGTCATCTACTTGATTTGAGGACATTCGGGGGCCCACATGTCAGACATAACCGGACCCGCTTCCCCAACATGGTTAGTCCTAGGGTCGCCACGTGTACCATCAAACCGGAGATACCGCCCACAAGGGGGAAGCTCCGGGCTATGTACCATAACGGCACCCCCGGACCTAACCCCAGACCGAGGGAAGCTGCATAACTGACACGTGTCTGGTGGCACCGGACCTATCTGTTCCCCACAGTATGCTCCAGAGCTACCACGTGTCCAACCGTCGGATCTTCAGCCTCAAACCTCCGGTAGACTCCACAACGGCTCCGGATCTTCAAAGGGGAATCAAGGACTTCAATACCCGATTAAGTGTCATTAATACTATGTTAATAATACACGATCGGACGACCCTTATTACCAGTAACGGCGTTGTCAAAGCCCGTAACTCGGTCATTAAGGGTACTTAAGCGCATCAAATGTGTATCAATATTAGTAGCCGCCGGGGCCACATGTCGGGCCAGACCAACTTGTAACAGCCTGTCCTTGTACTATAAAAGGACAGGCCGACGATACATAGAGGACATCTGGTCTGATCGGCTCACACGCGCTCTCAACTCACGTCACCTGAGTTGAGTTCATACATCCAATACAACACCAACACACCCCGTGGAGTAGGGTATTACGCTCAGGCGGCCCGAACCACGTAAATCTTTGTGTCTCCTGTGTCATTTTACATTTCACCTTCTTGAATCTCCGCGCGCCCACACCGAACTTCAAACTTCGCAAACACTTTTAGTAGTGTCGGGAGATCTGCCGGATCAAAACCACCGACAGCTTTGATCTTTCCATGTATTTTCCTTCACTTGATTTAGCACCTTGTCTCTTCTTCATCATCTTCTTGAATTTCTTCATGAATAGTATCATGTCATCTTCATCCAAATCACTGCTCTCATCATCACCGTCTTCTTCTAGTTGTGCTTCTCGCGCTTCTTTAGATAAGGGCTTGAGGGTGGATTTCAAAGCAACCCCTTTCTTCTTTGCCGAGGTGAGGTCGGCAATTTCCTTGACATGCTTCGCTTGCTTTTCCATCATCTCGAAATTTATGATTTTTCCAAGTAGCTCATCCGGAGTCATTCTCTTGTATCCAGAGCTTTCTCTATTCATTGAGCATAAGGTGACGTTGCGAGGCATGAAAGCTCTAAGGATGAGCTTCACCACCTCGTGGTCGTTCCACTTCTTGATTCCATAAGATTGAACCTTGTTGATGAGCATTTTTAGTCGGTTGTACATATCTTGAGGTGACTCATCTTCTTCGATTGTGAATCTTCCTAATTCGCCCTCGATCATTTCGATCTTCGCTTCACGCACATGACGATCACCTTCATGTGCAGTTTGCAAAGTGTCCCAGATCTCCTTTGCAATCTCAAGTCCATCCACCTTGGTGAACTCGTCCTGACCGAGCGAAGAGGTAATGACTGTCGCGGCTTGAGCATTTCAATGAATTGCCTGCTCTTGGCTTGGTGTGAGCTCTTCGTAGTCGTCCGGATATCTATCCCTGTGCACACAATATGCCACAAACTTGGATTGAGAGAGATTAGATGCATTTTCATATTTTGCCTCCACATTGAGTAATCACTTCCATCAAAGTATGGGGCTTGTCCTAGAGGGATAGACAAATAATGATTGTTGTTGGAATTAAGACGACCGTAGTTAAAAGGATATCGGGAGTAGTCGGTGTGACTACTCCCCTTCTTCTTCTTCTCGTCTTCGACTTTCAATTTCCCTTTCGAAAGAGTCTTCTTTCTTAGGAGCGCCTTTAGTTCCAGCGTCTCCTCATCATCATCCTCGAAGTCTTGAATGGCTTCGAGGAGCTTTTCTAATTTCTGATTCTTGTCTTCATCAACCTTTTCTTGGTTGTTGCTTTTGTGTATGTCTTTCATGTCTTACATGATTTCTTCGAGCGGTTAGTCTCGTTCTTGAAGAACCTGCTTTGATACCAATTGAATGTGTCCTAGAGGGGGGGGGGGTGAATAGGCCTTTTTGAATTTTCTCGGAACCTGCAACACTCAACAACCAAATCAAAACTCGAGATATTGGACTAGTCCGGTAAAGTGCGGACTAGTCTGGTGTGTACCGACTAGGTTAATCAAGTTTGAACGATTAATTTGATTCTAGGATGTATGCAGCGGAAATATACTTGTAATTGAGGTGTTGCAAGATTATGAGCTGGGGTATACCACAAGTCAATCTTATATTTGATGTTCTAACGTAAAGTAAGTAAGATTGATTGAAACCCTAGATTGATATGATGAATAAGAACAATGAACAGAAAGCAAGAACACAAACAATTTATCCCGTGGTTCGGTTCCCACAGAGGCAACCTACATCCACGTTGAGGAGTTCACAAAAGGACGGGTCTTCTCCAACCCTACCTTCGTCGGATCGCCACGAAGGCCAATCCTCTTCTCTTATCACAAAGGGTAAATAACCAAATTCAAGGGGCCTTCTCACATGTTGAGGGCTCCTCTAGATTACAACAAGAACTCCACCAAGAACACACTCAAAAGATTACTATGAAAGTCACATGAGTGTGTTAGGGAATCAAACTAAGAGCTCAATGAGTGATGAATCGTGTCTCTCCAATGTTCCAAAGTGTATCCTCAAGGGATTGATCCTTTTGGCTTTTGATTTCGTAGAGAGATGTGTTTTTTAGGCTCTTGGGAGGTGTGACGGCGCTAGGGTTCGAGAGAGTTTAAAGTTGGGCCGTGCACCTCTATTTATATGGGGTTTCTAAAAGTGATCGTTAGGGTTTAGGAAGATCGGAATAGTCCGAGGTGGACACCGGACTAGTCCGGTGTGCTGTGTGTAGCAAACCCTAAGTGTCCCGAAATATCGGACTAGTCCAGCTAGGAGCGGACTTGTTCGATTTTGCTTCTGGAAATCTTCGTACTAGTTTGATAGTCATCGAACTTGTCCGCATCAGTGAAACCCTAAGTGAATTGGGTGACAAGTCCGCACTTGGAGGACTTGTCCGATTTAGGACAGAGGGTTTTCGGACTAGTCCGTGCCAGTATCAGACTTGTCCGATATACATCAGAACGATATCGGACTAGTCCGTTGTGTGATCGGACTTGTCCGATTTTGTGCAGTTTGTGAAGTGTTTTGAGGACTAGTCCGCACTGGAAAGGACTAGTCCGATTTTAGTCAGAGATATATCGGACTAGTTCGTGGTGATATCAGACTTGTCCGATCTTATGCAGAGAGATATCAGACTAGTCCGGTGTCAATCGGACTAGTCCGGTCCTGTATAAACTTGTGCAGTGTGTGTGTTTATTTGTGTTTGAGCTCTTGGGGTGTGTTTCCTTAACACACTCTATACACAATGATCTACTACACTTGTTCCTTGAGCTCATTTCCACATTGCTCCTCATTCTCCCTTCTTTTTAGCACTTTGCTTATTTTCCCATTAAAACTTGTGCTCATCTCAACAAAGAGGTTAGGATCTCATTTGCTTGTCATAAATCATCCAAAACCCACAAGGGATTCCTAGATGCACTTTCAGCCCCCAGAGCTAGCACCTGATGGAGGTTCTCGAGTCGGTGGAGATGGCCCTCCGGAGGTCCCGACATGGCTTCCGTCGCCTCGCACCAGCTTCCTCTTCCGGCTTGGGGGCTCAGCCGGCACCTCGCCCTTGCCGAAGCTAGCAGCTTCACCCCCCCCCCCCGGCTTGGGGGAATAGGGGCTGGCTCCCCAGAGGCCCCAGGGACAGTGATCACGGGGGGAGCCTGCCTCTTCACAACCCCAACGTCGTCTAGCGTTGGCACCAGCTTCCAGAGCTCCCGACAGAACTCAAGAGCCAGGTTCAAAGGAGGGAAAGACCCTGGGGGCGTCAAGGAGTCGAGCGAGATGTTGGATTTGCTCTGGAATTTCTTCAGCAGAACCTTCAGAGCTTCGTCCCTCATTTGTGTATCAGCAGCACGCAGTGTGAATGTCCATGTACTCTGCTCCCTGAACTTCAGTGGGGCCCATCTGTTCCTCAAAAAGTTCCCAAAGACCATCTGGGGGTTTACTCTACGAGCGACACAACCCTCGATCCTCACCACAACGGGCTTGTATGCCGCCGACAGCTCTGGGAGCTCGTTCCAGAGGTTGGTGTCCACATTTGGGAGGCTCTCTGGCAGGTCCAGCTTCTCATGCCTGTCCACAGTGATGATCACCCACTCCTTCCAATCACCCCATTTGTCGGAGGGAAATGCGTCCAAGTACTTGAAGGGGCACCTCTTCCGCTTCACAAAGTAGTACAGCCCAACCATCTCGTTCCCCTTCCTGGTGGTCTGCAGGGTGAGGATACACCGGAAGAGCTCTAGGCTGGGCTGCACCCCCACCCACATCTCGCAGAAGTGAACGAAGGTAGCGACTAGTAAAACGGAATGGGAGCCAAGGAAATGCAGCTGGATGCCATAGAACTCTAGTAGCGTCATTAGGAAAGACGAGAAAGGGTGGAAGCAAGCTGACCATGACGTATCCTTAGAAGTCAACCATGTCACCAGCGCTCTTCTTCTCGAAAGGAAGCTCGCCAAAGCAGATCTTGTCGTTGAAGGAGTCATGGGACCACCCCATGTAAGCACGGACCTTCTTCATCTCCTTCTTGTTCTTGATCTTGCTGGCGGGGAGACCCAACTCCATTGCGACAAAATGGAGCAGGGGAAGGATGGCTGTGCAAGGGCTAGGGCTCAAGACTGAAGGATGCGAGAAGGCAGTAAGGTCTTAAGCGCGAGTGCAAATGGAGGCGTAAATGGCTCGTGACTTGTGCTAGTCCCCTTCTTAAGTATACTTCCGCGACGTTTGGATGGGAACCGCGGGCACTATAATGCTGGAGCTACCCTCACGATGACTGGCAGACCAGAGTCCGTTTCGGTAGAAAGGCCGAAGTAGCTGCCTCGAGGCAACCGCTCCCATAGGATAGAGTTCAAAACTTAAGGGCGACGACATAATGGGCGCGCAGAATCGAAACGAAATTCGTATCGGGAACTGACGCCAGTTGATGGCGCGATATCTGCAGACAAAGATTTTATCCGCCGCACTAAAGGGAAGCTCATAAAGTCACGGCGCGAGGATTCAAAATGGCCCCACCACTATCGGTACCTGGCGAACCGAGTACCCATAGATACAGGGAAGAAGGCACACTGGGTCCCGCCCCCCACGGGGGCAAGATCCGACATGGTCCCAGGATGACATGTGGCGTGCGACATGGCCTTGCCTCTCCACTGAGGGAAAGACCGACGCTACCACGTGTCCTGCAGCTCCAGGTTTGCTCCCCCTCAAAGGGGAGGTCTGGCGCTGCCACGTGTCTCACAGCTCTGGGCCCGCCTCCCCGCTGAGGTGAGGTCTGGCGCGTCCGCGAGGCCGGAAGCCCCGGACCTGCCTCCCCGCTGTAGGAAGGTCCGGCACAACCACGTGTTCTGCAGCTCCGGACCCGACCTCCCTGCTGAGGGAAGGTCCAGAGCCGCCACGTGTCAGACAACGCTGGGCCTAGGCCATCCTGCGGTAGCGGCAATGAAGGGAGACGTGCTCAGTGCACCTAAACTAGAAGGACGCGCACGTTCCCTAGGTAGGCGGGAGCTCGCACTCATAAGTCAAGATGTCAATGTCCAGTCTTGTTATGATAGGTCGGAGTCGAACTACTATGTACGACAGACGAATGAGAGGCCGCGACAAGACATACAAGACACGACCAACCATGATGAGGGGCTATCTGTAGCCCTGCAGCAGGGCATGGCCAGGCGGCACATTGAAGCCATTGTCAGAAGATAACATTTACTCCCAGATCTTAGGATGGATTTGGTTACTCCCGTGGCCACCTGTCGGGCCCTGGACCCCACTTGTAAGCTGTCTGGCCTTGGACTATAAAAGGACCAGATAACCATCGGCTTAGACATCTTGGCTCAGACCCAGACACACGCTTGAGCAATACAACACACAAACCACCATAGAGTAGGGTATTACGCCCAGGCGACCGGAACCACGTAAATCCCTTGCGTTCATCATTCACTGCGCTCGATCTTGCTAGGACTAGCCCCCGAAAATACATTGAACCCCCGCGAGCTGCTTCCGAGCAAGTCCCACCAAGGTGTCAGTTAGACACATCGACACAATGGTAGTGGTCTATTTGTAGATCTGGTTGACTGTGTTTCTTTCTTCTCTTTGACCAATAGTTTCTCCAAATTCATTCAACTTTAACAACATATAAATTATATATTATGAAAATATATTTTATTATGAATCTATAAATTAATCGAATTTATAAAAATTATTGGTCAAAGACAAAAATGGAACATAGTTAACTGATTCTAGAATAAAGTTCAGATAAAATGGAAGAAGTACATACTAAATAAAAATTAGAGACACAAAAATAGTAAATTTTCCTTGTTAGTTGAATTTTCTTCACATAACATATGAGACGGACAGGACCTGTTGCAAGTATTTTACTAGAGATTCTTAAAGTCATGTATAGCAAAGAAAAAGTAGGTACTGAAGGTTCCTTTTGTATAAGTGGTTTTGTAAAATCTATATGCACGTCAAAACTGATCCATAGGAACAGTGATCCTACATATTTTCTTTTCTTAATACAAGTTTACTGACGCAAGGGCTACACAGTATCCTCCAAAGGCTTTCCTTAAACCACATTCATTGCAGTCACAAGCCAAATGTTTCAGATAAGACAGGCTTTCAAGTTATACAGCTACAATGGTGCTGCGTTGGGAACATCCTGAGCAACTGCTATTGCGAATTTTGACCTTGGCACTTAACTCGTGCTGTTCTCGGATGAGACGAGTTGCAGCTTGGACAGAAGTTCTGGTGATACGCGGGTAGGACGGTAGTCTTTGTTCAGGCAGACAGCTGTAGCCTTCACCTCCATAATTCGCTGCCACGAAAACAGGATATGGGTGATTGTGATATGTGTACGTTTCTCTGTAGAGAAGTAAAGCAGTGTGCCTGTAACTGAATGTGGTGATATCACACCTAGAATGCTTCTACATGTTACAGTTGTTGTAGAAGAGCTTGAAACACGCAATGTTTCTTATCTGTCCTGTTCTAAAATAGGTAACTGTGTTCTACATACCTCATGATTAGGCAGCTTCTCAATGAAGTGCTCGAATATCATCCGTACACCTTTGATGCTTGCAAGCCTCACCTTAACAACAAATCTGTCCCCGCTCTGGTAGTCCAAAGAAGATAAAAGGGGGGTAAGCTTTATTTGGATCAGAACTAAGAGACTGCCATACAGTTAAATGTTCAACCCAAAGTTGCATCAAACTGCAGCTTGGGGGAAAGGGGCACAGCACATTAGACATTACCCTCAGAGGCGCGAAGTATTTGAGGTTCAGCTCAGAGAGAGCCAGTGACTCGCCACTGCGTGCTACTGCATCTGCACTTATGCCTACACTCTCAAGTAGTTCATGACGACCTGCTCAATATTAAGGCATAGATAGATGTGAGATTAGAATGTGCTGCCTACACCATAATAAGATTTTTATCAGAAGAAAACAGTTTTTTGAATAATAGGGAAAACCCTGACTTCTGAAGAAGGCCAACTACACAGTCAAAACGAGATAAAAACAAAAGTAACCATGAAAACATCATATGAGATGTTGAATTCTTCGGCTTCTAAATCATGTCTGCTGACTTACTGTATACTGTATTTTATAATAAATTTTGTTTGGAAGATACTATAATTTTGAAAACGTTTGGAAAGAATAGAGCTCACCATGTTGGCAGTAACTAGCATACACTGCATTGTTGACAACACCGTACTGGTCTAGTTCATAGTCGCGCACTTTCATCTCCAGTTCGAAAAACTTATCATCCAGTCTGAAAAATCCAAAGGACTAAAAGAAAGTACTACATCCATTTGTGTTCCATGACTAACTGAACACAGTGACCATCAATAAAATTGAGCAGAGAAAGTAGGTTTCAGGAATCAAACTGTCATAAGTATATCCAGGTTATGTACATTACTCAAGGCAAGGAGCTGTATCTAAACATGATACAAAACAAAATTGGTGAAGCAAGGCTTGGAATCACTTGGCAGGGCATGAATTTTTGGAAGTCTATCTAACCGTTGATGTTTGTGATAATCTAATGTTCAAGATTAAAGAAAGAATCTCAACAAATTCGGATGGAAAATAAGGAGGAATGCTTGCCGAATTGCTTTTCCACCTTGTAGCGTTCCTTCGTACCTTTTCCCTCCCAGTGAACACTATATTTTGGTAAAAGTATATTTTAATATCCTAAAGCATCCGCATTGTTTACTTAACTTTCTAAATATTTTTTTGTCCAATTTACTCCTCCGAATTATTTAAATTAGTTCAATTCACTCCTAGTGATTTTTTTCCGTGTCTCTTTGTAAACATCAAGACTGGGTAAAATTTAGTGAGATTATATGTTACAACATACAATATATTATAAAAATAGTTTAATATTTTTATGTATTTTTTGTACATTTAAAGCATGTAAATAAATCTTGCACGAGAGATGAAATAATGCAAGAAAAAGTTTATGAAAATTTATAAAAGTATATTTCTAGCATTGTGTATGATATCATTTACCATCTTGCAAAATTTAAACTTTAAACATAGCCCATACAAAAAGAATCAGGAAAGAAAAAATTAGTAGAGATGAACTGAATTAATCTAAATAGTTCGGGATAAACTCCGCTAAAAATTTAGTTAGAGGTCATATGCCAGAGGTTGCAAGGAGAACGGAAGTACAAGAAGCAGGAAAAGTTTAGAACCTCGAGCCGTCATGGGGACTGGTGGATCGGGCAGAGACGGCGAGAGGGCGCCACGCGCGCCGGCCAGTGAGCGCCCCGCGGAGCAAAGCCGGGCGGCGTACGGGCGGGCAGCACCAGCGGGTGGCGCCGGCGTGGATCGGCGGGGCCGGGGGGCGGGCGTTGGGCACGAGGCGCGCGAATGGGTGCTGCATTGCGGCGGGCGGAGCCGGGGAGGACGGGCTAGTGCGGCACGGGCGCGTGCTAGACTGTACCTAGTAGTTTGAGGCAGGCCTGCCAGCCAAGCCACCCACCCAACCAAATCGAATTGATTTTGTCAAACGCGCGCTCTCTCTCTCTCCCACCGTTATTGAAAACCCGAAAAAAGTCTACATAACCCCCTAAACTATAGACTACAGACTACTTTATCCCCCTAACTACTAAACCGGGTATTTAACACTCTAATGTATCTAAAAGCATCTATTTAACCCCCTAAGGTGGTTTTGTAGAGTGGTTTTGTCATGTTGGCTGCTGACGTGGCGTTTGATGCATAGCTGTACCATGTGACCCGCGTGTCAGACAAAATAAGATCAACCACATGATACGATCATCAATTCAGGGTTTACATGGAGACGGTGGCGATTCAAAGTAAACGGCGGGCTACACACGTCGCCTAGGACACGCGATCGGCGGGCGACGCACGACGCTCGGTGGCCTTGCGGGCGGCATGCCTAGGACGTGATCGGTGGAACTGGTCATCTACATAATAATATCTGAATATGTGAATAGGATCAGGACAGTTAGTAACTCCTGTATTCTTCAATTGACGTAGCTTCACATAAGCAGCTCCTCTGTTGCTAAAGTTTTCTGTACTGCTAGTTGCAGCATATTGCAACCTTATTTGTGTTGAAACTTCACTGTATGTTTTATCGGTATTGCTATGTGTTGACAGGCTTTACAACACTATGATGGTGCACCACTGCAAAGAATGAGGAAGCAAAATAATCCTTACATGCTGGATCTTGTGGCTACAAAGAAACAGACGTCTCTTTGAGGGAAAGGAGCAGGTTTCAGGCAGGATCTTTGAAGAAGTCCAGGACACAGCGTGATTCTGGGCGCTAGCAGGCACCAAGCAGCTAACTGGAAACCCGATTGAACGATCATGGATATATTCTTGCGCCCATCAAGGGGCCTGTGACATGTAAACTTTGGGACTGTACATTTCCCATTAAATTAATACAAGCTGCCACAGCGAGTTTTCTAAAAAAAAATTGAACTGGAGCCATGAAAGAGAAAAAAGCAACCGGGCAGGGAGCGGGAAACGTAAGAAAAAAACAGACAATAGATGCAGCTCGGCACAGTCAGCTAACTAGCAACATGTATGAATGACATGCGGGTCCTAAAAAGAAACACATGCAAGTCATGCCTTGTCAGCATGTGAGGTGTCAAAACCACTCTACAAAACCACCTTAGGGGGTCAAATAGATGGTTTTAGATATATTAGGGTGTTAAATACCCGGTTTAGTAGTTAGGAGGGTAAAGTAGTCTCTAAGCTATAGTTTGGAGGGTTATGTAGACTTTCTCCTTGAAAACCCAAATCCCAGGACCGCGTCGCGGCATCGGGGCTCCGCCGCCGATAACCTTCGTCTCATCTGCACCTTCTCCCTCCTCCAGCGGCGGCTGCGGCTGCGGCTGCGACGAGCAGCAACCTGACACTGCCCACGCCACGGGCGAGTCCATCAGCTGATCCTTGTGCAAAGGTCTTCCTCCCAATCCGTGGCTCTGTATTCCTCTATGCGAATCTGCGTAAACCTAAACGCGACTTGACTTACTCGGCAGCGTCAGCATAGGGTCCGCGGCACCGTCGTCGGCGCGGGGTGGCGGGGACCTGCAAAATGGCCGTGGACACGGCCTCCGTTCGCGCCGAATATACCGCGGCGAGACGAGGCTCATGCTCGCGGCGCTGGCGAACGGGAAGCTGCACCCCACGCCCGAGGCGCTAGCGAAGCTGCGGCAGTACGAGGAGGCGGGTGAGCGCTGGGAGTACGAGTCTACGAGAGGTATGCGTGTTGCGCGGGACGAGGCCTGCAACCGCGCCGGTTTACCATCTGTATTTGAATGGCATAAAGTTCACCTTAAGAAATGGGAGCAAAATTAGGGTTTGGAGTGACAGTTTGACTTGATGACATCTCTTTCTGTGTGACTTCTCCACTTTTATTTGAATTTAGCTTTAACCCTAATATTTCTGTTAACCAACGCGCTGGTCAAAATTGGAACATTGGGAGTCGAGCGGGGGCTCGATTGGCCAGCGCCGCGCCCGCCTGGGTTCGAGCGCTGCTCGCCCTGTGTGCCCACCTCTTTCTTAAATCAGCACCGCTGGCCGCTTGAACCAGTTGGCTTTCAAAAAAAATAAAACGTTAATTTCAGATATAATTTACCTCCCTTCCTTCTTGCTCAATGGGATGATCTGTATAATAAGATCAACAATGTTGTGCTATCAAATGGAATGGACAAATCTAAATGGAGGTGGGAAAATCTGGTTCATTTTCTGATAGATCTGTTTATGATAATTTGACTATTTCTGACAGCGGAGCCTACTATAATCACATTTGGAAGGCTAAGATCCCTCCAAAAATCAAGATTTTTGGTTGGCTGTTGGAACATAAAGCCATCCCTACCAAAGATTTGATGAAAAAAAAAGGAATTGGTCTGGTATAAACAGTTGTGCCTTTTGCAGGGAAGAGGAGAGTGTAGACCACTTGTTCTTCCAATATAAAATTAGTAAAGTGGTGTGGGAAATTTTGAGAATATGTCTTAACAGTAGTCTAAGACCTAACAACTTAAAACAATATTGGAGCTGGATTAAAAAGGTTCTTCCAGATGGACAAAAAATTTATACTCTTGGTTTGGGGGCTATTTGCTCGGCCATTTGAAAAGACAGAAATAGTATATGTTTTGATAAAAATATGATTAAACATCCAGGTGAAACTTTATGTGATATTGTTTCCTTAAATATTGGGCAGGGTTGTATGCAGGTGATGTGAAGGAAGCAATTAAGCTAAACGCTGACACTATTTTACAAGCGCTACTGCAGGTCTTCAAAAATTAGTACAACGGCCGTCTGCTTCTCACTGCACCTGCCAGAGAAGAAGAGGAGGGTGGAGGAGAGGACGAGAACTAACCCATGCTATGTTTGTTGAAGCCTATACACTACAGGAATTTGTCAATAGAGCGTCGGCCATATGAGCGTCGGTTGCTTATAGAAACCAACACCCTTAAGCTAAAAGCATCGGTCAACTGACGCACTTAGCCGACGAAATAGTTCAGACGCCTTTAACCTTTTAAGTACGTCGAGACCGACGCATTTAGAGAATATGTGCATCGGTTCTCAAGAGCCGATGTACTTTGCGTTAAATGTGTCGGGTGAGGTAACCGACACACTTAATGCCCTTAAGAGCGTCAGTATGGGCACACTGACGCACTTAGAGCGACACGTGGCAAGCTTGCCGAGCGCCACTTTAAGCGTTGGTACCTCCAAAACCGACACTCTTACTCCACTTAAGTGTGTCGGTTGCTGCAGACTGATGCATTTAGACCGCCACGGGCAGTGTACAGAGCACGATTATGGGCGTCGGTTTAGCCAAAACTGACGCACATAACATATGTTTTTTTAAAAAACATCCTATTTCCTCTCCCTCCCCGGCTGGGGAGACTCCATTATACAGCCACAACAGCATAATTTATACAGGCACAATACATTCACAAACAGTTCAAACACAGCAATTTACACAAGTTTTCAAACATTTCAAACACAAGCACAACATTACGTAAAGAGTAAATGAAATTCCAATGTCGTTGTGGGAGCCTCCACTCGCACGTCATGCGCTCCCATCTCCTCCACTCGTACCTCCGTCGTTGATGTTAAGGAAAACATCGCCATCTTCGGGTGTTCCATGACGGGATCCCTGCGATAAACAAATAAAAGAGAAAATTAATAACGTAACATATTAACTTCGACTAACTTAATAACATAACTTAATAAAAGAGAAGCATGTTGGTTTGGACTAAAACTTTTCAAAACTCCCTCATTTCCCCACGCTCCCTATCTCCCTCGCCCTCACTCGCTCTCCCACTCTCTCTATCTCTTCCCCTCTCCCTCTATCTCTTTCTCTCTAGCTCCCTCTCTATCTATCTCTTCTTTTCTCTCTCTATCTCTCCCTCTCTCCCTCTTTATGTCTTTCTCTCCCTCTCTATCTATCACTTCTTTTCTCTCTCTATCTCCCACTCTCTCTCTATGTCTTCCTCTCCCTCTCTATCTATCTCTTCCTCTCTCACTCTTTTACTTGTTCTCTCTTTCACTTCATCTCTCCGCTAAGTTTTTTCCTTTTTTTTAATATTGTGCTAATTAATATGTGTTGTTATAATAAAAATATTGTAATAAGTATACAAGTCACGCATACCGTTGCGTCTCCAACTTGTGATGGGTGAGTCTGCACCGGAGGGAAAGGCATCGGTGGGAAAACTACTTCAAGTTGTGAGATTATAATTAAAATCATTTTGAAATCGAATAAATTGATCAAATACAAAAATTACATTTTACCTGGATTATTTTGCTGCAATCTAGAAGTCAATAGTGACATGAATCCGTAAAGTTGTGGAACACACGGTTGACCACTCTCGAAAGCCTGCAACACAAATGGTTACAATATTGCATTATATAACCTGAGTCAATAAGATAAGCAGTTTTACCTGTGAGGAGGAGCTAATCTGTAGTGCTGGTTGCATTGGTCGAGGACCAAACTGAGAACTGGAGCTACCTTGACCCATGAACTGCATCAAGTAAATTAGTTGTGATATTTTGAGTAGAAACATTTATAAATCAAATAATATTTTTAAATGAGAAAATTACATGTTACCTGAGACATATACGAATAATGCATTTGTTGCTGCAACATCTGTGTTTGTTGCTGTTGTTGTTGTAGCAACAACTGTGTCTCTTGTTGTTGTTGTTGCAGCAGCATCTGTGACTATAGCTGTTGCTGTTGCATCTCCTCCTTGGTGCGTCTCAATTCTTCTCGTAATTCAGTCTCTGTAGAAGATTGAAATCGACTACCACCAATATTGGATAGCCGTCGTCTAGCATAAGCCCCACGCTTTACATACCCGTCACCTAACCCAAGTCTACAAAAAATACAAGTGTGAAGAATCAACATTCATTAACATACAAATCATCATTTTATTTACACATACGTCCCATGCGGTAGACCTCCGCCGGCATCGTACGCCACAACGACATCCAACGGCTCTCTAAAATAGTCTAAATCAGGTCTATGGTTCTTCTTGAAACACTCAACATACTTTTGTTGTGATACATTTAGTTAACAGATTAATGTAATACAAGATAAATTAAGTCGATGGATAAAAGCAACAAATAATCAACATACGTATCTATTTTCTGCGTTGATGCCTTGTCACACAACACCTCCAAGCGATTTGGATCTGGACGTTTCTGCCCCTTAAGATACAACACTAAAAACGTAGGAGGCGTACCAGTTTCAGCTGTCTGCAATATCAAAATTCAACAATTTCATTAATACAATTAATTGAAGCAATCTAAGTATGAATGTAAGAATTCATAACATACTTTGTTCCATCCGAACATAACCATCCGCTCCGAAGAAGTGCTTTCCTGACTTGCTCTTCCATTTTTTTCGATGTCTATCAGAAATATTTCTTAACTCAATTGGACCCCAATACCCGCATAACCACTCCCAAGCCTCCATATTCGCACAAATCCAGTCCACATGACTCTACAAGTACTCCTCCCTAGTGAGGTGAATTTTGGCTGCTTCTTTGTTTGTCATGGGCTGGAACATCATCGTCTTGTAGTAGACGGTCATAGCTTTGATCCGTGCCTTAGAGAAGGAGTCCCTGACACATCTTTTTGCTGCATTATGAAAAACCGAACAAGCATATGCTTGACTCACACCCTCCTCCAAATGAAACCTACCCTGCATTCAAGTAACAATTAATGTCAAATAAAATAAGATGCAATGTAATGGAAACAATCAAAACAAACTTACCCAGAAGATCTCCCAAACTCTATCCTGACATGTACCCAAATCGCCATACTCTTGAAGCACATAGTGATCCCAATGATGCACTGCAATCCTTTGACCATCCACTAAAACTATCCTGAGATAGCAAAACCGGACGACATTTCCAACTCGGTGTTAACAGCTCGTCGATGCCCCTTTCCACTCCAACCAAGCTCGACCCAGTATTTAGTACCCTTCGGCCTTATAATCGTCCACTCATCCATGCTTTTACTTACACCAAATAAAAGGTGCTGTCAAAGTGTTAATGCGACACTTCCCCCGGATCTGCTAAGGAGCAGCCCGTAGAGGTTCTTGTTCAGCGGGGCTTAGGCCTCAAACTACTGTTCTAGCAGGAGAGTATGAGACAGTGGTTTTTACGTGCTTCGGGCCGCAAGGAGCATAAAACCCTACTCCACAGTGGCTTGTATTGCTTGGTGAGTGTGTATGCGTGTGTGTGTGTGTGTGTATTGGGGATTCTGGGTCTGATCCTTGTAGCGATAGCGGTCCGAGCCTTTGATAGACAAGGTCGGACGCCTTACAAGTGGGGTCTCAGGGCCCGACAGGTGGTCTCGGGGCGATCTTATCCTAAAGATCTAAGGCTTCTCGCATAAGCTTCATCTGGCTGTAGCTTTGATGACTAGTCGTCTTGCCGCCTGAGTCGTCGGTCGCCCATGTGCCATTGCTGTCATTGGCAGGGGATGTCCCATCCAACTGTCTCTAGCGTCGTAAGCTACCCACTTGACGGAGTGGGATAGGCCTGTGGCGTCTTCACTGTGATGCAATTGGTCGTAGCGGTACATGACATTAGGTGTGCGCCACACCATGTGTCTCGGGAAGCTGCGTATCTTCAAGGCTTGACGAAGACAAGGCGCACCACCCTCTTAACTTCCTTACTATTAATTCAGAGCAAGTGGACTAACCACACAGCAGCTGGGGAGATTACCGCCCTGGTGGAGGCCAGGTCCGTCTTGCGGGCCACATGGCAGCTTGGGAGCTCACCTCCGCGGGGGAGGTCAGGTCTCATCCCGCGAATCACGTGGCAGCTCGGGTGCTCACCTCCGCGGGGGAGATTAGGTCTCGATCTTCACAGGCCAAGTGGTAGCTTGGGAGCCCACCTCTGTGGGGGAGGTCGGGTTCCGCCCTACTGGACACGTGGCTCTCTGGGAGCTTGTTGCTGAGGTGGGGTTGAGCTCCTTCTTCGAGTTCTCTTGTGGGTACCCCGGACCTCCCATACGAGGATGGCGGGTTCGGGCCTCCTGAACACGTGGCGCCCTCGGACCCTGTCTCTATTGGCGGGTGGTAGCTACCACTTAGGCGGCTCTAGCTTGTGCGCGAGGGTACTCGGTATGTCGGGTACCGACAGTGGCCCCTGGGTTCACCTTGGGGGGAGGCGACGAGCTCGAGGGTGGAGCCTTATCCTACTTTCCTGTGCGGTCTCTTAATTTTGTCTTGATCAGTCGAAGCGGTGTGCTCTTCTACTGCTGTGACCACACGTCCCTCTCTGGTTGAGGGGTCGTGGCGACGAGATCTTTGCTTGCCGCGACATTATCACGACAGTTCCCAAGGCGCATGCTGTACTTCTGCTCCTTTCACTTCTGTCTTTACGGGAACCGTCGGGTTGCCTTCTTTGGCGGGGAACTGCTCGGGTCGACTTTTCTAACGGGGGACCTGGGCCCGTTTGTCATGGACATCGTGGTACGAGCCGTTGATTTGGAGCCCGCTTAAATTCGCACGGTGCGCCCAAATGCCATTAAGGTACTTTAAATAGGTACCTTTGTGGGCAATGGAGGTTCCTTTCTTCCGCACGTCCCATGCATTTGAGCCTTCGATTCCCTCCTTGAGTGTCTGCCCATCCCTGAGGTTCTCGACCCCTGCTCCAATGGAATCAGCTCTGCCTCCTTCTCAGATGGAGGATGTCTCACCCGTGAGGCGGCTTTTTGACTGGAAGGACAAGGAACAACGGGATATGATCCGTTCTGGCTCCTTGCCAC
This sequence comes from Tuctoria greenei, assembly GCA_036927565.1. Classification (NCBI taxonomy): domain Eukaryota; kingdom Viridiplantae; phylum Streptophyta; class Magnoliopsida; order Poales; family Poaceae; genus Tuctoria; species Tuctoria greenei. Next base: position 8,803,614 of record JAYESD010000001.1, on the reverse strand, counting down.
TAGAGTTGGGGGAGAAAGAGATCGTATTCTTCCAGCCACACGCATACTCCGGGTTTGTCCCTCCTGTTTCCCCCTTCCTAGTGACACTCCTGGAAGTCCTTGGGCCTCAACTTCATCACCTGTCCCCGAACTCTTTGGTGGTGGCAGCGGTGTTCTCGCATTTCTACGAGATGTTCGTCGGGGTGTACCCATGTGTGCCAGTGTTACGGCAGTTCTTCGTGCCGAGGTGGACCGGGAAGAAGAACAAAGCCAACTTCCTTGGCAACTTCTGCTTACAACATCGGGACAACAACCCCTTTAAGTACATTACTCCGCTCTCCTCAGTGAAGTGTCCCGACTGTAGGAGCGATTGGGTGGTCATACATACCGACGCCCATGATCGCATGGTCCTGCCCACCAGCTGGCTGGCGATTAGGAGGGCAGCCTGGGAGGAACGCCCGATGCTTGAGGCAGCGTACATGCCGATCATGGAGAGGATATAATTTCTGGCAGACCATGGCCTGTCAGAGCTGTTGGTGATGGCCGACTTCATTCATCGCCGTCTGGCCCCTCTCCAGCACCGTTGCCGCCCTGCATGGCTCTACTTCGGGCTCCAAGATGGTACCAGGTTGTTGAGCGATCGTGACATGGAGACAACCCCGCAGAATGTGTTGGAAGCAATGTCCAAGGCGTGCGACGACCTGCTATCGGACGATGTCTTCAACCTTCCGCAGGCTTGCCCACCGGTTTGCTCGGCTCGGGACCTTCGGACGAAGGTTCTAAAGGAGATGCCCAACCTGGACGCGATTGGTCTTGTGCTGTGGTAGGTTGGTGATGAGAGTTGGGGCCTGGCCATCGTCGACTCTTCGGAGGAGTCCACACCTTCATCAGGCTCTGAAGCCTCCAGGGCAGAGGAGGCGCCCGCTGTTGGGGGGAAGGGCAAGGCGCCGAACCCTGACGTAGGTAAGGGGAAGGCACCGGTCCCCGACGTAGGCAAGGGGAAGGCTCTGGTGGTCAAGGTCGTGAAGGAGAAACGCCCTCGGTCACCACCGAGGGCGCCGTCGTAGGTGGCCTTCGCTTCAAGTCAGCATCCACCAGCGCGCCCCTCTTGAGTACTAGGCGTCAGCGGTTCTTCGAGGGGAGGTTCGGTCCATCAAGCGGCGGCTCCATCGATGTCGACAGTCGGCAAGTCATCCAGCATCCCCGTCACGTGCACGGTCCAGGGTGCCACAAGGGGCTCCAGCCGCATCACACCTACGGAGCCTCAGGCAAAAAGGCCTCGGGCCGATGTCGTCGACAGCTCGGGAGGTGGCTCTGTCGGGGTTGGTGGAAGCACACAAGCGCAGGGCGGCGGCACTGCTGTTGGTTTTGGGGGAGGCCCTGTCGGGATGGCCTCGCCTGTTACGCCATCGCCAGGGCCCACAGCTTCAGGGTCGCCGAAAGTGGAGGCTCGCTGGAGCTTCCAGGGGCATCGGTAAGGCATTCTTGCCAACACTTGCTCTCTATTATCTCGCCTGCCTTTGTTGATTGGTCAGGTCTTGATATTGATTTGCAGGACTACATCAGCTGTTGTGAGGCCCTTACCGCTGGGGGTAGTGCCTGGAAGCGCTTTGAAGTCATCCGAGGATGCTACGGTTGTGCTAGCGGGGAAGCCTGCCAAGCTTGTTTAGGGGAGCGCTGCTCCGGCGTCTGTGCTCGGTGTGGGTAGTGAAGCATCTCCGGCTGTCGCGCCAAAGGCACATCCAGCTGTCGCGCCAGAGGCACTTCCACCCGTTGCACCAGAGGCACCTTCGACCGTCGTAGCAAAGGCACCTCCGGTCGTCGTGGCAGAGGCCATGTTGAAGCTGACTCCAGGAGCTGAAGGTCTGACTTCCAATTCTGTTGATTCGGCGGGTGGCTGTGACACCTAGATCCGAAAAAGAACCAAGTGAACGCATATATGTGCCCAGGATGTTCAACACACATACACGAGTGCATTCACAAAAGAGTATACAGAAAATTACCAGAACTCAATTATTAAATAAGTACTTTTATTACATAATTCATTATATCCTCAAATACAAGCTCTAATGAATATTAATGACAAGTTCAACTAATGCAACGGAAATACTCTAATTAATCAACTAAGCAAACTAAGCAAAAGGGATAGCGTAGCTCCAATAACACCATAGGCAAAGCTGAAGGTAGACACGACCTAGAACTCCACATTATCACCGTTAAACTCCCAATCCTGACCTGCACTTGTTGGGGGATGGATTGCAAGAGTGAGTACATGTCGTACTCAGCAAGTGTGGAAAGTATGACATGTAGCTGATACAAATGACGAATATAATAATGGATAAGTGCTGAAAAGTACATTAAAACATTTGAAAAGCAATATATTATATGTATGTGAAGTAAACCCATCATAAACCATATAGTCATCATAATACCAGTCCATAATTCATTACCATCATCCATATACCACATTTCACCATTGCCAATAACCATATTCAATACCAGAAATTAATCCATTAACCATTATCAAACCATAACCATCCCACAAATTATTCCAATACCAAGTTTCCTCTAATCATGTGAGGGTCTAGGTTGCTAATAACTGGGAGCACGGCTATCATGATAGTTTTAGACACACTCTACAGAGGTTTTACCGCTTTACCCACGTGTTTGTGATTTCATCACCTTTCGATGACTATAGAATCTCAATTATGTCGTCTCACACTTCCTTAGGTGTGTGACCAAGAGATCACAAAATAGCCTTTACAAAGGGATTACTAGCCTATTTATACCCCACTGAGGTTTCACCGGTGGCGATGTCTCCAACTGAGCACATCTTCAAACAAGGGCCCCCTCTTGAGCCATTCGGATCCCAGGGTAGTCCCACCAATCATCAACAAACCAAATCCAACTACCCCTTCCCCGAGCATCCTTAATGGTCCAAATAGCACTGGCAAAGCCCTAATTAATCAGCTACACCACACCCATACTTGGCCTCGTGGTGGCACTGTAAATCCTGGATGGTCGCTCCACGAACCGGTCCTTAGATCTAAAGCAAGCAAAACCATCATAACATCCAACCCATCCACATACCAGGCTTGCTGAGATCACCCATTACCATATCATATTAACCAATTCATGTTAACCATAATCTCATCCATGCATAATTAAATTGAGTGGTATAGTTGTGTTCCCATCCCAGTTGATTAAGCGAAGCAAAAAGGTAAAAAGCCCTTCCCGACTCTCTACCATATATTCCAGGTGACAATGATGGTCAACAAAACTAGTAAACTTCCTACCATAGGATTTCCCATCAAATTGACACAAGCATGCAGTTTTGCAAACAAAACATTTATTTTAAAACAGGATCAATATGCTTCAATGACGCTTGCCTTGCTCTTGCGGTTGGTTCGGGTCAACTTCTTCAAACTCTTGGTGCTGGAGATCCTCCGCGGCACTCTCTAGCGCAAATTCATCTAATCCGCACAATAAACATACAAGACAAGAAACACGATTAAAGAGTGCACAAATATTACTCAATATGACATGATATGCATGATTAATGCAAATGCAAGGTAGAACTTGTTAATAGGTTGCTTTTAGTGATCACTAACTAGTTCTAATAGCTTTTAACAAGGTTATACAGGTTTGTATGTGATTAGATCTACTTTTAGAATTAATTCAACACAATTTATTTAGCAAAATCGGACTAGTCTGCAGAAGGCCGGACTAGTCCGCACTTTGCAGAACTAGCGAACTAGGGTTTTCTCGATCGATGTAAATTTGGGAAAAAGGGGTTGGATTCACGTAAGGAAAAGAGAATAGAAGGTATACCAGGTGTTTAGAACTCCAATGAATCAAGAAACTTGGAGGTAACACTTGGATCTTGACGATTTAGGGTTGGTGATGAAGTTGGAGATGAATTGGTGATGAAGAACGAAACTTGATGGAGATCTTGATCCTCTTTCATTTCCTCCTCTTCTTCTTCTTGCTTGGGATCTCCTCCTCCCTCCTTGGTGGCGGCTCTCCACGAACTAGGGTTTGGGTGGGGAGGAAAAGTGGCAGATAGATGTCAAGCCAAGGGGTGGGGTTGTTTATATAGAGGTGGAGGCTAGGGTTAGATGGATTTCGAGTTTCAGATGAGTAGAGGCCGGTTTAGAGTCCCACATGGGCTCTAAAAGAGTTAGGCACGACTTCCCTAGGCCCACTTAACGTGAAACCAAAGAAACAAGTCGTAAAACAAAATATCAATTCGGAGTCGCAATATATCGAACAAGTCCGAAAAGGACCAGACTAGTCCGAAGTTAGTTAGAAAGAATCGAACAAGTCTGGCCAAAAATCGAAAAGTCCGACTTTAGTCAGAGAGGAAAACAGACAAGTCCGCTGGAACACCGGACTAGTCCAGACAAGTCGAGGGACTTATCAAATTTTCAAGGATCCTTGGAACACCGGACTAGTCCGCATAAAATCGGACAAGTCCGAAAGTGTCCAAAGGAAAAATCGGACTAATCCGCAACAAAATCAAACAAGTCCGTTTGGAGTTAGAGAGAAATCAGACTAGTCCGCACTTTTCAGCATTTTAAGTGCAGTTTTGTTCTAAATCAATTTTAAACTCGTTCCTCTTTATGTGGATTAATGTTAAACATGTATATGAATGTATGTAGGACGTGATGAATGAAAATGAGAGTGTTACAATGGCTCTCTGAACGATGGTGTCCCTGCTACTTCAGGTGGCACCGCAACTCCTGCTCAGTCTCCGGGGGCAAGATCTCTAGTGCTGGTGGCCTCGCCTTCACCGCTACAGGAGGAAGTGGTCCTCGAGATGATCATCGGACGGCCTTCCCTGACTTTGGCGAAGCCGAAGCGCCTCTTCGACGTTATAAACTTGACGCAATCCAGCATCTTTCAGGTGCAATCTAACCTCCACCGGGCGCAGGAGGCTCTTGTCGTGGAGTGGGAGAAGCTGCGTGCCAAGGGCGAGCGCCTACGAGTCGGGAGGATCTCCTGAGCTCCAGGATCGCCGAGGCGAATGCGAAGTACCAGAAGGAGAGCAAGGAACTGGAGGTGAGGCACCGCTTGAAGAGGGCCTCAGTCACCTTGACCCAGAAGATTTTGGCCGATGCCAAGGAAGCCAACGATGCTGCTAACGCCCGCCTGTGTGCCCTTGTAGTCGATCGCGAGGCCCTGAGTCGTCAAGAAGCCTCCGTTTCCAAGTGGGAGGCTGCTGTCACTGATCAGGAGGTGGCGGTGCAGGCAATGATGGCCCGGACTGAGGCCGATCGGGACAGGCTGTAGTCCCGCCTCAAAGACCTTGAGCTCCGGGAGAGCAATTTGGCGCAGGATCGAGCGCAACACCTAGCTGAGTGTCAGGAACTCCTCCTGCATGATCTTGACGTCCAAGCCCGGAAGCACACAATAGAGCGCTGCGCCAGGGAGCTCGATCTGTGGGAGCGTTAGCTGGCTCAGCGTCTGGAAGCTGAGGGTAGGACGGCGGCAGAGACGGTGGAATCCCATGTCTTGGTGTGCTACCAGAGCCGATACCCTGATCTGCCACTAGAGCCAGTTTTTGAAGGCCCTATTGAGGAGCACGAGGCGACAACAGTGGCGGATGTTAAGGAAGCCGCCAAACATGTCGTAGCGTAGTTCAGTCAGGATTGAGGCTTGGTAGCATGTTTTTGTATCCGGGGTTCACCACCCTTTAAAGAATTCCTTAATGAATTTGAGTTTGTGTTTGGCTTCTTGCATTGTCTCTGTGCTTCTCAACTGTTGCTCTGAGTCCTTAGTTGCGTAAGGGTTTGCAGAACCTTTGTTGAGCTAGTTAGCTTCTCACGACCAACGGTTTGCAAAATTGATATGGTTGAAGTGTCGTCCATTGATTTTATTCATGTGAAACCCCTTAGAGGCCCGTTGGTAGATGTGGTTAGTTAGCTAAGCACATCTATCACTTGATCGCAGAATGTCTTGAACTGGCCCCCAGTGGAGTGGGGGAGTTGGAATGTCGTAGTGCCACCATTTGCCGGAGCTGGATGCTCCGGCGTCGTCCACTATCATCGCCGAGTCATCGACAACAGGCCCCTTGGGAGGTGTTGGAGCTGGATGCTCCAGCATCGCCCACCATCGTCGTGGGGACATCAACGACAGGCCCCTGTTTTACAGGCTATCACAAGAGAATCCCGTTAGCAAAAAGAGCGGGGCAGGAGAGTTTACTCACTTATCCACACTTGTTGCTGTAGTCGGCATACTGGGACATCGGCGGCGGGCCCATTGCTGGGTTCCAGAGCTGTATGCTTCGGCATCATCTACCATTTTCATGTAGACGTCGACGGCAGGACCCTTGGGAGGTGCCGGAGTTGGATGCTCCAGCATCGCCCACCATCGTCGTGTATACGTCGACGGCATACCCCTTGGGAGGTGCCAGAGCTGGATGCTTCGGCCTCGTCTACCACCATGGTAGAGTCGTCGACGGTAGGCCCCTTTGGAGGTCTCGGAGATGGATGCTCTGGCATCACCCACCATCGTCGTGTATACATCGACGACAGACCCCTTGGGAGGTGCCGAAGCTAGATGTTTTGGCGTCGTCTACCACCATCGTAGAGTCATCGACGACAAGCCCCTTAGGAGGTGCTGGAGCTGGATGCTCCAGCATCGCCCACCATCGTCGTGGGGACGTCGACGGCAGGCCCCTGTTTTATAGGCTATAACAAGAGAACCCTGCTAGCAACAAGATAGAGGCAGGAGAGTTTACTCACTTATTCACGCTTGTTGCCGTCGTCGACATACTAGGATGTCGGCGGTGGGCCCCTTGCTGGGTGTCGGAGCTGGATGCTTTGGCGTCATCCACCATGTTTGTGTAGACATCGACGGCAAGCCCCTTGGGAGGAGCCGGAGCAGGATGCTCCAGCATCGCCCACCATCGTCGTGTATACGTCAACGGCAGATCCCTTGGGAGGTGCTAGAGCTGGATGCTCCGGCATCGTCTACCACCATCGTAGATTCATCGACGACAGGCCCCTTGGGAGGTGCTGGAGGTGGATCTCTGGCATCGCCCACCATCGTCGTGTATACATCGACGGTAGGCCCCTTGGGAGATGCCAGAGCTGGATGCTCCGACATCGTCTACCACCGTCGTAGAGTCGTCGACGACAGGCCCCTTGGGAAGTGTCGAAGCTGGATGCTCCAGCATCGCCCACCATCGTCGTGGGGACATCGATGGCAGGCCCCTGTTTTATAGGCTATCACAAGAGAACCCTGTTAGCAACAAGAGCGGGGCAGGAGCGTTTACTCACTTATCCACGCTTGTTGTCGTCGTCGACATATTGGGATGTCGGCGGCGGGCCCCTTGTTGCGTGCTGGAGCTGGATGCTTCAGCGTCGTCTACCATCTTCATGTAGACGTCGACAGCGGGCCCCTTGGGAGGAGCTGGAGCAGGATGCTCTTGCATCGCCCACCATCGTTGTGTATACGTCGACGACAGACCCCTTGGGAGGTGTCGAAGTTGGATGCTCCAGCGTCATCTACCACCGTCGTAGAGCCGTCTACGGCAGACCCCTTGGGAGGTGCCGGAGCTGGATCTCCGGCATCACCCACCATCGTCGTGTATATGTCGACGGTAGGCACCTTGGGAGGTGCCGGAGCTGGATGCTCCGGTGTCTTCCACCATCTTCGCGTAGACATCGACGGCAGGCCCCTTGGGAGGTGCCGGAGCTGGATGCTCCGGCATCACCCACCATCGTCGTGGGGACATCAACAGTAGGCCCCTGTTTTACAATCTATCACAAGAGAACCCTGTTAGCAACAAGAGCGGGGCAGGAGAGTTCACTCACTTATCCACGCTTGTTGCCGTCGTCGGCATACTGGGATGTCGGCGACAGGTCCCTTGCTGGTTGCCGGAGTTGGATGCTTCTGCGTCGTCCACTATCTTCATGTAGACGTCGACGTCAGACCCCTTGGGAGAAGCCGGAGCTAGATGCTCCAGCATCGCCCACCATCGTCGTGTATACGTCAATAGCAGACCCCTTGGGAGGTGCCAGAGTTGAATGCTCCGACGTTGTCTACTACCGTAGTAGAGTCGTTGATGGCAGACCCCTTAGGAGATGTCAGAGCTAGATGCTCCGGCATCACCCACCATATTCGTGTATACGTCGACGACAGGCCCCTTGGGAGGTGTCGGAGTTGGATGCTTCGACGTCTTCCGCCATCTTTGCGTAGACATTGATGGCAGGCCCCTTGGGAGGTGCCAGAGCTGGATGCTCCGGCATCATCCACCATCATCGTGGGGACGTTGACGGCAGGCCCCTATTTTACAGGCTATGACAAGAGAACCCTATTAGCAACAAGAGTTGGGCAGGAGAGTTTACTCATTTATCCATGCTTGTTGCCGTCATCGGCATACTAGGACGTCGACGGCGGGCCCCTTGCTGGGTGCCGGAGCTGGATGCTTCAACGTCGTCCACCATCTTCGTGTAGATGTCAACGGCAGGCCCCCTGGGATGTGCCGGAGCTGGATGCTCTAGCATCGCCCACTATCATCGTGTATACGTCGACGGCAGGCACCTTGGGGGGTGCCAAAGCTAGATGCTCCGACGTCGTCCACCATCTTCGTGTAGACGTCGACGGCAGGCCCCATGGAAGGTGTCGGAGCTGGATGCTCCGGCATCGCCCACCATCGTCGTGTATACATCAACAACAAGTCTCTTGGAAGGTGCCGGAGCTAGATGCTCCAGCATCGCCCACCATCGTTGTGCATACGTCGACGACAGGCCCCTTGGGAAGTGTCGGGGCTGGGTTGTTCTACACTCATGCTAGAAGCAAGGTTGACTAGTTTGCTCGTTGGTTTACCTATAGCTCTCCCTTGGCTCCGTCATGTGTTACTGTCCTGGGCTGACTCATGGGGCCTGGGTAATTTGGTGCATTGGTGCTCTGGGGTCCGGCTCCTGTCGTCCTCAGGGTGTGAGCTTTCTGGCTCTAGTATTTGGCTATAGCGCTGGGAGGCAAGGTGTGTATGCTTTGGGTACAGGACCAGGCTAAGCAGTTTACACCCCCTAGACCTCCTGCTCGGCACAGGCCTTTCCTGGGGAACCTTCTGCCGTCACAAGGCCCTAGTGACGAGAGGGGCTAGAAGAACCCCTTATACACTGCAAGTACCTCAAGCAGACCCGCTTGTATTAAAACTACATGACTTCTGCATGGGTGAGTTAGAGAGTGTACAATTATGCATGTAAAGATAATACGCAATAAACGAGTATAGTATAGCATGTTCATAAACTTAAAGCATAAGTAAATGGACAAAGTTTTAAGAAGCCTTTAAGTAAAACAATGATTTTTTGATAGGAGTTCATAGGGGGGGGCAATCTTTTACAAAAGAGGGCAACGGCTTGCCTCCGTATGATGAGAGAGTCAGGGTGCACAAGCTTAGGGTTCAGAACCAAGCAAAGCTGGCTGCACACTCTGGACCTAACCCTCCCGGTGCTCGGTTGTCCTTAGTACTGCTCCTAAGCCCTACAAAATCTTTTACACTGTTCTACTAAGCATAGTATTTACAATAGGGGTGCCCAAAGCTCCATGGGTAGCTGTGATGGTTGGCGGGCAACATCTACTTAAAGGGGCGATGAGCGAGCATCCCTATTTCCTGCCTTGACCGCCTGTCTTGCGATTGGTCCGGGCAGAGCCGGGATTGAGCTTGACGGCTTTGATGGAGGTGTCAATGCTTCCAGAGGGCTGCAGCTGAGGCGCAGCAAGTGCTCCGCGTTAACGCGAGCTTGGCGGAGGCCGACTTCATCCAGCGTCGCCCGATACGGGAGTTGGGTCTCCAGTGAGTGCTCGGAACCGCTCCAAGGCTAACATGCAGTGGTGCAATCTCCACGGATCCTGAGGACTCTGGAGGGGGTTGGCATCCTCAGGACGAGGTAGTCGTAGTGGGATACAACCATGAACTGGTACAGGGCAGGCCTACCGATGATGGTGTTGAAGGGGAGGCTGACATCGGCGACGTCGAAGAGGATGCTCTCTGTCCTGTAGTTGTCGGGTGTCCCGAAGGTCACCCGCAGGTGGATGTTGTCATATGGGATGATGCTCCCAGGTCCCACCCCCGAGAATGGGCTCGAGGGGGCGAGCTTGGACACCAGGATCTGCACCTATTCGAAGGCTGCATGGCAGAGGAGGTTGAGGCCGGCCCTGCCATCTATCGAGCCGTAGTGGAGCTTGACGTTGGCTATGGTGGGGGCGACTAGGAGAGGTAGGACTCCTGCTCTGGACATGTTCTTGGGGCAGTCAGAGGCGTTGAAGCTGATTGGTATATCTTTCCAGCGGTGGTGCTGCGCTAGAGTGGGTACACGGGCTATTGAAGCCACCACACGACGAAGGGTCTTGACCGCGTTCAGGGACGCTGGATCCCAAGACCCTCCGAAGATGACGTGGAGGGTCTTGCGATGCTTGTGGTCGCTGCTGGCGTCGGAGTCCTCATCTTGGTGGACCACTTTGATGGTCCGCTCTTGCTTCTGGTACTCCAACACCTCGTCATTGTCGACCTTGGGTTCGACCTTCTGCTTGCCCTCCCGTTGGCGGAAGGGGGCACCGCTGGACGCTAATGTGCCCGCTCTTGGTAGCATTCGACCCACCTTTTTATCTCCCGACACTCGCTCGCATTGTGTTCGCGAGTCTTTTGCACCGGGCAGAGTTCGACGTCTTCATCAGTGGCAGGTGGCTGATGAGGGCGTTTCTCCGGGCGTGGGGGTTTGCCTCCTCCGGTCGCGGCTGCTGCCACGACAGGGGACCCATGCAGCGGTTTGTTCTGGCTGCCACCCCGGTTCTTGTTCTTCTTTTTGCCGCTACTAGGGGTAGCGGCTCCTTCTCTAGTTTGATTGGCCCCGCCTGCTCTGGGGGCGGGTTGAGCATGCCAGTCGCGGCCTTCTGCCGCTCTGGCGCACCGATCGACGATGGAGAAAAGCTCGGAGATGTCTTGCACATTGTGAGTGGCTAACTTCTCGAGCATCTTGCGGTCATGCACTCCCTGGAAAAATGCCACCATGACAAAGGCATTTGGGATGTTGGGGATGGAGTTGCGTACTTTGGAGAAACGTTGGATGAATGATCGCAACGTCTCCTTGGGTTGCTGTCGTACGGCATGGAGGTCGAGCTCGGTGTAACACACTAAATCTTCGCATCATGCATTGCATACATGGTCATGCATTAAACACTAGTAGAATAAAAGAAAAATAATAAAACATATATATACAAATGTATGTAGCAAAAGAAGAAATAGAAAATAATAAGCCTAAGAACTTGTAATAAGGAATGAGTATAAAAATAATAAATGTATAATATTAATAATATATATAATATATATAATAAATCATATAATAAAAGAAAAAAAAGTAAAGTAAAAAAATATAAATATTAAAATATATAATAATAATAATATAAAAGAAATAAAAAAATAAGAAAAAAGGGCAATCCGCCGGCCAGGCCAAGCGGCCCAGCCGGCCGAGCCGGCCCCGCTCCGCACCAGCGCCGAGGCGACTGGCCCCGCCGTACCGGACGCCAGCCCCGAGGCCGCAGCCGGGCCCCGCCCCCATCCCGCACGCGACGCCGCCCGGGCGCCGACCGCGCCTGCGCCCTGGGCCCCGCCCCGGCCGTCCGCGCGCCAGCGCGCGAGCCGCGCGCTCCCGCCGTGCTGGGCCCCGCAGCCGCCTGGCTCCCGGGCGCCTGGGGCCTGCCTCCGCGGTCTCCCACGCCCGCCCGACCGAATCCCGCCCCCCCCCCCCCCCCCCCCCCCCCGATTTTCCCGCCAGCGCCGATTCTCCCGAGCGCCCGAACTCCCGCGCCGTAACGACCGAGCCGGTTACGATTTTTTCCCGATCCCACGGACTCCGCAACAGATTCCCCAATGACTCCCGCCGCCCCTATAAATACGACGGAAGCCCCACGATGCTGCCGCCAGAAGCAGCCGCCGAACAGAGGAAAAAGGGGAGTCCAGAGAGCTGCGCCCAGGGAAGAAAAAAAGAGAAAAAGAAGGGGAAGAAGAGGGAGAAAAAGAGGAGGGCACCACCGTTCGCCGGAGATCGTCGCCGACATCGCGCCGCCGTCGTCGTGCCGCCGAAGAACTGCTGCACCATCTATTTCGTCTACGCGTCGCATTTGTTCCGCGACCGTCAAGCCGTCAGATCTACGGTAGGACATGTTCCTGATGCGAATTTTAGCGATCATATTGAATCTAATAGGCGTGAATTGATTTTAGTTGCACCATAATTTTATTTTCAGCAGCATTAATCCACCCTAAAACCCCCGTAAACTCATATGAACACGTATGAACTAGTCGCTTCTAATTAATAAACGACCGTAGTAAATTAATTATTAAACTGTGCATGCATGCATGTTGATTATTTTGTGTACATTATGTTGAATTGCATATGTTTTCTTGTATGTATGATCACGCGTAGAGGAACGTGCTCAAGAGGCCGCATACGAGGATTTCCAAAATCAAGACTTCGAAGCGCTTGAACAACCCCATCCGCCGGAGCAAGGCAAGTGTCCTTGAAGCATATTGATCCTATTTTAAATTAAATGTTTTGTTTGCGAACTTGCATGCTTGTGTCAAATTGATGGGAATCCTATGGTAGGAAGTTTACTAGTTTTGTTTGACCTCCCTTGTCACCTGGAATTTATGGTAGAGAGTCGGGAAGGGTTTTTACCTTTTTGCTTCGCTTAATTAATTGGGATGGCAAACAACACTACACATTTAATTATGCATCAATGATATTCTGGTTAATGTGAACTGGTCAATACGATGGGTGATCTAAGCAAGCCTGGTATGTGGATGGGTTGGATGTTATGGTGGTTTGCTTGCCTTAGATCTAAGACCGGTTCATGCGAGAATATGCCAGGTCAACAGTGCCACCACAAGGCCAAGTATGGGTGCGGCGTAGCTGAATAATTAGGAGCGCTGCTAGTATTGTATGGACCATTGGATGGCGCGGGGAATGGGAGTCGAGGAGGACTGCCCTGGGATCCGCATGGCACACGAGGGGGCCCGTGGGTGGGAGAATAGAGATTCAAGCCTGCCGGTGAAACCTTAGTGGGCCCGTACATACTAGTAGTCCCTTTTGAAAGGCTATTTTGTGATCTCTTGGCCACACACCTACGGAAGTGTGAGATGGCACACTAGAGGTTTCTTAGTCATCGAAAGGTGATAAAATCACAAACATGTGGGTAAAGTGGTACAACCTCTGCAGAGTGTTTTAAAACTATCATGATAGCCGTGCTCCCGGTTATGAGCGCCTGGATGACCTACATGATTAGAGTTGGAAATTGGGATTTGGGATGGTTATGGATGGTTATGGTTTGGTAATGGTTATGGTTGGTTTATGGATCATGATCATGGTTATGAAATTGAGTTATGGTAATTGGGCATGGATAATGGTAATGTTGGCAATAATTGGATATGGTTATATTTTGTTAATATGATGGGACTTGTTTCACATAGACATAGTATAATGCTTTTCAAATGTTTTACTGTACTTTTCAACAATTAGCCATTTTTACATTCGTCGTTTGAATAAGCCACATGTCATACTTTCCACACTTGCTGAGTACGACATGTACTCACCCTTGCAATCCCCCCCCCCCCCAACAGCTACTGGAGACAATTGGGAGTACCCTGAGGATCACGAGGAGTACTAGGTTGCGTACCGCCGTCAATTGCCTGTGGATTGGAGTCGTGTTGCTTAGTTTATTTTCCGCTGCAATTATTTAGAGTTTATTCATTCGTGAACTATTGGATTATTGTAATAAAGTACTTATTTATTAGTTAAGACGTGGTTAAATTCTGTTTATCATTTGTGAATCACTCGTATGTGTGTTGAACTTCCTGGGCACACATATGCGTTACGCTTGGTTCATATTCGGAACCGGGTGTCACAAATTGGTATCAGAGCCGCGTTGACCGTAGGACGCAAGGCTAGGTAGAATGGACACTATAGAGTACTTAGGAACACTCTTCTAATCTGCTATTTTCAAACTTTTTTGCTGCTGTTTTGTTTCCCTTATTTTCAGCTGCAAAAAGTATTGATCACTGCTGCGTTTTTGATAAAAATTTTCGGAAGTGAGCAATATTAAGTGCTGCTGTTTTGCTGTGTAATTTTTCGCGAAAAAGGTGTGTTTTGCTGCTCTTATGTGTGGGTAAAATTATTGTGTTGGTTGCTGTATTTTTTTCTCTTTAATTTTCGTTCTTTTGGAACCGCTGCACCGCTCTTTTTCCGCCGTTTTAGCTGCTGAAATTTTCAGATTTGTATTTGTTATTTTTTTTCCTCTAATGCATTCTTGTTTTCTGTAGATGGCCCGCACCAAGACAACCCCTCGTAAGTCGACCGGTGGACTTGTGCCCCCGCGTAGGTTGGCCAGTCGCTCTCCGGCCGTCGACCCCCGTCACCCCGTGGTGATCCGTTCTGACAGCAGAGCCGCAGGACAACTGTGACACCGTCTCCGTGCCCTACTCCGTGAGGCTGGCTACCGTCACCATAGCCTCTCGCTCTCCTACCACATCACTGGAATGCAGCGCCCCGGCAGAAAGGAGTGGAGCTGCAAGATCTATATCTACTACGGTGACGAGTTGGTGAAGACCCACAGCAGCCCCGCTTGGAGGAGCTCCCGCCGATCTGCAGAGCAGGATGCTAGCTGGGAAGCATCCACTTTTTGGAGCCATGCCCGCCGTTTCCGTCTGGAGGACACGGTGCACGCCTTCGTCCCGCAGCGTCCCAGTGGCACTGCGCGCTTCGTCTCCAGACACGTGGAGGGACCCCTGGACCTCCCGCAGTCTCGTCAGACTGTTGACGACGTGACCCAGCTGAGTGCCCGACTTCAGAGGGCGCAACAGGAGATCCAGGATAGACGTGACCTCGCCCAGCGCCACAAGGCGATAATCAGGAGGTATCGTCGGATCACCGACGAGGACCCGGACGACTACGCGTCCGACACCCTGATGTAGACCCCAGACTCTCCAGACCATCGCAACGGTCAGCGTGAGTCATCTTCTGAGGAGTCCTCTGACAAGGAGCCTTCCAGTGTGGCGTCTACCGCACCACCGTCACCTGCTGCCTCACCACCCCAGGACCCACAGGACCCCGAGGACCCCGACGACGACAACGACGACGACGAGGACCCGGATGAGTTCCCGCTCGACGACGAGTAGTCCTCGACCTATGCCACAACTCAAGGATAGGCACACCCCCATTAGTAAATAAGAGCGATGTAGATATACTTGTGTGATCTTGAGTTGTGTTACTTCTTTTAGGATCTTTGTAAATTCTATTTGGTGCTTGTTTGAGTGCTTGTGTGCTTAGTAGAGAGTTGTGGGATGCTTCGGCAATTGTCCACATCCTCATAATATAGGTCTATATTAATAAAGGATTATTTAGTGTCACATACCTTGATGCATATAGTTGGGACGTTCCTTCCAAATTCTAAATCCTTCTGTCCCCACCTTTCTTTCGCCAACAGATGGTGAGAACTCGTAACCAGAGGGATGCCAACGATGAGGAGGAGCGCAATGAAGTACCTCAGAACAACCAAGGACATGCTCATGGAGCTATCAATATCGAACAACTGTTAGCTATGCAGAACCAGCTCATGCAGACCATGATACAGACCATGGGACAGCTGCAAGCTGGCAACAACAATCAGCCCCACCTGCCTCCACCGCCACCCCCGCCACATCACAACCGTTTGGGAGAGTTCATGAGGACCAGACCGCCTACCTTTGCACAAGCCACAGACCCAATGGAAGCTGACGATTGGCTGAAGTCTGTTGAGAAGAAACTTGCTATTGTCCAGTGCACTGACAGGGAGAAGGTTCTCTTTGCATCACATCAACTAGTTGGAGCAGCCGCTGACTGGTGGGAAGCTCTTTGCAACGCTCATGATAATCAGGAGACAATCACTTGGGCTGAGTTTAAATAGAGTTTCCGTTCCTACTATGTACCTGAAGGAGTTATGATACTGAGAAGACAAGATTTTGAAAACCTCAGGCAAGGAAGGATGAGTGTGAGTGAGTATCTCAACAAATTCACTCAATTATCAAGATATGCTCCAGAAGACATCAAAACTGATAGTAGGAAGCAGTATCTGTTTATGAGGGGTCTCAACAATGAAATTCAAGTCTAGTTGCTCAATACCGATTATCCAAACTTCCAAAAGCTGGTTGACAAGGCTATTGTGGTTGAGAACAAGATTCGTGAGATGGAGCAGGACAACAAGAGGAAGATGTCACATCATGGACCGCAACAAGCAATGTTCGCCCCCGCTATGCACCACCTACTGCACCACAATACAACCCCTCTGCTCCTGCATACCGCACTGCTTATCCGCCCCGCCCAAATCAGCCACCGCAGCAACGCCCCGCCATGCAAGCGCCTCGCAATCCTGTTCCACCTGCGCCGCGTCCTAACATGGCGGCAAATGCTCAAAACCAGTTGCGCCCAAACTTCCCTAATGCTACGGGTGGTAAGACATGCTATGCGTGTGGAGAACCCGGACACTTTGCAAGTCAATGCCCCAAGAGAAACAATGGTCCTATGAACAATGCACCAAGGCCAAATCACCCGCGACCAAATGGAGGAGCACCACAAGGCAACCGTGGACAGCAGAATTTTGCTCGTGGCAATGTCAATCATATCTCTACTGAGGAAGCCCAGCAAGCTGATGACGTCGTGATTGGTATGTTTCTCGCCAAATCCAACCCCGCGACTGTTTTATTTGATTCAGGAGCATCTCATTCATTCATCTCGTCAAAGTATGTTGCCAAGTACAATTTGCCTATATCTCATATGAAGCAAACTATGCTAGTAAGTTCTCCTGGCGGAGAGATGAGGACAAATATAGTATGTCCGAAAGTAAGCATTAAAATAAGGGGGGTAGACTTTCTCGCAAACCTCATAGTATTGGACTCCCAAGGAATAGACATAATACTTGGAATGGACTGGCTGAGCAAGCATAATGGAGTCATTCAATGCGCCGAAAGGATTGTGCAGTTGACAAGTGAACATGGTACCCGCATTGAAGTTGAAGCAGCCCAACCTGCAAGAGGGAAAGCGATGCTGAATCACGTGGAAGAAGTGACATTGGAAAGCATTCCGATCGTTCGCGAGTACCCGGACGTGTTTCCAGATGAGTTGCCAGGTATGCCACCTGATCGTGACATAGAATTCGCCATTGAGTTGATACCCGGAACTGCACCTATAGCTAAGAGGCCGTATAGGATGCCTCCTAAGGAATTAGCAGAGCTCAAGAAGCAAATTCAAGAGCAGCTAGAGAAGGGTTTTATACGCCCAAGTTCATCCCCGTGGGGAGCCCCAGTGCTCTTCGTAGATAAGAAGGATGGAACCCAGATGATGTGTGTGGACTATAGGTCTCTCAACGAAGTGACAATTAAGAACAAGTACTCACTGCCCCGTATAGAGGATTTGTTCGACCAAATGAAGGGTGTCTGTATCTTCTCCAAGATCGACTTGCGGTCAGGATACTTCCAAATGAAGATTAGACCATCGGATATACCCAAGACAGCATTTCGGACACGATATGGATCTTATGAGTACACCGTCATGTCATTTGGATTGACGAACGGGCCTGCGTACTTTATGTATCTCATGAATAAGGTCTTCATGGAATATATGGATAAGTTCGTTGTAGTGTTCATCGATGATATTATGATCTACTCGAAGGATGAGAAGGAACACGAGGAACACTTGAGGCTTACGCTGCAGAAATTGAGGGAGCATCAATTGTATGCCAAGTTCAGTAAATGTCAATTTTGGTTACGAGAAGTTTATTTCTTAGGCCATATTATCTCTGGAGGAGGAGTATCAGTTGACCCAGGGAAAGTGAGAGATGTGCTTAAGTGGGAACCGCCACAGAATGTCAAGGAAATTCGGAGTTTCCTTGGAATGGCTGGATATTACCGCCGATTCATAAAGGATTTCTCCAAAATAGCCAAGCCTATGACCGAATTACTCATGAAGGGAAAGGCATTCCGATGGACTCAAGCTTGTCAGGATAGCTTTGAGGAGTTAAAGAAAAGGTTGACAACCGCCCCGGTGTTAGTATTACCGGACGTGAGCAAGAGTTTTGATATATATTGTGATGCATCAAGACAAGGATTAGGATGTGTGCTCATGCAAGAAGGCCAAGTGGTAGCTTATGCATCGAGGCAACTAAAGAAACATGAGTTGAATTATCCTACACACGACCTTGAACTCGCAGCCGTGGTACACGCCTTGAAGATATGGAGACACTATGTTTTTGGTCACCGATGTGAGATTTATACAGATCACAAGAGTCTCAAGTACATATTTACGCAAACGGATCTGAATCTGAGGCAACGCCGATGGTTGGAGCTCATCAAGGATTATGACGTGGGAATCAACTATCACCCAGGGAAGGCCAACGTAGTGGCTGATGCTTTGAGCCGAAAAGGAGTAAGTCATCAACTCACAGTTCAAGAACTGCCATCCGAGTTATGTAAGGAGTTTGAACGGTTGAACCTTGGATTCATAAATGAGATGGGAACGATGGAAGTCAACCCAACATTAGAGCAGGAAATACGGGAAGGACAGACAAAGGACAAGGAAATACAGGAAATCAAGGAAAGGACCCAAGAAGGGAAATAATTCAGATTTGATGAGGACGAACAGGGTACCTTATGGCTTGGAAAGAGGATTGTGGTACCTAATGTCAGGCATATTCGAGAAACAATATTGAAGGAGGCACATGACTCGCCTTACTCAATTCATCCTGGCTGTACGAAGATGTACAAGGACTTAAAGACATGCTATTGGTGGGCCAGCATGAAGAAGGACATAGCTGAATATGTTGCACTTTGTGATGTGTGCCAACGAGTTAAAGCTGAACATCAAAGGCCAGCCGGATTGCTACAACCATTAAAGATCCCGGAGTGGAAGTGGGAAGAGATTGGTATGGACTTTATAGTTGGATTACCGCGAACTCAGTCTGGCTATGATTCAATATGGGTTATTGTGGATCGGTTGACAAAATCAGCTCATTTCATCCCTGTCAAGACCACATATACCACCGCGAAGTTAGCAGAATTGTATATGGAACATATTGTGTGTCGACATGGAGTACCGAAGAAGATAGTCTCGGATAGAGGTTCCCAATTTACCTCCAGATTTTGGCAGAAATTGCATGAAGCAATGGGAACAAGGTTGAATTTTAGTTCAGCATATCATCCTCAGACGGATGGACAAACCGAGAGGACCAACCAAATTTTGGAAGACATGTTGAGAGCATGTGCTTTAAAGCATAGGAAAAGTTGGGATAAAAGTTTACCGTATGTTGAATTCTCGTACAACAATAGTTACCAAGCAAGTTTGAAAATGTCACCCTATGAAGCATTATACGGAAGGAAATGTAGGACTCCCTTGTTTTGGAATGAAACCGGAGAGAATCAAGTGTTTGGTCCCGACGTGTTACAAGAAGCTGAAAGGCAAGTCCAAATAATACGGGAAAACTTAAAGGCTGCCCAGTCTCGACAGAAAGGTTATGCTGATAATAGGCGAAGGAGTTTGACTTTTGAAGTTGGAGATTTTGTATACCTCAAAGTGTCACCTATCAGAGGTCAGCGACGGTTTAACGTCAAAGGAAAACTGGCACCACGTTACATCGGACCATTCAAGAATTTGGACAAGCGAGGAGAGGTACCTTATCGACTTGAGCTGCCGACGTATCTCTCCGATGTACACGACGTGTTTCACGTCTCTCAACTCAAGAAGTGTCTCAGGGTACCGGAAGAACAAGTGCCGATGGACGAGTTAGAACTTCAGGAGGATTTGTCCTATGTCGAGCAACCTATCAAAATTTTGGATATGAAGGAAAGGGTCACGAGAAATAAGAGGATCTGTTGGTGCAAAGTGCAATGGAAACACCATACGGAAGCCGAAGCTACATGGGAACGTGAATAAGACCTGAAGGCAGAATTCCCTCACCTTTTCTCCACGCTATCGAATCTCGAGGGCGAGATTCACTTTAAGGGGGGTAGGTTTGTAACACCCTAAATCTTCGCATCATGCATTGCATACATGGTCATGCATTAAACACTAGTAGAATAAAAGAAAAATAATAAAACATATATATACAAATGTATGTAGCAAAAGAAGAAATAGAAAATAATAAGCCTAAGAACTTGTAATAAGGAATGAGTATAAAAATAATAAATGTATAATATTAATAATATATATATATAATATATATATATATATAATAAATCATATAATAAAAGAAAAAAAGTAAAGTAAAAAAATATAAATAATAAAATATATAATAATAATAATAATATAAAAGAAATAAAAAAATAAATAAGAAAAAAAAGGGGCAACCCGCCGGCCAGGCCAAGCGGCCCAGCCGGCCGAGCCGGCCCCGCTCCGCACCAGCGCCGAGGCGCCTGGCCCCGCCGTACCGGACGCCAGCCCCGAGGCCGCAGCCGGGCCCCGCCCCCATCCCGCACGCGACGCCGCCCGGGCGCCGACCGAGCCTGCGCCCTGGGCCCCGCCCCGGCCGTCCGCGCGCCAGCGCGCGCTCCCGTCGCGCTGGGCCCCGCAGCCGCCTGGCTCCCGGCCGCCTGGGGCCTGCCTCCGCGGTCTCCCGCGCCCCGCCCGACCGAATCCCCCCCCCCCCCCCCCCCCCCCCCCCGATTTTCCCGCCAGCGCCGATTCTCCCGAGCGCCCGGACTCCCGCGCCGTAATGACCGAGCCGGTTACGATTTTTTCCCGATCCCACGGACTCCGCAACAGATTCCCCGATGACTCCCGCCGCCCCTATAAATACGACGGAAGCCCCACAATGCTGCCGCCAGAAGCAGCCGCCGAACAGAGGAAAAAAGGGGAGTCCAGAGAGCTGCGCCCAGGGAAGAAAAAAAGAGAAAAAAAAGGGGAAGAAGAGGGAGAAAAAGAGTAGGGCACCACCGTTCTCCGGAGATCGTCGCCGACATCGCGCCGCCGTCGTCGTGCCGCCGAAGGACTGCTGCACCATCTATTTCGTCTACGCATCGCATTTGTTCCGCGATCGTCAAGCCGTCAGATCTACGGTAGGACATGTTCCTGATGCGAATTTTAGCGATCATATTGAATCTAATAGGCGTGAATTGATTTTAGTTGCACCATAATTTTATTTTCAGCAGCATTAATCCACACTAAAACCCCCGTAAACTCATATGAACACGTATGAACTAGTCGCATCTAATTAATAAACGACCGTAGTAAATTAATTATTAAACTGTGCATGCATGTATGTCATTGCATGTTGATTATTTTGTGTACATTATGTTGAATTGCATATGTTTTCTTGTATGTATGATCACGCGTAGAGGAACGTGCTCAAGAGGCCGCATACGAGGATTTCCAAAATCAAGACTTCGAAGCGCTTGAACAACCCCATCCGCCGGAGCAAGGCAAGTGTCCTTGAAGCATATTGATCCTATTTTAAATTAAATGTTTTGTTTGCGAACTTGCATGCTTGTGTCAAATTGATGGGAATCCTATGGTAGGAAGTTTACTAGTTTTGTTTGACCTCCCTTGTCACCTGGAATTTATGGTAGAGAGTCGGGAAGGGTTTTTACCTTTTTGCTTCGCTTAATTAATTGGGATGGCAAACAACACTACACATTTAATTATGCATCAATGATATTCTGGTTAATGTGAACTGGTCAATACGATGGGTGATCTAAGCAAGCCTGGTATGTGGATGGGTTGGATGTTATGGTGGTTTGCTTGCCTTAGATCTAAGGACCGGTTCATGCGAGAATATGCCAGGTCAACAGTGCCACCACAAGGCCAAGTATGGGTGCGGCGTAGCTGAATAATTAGGAGCGCTGCTAGTATTGTATGGACCATTGGATGGCGCAAGGAATGGGAGTCGAGGAGGACTGCCCTGGGATCCGCATGGCACACGAGGGGGCCCGTGGGTGGGAGAATAGAGATTCAAGCCTGCCGGTGAAACCTTAGTGGGCCCGTACATACTAGTAGTCCCTTTTGAAAGGCTATTTTGTGATCTCTTGGCCACACACCTACGGAAGTGTGAGATGGCACAATGGAGGTTTCTTAGTCATCGAAAGGTGATAAAATCACAAACATGTGGGTAAAGTGGTACAACCTCTGCAGAGTGTTTTAAAACTATCATGATAGCAGTGCTCCCGGTTATGAGCGCCTGGATGACCTACATGATTAGAGTTGGAAATTGGGATTTGGGATGGTTATGGATGGTTATGGTTTGGTAATGGTTATGGTTGGTTTATGGATCATGGTCATGGTTATGAAATTGAGTTATGGTAATTGGGCATGGATAATGGTAATGTTGGCAATAATTGGATATGGTTATATTTTGTTAATATGATGGGACTTGTTTCACATAGACATAGTATAATGCTTTTCAAATGTTTTACTGTACTTTTCAGCAATTAGCCATTATTACATTCGTCATTTGAATAAGCCACATGTCATACTTTCCACACTTGCTGAGTACGACATGTACTCACCCTTGCAATCCCCCCCCCCCCCCCCCCCCAACAGCTACTGGAGACAATTGGGAGTACCCTGAGGATCACGAGGAGTACTAGGTTGCGTACCGCCGTCAATTGCCTGTGGATTGGAGTCGTGTTGCTTAGTTTATTTTCCGCTGCAATTATTTAGAGTTTATTCATTCGTGAACTATTGGATTATTGTAATAAAGTACTTATTTATTAGTTAAGACGTGGTTAAATTCTGTTTATCATTTGTGAATCACTCGTGTATGTGTGTTGAACTTCCTGGGCACACATATGCGTTACGCTTGGTTCATATTCGGAACCGGGTGTCACACTCGGTGCTAGGACGCGTGTAGGAGCTGCCGAAGTTCACCATGAACTATCGGCACAACTCATCCAAAGAGGTTATAGACCTCTTGGGAAGGTTCATCAGCCACGAGCAGGCTGATCCAGTCAAGGCGACTCGGAAGTAGTTCGTCGGGATGGTCTCATCCGCTCCTGCATCAAGGGGTGTCGTGGTGTAGATCTGCAGGAACTCCGCTGGGTTGACGCTTCTATCGAACCTCTCTAGGATATGTGGCTGAAACTTGCGTGGCCACATCGCGAAGCGGAGGTGCGGAGCCAACGCCACGCAACCTCCGATGGGCTTTGTCGAAGAGGCAGATGGGACAACATACTCCAAGGGGGTCTGCTGCACGATGTGCGGCACTTGCTGGACCTGCGGTTGTGGCATTGGTTGTGCCATGCGTTGCTGCAACGGTACTGGCTGCGCCAAGTACTGTTGTTGCACATCGAGCTGACATATTCCTGGTCAGGTGGCAGAGGGGTTACCTGCGGTGCACCTTGGACGGAGTACGCCTCGTGAACAGGGCATTGAGAGCCATATTCGACATCAAGGTTGAGCCGCCTCTCTTGCTGCCGCTCGATGATGACACGACCGTCCATGTGAGCCTGATGACGGTCAAGCTCAGCCCTGAGGTCCTCTGTGGGGAGCCAGCCAACGCTCGTAGGCTTGGAGGAGTAGGACTTGGCGGTGCGATGGTCGATGGACGGCGTGCGTGATAGCGACATGAGGTGCCTTCTCCTGTTGGGAGAGTTGATGGCTGAGACGACGAAGTGGTCGATGTCTTGGACCCACTACTGAGCGCCCCCCCCCCCTAAGAGGCGTTTAGTGATGGTGGGTGGTGGAGAGCTCTGGCCGCCACCAATGCGCTCTCCGTACTTGCTGTTAGGGGTGCTGGCGGAGCCGACTGAGTCGGGGCGTGTCCTGATGTGCCATCTTGGCCAGTCGTACCCGCACGGGGGCGAGACGGACCAGAGAGTGCCGCTCGAGCGACGGATCTGGTCACAGGATGATGGTCGCGAAAACCGCCTTCTACGGGCGTGATGAACACTATGGTGGTGAAAGTGCTACCATTTTTTTGAGGGAAAAAGCCCCCTACCTGGCGCGCCAAATGTCCAAGTGTTAATGCAACAATTCCCCCGGATCTGCTAAGGAGCAGCCTGTAGTGGTTCTTGTTCAGCGGGACTTGACCTCAAACTAGTGTTCTAGCGGAAGAGTTTGAGATAGTGGTTTTTAGGTGGTTCGGGCCGCAAGGAGCGTAACACCCTACTCCACGGTGGGTTGTATTGCTTGGTGAGTGTGTATGCGTGTGTGTGTGTGTATCGGGGATTCTGGGTCTGGTCCTTGTAGCGATAGCGGTCCAGGCCTTTTATAGACAAGGTCAGACGCCTTACAAGTGGGGTACCGGGGCCCGACAGGTGGTCCCGGGGCGATCTTATCCTAAAGATCTAAGCTTCTCGCATAAGCTTCCTCTGGCTGTAGCTATGATGACTAGCCGTCTTGCCGCCTGAGTCATTGGTCGTCCATGCGTCGTTGCTGTCATTGGCAGGGGATGTCCCATCCAACTGTCTCTGGCACCGTAAGCTACCCACTTGGTGGAGTGGGATAGGCCTACGGCGTCTTCACTGCGATGCGATTGGTCGTAGCGATACCTAACATTAGGCGTACCCCGCGCCATGCGTCTGGGTAAGCCGCATATCTTCAAGGCTTGACGGAGACGAGGCACACCATCCTCTTAACTTCCTTACTATTCACTCAGGGCAAGTGGACTGACCACGCAGCAGCTGGGGAGCTTACCGCCGTGGTGGAGGCTAGGTCCGTCTTGCGGGCCATGTGGCAGCTCGGGAGCTCACCTCCACGGGGGAGGTCGGGTCTCATCCTGCAAGACACGTGGCAGCTCGGGTGCTCACCTCCGCGGGGGAGATCGGGTCTCGATCTTCACGGGCCAAGTGGCATCTTGGGAGCCCACCTCCGTGGGGGAGGTCGGGTCCCGCCCTGCTGGACACGTGGCTCCCTGGTAGCTCGTCGCCGAGGTGGGGCTGAGCTCCTTCTTCGGGATCTCTTGTGGGTACCCCGGACCTCCCATCCGAGGCTGGCGGGTCCGGGCCTCCTGAACACGTGGCGCCCTCGGACCCTGTCTCTGTTGGGAGGAAGAGTAACTAGGCAGTTCTAGCTTGTGCGCGAGGGTACCCGGTATGTCGGGTACCGATAGGTGCCTCCGCAGACTGTACATAAGAAATACATAAAATTAGTTAATTGATAAAATATAATGAACTTATTATTTAATCAGAAATATTATCTAAAGGGGCATCGATGGGGGTGTCCTAACTCTTCTAGCTCTGCCCTTCTTGCAATCCTGGCATCTCGCTTGGAATCCTCAGGCTGTTCACTATCGTCCTCATCATCCCCCTCATTACCACCATCAGAAAAGGTCCAGCCTCGTCCTGAACCTTCTCCTGAGCCACCTTTCTCCTCCGACGTCTGCCTGGCAGTCTCTGGTTCCTCCCCGTACAACTCCTCGTATGTCGGGCAACGATCTGCCACCTGTGTCGGACTCGAACCTCGTGCAGGCTCGCTCGACGTCAGCTCTGCCACACAACTCAAAAACGGCATCTTCCTCTGCCCACTGTAAATAGTACCCTAAAAAAATAAAGAAGTATGTAAAGAAATAATAAACAATAAACAGTTAATATTAATATTTAAATGTATATAAAAAACAGCTCGGGGTAGCCGGACGGAGAGTCGAGGGGGGCCGGAAGGGGGCACCGAGGGGGGCCAGAAGGGGTCGCCAAGGAGGGTCAGACGGCGGGACCCGAGCGCCGAGGAGGGGCAGACGGGTCGACGACGGGGCACCGAGGAGGGGTGGACGGAGGCGTCGGGGGCATCGGCGGGCGGAGCGGACGGATGCGTCGGCCGGCGAGGCGGACGGGGGAGACGAGGGCGCCGGACAGGGGGGCGGACGGGGGTCGGACAGGGAAGGCGGAGGGGACGCCGACCGGCAGTCGGGCAGGGGCGCGGGCGAGGCGGCAGGCTAGTGGCAGCAGCGGGGGGGGGGGGGGGGGGGGGCGAGAATGCGCGGGCGTTACTGAAGTGGGCGTGAGAGAAGAGAAGAGGCGAAGGGTTTAGGTTTCGAGTGGGGCTTGCTTAAGAGCGTCGGTTTTTCCCTGGCCGACGCTCTTAGAGTCGGAGCCAGCCGAGCCCACCATATGAGCGTCGGTTGAACCGACGCTTTTAGTGTAAGCGTCGGTTTGGCCGACACATTTAATATGTGTGTCGGTTGGCTCAAAAACCGACATATTTAACTTATGGGTGTTGGTTCCAGTATATCGACACCCTTATACCAGTTAAATGTGTCGGGACCGACGCATGTACTTAAACCGACACCCTATTCATTGTTTCATATAGTGGTAGCATGTTAACTGCTCTAGTTGAAAAGTTTGGAGTTGTGTTTTGTGCCTATAAGGCGAAACTTAAAATTGAATGGTCTTTGCCCTAGGCAAAATGTTGTCAGGGACCCGCAGAGGGAAAGATTTCCCTGCAAACTTCGCATATAAGATTGTTGTGATCTCCAGCCACTATGTGGTTTGGAAGTGGAATGAATATTCCGTATAAAAAAGGGCCTGCAACCGCGTCCAGGCGGCCGCAAGGCATGGCCAGCACGAGAGGACGATGCCCTGCGAGTACGGGTATGACCGAGAGGCCTTCCAGTATGACGCGGGTATGCCACGGGCAGGGAAAGGCCAGCCCTAGCGCCGTTGCAGCTGGACATGGTAGCATGGACAAGTAGGTCAGTCGGGCCAAGGAGCTCATTCAGGTACGGTACAATGTTTGCTTGCTTGTATTACGATTGATACAGATTAGACTATCTGTACTAACATACTCTATAACATACTATAAAGTCTAATCGAAATCACATCATATTCTGTAACTTATTTTATATTTACTTTTATTCTTACAAAACTTTCAATATGCAATCTGTACTAACATACTCTATAACATACTCTAAAGTCTAATCAGAATCATATCATATTCTGTAACTTATTTTATATTTACTTTTATTCTCACAAAACTTTCAATATGCTTTACAGTAGACTTTACAGTAGCCTTTATAGCATACCACTACGGACAGTCTTATATGAAATGCCTGGAGGGAGTTAACGATGTCCTTTATTAGTCGCGGATTGTTTGAGATAGATGTGGTGGTTGTACACTTGCATTGTTGTTGGAATACTGAAATACCATTGGATCCTTGTGGGTAATTGTGTTTGAACTGCAACACCAAGGGTTACCAACTCAAGTCTAGCATAAGAAAGTAGGAAGGATATCTGAATAGCTATTATACTGTAATTTGCATAGTTCTTAAACAACATATTTTGTATTACAAGAGTTTTTCATTTGAGGTAAACCAGGAATAACCAGATTTGCATGGTGCTCGTTAAGCTGTAGAACCATTCCACTAATTGTTACTTGATCTGGCTACTTAACACAATAGCTAATTCACTTTCTTGACATTTGATTGAAATGGTTACATTTCTTATACCAAGGGGCAAGTAATCCATTGTTTGAGGGTTGGGATAATCCATTTTGATGTGCTTCTTAGACTTGGATCCGGATCCTCTGACTTAAACTCCTTAATTTAATACCGTGCAGTACGCTTGTATGGGTTTGCATTGGCAGTTGGGTTTATCCAATGATTCATGGGCATGGGAATCTCGTTGCAAACAGGGACCAGCAGCGTACTGCACGATATTAAGTCATAAGACTTAAGTCAGAGGATCCCGATCCCTTGGACTTGAGGTTGCCTTGCTTCCATGGCAACATCCATCAGAAACTCTTGGTTATGGCACATCCATACTACTCTCTCTGTTTCAAATTGAATGCTGTTAAGACATACTTCTTTAGTTCATTTTAGTTCATTTTTGCTGTCCAAAACGACAAATAAAAGAGAACGGAGGTAGTAATTTAGAGTAGCTAAGGCTTTATTAGTCTAGTTGAACCAGTGATTTTTATCTTGTAATTAAACTCCTGAATTTTCTGGACTGTTGCTGCCGTGCAGGCTTACTGGGATACTCGGACAAGGCTGCTGCATTCTGTGATGGGCAAAGCTTTCTGTTCTTGCCACTCCGTTCACAGTAGTAAAACAGAATGAAGCCGTTTTGACTTGCGTAGATGTATCTCTGCCGTTGATAGTGTTCCCATCTATGAACACCAATACTTGAGGAGCCCCACTGCACCAGTATCACGTACAGCACAATAGGGCGTTGTATGTGTTAATAGAAGACTATCAATATTTAATAGTCTTGATAGGTTGTCATATATCCCAGGATCACATTTGATATGATTGGTAGACTACCATATACATCACTCACATATTTGATAGATAATATGTCATATATAGAAGTCTATATTTATAGATAGAAAGGTATCATCTATTTTGGGAATATATGTAACATTCCATGTATGTACTCTTCTATAAATATGAGACCCCATGATTCATAGTGGTCATCTTGCGCCATTCAAACCAACACATGGTAACAGAGCCAGCGAGATAATAACTATCCACCACATTTTTTCTCCTCCTCCTCCCCTCCTCCATCTTCCCATGGCTGTCGCAAGTGCTTCTTCTACCATGACGCCTATCCCACTTCATCAAGTCGTCACTATACGACTAACAAAGTCCAATTATCTACTATGGCGTGCTTAGCTTCTGCCCTACCTTTGAAGTTTGAAGTTGATGGGGTTCCTTGATGGCTCCAACGCTGTGCCAGAAAAGCATATCGCTGCGTCCACGACCGTTGGCAATGAGCAAGTACCCAATCCGGAGTACGAGCGCTAGTACGATCAAGACTAGCAGCTGCTTAGTGGCCTTCTCTCATCGATGACCAAAGAAATTCTTCGGGACGTCGTCGCGACCACGTCTTCCAAAGAGGTATGGGACTCCCTCCAAAAGAAATTCGCCTCGTCTACGAAGGCGCGCACTGTGCAAATCCGTGCTGAACTCGCGACATCAAAGAAGCGTGATCTATCTGCTGCCGACTTCTTCCGCAAGATAACGGGACTCGCCACCGAGCTTGCCGCCGCTGACGCTCCTCTTCGAGACAAAGAGGTGCTCGCTTATTTGCTTGCAGGTCTCCCGGCCGAATACGACCCCTTCGTCACCTCCATGAGGACCAAGAGCGAGGCTCTCTCCCTCGACGACGTGTTCGCGCACCTCCTTGCCTTCGAGGCACGTCAACTTCAACATCAAGTGGAGCTCCAACCACAGTTTGGTGCCTCCGCAAATTATGCGGGTCGTGGTTGCTTCTTCTGTGGCCGCGGTCGTGGTGACCATGGTCGTGGCTGGCACTCTCGTGGTGGCACGCCTACAGATGGTGACCACCACCCTCAGTGCCAAATATGGGGCAAACTCGGCCACACCGCCATCAAATTTTGGTACTGAATGGATGCTACATACCATGAAGACGGCCCATCGGCAGCCTTGGCATCTTCGAGCTCTTACAAGGTGGATCCAAATTGGTACACTGATACCGGTGCCACGGATCACATCACGAGCGATCTTGATCGCCTCGCCATGCGTGAGCAATATCACGGTAGTGACACGGTGCAAGTTGGTAATGGAGCAGGTTTGAAAATTTTGCATATTGGTTCTTGTTTGATTAATATTGCCACTCGCCCTCTTGCACTCAATAACGTTCTTCATGTTCTTGAAATATTAAAACATCTTCTCTCAGTTAATAAACTATCTCGTGATAACAATGTCTTTTTTGAATTTCATCCATGGTATTATCTTATAAAGGATCGGGCAACACGGAAGCTGCTTTTGGAAGGAAAGTGTGAATCCAGTCTCTATCCCCTCAAGCCGTCCGACGTCAAGTTCCTTCATCAAGCCTTTGTTAGCCACTCGGCACGACCGGATCAATGGCATGCCCAGTTTGGTCATCCTTCTTCTCAAACCGTTCAATCTATTTTGCGTCTTCATAATCTCCCTTGTCTCAAGGAGTCTAGTGTGTCTTTGGTTTGTAATGCTTTTCAATTGGCTAAAAGTCATAAACTACCCTATAATAATTCTATTCATCGGACTACCAAACCACTTGAAATTATTCATTCTGATGTTTGGGGTCCTGCTCCAATTTCCGTTGGTGGTTATAAGTATTATATAAGCTTTATTGATGACTTTACAAAATTCACATGGATTTACTTATAGCAGATAGAACCCATGTTCAACACATTTTTCTCCAATTTCAAAAACACGTTGAACGACTTATTGACACCAAAATTAGATGTGTTCAATCCGATTGGGGTGGGGAATACCAAAAACTTCACAATCAATTTTTTATTTGACTCGGAATTGCTGATCGTGTTTCTTGTTCCCACACCCACCAGCAAAATGGATCTGTCGAACGCAAACACCATCACGTTGTTGAGACGTGTATTGCTTTATTAGATCATGCCGGCATGCCACTCAAATTTTGGGATGAAGCATTCTTGACAGCCACATACCTCATCAATCGTGCCTCGACTCGTATCATAGATAATTTGTCCCCTATGGAATGATTATTCAAAATTCCACCAAATTATTCTATGCTGAAAATTTTTGGATGTGCTTGTTGGCCCCATCTTCGACCTTACAACAAACATAAACTTGAATTTTGTTCTAAACCTTGTGTCTTTATTGGCTATAGCTCTCTTCATAAAGGATACAAGTGTCTTGATATGAACACGAGACGTGTTTATATTTCTCGGGACATTATTTTTGATGAGGCTTGTCGGTACTGTCGGTACCCTAAAAACCATACACCCCCTGAGGTTACAAAGATCTCAAGGGAAGGACGTCTACTCAAATTGAAGACCCTCGGAGGCCCACTTGTCAGACATAACCGGACCTGCTTCTCCAACATGGTTAACCCCTAGGTTGCCACGTGTACTGTCAGACCGGAGCTACTACCCGCAAGGGTGAAGCTCCGAGCTAGGTACTGAAACGGCACCTCCGGACTTAACCCCTGACCGAGAGAAGCTCCGGACCTGACACGTGCCAGGCCACCCCAGAGCTTCCCGCTTCCCACAAGCAAGCTTCGGAGCTGCCACGTGTCCATACGCCGGAGCTGGCCACTTCAAACCTCCGGGAGACATTGTAACGGCTCCGGATCTTCAAAGGACAGCCGCGGACTTCAAGACCCGATTAATTTTCATTAATTCCACGTTAATGAAACTTAATTGGACGATCTTAACACCTGTAACGGCACTGTCGGAGCCGTTACAGGGTTATTAACAACAATTAATCTCGTGTATCAATACTAGTAACCGCCAGGGCCACATGTCGGGCCAGGCCAACATGTAACGGTTTGTCCTTGTACTATAAAAGGACAAACCGACGATACACGAGAGGGAGGGACTCTCGAACGCTCTCAAGCTCACAAGTTAATACAACACACACACACCCGTGGAGTAGGGTATTACGCTCAGGCGGCCCGAACCATGTAAACCACTGTGTCTCTCGTGTCCAATCGTGATTCACCTTCTTGTGTTTCCGCGCGCCCAAACCGAACTACAAACTCCTTCAACACTTTAGTAGTGTCAGGGGATCTGCCGACTCCAACAGTCGACAGTTGGCGCGCCAGGTAGGGGCGCCTGAGATTTTCAAGAATGGTGAATTCTGCGGCTGGATCATCCAACGGGCAACCTGCTGCTCAGGCTGTCGGAGGCAATCCCTCCAACATGCAGCCACCGGCAGGAGCCTCAGCACCAGCAGGAGTCACACTCCCACCACCACCATCTTCTCCAGCAAGACGTGCCGAGCAACATGATGGTGCTCCGGCGTCACATACTGCGCCGGCAAGTCGTGACAACCCAGAACACGCGCTCCATGCAGCGCGTGCTCTTCTCCAGTGACCACCACCTCCGTATGCATCTCAAGATGCTATGGAGCAATGGAGGGCTGATGTTGAGCATTTGGTCGCAGCAGCGGCCGAACGACTCAACAACCAGGGTCCTCCTCCTTCAGGGCGAGCCCCGTCGCAGCGACGGACGTTGTCTGGAAGACTTGGTCCGCATGTCTCCAACAACCGAAGACGAGCTGCATCACAGCAAGTGACGTCGTTGCCCTCTGGGGCACGACGTACCCATACTGCATCTCGGCTTTCGACACATGACCTCCGGGCGGAGCTTGATCGCCGATACCGCCAACAGGATGGCCGTGTCCATATCGAGCGAGCTCGAGAAAGACGGGATGCTCAAGACCTTTCTACTTTGGAAGGAGTAGGAGGAGGCTGTTCCGCCCTAGCCATGCACCTACGCATGGTTAGATGGCCACAGAAGTTCCGGCCACATTTGCCGGAAAAATTCGACGGGACTATTAACCCCGTAGAATTTCTGCAGATATACTCCACTGCAATCTTAGCAGCTGGAGGAAACGAGGCCGTAATGGCCAACTACTTTCCAGTGGCCTTAACTGGGACCGCCAGGTCCTGGTTTATGAGCCTTCCACCCAACTCTATTGACAGTTGGGAGGAGCTGTGCCGTCAGTTCACTGCCAACTTCGGGAGTTCATACACCCGACCGGGCACTGAACTGGACCTTTTTGCGGTCGTGCAAAAAGGAGGAGAATCTTTGCGGTCATTCATCCAGAGGTTCTCTCAGGTACATAACACAATCCCTTCTATCTCAAGCGCTTCTGTCATTGTGGCTGTCGGTACCCTAAAAACCATACACCCCCTGAGGTTACAAAGATCTCAAGGGAAGGACATCAACTCAAATTGAAGACCCTCGGGGGCCCACTCGCCAGACGTGACCGGACCCGCTTCTCCAACATGGTTAACCTCTAGATTGCCACGTGTACTGTCAGCCCAGAGCTATTACCCGCAAGGGTGAAGCTCCGGGCCAAGTACTGAAACGGCACCTCCGGAGGTAGCCCCCGACCGAGAGAAGCTCCGAACATGACACGTGCCAGGTCACCCCGGAGCTTCCCGCTTTTCCCAAGCAAGCTCCGGAGCTGCCACGTGTCCACACGACGGAGCTAGATGCTTAGAGCCCCCGGGAGACGTTGTAACGGCTCCGGATCTCCAAAGGACAGCCGCAGACTTCAAGATCCGATTAATTACCATTAATTCCACGTTAATGATAATTAATCGGACAGCCTTAACACCTGTAACGGCACTGTCGAAGCCGTTACAGGGTTATTAACAACAATTAATCTCGTGTATCAATACTAATAACCGCCAGGGCCACATGTCGGGCCAGGCTGACTTGTAACGGTTGGTCCTTGTACTATAAAAGGACAAACCGACGATACACAAAAAAAAGGAGAAGACTCGGAAGCTCACAAGTTAATACAAAAAACACACACCCGTGGAGTAGGGTATTACGCTCAGGCGGCCCGAACCACGTAAACCACTGTGTCACTCGTGTCCAAATCGCATTTCACTTTCTTAGATCTCCGCGCGCCCAGACCGAACCACAAACTCCTTCAAACACTTTTCATAGTGTTAGGGGATCTGCCGACTCCAACAGTCGACAGTTGGCGCGCCAGGTAGGGGCGCCTGAGATCTTCAAGAATGGTGAATTCTGCAGCTGGATCATCCAACGGGCAACCTGCTGCTCAGACTGTCGGAGGCAATCCCTCCAACATGCAACCACCGGCAGGAGCCTCAGTTCCAGCGGGAGTCACACTCCCACCACCACCATCTTCTCCGGCAAGACATGCCGAACGACATGATGGTGTACCGGCGTCACATTCTGCGCCGGCAAGTCGTGACAACCCAGAACACGCGCTCCATGCAGCGCGTGCTCTCCTTCAGCGACCACCACCTCCGGATGCATCTCAAGGTGCCATGGAGCAATGGAGAGCTGATATTGAGCATTTGGTCGCAGCAGCGGCCGAACGCCTCAACAATCAGGGTCCACCTCCTTCAGGGCGGGCCCCGTCGCAGCGACGAACGTTGTCTGGAAGACTTGGTCCACATGTCTCCAACAACCGAAGAAGAGCTGCGTCACAGCAAGTGACGTCGTTGCCCTCTGGGGCACGACGTGCCCATACTGCATCTCGGCTTTCGACACACGACCTCCGAGCGGAGCTTGATCGCCGATACCGCCAACAGGATGGCCGTGTCCACATCGAGCGAGCTCGAGAAAGACGAGATGCTCAAGATCTTTCTACTCTGGAAGGAGTAGGAGGAGGCTGTTCCGCCCTAGCCATGCACCTACGTATGGTTAGATGGCCACAGAAGTTCCGGCCACACTTGCCGGAAAAATTCGACGGGACTGTCAATCCCGTAGAATTTCTACAGATATACTCCACTGCGATCCTAGCAGCTGGAGGAAATGAGGCTGTAATGGCCAATTACTTTCCAGTGGCCTTAACTGGGACTGCTAGGTCCTGGTTTATGAGCCTTCCGCCCAACTCTATCGACAGTTGGGAGGAGCTATGCCGCCAGTTCACCGCCAATTTCGGGAGTTCATACACCCGTCCGGGCACCGAACTGGACCTTTTTGCGGTCGTGCAAAAAGGAGGGGAATCTTTGCGGTCATTCATCCAGAGATTCTCTCAGGTACGTAACACAATCCCTTCTATCTCAAGCGCTTCTGTCATTGTAGCATTCAGACAGGGTGTACGAGACAAGAAGATGTTGGAGAAACTGGCGATCAAAGAGATCACCAGTGTCACGGAGCTCTTCAGCCTGGCTGACAAATGTGCCAGAGCTGCGGAGGGCCGTGAAATGCACTCCAAACCAGCCTTGGAGGATCATAAAAAATCCTCCAAAGAAGAAGTCGCTACCTCCGGGAGTGGCAAGAAGAAAAAGAAGACCAACGGCAAGAAGAAGCCGTCGGCCGGCACATCCAACGTTGCAGCCACTGCAACTCCTGGTGGCCGGGGGCCACGCCCCGAGAAGCGACCTCGACCGTCTTCCGAAGACGGTGGCAAATTCAAGATGTGGTGCCCCATTCACAAAACGGGCAGCCACAAGCTGGAGGATTGCCGGGAGGTCCAAAACCTTGCCGAGCGCTACCACAAGCGCCGGGAAGGGTCTCCCTTCCGTCAGAGGGAGGGAAAACAAAAGGTCGATGAAGCTCCGGCTGAAGAGGAGTTAGGGTTTCAAGACCCCAAAAAGGTCTTGAAAGCCGTCTACACCTCCGTCGACGATGATTCCGACGTCTCCGACAACGAACGTCGAAAAACCATGAACACCATCTTTGGTGGATCATGGGACATCACCTCTCGTCGCGTCATTAAGACCATGCGACGGGATATGGCTGCAGTAGCTCCTACAGCTAGACCGGAGCCACATCGAAAGTGGATGGACACACCCATCACTTTCGATGCTTCGGATTGTCCTCAAAGCATGGTCGGAGCTGGCCAGCTGCCTTTGATGGTATCCCCCACCATCAACAACATCCAGCTCCATCATGTCCTGGTAGATGGAGGTTCGGGGCTTAATCTCATCAGCTTCGAAGCTTTCACTAAGCTTCAGCTTCGACCTTCAGACCTCCAGCCCTCTCGACCTTTCTCCGGAGTAGGTCCGGGGGCCATAACCCCACTCGGAGCTATCACTCTCCCTGTTACCTTCGGGACCCGGGAGAAGTATCGCACCGAAAAGTTGGTCTTCGACGTCGCTCAGATCAACTTACCATTCAACGCCATTTTGGGTAGACCTGCCTTGTACAAATTCATGGCAGCTGCTCATTATGGATACCTGGTGTTGAAGATGCTGACACCAGTAGGCGTTCTCCGGATCCGTGGAGATCGCACTGCCGGAGTAACTGCTCTGGAAGAACTCCATGCACTCACCACAGCGCAAGAGGAGGATTCCAGACAGAAGCAAGCTCCACTACCTCCGAGCATTCGTCAACGAGGCTCGACCTCTGCACCCCGTGTGCAGCCAAGCGGCGACACCGACATTCCCGTCAAAGTCGTCCAAATTGGTTCCGATGTCACTCAAACTACCCGTATATCGGGTGGCTTGAACGACAAATAGGAACTCGCGCTCATCACTTTCCTCCGGGCTAATGTTGACGTGTTTGCCTGGCAACCGTCACAAATGCCTGGGATCCCCAGGGAAGTGATTGAGCACAATCTGAAGATTTACCCCGACGCTCGACCTGTGCACCAGAAACCTCGGAAGCAATCTGTAGAGCGACAGAACTTCATCCGACAAGAAGTGAAGAAGTTGCTCGAAGCCGGATTCATCCGAGAAGTCTACCATCCAAAATGGCTGGCAAACCCAGTCGTTGTGCCTAAGGCCGGCGGGAAACTTCGGATGTGCATCGACTACACCACACTGAATAAGGCATGTCCAAAAGATCCATTCCCACTACCTAGAATAGACCAGATAGTGGATTCCACCTCTGGGTGTGAGTTGCTGTGTTTTCTAGACGCATATTCAGGATATCATCAAATCCGGATGTCTAGGGAAGATGAAGAACATACTTCATTCATCACAGTGGATGGATTGTATTGTTACACAGCCATGCCTTTTGGTCTCAAGAATGCAGCTTCAACTTTTGTACGAGCAATGTACAAAACTTTCGAAGAACTCATCAGAGACGTAGTGGAGGTGTACGTTGATGACATTGTGGTCAAAGTCAAAAACAAGGAGTCCCTCTTGGATACCTTGCAGGCTGTCTTCGACAAGCTGCGGGCCACCCGCACGAAGCTAAACCCAGACAAGTGTGTCTTCGGGGTTAGTTCCGGAAAGCTTCTTGGTTTCCTGGTAAGTCACCGGGGTATAGAGGTTAATCCGGCGAAGATAAAAGCCATCGAAGACATGCGGCCACCAACCCGCATCAAAGACGTCCAAAAATTAACTGGATGTCTAGCAGCCCTCAGTCGATTCATTTCAAGACTGGCGGAAAGGGCACTTCCCTTCTTCAAGTTACTGAGGAAGTCCGGACCATTCCAATGGTCTGAAGAGGCAGAGAAGGCATTCCAGGAGCTGAAACAGTTCCTCACCACTCTACCAGTCTTGGTAGCTCCGAACCCTGGTGAGCCTTTATTGCTTTATATTTCAGCAGCTGACGAAGTCGTCAGTATGGTTCTGGTTGCGGAGAGACCGGAACTACCCAATACTCAGGAATCCAGATCCCTTCGGGAGGATCCAGAGGTTCCTGAAAGCAGGTCTGGGTCCCAGCTCCCAGACTTGAATCCTCAAGAAGCCACTTCAGAGGACACGGATCCTTCTGATAGGATCCAGGTCATTCCTGAAGAAGTTCCGGGTTCCTCCACCCAGGACCCGGAGGTCCTCAAATATAGTTTGGACCCCTCCGACAGGGTCCGGATCAATGGAGAGGAAGCTCCGGACCCCTCCGGGAGGGTCCGGACCGTTCAACGCCCAGTATACTTCATCAGTGAAGTGTTACATGATGCCAAGACTCGATACCTAGAGGTACATAAGATGCTCTACGCAGTTCTTATTGCCTCAAGGAAGCTTCGACACTATTTCCAAGCTCACAAAGTCTCGGTGGTAACCTCATATCCACTTCGAGCGATTCTGCATAATCCCAATTCAACTGGGAATATAGCGAAGTGGGCAGCGGAACTGGCTGAATTCGACCTCGAATTCATTCCAAGACAAGCAATCAAGAGTCAAGCGTTGGCAGATTTCGTGGCAGAATGGACTCCCTCTCCATTAAACCCTGGGGGCCCCAGCGAGCAGAAGAAGGAACCGCAAGTTCCGGCCTTCACTAAGCCTCACTGGACCCTTTACTTCGACGGCTCCATGCAGAAGCAGGGAGCCGGAGCTGGAGTCCTTCTCCTCACACCAACCGGGGAGAAGGTAAGATACATGGTGCACCTTGATTTCAAGGCAACCAACAACATGGCGGAGTACGAAGCACTCATATATGGATTAAAGGTGGCACTATCCTTTGGTGTCAAGCAGTTGCTAGTCAAAGGAGATTCACAACTTGTTATCAAACAAGTGAAGGGTGAATGCTCCTGCAATAATCTCCAGCTGGCTGCTTATCTCCTTGAAGTCCAGAGGCTTCAGAAGGACTTCGAAGTCCTAGACCTTCACCATGTTCAACGTGCTCACAACGTTGAAGCTGACGAACTCTCGACCAAGGCGTCAACCGGAGCTCCGGCTCCAGACGGAACCTTTGTCCGGAGGATGTCAAAACCCACAGTTCAGCCTGCCGAGCTGAACGAAGGGGGCGAGATCAGCATCCCGAAGCTGACGGTCCCGATGGCCCTGTTACCATGGCAGCCATCAAGGGTCGTAGGTGCTGCCGGAAGCTCCGAGCAACCCAGCACGCAAGACTCAAATGCTCAAGTCAGTTCCGATGCATGGATCTCGGAGATCCGGAACTACTTGAAAGACAACATCCTTCCTGACGATGATGTATCCGCTGACCGGGTAGTCAGATTGGCTAAAAGATACACGTTGGTAGAAGGGGATCTCTACCGGCGCGGTGCCAATGGCATCCTAATGCGGTGCATCACAAGGGAAGAAGGCTGCGAGCTCCTCGCAGAAATCCATGGAGGCGAGTGTGGGAACCACGCGTCTTCCCGCACGCTGGTCGGAAAAGCCTTTCGGCACGGCTTCTACTGGCCAACAGCGCTCCAGGATGCTACTGAGCTAGTGAAGAAATGCAAAGCATGCCAATTTCATGCAAAGCAAATTCATACACCTGCTCAGCCCTTACAAATGATACCTCCTACGTGGCCTTTCGCCGTGTGGGGGATGGACATCTTGGGACCCTTCCCAAGAGCCGTCGGAGGTTACAAGTTCCTGTATGTCGCCATCGACAAGTTCACCAAGTGGCCGGAAGCTACTCCTGTTGTGACGATCAACAAACAATCTGCAATCAATTTTCTACAATCTATCGTGAGCAGATTCGGAGTCCCAAACAAGATCATCACTGATAATGGGACTCAGTTCACAAGCTCCTCATTTCAAGGATATTGCGAAGACCTCGGCATACAAGTTTGCTACGCTTCCGTAGCTCATCCTGCCAGCAATGGGCAAGCCGAGAGAGCAAACGCAGAGATCCTTAAAGGACTAAAAACGCGCACTTATGAGCGTTTGAAAAAGCACGGAGCTAATTGGATCGAGGAGCTTCCGCCCACTCTATGGGCTAACAGGACTTCTCCAAGTCGGGCAACCGGAGAAACACCCTTCTTCCTGGTGTACGGAGCAGAAGCGATCCTTCCTCCGGAGATCACCCTGGGTTCCCTCCGAGTCCGGACCTTCGACGAAGCCGCGCAGGACCAGCTCCGGCGTGAAGACCTAGACCTCCTCGAGGAGGGAAGGTGCCAAGCAGCTGTTCGGAATGCCCGATATCGCCAAGCTCTACGGCGCTATCATCAGCGGCATGTACACAACCGACAGCTCGAGGAAGGCGATCTGGTGCTACGGAGAATACTATCCAGAGAAGGGCAAAACAAACTCTCCCCCGGCTGGGAAGGACCCTTCCGAGTGATCAAAGTATCCCGTCCCGGAAGCGTTCGCTTGGCTACCGAGGATGGGACACCTCTCCCAAATCCTTGGAACATCGAGCACCTCCGTAAGTTCTACACTTAATTCCACGGAGGTGAGTCTTAAGTAACTTGAAGTGTATGTTATAGAGTCATTGTACAGAGTCGGGTAGTTCCTCCGGGAGAGCAGCCGGACCTTTCCTGAAAGGTTTGAAGAGCTCATGCAACACTTGATACAGTCTTCGGACTAGAAGTGTGGCTAACTACCTAGGGTCAAACGAGAAACCAAACACACTTAGCCTGGTTGCGTACCCTAAGAGTGTACTTGTTTCCCCTGTACCCCGGACCTATAATGAAAGACATCTTCATGTGAAATAGACTCCACGTGCATTCATTTTTGCATAAGGCTCGACATTTTTATTTTTCTCTTTCTTGTCTATAACAGAAATGTGCAATTCTTAAGAAGTTCTAGTTTAACCGGTTTATGTATGATTTGGGTTGAATTGTCAGATTTTTTAGATTTAAATATCGTCTGTGGCCAACTCGCCTGAAAGCCGCCAAGCCATTCTAGGGCTGGAGTGCGCTATCGACTTAGCCTGGTCAAGCACCCTAAGTACGCCACTCTACCTACACCCCGGCAGGCCAAAGTAAGGTGGGTCCATGGACAATTAGATCTAAAAGAAAAGACAATTCATCCAATCATACTAAAAATCGTGTTCAACTTGAAATTCTCTTGAGAACCGTAAGCCGCAACGAAGTTATAGATAAGGAACGAATTTTACTGTTTTTCTTGGCCTAAGTGTGCAGGAAGAATAAACCCAACATTGATGGAGAAAAATCGGAGTTAACCAAGCTCCGACTCCCACCGGCGTTAACTTGAAGATGGTGAGAAGACTCTATCACTAGAGTCTGTTGCCAGCAAGCCAGGCGTGGCAAGGGTCATTGCCGGAGCTACTAAGCTCCGACACCTTGAAGTATTAACTATCGACACTCAACGTGTTGGTAGAGGCTATTGCCGGAGCTACTAAGCTCCGACGATGGGCAATGCCGGAGCTTCTAAGCTCCGACGACTTCAAGGGACCTTCACTATCGAAGACTTCGGACCTAAACTACACGAGTTCGAAGCAAATTTGTCTTCAACAAAACTCAACAACCTTTTGGTACATGTCCACAATCACATTGTGCACATCTACCAGGGGGCCAAGTGAAGACAAAGATGTTGAAGACAAAAAATGAAATTCACGAAAGGGGATTTCATTTCATTTGAAGACCAGAGATTACATCTGGGGGCAAAGGATTACAAAATTGAGGAAGAAGAGAAGATACAAATAAAGGCTAAGAAAGATAGTTCTAGACCCTATGGAAGAACTCGGCGACCTTCTGGGCGACCTCCGACACGCTGCCTCGGGTAGCTTCGCCCTCTCCTTCGACGGGACCTTCAAGCACCGGGTCCAGAGAGAATCGAGGGTTCCGGCTAGTGTAACACGTCAATACATACTCTGTGACGTTTCTAGCCAGGGATTGCCCCTCGACCTCAAGCTGGTCCGCGATGACGTCGCCCACCTTGGAGAGCTTGCCACCCGCAGCGCTCAACGCCTGCAATGCAAGGTCCGGCTCCGGCTCCGGATCATCCGGAAGCACGGGGCTGAAACCCATAGGTGCCAGCGCATCGTCGGCCTTGCTCAGGAACTCCCAAATTTGCAGGGAGTCCGTCTTCCTCTGGCCCTTCATTTCTTCCAGGGACCTCCGGGTCGCCGCCAGTTCTGAGTTCTCGCGGGAGAGGCGCTCAACTTCTTTGGCGTTTTGCTGAATTTTCGCAGCAACCCGCTTTTCGAGTCTCCCGAGCTCCTCCTCCCGGAGGTGGATCTTGTTCCGACGGTCGACCAGGTCTTTCTCCCTAGCCTCTATTTTCTTCTCCCGGGCGATGAGAGCACACTCATACTCGTAGAGTTCCTGCCCTCGCACCCAGGTCTTTTCCTCCTCC
This sequence comes from Tuctoria greenei, assembly GCA_036927565.1. Classification (NCBI taxonomy): domain Eukaryota; kingdom Viridiplantae; phylum Streptophyta; class Magnoliopsida; order Poales; family Poaceae; genus Tuctoria; species Tuctoria greenei. The sequence continues at coordinate 8,762,384 of JAYESD010000001.1, read as the reverse complement.
TCGAGGCAGCGCTCTTCCAATTTTTTAGCGCGCTCCTCGAGGCCCTTGTCCGCCAGAGCTGTCTTCTCGGCGAGCTCTTCTTCACGTCGCAAGACGTCATCCCGTAGCTCCAGGAGTTTTTGCTCCTCATCCTCGAGCCGCTTTTCCCTTCCCTCAAGCGCCTCTCGGCGCTTGATGAGTGCGGTACTGATGGCTTCGAGTTGATCGTACCGGGCGTTGGCCGCATCATTGGCAGCTTTAGCCTGGTCGTGGTACTCCCGGGATTGGGCGTCGAGGTTGTGAGTCATGCTCTCCCTCTCGTCCAGCATCTCACCCCAGAGCTCCAAGCGGACCTTCTCCCGCTTGATCCATTCCTTGTCCGCAGCGATCCTCGACTGCGCCAGTTTGGTTTCGAATTGGAGTCTATTACGCCACCTCCTAAGGGTTTGGCGCTCCTCTTCAAGAACCTTGCTGTCGTGGAAGAAGGCTAGTTGGACTTGGCGCAGACTGGAGCAAGCGTTGTCGATGGACATCGACAGCGAGATGGGCTCCGGACCTTCTGGGGTCTCCTCCGCTGGTTCCAGCGGGTCTTCATTTACAAAAATTGGGTCCCACTCTGCGAGAGCGGAACCCCGAGCTTCCAAGGCACTAGGGCCCTCCTCCGGGATGGCCTCAGTCGCCACTGAAGAAGGTCCCGCCACCAAATCTTCATTCGCCCTCTCAGGCTGGGGGCCGGCGACTTCGTTCAGGCACTCTGGCTCCGCCACGGGTACCATCGACGTCGTCGCCTCCAATGGCTCCGGCCGGGACGCTTCTTCTGAGGGGAGCTCAAGCTCCGCCGCCTCCACCACCACCGGCTCTGCAGCCGGCGCTCCAATAACTACCGGCCTTGCGACCGGAGCTTCAGAAGTAACCGGCTCAATTGCCGGAACCACTTCAACTTCCGGCTCGCACGCCGGGGCTTCAGCTGCCCCCGGCTCGACCGCCGAAGCTCCAGCATTTTCCGGCTCTGAAGCCGGGACCGCTACTTCCTCCGGCTCGACAGCCGGAGCATCTACTTCTGCAGCACCAGGGCCCGGAGCTTCAACCTCCGGAGCGGGTGCCGCTGGCGCATCTTCAATCCCGTGGTCCGGCGCTACCACGGGAACTTCTGGAGACGAGTCGAGGTCCATGACCACGACAGCCGGCGCCGGAGCTGTCGCAGCCTCCGCCTGGGGCGGCACCGGGGCTGGAGCAGAAGCCCTCGCAGCCTCAGACACTATGGCTGAGGGCGGAGCTTCACTCCCCTTCTTGGGAACGCTGCAGATGAAGAATGAAGAAATTGAGCAAACAGATGCTATAATTAAAAGTTAATTGAGGTAAGCAAGAAAAATTACCTTGGGAGGCTCACGCACCAGCTTGCGCGGAACCTTTTTCCCGGACGTTCCGGGCTGGCCACGGTCGGCGTAGGAGCTCCGGGAGGACTCCCAGGACTTGCCGTAGCCGCGGGCGTTTCCCGGGTCGGAGCTCTCCTTGACCGGGAGGAACTCCTAGACCTGGAGGCCCTCACCGCTTCTCGAACCGGAGTCGCCTGTCCGGAGCTGGCACCTCCGGAGGGACCCATCACGGGGACAGCCGTACTCCGGGAGGATCCCACCGCCGGAACAGTAGCGCTCCGAAAAGACCCCACCACGGGGACAGACGCTACAGCAGCGGAGGATCCTCCTTCCTGAGGACGGGGAACTGGCGGGGAAGTAGCAAGCCCGACGGACCTCCCGTCAGCATGACGCAACTTCCTCTTCCGGCTCTCTGGCTCCTCCGCCAGCTCCTTGCCCTTGCCGGTGACCTCAGCTCTTGGCTGAGAGACAGGGGCGGAGCCGCCTTCCGACAACCCGGGGATCGCCAACGGGGCGGTCGATCTTCTCTCGACGACGCCAAGGTCGTCAAGCGCGGGCATCTTCCGCCGGAGCTCCCTGCTGAACTCAACTTCCTCGTTCAGGGGGGGGGAAAGCCGGTGGCGGAGTCAAGTACGCTCCGTCTACATCGATGCCGTGCTGGAATTTCTTGAGGTGAAACTCCAAGGACTTCCCCACCATGCTGGACTTCAACCCGGTTTCAACCCGGTCTTCGTCCATCACGCTGTTGAGGGCCCAGGCGAGCTTCTCCCTCCTCTTCAGCGGTGCCCACCTGTTGAACAGGAAGTTGCAGAACACCGCCTGGGGAGTCAATCCTCCCTCCACACATTGGCGGATCCTTGATAGGACGGGATCGAAGGCTGCCGCCAGCACCGGAACTTCGCTCCACACCGACGTGTCAATGCCAGGCAGACCTTCTGGCAGCTCCAACCGCTCATGCTCCTCCACCCGGACAACTACCCAATCTTTCTTCCAGTCATCCCACTTCCCGGAAGGGAACGACCGGAGGTACTTGAACGGGCACTTCTTGCGCTTCACAAAGTAGTAGAAGCCAAGGTACTCGTCACTTCGGCCGGTGGTTTGGACGGTGAAGAAAGTGCGGAAGAGCTCGATGCAGGGAGGAATGCCCACCCACATCTCGCAGAAGTGGACAAAGATGGACACAAGGAGAAGGGAGTGAGGGCCAAGGTGGTATAGCTGCAGACCATAGAAGTCCAGCAGCATCAAAAAGAAGGAAGAAAATGGTGGGATCAGCCCCACCATGGCATACGATGAAAAGTATACCATTTCGCCGGAGTGCTCCTTTTTAAAGGGAAGCTCTCCTCCGGTGCGGATTGAACGGTTGTAGAAGTCCGACGACCACCCCATGAGGGTTCGGACCTTCTTCAGATCGCTCTCCGTCTTCAAACGACTCTCACGCAGACCCAACTCCATCGCAGCACAGTTAGGCGAGAGAAGAAAAGCAAAGCACGAGTTGGGAGTTTGAGCGCAAGAACAGATGGAAAGCGTAAAGAACTCCCGACGGTGCGCTTTCCTTCTTAAGTAAGCCCTCGCAACGCTTGGATGGAAACTGCAGGGGAGTTAAGCATACTACTCAAGAATTCAACCCAGCCGATGACAAGAGGGCCCGGGACCACCCTGACGATCAAGTCGAGGCTCTTACCCAGGCGAACAGTTGTCATCACGAGGCGGGAAACCCAAAGGCGGCGGACTGACAAGGCGCGCGGAACCGATACGGTTTTTGTATCGGGAACCGACGACCTTCAATTGCGAGAGATCCGCACGTCAAAGATCTTATCTGCCGCCTGAGGTGCGCCACGCGTCGGGACTCAACCATAAAGCCCCGCCAAAGGCACCTCCTAAGACTCTTGAAGACCCAGTTCAAGAGTCACAAGTATGGACCCACCTCCGGCGGAACGACTTCATCCCGTTGGCCTTCCCCGGAGGTAGGTCCAGGGGGCCACTGTCGGTACCCTAAAAACCATACACCCCCTGAGGTTACAAAGATCTCAAGGGAAGGACATCAACTCAAATTGAAGACCCTCGGGGGCCCACTCGCCAGACGTGACCGGACCCGCTTCTCCAACATGGTTAACCTCTAGATTGCCACGTGTACTGTCAGCCCAGAGCTATTACCCGCAAGGGTGAAGCTCCGGGCCAAGTACTGAAACGGCACCTCCGGAGGTAGCCCCCGACCGAGAGAAGCTCCGAACATGACACGTGCCAGGTCACCCCGGAGCTTCCCGCTTTTCCCAAGCAAGCTCCGGAGCTGCCACGTGTCCACACGACGGAGCTAGATGCTTAGAGCCCCCGGGAGACGTTGTAACGGCTCCGGATCTCCAAAGGACAGCCGCAGACTTCAAGATCCGATTAATTACCATTAATTCCACGTTAATGATAATTAATTGGACAGCCTTAACACCTGTAACGGCACTGTCGAAGCCGTTACAGGGTTATTAACAACAATTAATCTCGTGTATCAATACTAATAACCGCCAGGGCCACATGTCGGGCCAGGCTGACTTGTAACGGTTGGTCCTTGTACTATAAAAGGACAAACCGACGATACACAAAAAAAAAGGAGAAGACTCGGAAGCTCACAAGTTAATACAAAAAACACACACCCGTGGAGTAGGGTATTACGCTCAGGCGGCCCGAACCACGTAAACCACTGTGTCACTCGTGTCCAAATCGCATTTCACTTTCTTAGATCTCCGCGCGCCCAGACCGAACCACAAACTCCTTCAAACACTTTTCATAGTGTTAGGGGATCTGCCGACTCCAACAGTCGACAGTGGCATTCAGACAGGGTGTGCGAGACAAGAAGATGTTGGAGAAGCTGGCGATCAAAGAGATCACCAGCGTCACGGAGCTCTTCAGCTTGGCTCACAAATGTGCCAGATCTGCGGAGGGCCGTGAAATGCACTCCAAACCAGCCTTGGAGGATCATAAAAAATCCTCCAAAGAAGAAGCCGCTACCTCCGGGAGTGGCAAGAAGAAAAAGAAGACCAACGGCAAGAAGAAGTCGTCGGCCGGCACATCCAACGTTGCAGCCACTGCAACTCCTGGTGGCCGGGGGCCACGCCCCGAGAAGCGACCTCGACCGTCTTTCGAAGACGGTGGCAAAACCAAAATGTGGTGCCCCATTCACAAAACGGGCAGCCACAGGCTGGAAGACTGTCGGGAGGTCCAAAACCTTGCCGAGCGCTACCACAAGCGCCGGGAAGGGTCTCCCTTCCGACAGAGGGAGGGAAAACAAAAGGTCGATGAAGCTCCGACTGAAGAGGAGTTAGGGTTTCAGGACCCCAAAAAAGTCCTGAAAGCCGTCTACACCTCCGTCGACGATGACTCCGACGTCTCCGACAACGAGCGTCGGAAAACCATGAACACCATCTTTGGTGGATCATGGGACATCACTTCTCGTCGCGTCATCAAGACTATGCGACGGGATATGGCTGCTGTAGCTCCTACAGCTAGACCGGAGCCACATCGAAAGTGGATGGACACACCCATCACTTTTGATGCTTCGGACTGTCCTCAAAGCATGGTCGGAGCTGGCCAATTACCCTTGATGGTATCTCCCACCATCAACAACATCCAGCTCCATCATGTTATGGTAGACGGAGGTTCGGGGCTTAACCTCATCAGCTTCGAAGCTTTCACTAAGCTTCAGCTCCGACCTTTGGACCTTCAGCCCTCTCGACCTTTCTCCGGAGTAGGTCCGGGGGCCATTACCCCACTCGGAGCTATTACTCTCCCCGTTACCTTCGGGACCCGGGAGAAGTATCGCACCGAGAAGTTGGTCTTCGACGTCGCTCAGATCAACTTACCATTCAACGCCATCTTGGGTAGACCTGCCCTGTACAAATTCATGGCAGCTGCTCATTATGGATACCTGGTGTTGAAGATGCCAACACCAGTAGGCGTTCTCCGGATCCGCGGAGATCGCACTGCCGGAGTAACTGCTCTGGAGGAACTCCACGCACTCACCACGGCGCAAGAGGAGGACTCCAGACAGGAGCAAGCTCTGAAACCCCCGAGCATTCGTCAACGAGGCTCGACCTCTGCACCCCGTGTGCAGCCAAGCGGCGACACCGACATTCCCGTCAAAGTCGTCCAAATTGGTTCCGATGCCGCTCAAACCACCCGTATATCAGGAGGGTTGAACGACAAATAGGAACTCGCGCTCATCACTTTCCTCCGGGCTAACGTTGACGTGTTTGCTTGGCAACCGTCACAAATGCCTGGGATCCCCAGGGAAGTGATTGAGCACAATCTGAAGATTTACCCCGACGCTCGGCCTGTGCATCAGAAACCTCGGAAGCAATCTGTAGAGCGACAGAACTTCATCCGACAAGAAGTGAAGAAGTTGCTCGAAGCTGGATTTATCCGAGAAGTCTACCATCCAAAATGGCTGGCAAACCCAGTCGTTGTGCCCAAGGCCGGCGGGAAACTTCGGATGTGCATCGACTATACCACACTGAATAAGGCATGTCCAAAAGATCCATTCCCACTACCTAGAATAGATCAGATAGTGGATTCCACCTCCGGGTGCGAGTTACTGTGTTTTCTAGACGCATATTCTGGATATCATCAAATCAGGATGTCTAGGGAGGATGAAGAGCATACTTCATTCATCACAGTGGATGGATTGTATTGTTACACATCCATGCCGTTTGGTCTCAAGAATGCAGCTTCAACTTTTGTACGAGCTATGTACAAAACTTTCGAAGAACTCATCAGAGACATAGTGGAAGTGTACGTCGATGACATCGTGGTTAAAGTCAAAAACAAGGAGTCCCTCTTGGACACCTTGCAGGCTGTCTTCGATAAGCTGCGGGCCACCCGCACGAAGCTAAACCCAGACAAGTGCGTCTTCGGGGTTAGTTCCGGAAAGCTTCTTGGTTTCCTGGTAAGTCACCGGGGCATAGAGGCCAATCCGGCGAAGATAAAAGCCATTGAAGACATGCGGCCACCAACCCGCATCAAAGACGTCCAAAAGTTAACTAGATGTCTAGCAGCCCCTAGCCGGTTCATTTCAAGACTGGCGGAAAGAGCACTTCCCTTCTTCAAGTTACTGAGGAAGTCCGGACCATTCCAATGGTCTGAAGAAGCAGAGAAGGCATTCCAGGAGCTGAAACAGTTCCTCACCACCCTACCAGTCCTGGTAGCTCCTAACCCTGGTGAGCCTTTATTGCTTTACATTTCAGCTACTGGCGAAGTCGTCAGTATGGTTCTGGTTGCGGAGAGACCGGAACTACCCAATACTCAGGAATCCAGACCCCTTCGGGAGGGTCCGGAGGTTCCTGAAAGCGGGTCTGGGTCCCAGCTCCCAGACTTGAACCCACAAGAAGCCACCTCAGAGGACCCGGATCCCTCCGAGAGGAACTAGGTCATTTCTGAAGAAGCTTCGGATTCCTCCACTCAGAACCCGGAGGTCCCCGAAGAGAGTCAGGACCCCTCCGAGAGGGTCCGGATCAATGAAGAGGAAGCTCCGGACCCCTCCGGGAGGGTCCGGACCATTCAACGCCCGGTATACTTCATCAGTGAAGTGTTGCATGATGCCAAGACTCGATACCTAGAGGTGCATAAACTGCTTTATGCAGTTCTTATTGCCTCAAGGAAGCTTCAACACTATTTCCAAGCTCACAAAGTCTCGGTGGTGACCTCATATCCACTTCGAGCGATCCTGCATAATCCCAATTCAACTGGGAATATTGCAAAGTGGGCAGCGGAATTGGCTGAATTCGATCTTGAATTCATTCCGAGACAAGCAATCAAGAGTCAAGCGTTGGCAGATTTCGTGGCAGAATGGACTCCCTCTCCATTAAACCCTGGGGGCCCCAGCGAGCAGAAGACGGAACCTCAAGTTCCAACCTTCACTAAGCCTCATTGGACCCTTTACTTTGACGGCTCCATGCAGAAGCAGGGAGCCGAAGCTGGAATCCTTCTCCTCGCACCAACCGGGGAGAAGGTGAAATACATGGTACACCTTGACTTCAAGGCAACCAATAACATGGCGGAGTACGAAGCACTCATCTATGGATTAAAGGTGGCACTATCATATGGTGTCAAGCAGTTGCTGGTCAAAGGAGATTCACAACTTGTCATCAAGCAGGTAAAGGGTGAATGCTCCTGCAATAATCTCCAGCTGGCTGCTTACCTCCTTGAAGTCCAGAGGCTTCAGAAGGACTTCGAAGTCCTAGACCTTCACCATGTTCAGCGTGCTCACAACGCTGAAGCTGACGAACTCTCGACCAAGGCGTCAACTGGAGCTCCGGCTCCTGACGGAACCTTTGTCCTGAGGTTGTCAAAACCCACAGTTCAGCCTGCCGAACTGAACGAAGGGGGCGAGATCAGCATCCCGAAGCTGACGGTCCCGATGGCCCTGTTACCATGGCAGCCATCAAGGGTCGTAGGTGCTGTCGGAAGCTCCGAGCAACCCAGCACGCAAGACTCAAATGCTCAAGTCAGTTCAGATGCATGGATCTCGGAGATCCGGAGCTACTTGAAAGACAACATCCTTCCTGACGATGATGTATCCGCTGACCGGGTAGTCAGATTGGCTAAAAGATACACGTTGGTAGAAGGGGATCTCTACCGGCGCGGTGCCAACGGCATCCTAATGCGGTGCATCACAAGGGAAGAAGGCTGCGAGCTCCTCGCAGAAATCCATGGAGGCGAGTGTGGGAACCACGCATCTTCCCGCACGCTGGTCGGAAAAGCCTTTCGGCACGGCTTCTACTGGCCTACAGCGCTCCAGGATGCCACTGAGCTAGTGAAGAAATGCAAAGCATGCCAATTTCATGCAAAGCAAATTCATACACCTGCTCAGTCCTTACAAATGATACCTCCTACATGGCCTTTCGCTGTGTGGGGGATGGACATCTTGGGACCCTTCCCAAGAGCCGTCGGAGGTTACAAGTTCATGTACGTCGCCATCGACAAGTTCACCAAGTGGCCGGAAGCTACTCCCGTTGTGACGATCAACAAACAATCTGCAGTCAATTTTCTACAATCCATCGTGAGCAGATTCGGAGTCCCAAATAAGATCATCACTGATAATGGGACTCAATTCACAAGCTCCGCATTTCAAGGATATTGCGAAGACCTCGACATACAAGTTTGCTACGCTTCCGTAGCTCATCCTGCCAGCAATGGACAAGCCGAGAGAGCAAACGCAGAGATCCTTAAAGGACTCAAAACACGCACTTATGAGCGCTTGAAAAAGCACGGAGCCAATTGGATCGAAGAGCTTCCGCCCACTCTATGGGCCAACAGGACTTCTCCAAGTCGGGCAACCGGAGAAACACCCTTCTTCCTGGTGTACGGAGCTGAAGCGATCCTTCCTCCGGAAATCACCTTGGGTTCCCTCCGAGTCCGGACCTTCGACGAAGCCACGCAGGACCAGCTCCGGCGCGAAGACCTAGACCTCCTCGAGGAGGGAAGGTGCCAAGCAGTTGTTCGGAATGCCCGATACCGCCAAGCTCTACGGCGCTATCACCAGCGGCATGTACACAACCGACAGCTCGAGGAAGGCGATCTGGTGCTATGGAGAATACTATCCAGAGAAGGGCAAAACAAACTCTCCCCCAGCTGGGAAGGGCCCTTTCGAGTGATCAAAGTATCCCGTCCCGGAAGCGTTCGCTTGGCTACCGAGGGTGGGACACCTCTCCCAAATCCTTGGAACATTGAGCACCTCCGTAAGTTCTACACTTAATTCCACGGAGGTGAGTCTTAAGTAACTTGAAATGTATGTTATAGAGTCATTGTACAGAGTCGGGTAGTTCCTCCGGGAGAGCAGCCGGACCTTTCCCGAAAGGTTTGAAAAGCTCATGCAACACTTGATACAGTCTCCGGACTAGAAGTGTGGCTAACTACCCTGGGTCAAACGAGAAACCAAACACACTTAGCCTGGTTCCGTACCCTAAGAGTGTACTTGTTTCCCCTGTACCCCGGACCTATAATGAAAGACATCTTCATGTGAAATAGACTCCACGTGCATTCATTTTTGCATAGGCTCGACATTTTTATTTTTCTCTTTCTTGTCTATAACAGAAACGTGCAATTCTTAACAAGTTCTAGTTTGACCGGTTTACGTACGATTCGAGTTGAATTGTCGGAATTTTTAGATTTAAATATCGTCTGTGGCCAACTCGCCTGAAAGCCGCCAAGCCATTCTAGGGCTGGAGTGCGCTATCGACTTAGCCTGGTCAAGCGCCCTAAGTACGCCACTCTACCTACATCCCGGCAGGCCAAAGTAAGGTGGGTCCATGGACAGTTGGATCTAAAAGAAAAGACAATTCATCCAGTCGTATTAAAAATCGTGTTCAACTTAAAATTTTCTTGAGAACCGTAAGCCGCGACGAAGTTATAGACAAGGAATGAATTTTACTATTTTTCTTGGCTTAAGTGTGCAGGAAAAATGAACCCTACGTTGATGGGAAAAACCGGAGCTAACCAAGCTCCGACTCCCACCAGGGCGTCAACTGTCGGCGTAGACTAAAAGATGGTGAGAAGACCCGATCACTGGAGTCTGTTGCCAACAAACCAAGTGTGGCAAAGGTCATTGCCGGAGCTGCTAAGCTCCGACACCTTGGAGTATTAACTATCGACGCTCAACGTGTTGATAGAGGCTATTGCCGGAGCTACTAAGCTCCAGTGATGGACAGTGCCGGAGCTTCTAAGCTCCGACAACTTCAGGGGACCTTCACTATCAAAAACTTCGAACCTAAATTCCACAAGTTCGAAGCAAATTCGTCTTCAATAAAACTCAACATCCTTTTGGTACATGTCCACAATCAAATTGTGCACATCTACCAGGGGGCCAAGTGAAGATAAAGATGTTGAAGACAAAAAAAATGAAATTCGCAAAAAATTGGGGATTTCATTTCATCTGAAGACCGGAGATTACATCTGGAGACAAGGGATTACAAAATTGAGGAAGAAGAGAAGATACAAGTAAAGGCTAAGAGAGATGGTCCTAGACCCTATGGAAAAACTCGGCGACCTTCTGGGCGACCTCCGACACGCTGGCTCGGGTAGCTTCGCCTTCTCCTTCGATGGGGCCTTCAAGCACCGGGTCCAGAGGAAATCGAGGGTTCCGGCTGGTGTAGCACGTCAACACATATTATGTGACGTTCCTAGCCAGGGATTGCCCCTCGACCTCCAGCTGGTCCGCGATGACGTCGCCCACCTTGGAGAGCTTGCTGCCCGCGGCGCTCAACGCTTGCAATGCAAGGTCCGACTCCGGCTCCGGATCATCCGGGAGCACGGGGCTGAAACCCATCGGCGCCAGCGCATCGTCGGCCTTGCTCAGGAACTCCCAAATTTGCAGGGAGTCTGCCTTCCTCAGGTTCTTCATCTCTTCCAGGGATCTCCGGGCCGCCGTCAGCTCCGAGTTCTCGCGGGAGAGGCGCTCAACTTCTTTGGCGTTCTGCTGGATCTTCGCAGCAACTCGCTTCTCAAGTCTTCCGAGCTCCTCCTCCCGGAGGTGGATCTTGTTCCGGCGGTCGACCAGGTCTTTCTCCCTAGCCTCCACTTTCTTCTCCCGGGCGATAAGGGCACACTCGTATTCGTAGAGTTCCTGCCCCCGCACCCAGGTCTTCTCCTCTTCCTCGAGGCAGCGCTCTTCCAATTTCTTAGTGCGCTCCTCGAGGCCCTTGTCCGCCAGAGCTGTTTTCTCGGTGAGCTCTTCTTCCCGTCGCAAGACGTCATCCCGTAGCTCCAGGAGTTTTTGCTCCTCATCCTCGAGCCGTCTTTCCCTTCCTTCAAGTGCCTCTCGGCGCTTGATGAGTGCAATGCTGATGGCCTCGAGCTGATCAAACCGAGCATTGGCCGCGTCGTTAGCAGCCTTGGCTTGGTCGTGGAACTCCCGGGATTGAGCGTCAAGGGCGTGAGTCATGCTCTCCCTCTCGTCCAGCAGCTCACCCCAGAGCTCCAGGCGGACCTTCTCCCGCGTGATCCACTCCTTGTCATCCGCAAGCCTCGACTGCGCCAGCTTAGTCTCGAAGTGGAGCCGATTACGCCACCGCCTAAGGGTTTGGCGCTCCTCTTCAAGAGCCTTGCTGTCTTGGAAGAAGGCCAGTTGGACTTGACGTAGACTGGAGCAGGCGTTGTCGATGGACATCGACAACGAGATGGGCTCCGGACCTGCTGGGATCTCTTCCGCTGGTTCCAGCGGATCTTCACTTAAAAAAATTGGGTCCCACTCTACGAGAGTGGAACCCCGAGCTTCCAAAGCACTAGGGCCCTCCTCCGGGATGGCCTCAGTCGCCATCGAAGGAGGTCCCACCACCAAATCTTCGTTTGCCCCCTCAGGCTGGGGGCCAGCGACTTCGTTCAGGCACTCTGGCTCTGCCACAGGTACCATCGATGTCGTTGTCTCCACTGGCTCCGGCCGGGACACTTCTTCTGAGGGAGGCTCAAGCTCCCTCGCCCCTTCAGCCGCCGGCTCTGCGGCCGGCGCTCCAACAATCACCGGCTCTGCGACCGGAGCTTCGGAAGAAACCGGCTCAACTGCCGGAACTACTTCAACTTCTGGCTCGCATGCCGGAGCTTCAGCCACCTCCGGCTCAATCGCCGGGGCTTCAGCACTTTCCGGCTCCGAAGCCGGGACTGCTACTTCCACCGACTCAATAGTCGGAGCTTCTACTTCTGCAGCACCAGGACCCGGAGCTTCCACCTCCGGAACGGGTGCCGCTGGCGCATCTTCAATCCCGTGGTCCGGCGCTACCACGGGAACTTCTGGAGACGAGTCGAGGTCCATGACCACGACAGCCGGCGCCGGAGCTGTCGCAGCCTCCGCTTGGGGCGGCACCGGAGCTGGAGCAGAAGCCCTCGCAGCCTCAGACACTGTGGCTGAGGGCGGAGCTTCACTCCCCTTCTTGGGAACGCTGCAGATAAAGAACGAAGAAATTGAGCAAACAGATGCTACAATTAAAAGTTAATCGAGGTAAGAAAGAAAAATTACCTTGGGAGGCTCACGCACCAGCTTGCGCGGAACCTCTTTCCCGGACGATCCGGGCTGGCCACGGTCGGCATAGGAGCTCCGGGAGGACTCCCAGGACTTGCCGTAGCCGCGGGCGTTTCCCGGGTCGGAGCTCTCCTTGATCGGGAGGAACTCCTGGACCTGGAGGCCCTCACCGCTTCTGGTGCCAGAGTCGCGTGCCCGGAGCTGGCACCTCCGGAGGGATCCACCACGGGGACAGTCGCACTCCGGGAGGATCCCATCGCCGGAACAGTAGCGCTCCGGAAAGACCCCACCACGGGGACGGCCGCCACGGCGGCAGAGGATCTTCCTTCCTGAGGAGGGTGAACCTGAGGGGAAGCGGCAGGCCCGACGGACCTTCCGTCAGCATGTCGCAGCTTTCTCTTCCGGCTCTCCGGCTCCTCCGCCAGCTCCTTGCCCTTGCCGATGACCTCAGCTCTTGGCTGAGAGACAGGGGCGGAGCCGCCTTCGGACAACCCGGGGATCGCTAACCGGGTGGCTGATCTTCTCTCGACGACACCAAGATCGTCAAGCGCGGGCATCTTCCGCCGGAGCTCCCTGCTGAACTCAACTTCCACGTTCAGAGGGAGGAAAGCCGGCGGCGGAGTCAAGTAATCTCCGTCAACGTCGATGCCGTGCTGGAATTTCTTGAGGTGAAACTCCAAGGTCTTCCCCACCATGCTGGACTTCAACCCGGTCTCAACCCGGTCCTCGTCCATCACGCTGTTGAGGGCCCAGGCGAGCTTCTCCCTCCTCTTCAGCGGCGCCCACCTGTTGGACAGGAAGTTGCAGAACACCGCCTGGGGAGTCAATCCTCCCTCCACACATTGGCGGATTCTGGTCAAGACAGGGTCGAAAGCTCCCGCCAGCACCGGAACTTCGCTCCATACCGACGTGTCAATGCCGGGCAGACCATCTGGCAACTCCAACCGCTCATGCTCCTCCACCCGGACGACTACCCAATCTTTCTTCCAGTCATCCCACTTCCCGGAAGGGAATGACCGGAGGTACTTGAATGGGCACTTCTTGCGCTTCACGAAGTAGTAGAAGCCAAGATACTCATCGCTTCGGCCGGTGGTTTGGACGGTGAAGAAGGTTCGGAAGAGCTCGATGCAGGGAGGGATGCCCACCCACATCTCGCAGAAGTGGACAAAGATGGACACAAGGAGAATGGAGTGAGGGTCAAGGTGGTACAGCTGCAGACCATAGAAGTCCAGCAGCATCAAGAAGAAAGAAGAAAACGGTGGGATCAGCCCCACCATGGCGTACGAGGAAAAGTACACCATCTCGCCAGAGTGCTCCTTTTTAAAGGGAAGCTCTCCGCCGGCGCGGACCGAGCGGTTGAAGAAGTCCGAAGACCACCCCATGAGGGCCCGGACCTTCTTCAGATCGCCGTCTGTCTTCAAGCGACTCTCACGCAGACCCAACTCCATCGCAGCAAAGCTAGGCAAGAGAAGAGGAGCAAAGCACAAGTTGGGAGTTTGAGCGCAAGAACAGATGGGAAGCGTAAAGAACTCCCGACGGTGCACTTTCCTTCTTAAGTAAGCCCTCGCAACGCTTGGATGGAAACTGCAGGGGAGTCAAGGATACTACTCGAGAATTCAACCCTGCCGATGACTAGGGGGCCCGGGACCACCCTGACGATCAAGTCGAGGCTCTTACCCAGGCGAACAGTTGTCATCACGAGGCGGGAAACCCAAAGGCGGCGAACTGACAAGGCGCGCGGAACCGATACGGTTTTCGTATCGGGAACCGGCGACCTTCAATTGCGAGAGATCCGCACGTCAAAGATCTTATCTGCCGCCTGAGGTGCGCCACGCGTCGGGATTTAACCGTAAAGCCCCGCTAACGGCACCTCCGAAGACCCTTGAAGACCCAGTTCAAGAGTCGCGAGTATGGACCCACCTCCGACGGAATGACTTCACCCTGGTGACTTTCCCCGGAGGTAGGTCCAGGGGGCCACTGTCGGTACCCTAAAAACCATACACCCCCTGAGGTTACAAAGATCTCAAGGGAAGGACGTCTACTCAAATTGAAGACCCTCGGAGGCCCACTTGTCAGACATAACCGGACCTGCTTCTCCAACATGGTTAACCCCTAGGTTGCCACGTGTACTATCAGACCGGAGCTACTACCCGCAAGGGTGAAGCTCCGAGCTAGGTACTGAAACGGCACCTCCGGACTTAACCCCTGACCGAGAGAAGCTCCGGACCTGACACGTGCCAGGCCACCCCAGAGCTTCCCGCTTCCCACAAGCAAGCTCCGGAGCTGCCACGTGTCCATACGCCGGAGCTGGCCGCTTCAAACCTCCGGGAGACATTGTAACGGCTCCGGATCTTCAAAGGACAGCCGCGGACTTCAAGACCCGATTAATTGTCATTAATTCCACGTTAATGACACTTAATCGGACGATCTTAACACCTGTAACGGCACTGTCGGAGCCGTTACAGGGTTATTAACAACAATTAATCTTGTGTATCAATACTAGTAACCGCCAGGGCCACATGTCGGGCCAGGCCGACATGTAACGGTTTGTCCTTGTACTATAAAAGGACAAACCGACGATACACGAGAGGGGGGGACTCTCGAACGCTCTCAAGCTCACAAGTTAATACAAAACACACACACCCGTGGAGTAGGGTATTACGCTCAGGCGGCCCGAACCACGTAAACCACTGTGTCTCTCGTGTCCAATCGTGATTCACCTTCTTGTGTCTCCGCGCGCCCAAACCGAACTACAAACTCCTTCAACACTTTAGTAGTGTCAGGGGATCTGCCGACTCCAACAGTCGACAGGTACCCTAGAAACCATACACCCCTTGAGGTTATAAAGATCTCAAAGGAAAATCATCTACTTGGTTTGAAGACCCTCAAAGGCCCACATGTCAGACATAACCGAACCCGCTTCTCCAACATGGTTAATCCCTCGGTCGCCACGTGTACTACCAAATCGGAGCTACCGCCCATAAGGGGGAAGCTCCGGGCCATGTACCGAAATGGCACCTCCGGACTTAGCCCCAGACCGAGAGGAGCTCCGGGCCTGACACGTGTCGGGTAGCCCCGGAGCTACCTGTTTCCACAGTATGCTCCAGAGCTGCCACGTGTCCCACCGTCGGATCTTCAGCCTCTAACCTCCGGAAGACCCCACAACGGCTCCGGATTTTCAAAGGGGAATCAAGGACTTCAAGACCTGATTAAGTGTCATTAATACCATATTAATGACACTTAAACGGACAATCTTAACACCAATAACGGTGCTGTCAAAGCCCGTTACAGGGTCATTAAAAGCGATTAAATGTGTTAAATAAGTGTCAATACTAGTAACCACCGGGGCCACATGTCGGGCCAGGCTAACTTGTAACGGCCTGCCCTTGTACTATAAAAGGATAGGCCGACGACACGTTCAAGGGGGAGACACACGCTAGAGACACACACACACGCCATTGATGCTCAACACAAGCTCAAACAGCTAATACAACACCAACACACCCGTGGAGTAGGGTATTACGCTCAAGCGGCCCGAACCACGTAAACTCTTGTGTCTCCTGTGTCAATTCCTACTCACCTTCTTGAATCTCCGCGCGCCCGTACCGAACATCGAACTCCTGTATCACTTTAGCAGTGTAGGGAGATCTGCCGGTTCCAAACCACTGACATGCTTTTCCATTCTCTAATCCTTCATCCAACTTTGTTGAGCAATCGGGTGATCGCAGTTTTATTTTGAACACTAATCACTTGCAAATTTTCCTTCCTACTAACTCTGTGCATGCAGCTCCATCAAATGCAGCAGATCCGGCAAGCATGGGGACTATATCTTCTCCTCCGCATGCAACAGATGCAGCATCTCCTGATTTGCCTCTTGCCTCGGAAAATCCTCCTACGGATTCATCTCCAAATGACTCTGGTGGTGATTTTGATGAAGCTCCCACCGAGCCCGCCAGCTCTCATGTTGCTCCTGCACATCCGTATAGTACTCGTCTTCAAAACAATATTCGACAACCAAAGACTCGTACTGACGGTACTGTCACATATTCAGTGTCACGAATTTGTTCTTCAGAACCATCATCTTATATCACTGCTATGGAGCATCCTTTATGGCGTCAGGCTATGCAAGATGAATTTGATGCACTTATCAAAAATAAGACGTGGCATCTTGTTCCACCACAAGCTGGTATCAATGTCATTGATTCTAAATGGGTTTTTAAACTCAAGCATAATCCTGATGGTTCTATTAACCACTATAAAGCTCGTTTGGTAGCTAAAGGATTCAAGCAACAGTATGGTGTTGATTATGATGCTACATTCAGTCCCGTTGTCAAGCCCACTACTATTCGGTTGTTGCTATCTTTGGCGGTTTCTCGTAATTGGTCTCTTCATCAAATTGATATCCAAAATGCATTTTTGCATGGTGTTCTTGATGAAGATGTGTATATGAAACAACCGCCAGGTTTTGAAGATTCAACACATACAAAATTTTTATGCAAACTTGACAAGTCTCTATATGGCCTTAAATAGGCGCCTCAGGCATGGTATTCTCGCCTGAGCGGTACGTTGATCAAATTGGGATTTCAAGCATCGAAGGCTGATGTTTCCTTGTTTATCCTTAATCAAGATGGCCTTCAGATTTATATTCTTATATATCTGGACGATATTATTATTGTTAGCTCCTCATCTTCAGCGATGGACAAGCTTCTCCAACAGCTTCGTCATGAGTTTGCTGTGAAGGATCTTGGTCGACTAAATTATTTCCATGGCATTGAGGTGCATCACAATTCTTCGGGGCTGGTTTTGACGCAACGTAAGTACATATGTGATCTCTTGCTGCACACAAACATGGATACTTCTAAGGGAGTTTCTACACCTATGCTGCCCGCTGATAAGCTCTCCCTTCATAATGGTGATCCTCTATGTTCTGAAGATGCTACAAAGTACAGAAGTGTTGTAGGTGCACTACAATACTTGTCACTCACCCGACCTGATATATCTTTCTCGGTGAACCGGGTTTGCCAGTTTCTCTCCACACCTACTACAACTCATTGGCCTGCTGTGAAGCGGATTCTACGGTACCTCTGTGCCACTATTGATTTTGGACTTTGCTTCACCAAGTCTGAGTCTTCTCTTTTGAGCGCCTTCTCTGATGCTGATTGGGCTGACAATCCCGATGATCGACGCAGCACGAGTGGCTTCACCATCTTCTTCGGCCGTAATCTGATATCATGGGGATCTCAAAAACATCCGACGGTTTCTCTTTCTAATACGAAAGCCGAATACAAGGAAGTTGCTAATGCCACCGCAAAGGTCATTTGGATCCAAGTTCTTCTTCGTGAGCTTGGGATTTCTCAAGATGGTCCTCCCAATTTATGGTGTGATAACATCGGTGCCACCTATCTTACCGCTAATCCAATTTTTCATCGTCGCGTGAAACATGTCGAAGTTGATTATCACTTTCTTCGAGAACGTGTGGCTTTGCGACAACTCGATGTCCGAATCATATCATCAAAAGATCATGTGGCTGACATCATGACCAAGCTATTGGCAGGACCGTCATTTAGCAGAATTTATGGCTATCTGAACTTAATTTCATATCGTCCAGATTGAGGGAGGTGTTAAGAATAGAAGGCTATCAATATTTAATAGCCTTGATAGGCTGCCATATATCTCAGGATCACATTTGATATGATTGATAGACTACCATATACATCACTCACATATTTGGTTGATAATATGTTATACATAGAAGTCTATATTTATAGATAGAAGGGTATCATCTATTTTGGGAACATATGTAACATTTCATGTATGTACTCTTCTATAAATATGAGATCCCATTATCCATAGTGGTCATCTTGCGCCATTCAAACCAACAGTATGTACATGAGAATGTTTTAGATTAATAGTAATAAAACAGAATAAAATAGTGTTAACTTGCACAGATGTAACATGTACTCCAGGCAGTGTTTCTATTCATAAGGCATCATATACAGATGTTAACAGATTCACAATTACTGTGCAACATGAGCTTAGGGAGCTAGGTATGAATGAAATGAATCCGGCTATACATTGGGTCACGATATATCCTATACAGGGTATTCTCTCTTTTGTTTTGTGCTGTATGAATAAATCTTGTTTTCTGTAGTTATAATCTGTGCCTCCTGGTGACTGCTCATACATCAGGCGTGAGCCAGTGGTAGCCGTTGACGAAGCTCTTGCCGAGGAATTGGCGGGCAGCTAAGTAGTCGAGCTCCCGTGCCCACGGCACGCCGTGGATGGCGTCGACGCCGGGGCCCCAGTTTCTGTACATCCCGAAGAACGCCGTCCTGCGCCCGGTCGGGACAAATTAAAGTTAGCAGGATATACTGGTAGATTATGTGGGTTATCTGAACGAAGGCTTATGTTGCAGTGACCGGAAACGCGATGCAATACGTACATGCTCTTGTTGCTGGTGTGATCCCAGTCGTCCCATCCGCCGGGCGCGATGACGCTGTCGAAGTAGGTGTAGGCGTACACGATCCTCGAGTACTGCCCCATGGCGCGGCCCACGTAGAGCCTCCCCGTGCCGGTGACCCGGCAGTTGACGAAGGCGAAGCCGGTGCGCTCGCAGGGGTCGCGCCGCCCGTGCGCCGCGATGGAGCCGAACCGCTGCGCCGTCGAGTGCAGCTCGCAGTCCTTGTACAGGGAGCGGGCGTTGCCGAAGACGAAGTCGATGGAGCCCTCGATGTAGCAGTCGCGGAAGTAGTGCCGGCCGGCGTCGTCACACAGCGTGTCCTGCGCGCCGTGGAACCCGCACCCGGAGAAGAAGGCCTTGTCGCCGGAGATGCGGAACGCCACCGCCTGCCCACCTTGCGTGCCGGGCAATGGTGCCGGAGCTGTGTTCTGCCAAGCCATTGTGGAAACGAAGCAATGTCAGTCAATTGATTATCTGCAAGCATCTATAATTAGATCAATCGAATCTCAGCGCAGAAGGATCTTCTTCAGGCTGCAGCGCCCTCTCGCCGCCGAAGCCGAAAGAAGCTGCCATCCACGCATCCTGCTACTCCAAAGTAGAAGTCCAGCAAATACTCCCTCCGTCCCGGAAAGTTTGTCGCTTTGTAGTTCATTTTTGAACTATAAAGCGACAAACTTTTTGGGACGAAGGAAGTACACGACAGCACTAAAACAAGATTCAAAACATCAAAAGGGAACAAGCTAGGATCGATACACATAAACGGCAGCATCAACAAGCTCAGACTTGTGACCCAGAACTTTTTTTTGTCACTTTGGTCTGCTCCTGCACCGCGCAAGCTAGCTCCGGCGCCTGGCTGCATGCACCAATCCATTTGCTGTATTTCCCTGTGCGTCTTGTGACTCGCGTACGTACGTTCACGCGTCCTTATGGACCACTGGAAAATGCGTTGCTCACCTTGAAGCTGATGTTCTTAGCGGTGAAATAGTTAGAGAGAACGGTTACGGAGGCGGTGTTGTAGGTGCGGAGCGGCCGGCCGTCGGGGCCGAGGTCGCTCGCTCTGTCGTGCCACTCCACCACCGTCACGTTGCGTCCGGCGCCCTGGAACGTGATGTACGGCTTCGACGCCGGCACCACCACCTTCTCCCTGCATGTACATATGTTGGCGAACCAGTCAACATATAGCAGCATACTCAGCGCGCACATAAGGAGATGTCCATATCTTGAGCTTCCGCTAGTAGCTATCTAGCTTACTTGTAGGTGCCGGCGTTGATCTTCATGATGATGCGCACGGTGTTGTTCACCGGCACGGAGTCCACGGCCTGCTGGATGGAAACGAAGTCGCCGGCGCCGCCCGCGTCCACCACAATCTTCCGAACGCCCACCGGCTGCCTGTATCGTCGCTGGTGGCCGCCGTGTTTCTCGTACTCGCACGACGTCACCGCCTGGCACGCGGACAGCGGCAGGAGGCTGGCGAGCGCAGCCAGAACCAGCAAGAGGATGCCAGCCACACCCATTTTTTTTCCTAAACTACAGCGTACGATGATGCGATGATGAGTGTGTTGGCGTTGAGAACAAAGCGAGGTCGCTGCACTACTGAGAGAACCCGGAATATATAGAGGCTAGAGAGAGAGTGAGAGAGAAGGGACTAATAATGGAGTGACTCGAGAACGCTCCAAACGCGCGCGAGCTAGTCAGCTAGCCACCCTGTGCCCGTTTTGGAGTTTCTGTATTGGCCCGACGCCAACGGTCATGCCCTCGGTAAGTTTCACCTGCTACCTTAACCAAGCTTGTAGGTTACATGTAAATATGTAACCCCAAACGTAAACGGCTAAGCATGTCGTACTTTGTACTCTCTCCATTTTTTAAAATTTGTCACTTTATAATTTATTTTTAAACTATAAAATAACAAACTTTTAAAAACAGAAGGAGTCAACTGTATGTGCATTGTCACATCTCATGCTGGGATGTATGTGTGTGACATATCAGCTTTACCACATCCCTAGACGCCACAACGATGGTCCTGATCGACTGCTGGGGGCACCAGCTAGTGGCGAGGACAAAACAAAAAAAAACAATCTGGTGCCTCACTTCGAAATTATATACTCATTCGTCTTAATTTTTTTCACTATTAGTTCATTTTTAAATTAAAAATAATAATTTTTATAAACGAAGTACATAGTATTCAAGCAATATTCGATCAAATTTGTTTAACTGACAAGGCTAACCAGTGTCAATGAATCTGGCTTCGCCAACGCGGGCCACCACAAAAGTGTAGATCGGATGGAGGCACACAGGAGCGAGCACGAGAGCAAGTACCGATCGAGAGTGTGGATATGCATCCAACAGGCTTGCCGTGATGCCCGTGAATGGAACAAAGTTACCACAGCATACAGCTGCCAGTCACCGGTTAGGCGGTTACCGTGGAAACTGGTACTGTATCATTTTTCTTAAAGATATGGCCCGGACATCATAGGCAGAGTACTACTAATTCATTAAGAAGTAAAATGGGCACTAGGGATCAATTCCTGACGGCACATGTGGTAACCTCTCACACTGGCCAAGTGGGCTACCGCCCGTTCCCAACTGGTACTGTATCATCATATACAGATACAGGGGCCCGATCGAGAAATGCCACCGCTACGCTCGAGATAGAACATGGCTAGCTTCCTCCCGGTCACAGCATACTCCGAGAGAGCCATCTGCCGAACGACATTGCTCAGGATTAGGCCATCGATTACAACGTAATAATAAACTAATAAGAGAACCTTAAACAACCGGAATCATCCAAGAATTAACGTACACGCGCATGCAGGCCCATGCAATGCCCGCACATGCGTGCACTCTCGCACGCGTTGGGAGGCGTGAGCAGGCCAGGCGGGGCTGCCCGGCCGGCATGATGAGTCGCAAAGCCTAGGCCCTTTCTCCTCCTCGCGTATGTACGTGCGATTTGTAGCCGGAAATGGAGTGGTCCGAATGAATTAAAAGGCGCGGCTAATCTTTTCATCTTTCATTCTTGTTCTCTTCTGGGTTACAGGCATCAATTACCTCCGTGCTCACTGCTAATCATGCATGCCTGACACTACCCTGTTTGTCTGCTGACGAGGACCACATGCATGCAGCATGAGCATGGTGCTGTTAAAAAGGCAGGTTGTATGTACGTTACACCGGAAGGCCTTGACCTTTTGGGTTGGGATCTATGCCTCATGCTTTAATAAAACTGCAACTTCGTCACTAACTAGCATTTCTGAGAGAGGATGGGAAAAGGTATACGCGAAACCTTGGATCGGCAACGAACTCGGTGTTGGTAAATCCAAACGTATCCATTTCATCAAAAAATTAAACAAGCCATATGCATCTCCGTGTACGCCGTGATCGTGCACCTCTGTCACTTCCTTTTGCAGCGTGTTTTCATCACATCTGGCAGACAGCATTGTTGATACATTCATCCAGAAAATGTCCTGTTCTTGACTTTTTTTTTTCCGCTGAAACAGCATTTCAGACGGCACGTTATGCGTGCAGCAGACGCCGTGCCAAAGCAGGAGGACCAGAATACCTTGGAAGACGACGCGCAGGCGCAGCTCGTACCCTTGCTCTGGATGGAAAAACGGCATGGCCGTTGGCCTTATCCCGCGAGCGCGGCGCAGGGGTGACCACCGGTGCACCGTGCAGTGTAGACCGCAGCAAGATGCCAGAGCCGGCGGCGCGCGCGCGGCTAGGCAACGGTCACCACAAGCCGCAGCGAAAAAGCGTCGTCGTCGCGTGCATGCGAGCGCGCGGCAGGGTGGCCTACTACAGCGACGCGCGCCTTGCTTTGCCATTGCCAGCGGCACGATTTGTACAGTAGCGGATGGAGCGTCCGGTTGCGACGAGGCCTAACAACGCCTAGAGGCTAGAGCCCTTGTGAAAGTGAGAAAAGGACGGTTTTAAACGTTGGCAATGGCAAGTGGCGGACGATCCGCGAGCTAGGCGAGAATGACACATCGGAGGATCAGATTCAGAACCCGCTGAAACGAACAAAACCCTACGATGGTTAGGAGGACCACAGCTCCACAATGTGTGTATGCGGAGAGGTTTAACTAGGACCACAGCTGCACAATGCTGTTCAGCGATCAATTGTCGTGCATGGCAATTTTCTTGTATGCTGCGTCCTCATGCTCGTTAGGTTATTACTCCCCTTATTCTATATTACTTGTCGTTTAGGATAAGAATTTTAGTTTAAGATTAACTAAATTTTTTGTTCTAAACAACAGGTAATATAGGATGGAGGGAGTAACATACAACCTGTGTGGGTAAAATGTTTAAGAGGGGTGTAAGAATGACACCAGCTTAAGCTACAGGTATCAGTAGGTTGATATGCTGATCACTACGTAAGAAATGCTCATCCGAGATGTGCCTGAACGAAGACGGGAGACAAACAAACTGTGCGTCTCCGTCGCCGCGTCTCGCATTGCGTTGTCATCAGAGACGTGCGGCATGCGTGTCGCCGATCACGCAAAGTGCGAGACAAGCTCAAAGGTAGCGTGTCTCCTTTCTTTGAGTCATAACAGATGTTCTTTATGGTGTCATTGGAGACGCGATTCGTGCGCGTCGCCCATCAACATACATGCAAGACAAGCACTAACATAGTGTGTCGCAGGTTTATTGACTGATCCGAGATGTGCTTTATTGAAGCGTGTCACATATTTGTTTGCTGATCTGAGACGGGTTTTAAGGAAGTTTGTCTCCTTTATTTAGGTAATCTGAGACGGTCTCTGTTACAGATCGTTATAGATTGTTTACAGGCCTCCTAATTATCCTGGTTGTCAGCTGCATAAAAAAATCACACTTTACATTATATTGACCAATCAAATATTAACAAAGTGTCAATCGTGGTTATCAAGTATACTAATTACACAACAAAGAATGCCCCCTTGTTCATCCTGATTACAAAGTAATTAATTATACATATCATAACTGACATCATCTAATCTTGTATACCTTAATGAAAATTCTTCCGATCAATAACTTTATTAATCATGAGTCTTCATGGCCTCTAATGCTCTAACTGAGCAATCCTCAAATTCAATAAAATCACTGAAATCATATAAAACATTATCAAATTGCAGTCACATTGGCTTAAATAGTCACATAAGGGAGCAAATATCTAAAGGCTTAGGAAAAAATTGGTATATATAATAAATATAGGAACTATTAGTGAATGGAGAACCGAGCTTACTTGTAGCACATGCAGTTGGTAAGCATCTGCAAAAGCATCAGCAAAGAAATTGTTCTCATTATAAAGGACATGGTAGTGGGTTTGTGTGCTTGTCACCTGAAAAAACAAACAATTTACATTCCACTGATACATTAATAGTCTGATATCAAAAAGTTGTGAGAGAAATATCAATTATCGCATAGTTACCTTGATTCCAGTATGGCTGCAGAGGTAGAAATCAAACTCACTGGGATGATAAATGCTAGTGTGAACCACAATTCTTGCAGTTTCAAGGGTTTGCGAATCAGAATTCATTATATACAACATTACTTCTGCATTGGACATAAACAAGGAAGATGAATGTATATCGTAATGAAAATTCTCCCTTTGGATCAATGACTTCATTAACGATGAGCTTTCATTAGACATCCTCAAATTTAATAAAATCACTGAAATGCACGCTCTGAGGGCAGGGTCGAGGTGATGACGTGCTCCAGGGACGGGGGACGAGGCGGCGGCGTGCTTCGGGACGAGCTGGCAGAGGCGTCGGAGCGGCGGGTCCTTAACACTCTGATGACAGCAGCCCGGTGTGCTCGGGAAACAGAGAGAACATTTCCACTTATGTGAAGGCGACGGCGTGCTCATACCGTTTACCAAGGTCGGGGTCGAGGCGGCGGCATGCTCCGGGACAGGGGACAAGGCGGCATGCTGCAGCATGCTCAACTCTTTGATGACGAAGATCTGGGTCAACGACGGGTTCGGGGTTGACGGCGGCAGCGTGACAATGATGAAGAGCGAGTTGAGAAAGAGGGACGATGGCGGTGTGCAGTTTCTAGGTCGAGGTAGCGCACGAGAGATAAAAATAGCAAAACTCGGAGATGAGCTTCTATAACACTTGTCTCCCATTTCAGTGTATCCCTTTGGTCGAGAGAGCGCAAGTAAGTTTTGCGCGAAAATTTTTTGCCAGAGAGCGCGCGAGAGTTAAAAATAGGTAAAAAATCAGAGAAGTACATATATAACGCTTGTATCGCATTATTTTATAGCTGAACGGGCACGCCGTATGCAAAGATGCGCCACGGTGTGCTGAAGTGTAACACCCTCAATTTTCGCATCATGCATTGCATACATGGTCATGCATTAAACACTAGTAGAATGAAAGAAAAATAATAAAACATATGCATATACAAATACGTGTGGCAAAGGAAGAAAAGAAACCAATAATTATAGCGTAAAACATATATTAGGGAATAAATATAAAATAATAATAATATATATATATAAGAAACATATATATATAAATAAATTATATATAATAAATAAATATATATATATAAATAATAAATAAGTAAAATGAAAAAAAAAGATAATAAATAAAATATAAGTAATAAAATATATTATAATATATATATATAAAAGAATAAAAAAAAAGAAAAAGAAAAAAAAACAAGGAGCCGCCCGGCGGCCAGGCCAGCGGCCCAGCCGGCCGAGCCGGCCCCGCTCCGCCTCAGCGCGTCCGCGCGCGACGCGCGCGCTCGCCCCAAGGCGCCCGGGCCCCGCCCCCTGACCGCGCCGCCTGCCGCTGCTCTGCAGCGCAGCGCGCTGCGCTGGGCCCCGCCCCCCTGACGCGCCGCCCGCCTGCCCCCTCAGCCGCGTGCCGCCCGAGGCGCACCGGGCCCCGCCTCCCGCTCCCGCACGGACCGGCCGTTCGGCCACGCGCCCGCAGCCGGCCCCACCGCGCGCGTCTCCCGCGCGTGGAACCCCACCGCGCCGCACGGACCGGCCGTTCGGCCACGCGCCCGCAGCCGGCCCCACCGCGCGCGTCTCCCGCGCCGTCCCGCCTCCCTTCCCGCGCTGTAACGTCCCATCCCGATACTCCCGCTCCCGCTGGACTCCCTCCCGCGTCCGACTCCTCTGCTGCGAATCCCGCCCCGTACCGAGTCGGTGCCAAGGCCGTACCCTAGCGCCGCCCCTATAAATAGGACCCAGGCCTAGGCTCTTTTTCCCCACGAACCAGCAGCCGCCAAGCCGCCGGAAGCAGCCGCCGGGAACAGAGAAAATAGAGGCGCCCAGGGAAGAAAAAAAGGAGAAAAAAAGAAGGGGAAGAAGAGGGAGAAAAAGAGGAGGACACCACCGTTCGCCGGAGATCGTCGCCGACATCGCGCCGCCGTCATCGTGCCGCCGAGGGACTGCTGCACCACCACTTCGTCTTCGCGTCGCATTTATTCCGCGACCGTCACGCCGTCGGATCTACGGTAGGGTTCGTTCCCGATGCAAATTTTTGCGACCATATTGAATCGAGTAGGCGTAAATTAAATTTAGTTGCACCATGAATTTATTTTCAGCAGCATTAATCCACCCTAAAACCCCCGTAAACTCATATGAACACGTATGAACTAGTCGCATCTAATTATTAAACAACCGTAGTAAATTAATTATTAAACTGTGCATGCATGCATGTCATTGCATGTTGATTATTTTGTGTGCATTATGTTGAAATGTATATGTCTTCTTGCATGTGTGATCACGCGTAGAGGAACGTGCTCAAGAGGTTGCCTACGAGGATTTCCAAACCCAAGACTTCGAAGCGCTTGAGCAACCCCATCCGCCGGAGCAAGGCAAGTGTCCTTGAAGCATATTGATCCTATTTTAAATTAAACATTTTGTTTGCAAACTTGCATGCTGTGTCAATTTGACGGGAATCCTATGGTAGGAAGTTTACTAGTTTTGTTTGACCACCCTTGTCACCTGGAATTATGGTAGAGAGTCGGGAAGGGTTTTTACCTTTTTGCTTCGCTTAATTAATTGGGATGGTAAACAACACTACACATTTAATTATGCATCAATGATATTCTGGTTAATGTGAACTGGTCAATACGATGGGTGATCTAAGCAAGCATGGTTATGTGGATGGGTTGGTCGTTATGGTGGTTTGCTTGCTTTAGATCTAAGGACCGGTTCATGCGAGAATATGCCAGGTCAACAGTGCCACCACAAGGCCAAGTATGGGTGCGGCGTAGCTGAATAATTAGGAGCGCTGCTAGTATTGTATGGACCATTGGATGGCGCGGGGAATGGGAGTCGAGGAGGACTGCCCTGGGATCCGCATGGCACACGAGGGGACCCGTGGGTGGGAGAATAGAGATTCAAGCCTGCCGGTGAAACCTTAGTGGGCCCGTACATACTAGTAGTCCCTTTTGAAAGGCTATTTTGTGATCTCTTGGCCACACACCTACGGAAGTGTGAGATGGCACAATGGAGGTTTCTTAGTCATCGAAAGGTGATAAAATCACAAACATGTGGGTAAAGTGGTACAACCTCTGCAGAGTGTTAAAAACTATCATGATAGTCGTACTCCCGGTTATGAGCGCCTGGATGACCTACATGATTAGAGTTGGAATTGGGATTTGGGATGGTTATGGTTTGGTAATGGTTATGGTTGGTTTATGGGTTATGGTCATGGATATGAATTTGAGTTATGGTAATTGGACATGGATAATGGTAATGTTGGCAATAATTGGATATGGTTTATATTTTGTTAATATGATGGTTATGATGGGATTTGTTTCACATAGACATAGTATAATGCTTTTCAAATGTTTTACTGTACTTTTCAGCACTTAGCCATTATTATTGTCGTCATTTGAATAAGCCACATGTCATACTTTGCACACTTGCTGAGTACGACATGTACTCACCCTTCCAATCCCCCCCAACAGCTACTGGAGACAATTGGGAGTACCCTGAGGATCACGAGGAGTACTAGGTTGCGTACCGCCGTCAATTGCCTGTGGATTGGAGTCGTGCTGTTTAGTTTATTTTCCGCTGCAGTTATTTAGAGTTATATTATTCGTGAACTATTGGATTATTGTAATAAAGTACTTATTTATTAGTTAAGACGTGGTTAAATTCTGTTTATCATTTGTGAATCATTCGTGTATGTGTGTTGAACATCCTGGGCACACATATGCGTTACGCTTGGTTCATATTCGGAACCGGGTGTCACAAATTGGTATCAGAGCCGCGTTGACCGTAGGACGCAAGCCTAGGTAGAATGGACACTCTAGAGCACTTAGGAACACTCTTCTAATATGCTATTTTCGAAAATTTTTGCTGCTGTTTTGTTTCCTTTATTTTCGGCCGCAAAAAGTATTGATCGCTGCTGCGTTTTTGATAAAAATTTTCAGAAGTGAGCAATATTAAGTGCTGCTGTTTTGCTGTATAAATTTTCGCGAAAACGGTGTGTTTTGCTGCTATTATGTGTGGGTAAAATTATTGTGTTGGTTGCTGTAATTTTTCCCTTTATTTTTCGTTCTTTTGGAACCGCTGCACCGCTCTTTGTCCGCCGTTTAGCTGCTGAAATTTTCAGATTTGTTTTTCATTATTTTTCTAATGTATTCTTGTTTCTTGTAGATGGCCCGCACCAAGACAACCCCCCGTAAGTCGACCGGTGGACTCGTGCCCCCGCGTAGGTTGGCTAGTCGCTCTCCGGCCGTCGACCCCCGTCACCCCGTGGTGATCCGTTCTGACGGCAGAGCCGCAGGACAACTGTGACACCGTCTCCGTGCCCTACTCCGTGAGGCTGGCTACCGCCACCACAGCCTCTCGCTCTCCTACCACACCACTGTAGTGCAGCGCCCCGGCAGGAAGGAGTGGAGCTGCAAAATCTATATCTACTACGGTGACGAGTTGGTGAAGACCCACAGCAGTCCCGCTTGGAGGAGCTCCCGCCGATCTGCAGAGCAGGATGCTAGCTGGGAAGCAGCCACTTTCTGGAGCCACGCCCGCCGTTTCCGTCTGGAGGACACGGTTCACGCCTTCGTCCCGCAGCATCCCAGTGGCACTGCGCGCTTCGTCTCCAGGCACGTGGAGGGACCCCTGGACCTCCCGCAGTCTCGTCAGACTGTTGACGATGTGACCCAGCTGAGTGCCCGACTTCAGAGGGCGCAGCAGGAGATCCAGGATGGACGCGACCTCGCCCAGCGCCACGAGGCGATAATCAGGAGGTATCGTCGGATCATCGACGAGGACCCGGACGACTACGCGTCCGACACCCCGATGTGGACCCCGGACTCTCCAGACCGTCGCAACGGTCAGCGTGAGTCATCCTCTGAGGAGTCCTCTGACGAGGAGCCTTCCAGTGTGGCGTCTACCGCACCACCGCCGCCTGCTGCCTCACCACCCCAGGACCCACAGGACCCCGAGGACCCCGACGACGACGACGACGACGACGAGGACCCGGATGAGTTCCCGCTCGACGACGACTAGTCCTCGACCTATGCCACGACTCAAGGATAGGCACACCCCCATTAGTAAATAAGAGCGATGTAGATATACTTGTGTGACCTTGAGTTGTGTTACTTCTTTTAGGATCTTTGTAAATTCTGTTTGATGCTTGTTTGAGTGCTTGTGTGCTTAGTAGAGATTGTGGGATGCTTCGGCAATTGTCCACATCCTCATAATATAGGTCTATATTAATAAAGGATTATTTAGTGTCACATACCTTGATGCATATAGTTGGGACGTTTCCTTCCAAATTCTAAATCCTTCTATCCCCACCTTTCTTTCGCCAACAGATGGTGAGAACTCGTAACCAGAGGGATGCCAACGAGGAGGAGGAGCACAATGAAGCACCTCAGAATAACCAGGGACACGCTCATGGAGCTATCAATATTGAACAACTGTTAGCTATGCAGAACCAGCTCATGCAGACCATGATACAGACCATGGGACAGCTGCAAGCTGGCAACAACAATCAGCCCCACCTGCCTCCACCACCACCCCCGCCACATCACAACCGTTTGGGAGAGTTCATGAGGACCAGACCGCCTACCTTTGCACAAGCCACAGACCCAATGGAAGCTGATGATTGGCTGAAGTCCGTTGAGAAGAAACTTGCTATTGTCCAGTGCACTGACAGGGAGAAGGTTCTCTTTGCATCACATCAACTAGTTGGAGCAGCCGCTGACTGGTGGGAAGCTCTTTGCAACGCTCATGATAATCAGGAAACAATCACTTGGGCTGAGTTTAAGCAGAGTTTCCGTTCCCACTATGTACCCGAAGGAGTTATGATACTGAGGAGACAAGACTTTGAAAATCTCAGGCAAGGAAGGATGAGTGTGAGTGAGTATCTCAACAAATTCACTCAATTATCAAGATATGCTCCAGAAGACATCAAAACTGATAGTAGGAAGCAGTATCTATTTATGAGGGGTCTCAACAATGAAATTCAAGTCCAGTTACTCAATACTGATTATCCAAACTTCCAAAAGCTGGTTGACAAGGCTATCGTGGTTGAGAACAAGATTCGTGAGATGGAGCAGGACAACAAGAGGAAGATGTCACATCATGGACCGCAACAAGGAAGCAATGTTCGCCCCCGCTATGCACCACCTACTGCACCACAATACAACCCCTCTGCTCCTGCATACCGCACTGCTTATCCGCCCCGCCCAAATCAGCCACCGCAACAACGCCCCGCCATGCAAGCGCCTCGCAATCCTGTGCCACCTGCGCCGCGTCCTAACATGGCGGCAAATGCTCAAAACCAGATGCGCCCAAACTTCCCCAATGCTATGAGTGGTAAGACATGCTATGCGTGTGGAGAACCCGGACACTTTGCAAGTCAATGCCCCAAGAGAAACAATGGACCTATGAACAATGCACTAAGGCCAAATCACCCGCGACCAAATGGAGGAGCACCACAAGGCAACCGTGGACAACAGAATTTTGCTCGTGGCAATGTGAATCATATCTCTACTGAGGAAGCCCAGCAAGCTGATGACGTCGTGATTGGTATGTTTCTCGCCAACTCCAACCCCGCGACCGTTTTATTTGATTCAGGAGCATCTCATTCATTCATCTCGTCAAAGTATGTTGCCAAGTACAATTTGCCTATATCTCATATGAAGCAAACTATGCTAGTAAGTTCTCCTGGCGGAGAGATGAGGACAAATATAGTATGTCCGAAAGTAAGCATTAAAATAAGGGGGGTAGACTTTCTCGCAAACCTCATAGTATTGGACTCCCAAGGAATAGACATAATACTTGGAATGGACTGGCTGAGCAAGTATAATGGAGTCATTCAATGCGCCGAGAGGATTGTGCAGTTGACAAGTGAACATGGTACACGCATTGAAGTTGAAGCAGCCCAACCTGCAAGAGGGAAAGCGATGCTGAATCACGTGGAAGAAGTGACATTGGAAAGCATTCCGATCGTTCGCGAGTACCCGGACGTGTTTCCAGATGAGTTGCCAGGTATGCCACCTGATTGTGACATAGAATTCGCCATTGAGTTGATACCCGGAACTGCACCTATAGCTAAGAGGCCGTATAGGATGCCTCCTAAGGAATTAGCAGAGCTCAAGAAGCAAATTCAAGAGCAGCTAGAGAAGGGTTTTATACGCCCAAGCTCATCCCCGTGGGGAGCCCCAGTGCTCTTTGTAGATAAGAAGGATGGAACCCAGAGGATGTGTGTGGACTATAGGGCTCTCAACGAAGTGACAATTAAGAACAAGTACTCACTGCCCCGTATTGAGGATTTGTTCGACCAAATGAAGGGTGCCTGTATCTTCTCCAAGATCGACTTGTGGTCAGGATACTTCCAAATGAAGATTAGACCATCAGACATACCCAAGACGGCATTTCGGACACGATATGGATCTTATGAGCACACCGTCATGTCATTTGGATTGAAGAATGCGCCTGCGTACTTTATGTATCTTATGAATAAGGTCTTCATGGAATATCTGGATAAGTTCGTTGTAGTGTTCATCGATGATATTATGATCTACTCGAAGGACGAGAAGGAACACGAGGAACACTTGAGGCTTACGCTGCAGAAATTGAGGGAGCATCAATTGTATGCCAAGTTCAGTAAATGTCAATTTTGGTTACGGGAAGTTTCTTTCTTAGGCCATATTATTTCCGGAGGAGGAGTATCAGTTGACCCAGGGAAGGTGAGAGATGTGCTGAAGTGGGAACCGCCACAGAATGTCAAAGAGATTCGGAGTTTCCTTGGAATGGCTGGATATTACCGCCGATTCATAAAGGATTTTTCCAAGATAGCCAAGCCTATGACCGAATTACTCATGAAGGGAAAGGCATTCCGATGGACTCAAGCTTGTCAGGATAGCTTTGAAGAGTTAAAGAAAAGATTGACAACCGCCCCAGTGTTAGTATTACCGGACGTGAGCAAGAGTTTTGATATATACTGTGATGCATCAAGACAAGGATTAGGATGTGTGCTCATGCAAGAAGGCCAAGTGGTAGCTTATGCATCGAGGCAACTAAAGAAACATGAGTTGAATTATCCTACACACGACCTTGAACTCGCAGCCGTGGTACACGCCTTGAAGATATGGAGACACTATGTTTTTGGTCACAGATGTGAGATTTATACATATCACAAGAGTCTCAAGTACATATTTACGCAAACGGATCTGAATCTGAGGCAACGCCGATGGTTGGAGCTCATCAAGGATTATGACGTGGGAATCAACTATCACCCAGGGAAGGCCAACGTAGTGGCCGATGCCTTGAGCCGTAAAGGAGTAAGTCATCAACTCACAGTTCGAGAGCTGCCATCCGAGTTATGCAAGGAGTTTGAACGGTTGAACCTCGGATTCATAAATGAGATGGGAACAATGGAAGTCAACCCAACATTGGAGCAGGAAATACGGGAAGGACAGACGAAGGACAAGGAAATACAAGAAATCAAGGAAAGGACCCAAGAAGGAAAGGAATTCAGATTTGATGAGGACGAACAAGGTACCTTATGGCTTGGAAAGAGGATTGTGGTACCTAATGTCAGGCATATTCGAGAAACAATATTGAAGGAGGCACATGACTCGCCTTACTCAATTCATCCTGGCTGTACGAAGATGTACAAGGACTTAAAGACATGCTACTGGTGGGCCAGCATGAAAAAGGACATAGCCGAATATGTTGCACTTTGTGATGTGTGTCAACGAGTTAAAGCTGAACATCAAATGCCAGCCGGATTGTTACAACCACTAAAGATCCCGGAGTGGAAGTGGGAAGAGATTGGTATGGACTTTGTAGTTGGATTACCGCGAACTCAGTCTGGCTATGATTCAATATGGGTTATTGTGGATCGATTGACAAAATCAGCCCATTTCATTCCTGTCAAGACCACATATACCACCACAAAGCTAGCAGAATTGTATATGGAACATATTGTGTGCCGACACGGAGTACCGAAGAAGATAGTCTCGGATAGAGGTTCTCAATTCACCTCCAGATTTTGGCAGAAATTGCATGAAGCAATGGGAACAAGGCTGAACTTTAGTTCGGCGTATCACCCTCAAACAGATGGACAAACCGAGAGGACCAATCAAATTTTGGAAGACATGTTGAGAGCATGTGCTTTAAAGCATAGGAAAAGTTGGGATAAAAGTTTGCCGTATGCTGAATTATCGTACAACAATAGTTACCAAGCAAGTTTGAAAATGTCACCCTATGAAGCACTATACGGAAGGAAGTGTAGGACTCCCTTGTTTTGGAATGAAACCGGAGAGAATCAAGTGTTTGGTCCCGACGTGTTACAAGAAGCTGAAAGGCAAGTCCAAATAATACGGGAAAACTTAAAGGCTGCCCAGTCTCAACAGAAAGGTTATGCTGATAATAGGCGAAGGAGTCTGACTTTTGAAGTTGGAGATTTTGTATACCTCAAAGTGTCACCTAATCAGAGGTCAGCGACGGTTTAACGTCAAGGGAAAACTCGCACCACGTTACATCGGACCATTTAAGATTCTGGACAAGCGAGGAGAGGTAGCTTATCGACTTGAGCTGCC
Source organism: Tuctoria greenei (assembly GCA_036927565.1). Taxonomy (NCBI): domain Eukaryota; kingdom Viridiplantae; phylum Streptophyta; class Magnoliopsida; order Poales; family Poaceae; genus Tuctoria; species Tuctoria greenei. The sequence continues at coordinate 8,728,570 of JAYESD010000001.1, read as the reverse complement.
AACGTATCTCTCCGATGTTCACAACGTGTTTCACGTCTCTCAACTCAAGAAGTGTCTCAGGGTACCGGAAGAACAAGTGCCGATGGACGAGTTAGAACTTCAGGAGGATTTGTCCTATGTCGAACAACCTATCAAAATTTTGGATATGAAGGAAAGAGTCACGAGAAATAAGAGGATCCGTTGGTGCAAAGTGCAATGGAAACACCATACGGAAGCCGAAGCTACATGGGAACGTGAAGAAGACCTGAAGGCAGAATTCCCTCATCTTTTCCCCACGCTATCGAATCTCGAGGGCGAGATTCACTTTAAGGGGGTAGGTTTGTAACACCCTCAATTTTCGCATCATGCATTGCATACATGGTCATGCATTAAACACTAGTAGAATGAAAGAAAAATAATAAAACATATGCATATACAAATACGTGTGGCAAAGAAGAAAATAAACCAATAATTATAGCGTAAAACATATATTAGGGAATAAATATAAAATAATAATATATATATATAAAAGAAACATATATATATAAATAAATTATATATAATAAATAAATATATATATATATAATAAATAAGTAAAATGAAAAAAAAGATAATAAATAAAATATAAGTAATAAAATATATTATAATATATATATATAAAAGAATAAAAAAAAAGAAAAAGAAAAAAAAAACAAGGAGCCGCCCGGCGGCCAGGCCAGCGGCCCAGCCGGCCGAGCCGGCCCCGCTCCGCATCAGCGCGTCCGCGCGCGACGCGCGCGCTCGCCCCAAGGCGCCCGGGCCCCGCCCCCTGACCGCGCCGCCTGCCGCTGCTCTGCAGCGCAGCGCGCTGCGCTGGGCCCCGCCCCCCTGACGCGCCGCCCGCCTGCCCCCTCGGCCGCGTGCCGCCCGAGGCGCGCCGGGCCCCGCCTCCCGCTCCCGCACGGACCGGCCGTTCGGCCACGCGCCCGCAGCCGGCCCCACCGCGCGCGTCTCCCGCGCGTGGAACCCCACCGCGCCGCACGGACCGGCCGTTCGGCCACGCGCCCGCAGCTGGCCCCACCGCGCGCGTCTCCCGCGCCGTCCCGCCTCCCTTCCCGCGCTGTAACGTCCCATCCCGATACTCCCGCTCCCGCTGGACTCCCTCCCGCGTCCGACTCCTCTGCCGCGAATCCCGCCCCGTACCGAGTCGGTGCCAAGGCCGTACCCTAGCGCCGCCCCTATAAATAGGACCCAGGCCTAGGCTCTTTTTCCCCACGAACCAGCAGCCGCCAAGCCGCCGGAAGCAGCCGCCGGGAACAGAGAAAACAGAGGCGCCCAGGGAAGAAAAAAAGGAGAAAAAAAGAAGGGGAAGAAGAGGGAGAAAAAGAGGAGGACACCACCGTTCGCCGGAGATCGTCGCCGACATCGCGCCGCCGTCATCGTGCCGCCGAGGGACTGCTGCACCACCACTTCGTCTTCGCGTCGCATTTATTCCGCGACCGTCACGCCGTCGGATCTACGGTAGGGTTCGTTCCCGATGCAAATTTTTGTGACCATATTGAATCGAGTAGGCGTAAATTAAATTTAGTTGCACCATGAATTTATTTTCAGCAGCATTAATCCACCCTAAAACCCCCGTAAACTCATATGAACACGTATGAACTAGTCGCATCTAATTATTAAACAACCGTAGTAAATTAATTATTAAACTGTGCATGCATGCATGTCATTGCATGTTGATTATTTTGTGTGCATTATGTTGAAATGTATATGTCTTCTTGCATGTGTGATCACGCGTAGAGGAACGTGCTCAAGAGGTTGCCTACGAGGATTTCCAAACCCAAGACTTCGAAGCGCTTGAGCAACCCCATCCGCCGGAGCAAGGCAAGTGTCCTTGAAGCATATTGATCCTATTTTAAATTAAACGTTTTGTTTGCAAACTTGCATGCTGTGTCAATTTGACGGGAATCCTATGGTAGGAAGTTTACTAGTTTTGTTTGACCACCCTTGTCACCTGGAATTATGGTAGAGAGTCGGGAAGGGTTTTTACCTTTTTGCTTCGCTTAATTAATTGGGATGGTAAACAACACTACACATTTAATTATGCATCAATGATATTCTGGTTAATGTGAACTGGTCAATATGATGGGTGATCTAAGCAAGCATGGTTATGTGGATGGGTTGGTCGTTATGGTGGTTTGCTTGCTTTAGATCTAAGGACCGGTTCATGCGAGAATATGCCAGGTCAACAGTGCCACCACAAGGCCAAGTATGGGTGCGGCGTAGCTGAATAATTAGGAGCGCTGCTAGTATTGTATGGACCATTGGATGGCGCGGGGAATGGGAGTCGAGGAGGACTGCCCTGGGATCCGCATGGCACACGAGGGGACCCGTGGGTGGGAGAATAGAGATTCAAGCCTGCCGGTGAAACCTTAGTGGGCCCGTACATACTAGTAGTCCCTTTTGAAAGGCTATTTTGTGATCTCTTGGCCACACACCTACGGAAGTGTGAGATGGCACAATGGAGGTTTCTTAGTCATCGAAAGGTGATAAAATCACAAACATGTGGGTAAAGTGGTACAACCTCTGCAGAGTGTTAAAAACTATCATGATAGTCGTACTCCCGGTTATGAGCGCCTGGATGACCTACATGATTAGAGTTCGAATTGGGATTTGGGATGGTTATGGATGGTTATGGTTTGGTAATGGTTATGGTTGGTTTATGGGTTATGGTCATGGATATGAATTTGAGTTATGGTAATTGGACATGGATAATGGTAATGTTGGCAATAATTGGATATGGTTTATATTTTGTTAATATGATGGTTATGATGGGATTTGTTTCACATAGACATAGTATAATGCTTTTCAAATGTTTTACTGTACTTTTCAGCACTTAGCCATTATTATTGTCGTCATTTGAATAAGCCACATGTCATACTTTGCACACTTGCTGAGTACGACATGTACTCACCCTTCCAATCCCCCCCAACAGCTACTGGAGACAATTGGGAGTACCCTGAGGATCACGAGGAGTACTAGGTTGCGTACCGCCGTCAATTGCCTGTGGATTGGAGTCGTGCTGTTTAGTTTATTTTCCGCTGCAGTTATTTAGAGTTATATTATTCGTGAACTATTGGATTATTGTAATAAAGTACTTATTTATTAGTTAAGACGTGGTTAAATTCTGTTTATCATTTGTGAATCATTCGTGTATGTGTGTTGAACATCCTGGGCACACATATGCGTTACGCTTGGTTCATATTCGGAACCGGGTGTCACAAATTGGTATCAGAGCCGCGTTGACCGTAGGACGCAAGCCTAGGTAGAATGGACACTCTAGAGCACTTAGGAACACTCTTCTAATATGCTATTTTCGAAAATTTTTGCTGCTGTTTTGTTTCCTTTATTTTCGGCCGCAAAAAGTATTGATCGCTGCTGCGTTTTTGATAAAAATTTTCAGAAGTGAGCAATATTAAGTGCTGCTGTTTTGCTGTATAAATTTTCGCGAAAACGGTGTGTTTTGCTGCTATTATGTGTGGGTAAAATTATTGTGTTGGTTGCTGTAATTTTTCCCTTTATTTTTCGTTCTTTTGGAACCGCTGCACCGCTCTTTGTCCGCCGTTTAGCTGCTGAAATTTTCAGATTTGTTTTTCATTATTTTTCTAATGTATTCTTGTTTCTTGTAGATGGCCCGCACCAAGACAACCCCCCGTAAGTCGACCGGTGGACTCGTGCCCCCGCGTAGGTTGGCTAGTCGCTCTCCGGCCGTCGACCCCCGTCACCCCGTGGTGATCCGTTCTGACGGCAGAGCCGCAGGACAACTGTGACACCGTCTCCGTGCCCTACTCCGTGAGGCTGGCTACCGCCACCACAGCCTCTCGCTCTCCTACCACACCACTGTAGTGCAGCGCCCCGGCAGGAAGGAGTGGAGCTGCAAAATCTATATCTACTACGGTGACGAGTTGGTGAAGACCCACAGCAGTCCCGCTTGGAGGAGCTCCCGCCGATCTGCAGAGCAGGATGCTAGCTGGGAAGCAGCCACTTTCTGGAGCCACGCCCGCCGTTTCCGTCTGGAGGACACGGTTCACGCCTTCGTCCCGCAGCATCCCAGTGGCACTGCGCGCTTCGTCTCCAGGCATCGTGTGCATTTGGATGATGAATCAAACGTTGAACTTTAAGTAGTATAGTTTTGATTGTAAAACCAGTCCACCACCCCTACGAAATATCAATTTAAGCAACATAAGAAACCAATTCAAATAAGTTCGACAACAATTACTAATGAATTGAGCGAAATAATTCTATCTTATTCTCTTGATCAAGAATACTAAGGCAGGATGCTCCTGAGCGATGGACATTTGGGTGGAAGAAATCACGTAGAAAGGCGCATCTTGGAGGCACCAGCAGATAGTCCTCCGAAAAGGAGATTGTCAAGGGTAGTGTCGGTACCCTAAAAACCATACACCCCCTGAGGTTACAAAGATCTCAAGGGAAGGACGTCTACTCAAATTGAAGACCCTCGGAGGCCCACTTGTCAGACATAACCGGACCTGCTTCTCCAACATGGTTAACCCCTAGGTTGCCACGTGTACTGTCAGACCGGAGCTACTACCCGCAAGGGTGAAGCTCCGAGCTAGGTACTGAAACGGCACCTCCGGACTTAACCCCTGACCGAGAGAAGCTCCAGACCTGACACGTGCCAGGCCACCCCAGAGCTTCCCGCTTCCCACAAGCAAGCTCCGGAGCTGCCACGTGTCCATACGCTGGAGCTGGCCGCTTCAAACCTCCGGGAGACATTGTAACGTCTCCGGATCTTCAAAGGACAGCCGCGGACTTCAAGACCCGATTAATTGTCATTAATTACACGTTAATGAGACTTAATCAGGCGATCTTAACACCTGTAACAGCACTGTCGGAGCCGTTACAGGGTTATTAACAACAATTAATCTCGTGTATCAATACTAGTAACCGCCAGGGCCACATGTCGGGCCAGGCCGACATGTAACGGTTTGTCCTTGTACTATAAAAGGACAAACTGACGATACACGAGAGGAGGGGACTCTCGAACGCTCTCAAGCTCACAAGTTAATACAACACACACACACCCGTGGAGTAGGGTATTACGCTCAGGCGGCCCGAACCACGTAAACCACTGTGTCTCTCGTGTCCAATCGTGATTCACCTTCTTGTGTCTCCGCGCGCCCAAACCGAACTACAAACTCCTTCAACACTTTAGTAGTGTCAGGGGATCTGCCGACTCCAACAGTAGACAGTTGGCGCGCCAGGTAGGGGCGCCTGAGATTTTCAAGAATGGTGAATTCTGCGGCTGGATCATCCAACGGGCAACCTGCTGCTCAGGCTGTCGGAGGCAATCCCTCCAACATGCAGCCACCGGCAGGAGCCTCAGCACCAGCAGGAGTCACACTCCCACCACCACCATCTTCTCCGGCAAGACGTGCCGAGCAACATGATGGTGCTCCGGCGTCACATACTGCGCCGGCAAGTCGTGACAACCCAGAACACGCGCTCCATGCAGCGCATGCTCTTCTCCAGCGACCACCACCTCCGGATGCATCTCAAGATGCTATGGAGCAATGGAGGGCTGATGTTGAGCATTTGGTCGCAGCAGCGACCGAACGACTCAACAACCAGGGTCCTCCTCCTTCAGGGCGAGCCCCGTCGCAGCGACGGACGTTGTCTGGAAGACTTGGTCCGCATGTCTCCAACAACCGAAGACGAGCTGCGTCACAGCAAGTGACGTCGTTGCCCTCTGGGGCATGACGCACCCATACTGCATCTCGGCTTTCGACACATGACCTCCGAGCGGAGCTTGATCGCCGATACCGCCAACAGGATGGCCGTGTCCATATCGAGCGAGCTCGAGAAAGACGGGATGCTCAAGACCTTTCTACTCTGGAAGGAGTAGGAGGAGGCTGTTCCGCCCTAGCCATGCACCTACGCATGGTTAGATGGCCACAGAAGTTCCGGCCACATTTGCCGGAAAAATTCGACGGGACTGTTAACCCCGTAGAATTTCTGCAGATATACTCCACTGCAATCTTAGCAGCTGGAGGAAACGAGGCCGTAATGGCCAACTACTTTTCAGTGGCCTTAACTGGGACCGCCAGGTCCTGGTTTATGAGCCTTCCACCCAACTCTATTGACAGTTGGGAGGAGCTGTGCCGTCAGTTCACTGCCAACTTCGGGAGTTCATACACCCGACCGGGCACTGAACTGGACCTTTTTGCGGTCGTGCAAAAAGGAGGAGAATCTTTGCGGTCATTCATCCAGAGGTTCTCTCAGGTACGTAACACAATCCCTTCTATCTCAAGCGCTTCTGTCATTGTGGCATTCAGACAGGGTGTGCGAGACAAGAAGATGTTGGAGAAGCTAGCGATCAAAGAGATCACCAGCGTCACGGAGCTCTTCAGCTTGGCTGACAAATGTGCCAGAGCTGCGGAGGGCCGTGAAATGCACTCCAAACCAGCCTTGGAGGATCATAAAAAATCCTCCAAAGAAGAAGCCGCTACCTCCGGGAGTGGCAAGAAGAAAAAGAAGACCAACGGCAAGAAGAAGCCGTCGGCCGGCACATCCAACGTTGCAGCCACTGCAACTCCTGGTGGTCGGGGGCCACGCCCCGAGAAGCGACCTCGACCGTCTTCCGAAGACGGTGGCAAAACCAAAATGTGGTGCCCCATTCACAAAACGGGCAGCCACAGGCTGGAAGACTGTCGGGAGGTCCAAAACCTTGTCGAGCGCTACCACAAGCGCCGGGAAGGGTCTCCCTTCCGACAGAGGGAGGGAAAACAAAAGGTCGATGAAGCTCCGGCTGAAGAGGAGTTAGGGTTTCAGGACCCCCAAAAAGTCCTGAAAGCCGTCTACACCTCCGTCGACGATGACTCCGACGTCTCCGACAACGAGCGTCGGAAAACCATGAACACCATCTTTGGTGGATCATGGGACATCACTTCTCGTCGCGTCATCAAGACTATGCGACGGGATATGGCTGCTGTAGCTCCTACAGCTAGACCGGAGCCACATCGAAAGTGGATGGACACACCCATCACTTTTGATGCTTCGGACTGTCCTCAAAGCATGGTCGGAGCTGGCCAATTACCCTTGATGGTATCTCCCACCATCAACAACATCCAGCTCCATCATGTTATGGTAGACGGAGGTTCGGGGCTTAACCTCATCAGCTTCGAAGCTTTCACTAAGCTTCAGCTCCGACCTTCGGACCTTCAGCCCTCTCGACCTTTCTCCGGAGTAGGTCCGGGGGCCATTACCCCACTCGGAGCTATTACTCTCCCCGTTACCTTCGGGACCCGGGAGAAGTATCGCACCGAGAAGTTGGTCTTCGACGTCGCTCAGATCAACTTACCATTCAACGCCATCTTGGGTAGACCTGCCCTGTACAAATTCATGGCAGCTGCTCATTATGGATACCTGGTGTTGAAGATGCCAACACCAGTAGGCGTTCTCCGGATCCGCGGAGATCGCACTGCCGGAGTAACTGCTCTGGAGGAACTCCACGCACTCACCACGGCGCAAGAGGAGGACTCCAGACAGGAGCAAGCTCCGAAACCCCCGAGCATTCGTCAACGAGGCTCGACCTCTGCACCCCGTGTGCAGCCAAGCGGCGACACCGACATTCCCGTCAAAGTCGTCCAAATTGGTTCCGATGCCGCTCAAACCACCCGTATATCAGGAGGGTTGAACGACAAATAGGAACTCACGCTCATCACTTTCCTCCGGGCTAACGTTGACGTGTTTGCTTGGCAACCGTCACAAATGCCTGGGATCCCCAGGGAAGTGATTGAGCACAATCTGAAGATTTACCCCGACGCTCGGCCTGTGCATCAGAAACCTCGGAAGCAATCTGTAGAGCGACAGAACTTCATCCGACAAGAAGTGAAGAAGTTGCTCGAAGCTGGATTTATCCGAGAAGTCTACCATCCAAAATGGCTGGCAAACCCAGTCGTTGTGCCCAAGGCCGGCGGGAAACTTCGGATGTGCATCGACTACACCACACTGAATAAGGCATGTCTAAAAGATCCATTCCCACTACCTAGAATAGATCAGATAGTGGATTCCACCTCCGGGTGCGAGTTACTGTGTTTTCTAGACGCATATTCTGGATATCATCAAATCAGGATGTCTAGGGAGGATGAAGAGCATACTTCATTCATCACAGTGGATGAATTGTATTGTTACACAGCCATGCCGTTTGGTCTCAAGAATGCAGCTTCAACTTTTGTACGAGCTATGTACAAAACTTTTGAAGAACTCATCAGAGACATAGTGGAAGTGTACGTCGATGACATCGTGGTTAAAGTAAAAAACAAGGAGTCCCTCTTGGACACCTTGTAGGCTGTCTTCGATAAGCTGCGGGCCACCCGCACGAAGCTAAACCCAGACAAGTGCGTCTTCGGGGTTAGTTCCGGAAAGCTTCTTGGTTTCCTGGTAAGTCACCGGGGCATAGAGGCCAATCCGGCGAAGATAAAAGCCATTGAAGACATGCGGCCACCAACCCGCATCAAAGACGTCCAAAAGTTAACTGGACGTCTAGCAGCCCTCAGCCGGTTCATTTCAAGACTGGCGGAAAGAGCACTTCCCTTCTTCAAGTTACTGAGGAAGTCCGGACCATTCCAATGGTCTGAAGAAGCAGAGAAGGCATTCCAGGAGCTGAAACAGTTCCTCACCACCCTACCAGTACTGGTAGCTCTGAACCCTGGTGAGCCTTTATTGCTTTACATTTCAGCTACTGGCGAAGTCGTCAGTATGGTTCTGGTTGCGGAGAGACCGGAACTACCCAATACTCAGGAATCCAGACCCCTTCGAGAGGGTCCGGAGGTTCCTGAAAGCGGGTCTGGGTCCCAGCTCCCAGACTTGAACCCACAAGAAGCCACCTCAGAGGACCCGGATCCCTCCGAGAGGATCCAGGTCATTTCTGAAGAAGCTCCGGATTCCTCCACTCAGAACCCGGAGGTCCCCGAAGAGAGTCTGGACCCCTCCGAGAGGGTCCGGATCAATGAAGAGGAAGCTCCGGACCCCTCCGGGAGGGTCCGGACCATTCAACGCCCGGTATACTTCATCAGTGAAGTGTTGCATGATGCCAAGACTCGATACCTAGAGGTGCATAAACTGCTTTATGCAGTTCTTATTGCCTCAAGGAAGCTTCGACACTATTTCCAAGCTCACAAAGTCTCGGTGGTGACCTCATATCCACTTCGAGCGATCCTGCATAATCCCAATTCAACTGGGAATATTGCAAAGTGGGCAGCGGAATTGGCTGAATTCGATCTTGAATTCATTCCGAGACAAGCAATCAAGAGTCAAGCGTTGGCAGATTTCGTGGCAGAATGGACTCCCTCTCCATTAAACCCTGGGGGCCCTAGCGAGCAGAAGACGGAACCTCAAGTTCCAACCTTCACTAAGCCTCATTGGACCCTTTACTTCGACGGCTCCATGCAGAAGCAGGGAGCCGGAGCTGGAATCATTCTCCTCGCACCAACCGGGGAGAAGGTGAAATACATGGTACACCTTGACTTCAAGGCAACCAATAACATGGCGGAGTACGAAGCACTCATCTATGGATTAAAGGTGGCACTATCATATGGTGTCAAGCAGTTGCTGGTCAAAGGAGATTCACAACTTGTCATCAAGCAGGTAAAGGGTGAATGCTCCTGCAATAATCTCCAGCTGGCTGCTTACCTCCTTGAAGTCCAGAGGCTTTAGAAGGACTTCGAAGTCCTAGACCTTCACCATGTTCAGCGTGCACACAACGCTGAAGCTGACGAACTCTCGACCAAGGCGTCAACTGGAGCTCCGACTCCTGACGGAACCTTTGTCCGGAGGTTGTCAAAACCCACAGTTTAGCCTGCCGAACTGAACGAAGGGGGCGAGATCAGCATCCCGAAGCTGACGGTCCCGATGGCCCTGTTACCATGGCAGCCATCAAGGGTCGTAGGTGCTGCCGGAAGCTCCGAGCAACCCAGCACGCAAGACTCAAATGCTCAAGTTAGTTCCGATGCATGGATCTCGGATATCTGGAGCTACTTGAAAGACAACATCCTTCCTGACGATGATGTATCCGCTGACCGGGTAGTCAGATTGGCTAAAAGATACACGTTGGTAGAAGGGGATCTCTACCGGCGCGGTGCCAATGGCATCCTAATGCGGTGCATCACAAGGGAAGAAGGCTGCGAGCTCCTCGCAGAAATCCATGGAGGCGAGTGTGGGAACCATGCATCTTCCCGCACGCTGGTCGGAAAAGCCTTTCGGCACGGCTTCTACTGGCCTACAGCGCTCCAGGATGCCACTGAGCTAGTGAAGAAATGCAAAGCATGCCAATTTCATGCAAAGCAAATTCATACACCTGCTCAGTCCTTACAAATGATACCTCCTACATGGCCTTTCGCTGTGTGGGGGATGGACATCTTGGGACCCTTCCCAAGAGCCGTCGGAGGTTACAAGTTCCTGTACGTCGCCATCGACAAGTTCACCAAGTGGCCGGAAGCTACTCCCGTTGTGACGATCAACAAACAATCTGCAGTCAATTTTCTACAATCCATCGTGAGCAGATTCGGAGTCCCAAATAAGATCATCACTGATAATGGGACTCAATTCACAAGCTCCGCATTTCAAGGATATTGCGAAGACCTCGGCATACAAGTTTGCTACGCTTCCGTAGCTCATCCTGCCAGCAATGGACAAGCCGAGAGAGCAAACGCAGAGATCCTTAAAGGACTCAAAACACGCACTTATGAGCGCTTGAAAAAGCACGGAGCCAATTGGATCGAAGAGCTTCCGCCCACTCTATGGGCCAACAGGACTTCTCCAAGTCGGGCAACCGGAGAAACACCCTTCTTCCTGGTGTACGGAGCTGAAGCGATCCTTCCTCCGGAAATCACCTTGGGTTCCCTCCGAGTCCGGACCTTCGACGAAGCCGCGCAGGACCAGCTCCGGCGCGAAGACCTAGACCTCCTCGAGGAGGGAAGGTGCCAAGCAGCTGTTCGGAATGCCCGATACCGCCAAGCTCTACGGCGCTATCACCAGCGGCATGTACACAACCGACAGCTCGAGGAAGGCGATCTGGTGCTACGGAGAATACTATCCAGAGAAGGGCAAAACAAACTCTCCCCCGGCTGGGAAGGGCCCTTTCGAGTGATCAAAGTATCCCGTCCCGGAAGCGTTCGCTTGGCTACCGAGGATGGGACACCTCTCCCAAATCCTTGGAACATCGAGCACCTCCGTAAGTTCTACACTTAATTCCACAGAGGTGAGTCTTAAGTAACTTGAAATGTATGTTATAGAGTCATTGTACAGAGTCGGGTAGTTCCTCCGGGAGAGCATCCGGACCTTTCCCGAAAGGTTTGAAAAGCTCATGCAACACTTGATACAGTCTCCGGACTAGAAGTGTGGCTAACTACCCTGGGTCAAACGAGAAACCAAACACACTTAGCCTGGTTCCGTACCCTAAGAGTGTACTTGTTTCCCCTGTACCCCGGACCTATAATGAAAGACATCTTCATGTGAAATAGACTCCACGTGCATTCATTTTTGCATAGGCTCGACATTTTTATTTTTCTCTTTCTTGTCTATAACAGAAACGTGCAATTCTTAACAAGTTCTAGTTTGACCGGTTTACGTACGATTCGAGTTGAATTGTCGGAATTTTTAGATTTAAATATCGTCTGTGGCCAACTCGCCTGAAAGCCGCCAAGCCATTCTAGGGCTGGAGTGCGCTATCGACTTAGCCTGGTCAAGCGCCCTAAGTACGCCACTCTACCTACATCCCGGCAGGCCAAAGTAAGGTGGGTCCATGGACAGTTGGATCTAAAAGAAAAGACAATTCATCCAGTCGTATTAAAAATCGTGTTCAACTTAAAATTTTCTTGAGAACCGTAAGCCGCGACGAAGTTATAGACAAGGAACGAATTTTACTATTTTTCTTGGCTTAAGTGTGCAGGAAAAATGAACCCTATGTTGATGGGAAAAACCGGAGCTAACCAAGCTCCGACTCCCACCAGGGCGTCAACCGTCGGCGTAGACTAAAAGATGGTGAGAAGACCCAGTCACTGGAGTCTGTTGCCAACAAACCAAGTGTGGCAAAGGTCATTGCCGGAGCTGCTAAGCTCCGACACCTTGGAGTATTAACTATCGACGCTCAACGTGTTGATAGAGGCTATTGCCGGAGCTACTAAGCTCCAGTGATGGACAGTGCCGGAGCTTCTAAGCTCCGACAACTTCAGGGGACCTTCACTATCAAAAACTTCGAACCTAAATTCCACAAGTTCGAAGCAAATTCGTCTTCAACAAAACTCAACATCCTTTTGGTACATGTCCACAATCAAATTGTGCACATCTACCAGGGGGCCAAGTGAAGATAAAGATGTTGAAGACAAAAAAATGAAATTCGCAAAAAATTGGGGATTTCATTTCATCTGAAGACCGGAGATTACATCTGGAGACAAGGGATTACAAAATTGAGGAAGAAGAGAAGATACAAGTAAAGGCTAAGAGAGATGGTCCTAGACCCTATGGAAAAACTCGGCGACCTTCTGGGCGACCTCCGACACGCTGGCTCGGGTAGCTTCGCCTTCTCCTTCGATGGGGCCTTCAAGCACCGGGTCCAGAGGAAATCGAGGGTTCCGGCTGGTGTAGCACGTCAACACATATTCTGTGACATTCCTAGCCAGGGATTGCCCCTTGACCTCCAGCTGGTCCGCGATGACGTCGCCCACCTTGGAGAGCTTGCTGCCCGCGGCGCTCAACGCTTGCAACGCAAGGTCCGGCTCCGGCTCCGGATCATCCAGGAGCACGGGGCTGAAACCCATCGGCGCCAGCGCATCGTCGGCCTTGCTCAGGAACTCCCAAATTTGCAGGGAGTCTGCCTTCCTCAGGTTCTTCATCTCTTCCAGGGATCTCCGGGCCGCCGTCAGCTCCGAGTTCTCGCGGGAGAGGCGCTCAACTTCTTTGGCGTTCTGCTGGATCTTCGCAGCAACTCGCTTCTCAAGTCTTCCGAGCTCCTCCTCCCGGAGGTGGATCTTGTTCCGGCGGTCGACCAGGTCTTTCTTCCTAGCCTCCACTTTCTTCTCCCGGGCGATAAGGGCACACTCGTATTCGTAGAGTTCCTGCCCCTGCACCCAGGTCTTCTCCTCTTCCTCGAGGCAGCGCTCTTCCAATTTCTTAGTGCGCTCCTCGAGGCCCTTGTCCGCCAGAGCTGTTTTCTCGGCGAGCTCTTCTTCCCGTCGCAAGACGTCATCCCGTAGCTCCAGGAGTTTTTGCTCCTCATCCTCGAGCCGTCTTTCCCTTCCTTCAAGTGCCTCTCGGCGCTTGATGAGTGCAGTGTTGATGGCCTCGAGCTGATCAAACCGAGCATTGGCCGCGTCGTTAGCAGCCTTGGCTTGGTCGTAGAACTCCCGGGATTGAGCGTCGAGGGCGTGAGTCATGCTCTCCCTCTCGTCCAGCAGCTCACCCCAGAGCTCCAGGCGGACCTTCTCCCGCCTGATCCACTCCTTGTCATCCGCAAGCCTCGACTGCGCCAGCTTAGTCTCGAAGTGGAGCCGATTACGCCACCGCCTAAGGGTTTGGCGCTCCTCTTCAAGAGCCTTGCTGTCGTGGAAGAAGGCCAGTTGGACTTGACGTAGACTGGAGCAGGCGTTGTCGATGGACATCGACAACGAGATGGGCTCCGGACCTGCTGGGATCTCTTCCGCTGGTTCCAGCGGATCTTCACTTACAAAAATTGGGTCCCACTCTACGAGAGTGGAACCCCGAGCTTCCAAAGCACTAGGGCCCTCCTCCGGGATGGCCTCAGTCGCCATCGAAGGAGGTCCCGCCACCAAATCTTCGTTTGCCCCCTCAGGCTGGGGGCCAGCGACTTCGTTCAGGCACTCTGGCTCTGCCACAGGTACCATCGACGTCGTCGTCTCCACTGGCTCCGGCCGGGACACTTCTTCTGAGGGAGGCTCAAGCTCCCTCGCCTCTTCAGCCGCCGGCTCTGCAGCCGGCGCTCCAACAATCACCGGCTCTGCGACCGGAGCTTCGGAAGAAACCGGCTCAACTGCCGGAACTACTTCAACTTCCGGCTCGCATGCCGGAGCTTCAGCCACCTCCGGCTCAATCGCCGGGGCTTCAGCACTTTCCGGCTCCGAAGCCGGGACTGCTACTTCCACCGACTCAATAGTCGGAGCTTCTACTTCTGCAGCACCAGGACCCGGAGCTTCCACCTCCGGAACGGGTGCCGCTGGCGCATCTTCAATCCCGTGGTCCGGCGCTACCACGGGAACTTCTGGAGACGAGTCGAGGTCCATGACCACGACAGCCGGCGCCGGAGCTGTCGCAGCCTCCGCTTGGGGCGGCACCGGAGCTGGAGCAGAAGCCCTCGCAGCCTCAGACACTGTGGCTGAGGGCGGAGCTTCACTCCCCTTCTTGGGAACGCTGCAGATAAAGAACGAAGAAATTGAGCAAACAGATGCTACAATTAAAAGTTAATCGAGGTAAGAAAGAAAAATTACCTTGGGAGGCTCACGCACCAGCTTGCGCGGAACCTCTTTCCCGGACGATCCGGGCTGGCCACGGTCGGCATAGGAGCTCCGGGAGGACTCCCAGGACTTGCCGTAGCCGCGGGCGTTTCCCGGGTCGGAGCTCTCCTTGATCGGGAGGAACTCCTGGACCTGGAGGCCCTCACCGCTTCTGGTGCCGGAGTCGCGTGCCCGGAGCTGGCACCTCCGGAGGGATCCACCACGGGGACAGTCGCACTCCGGGAGGATCCCACCGCCGGAACAGTAGCGCTCCGGAAAGACCCCACCACGGGGACGGCCGCCACGGCGGCAGAGGATCTTCCTTCCTGAGGAGGGTGAACCTGAGGGGAAGCGGCAGGCCCGACGGACCTTCCGTCAGCATGTCGCAGCTTTCTCTTCCGGCTCTCCGGCTCCTCCGCCAGCTCCTTGCCCTTGCCGATGACCTCAGCTCTTGGCTGAGAGACAGGGGCGGAGCCGCCTTCGTACAACCCGGGGATCGCTAACCGGGTGGCTGATCTTCTCTCGACGACACCAAGATCGTCAAGCGCGGGCATCTTCCGCCGGAGCTCCCTGCTGAACTCAACTTCCACGTTCAGAGGGAGGAAAGCCGGCGGCGGAGTCAAGTAATCTCCGTCAACGTCGATGCCGTGCTGGAATTTCTTGAGGTGAAACTCCAAGGTCTTCCCCACCATGCTGGACTTCAACCCGGTCTCAACCCGGTCCTCGTCCATCACGCTGTTGAGGGCCCAGGCGAGCTTCTCCCTCCTCTTCAGCGGCGCCCACCTGTTGGACAGGAAGTTGCAGAACACCGCCTGGGGAGTCAATCCTCCCTCCACACATTGGCGGATTCTGGTCAAGACAGGGTCGAAAGCTCCCGCCAGCACCGGAACTTCGCTCCATACCGACGTGTCAATGCCGGGCAGACCGTCTGGCAACTCCAACCGCTCATGCTCCTCTACCCGGACGACTACCCAATCTTTCTTCCAGTCATCCCACTTCCCGGAAGGGAATGACCGGAGGTACTTGAATGGGCACTTCTTGCGCTTCACGAAGTAGTAGAAGCCAAGATACTCATCGCTTCGGCCGGTGGTTTGGACGGTGAAGAAGGTTCGGAAGAGCTCGATGCAGGGAGGGATGCCCACCCATATCTCGCAGAAGTGGACAAAGATGGACACAAGGAGAATGGAGTGAGGGCCAAGGTGGTACAGCTGCAGACCATAGAAGTCCAGCAGCATCAAGAAGAAAGAAGAAAACGGTGGGATCAGCCCCACCATGGCATACGAGGAAAAGTACACCATCTCGCCAGAGTGCTCCTTTTTAAAGGGAAGCTCTCCGCCGGCGCGGACCGAGCGGTTGAAGAAGTCCGAAGACCACCCCATGAGGGCCCGGACCTTCTTCAGATCGCCGTCTGTCTTCAAGCGACTCTCACGCAGACCCAACTCCATTGCAGCAAAGCTAGGCAAGAGAAGAGGAGCAAAGCACAAGTTGGGAGTTTGAGCGCAAGAACAGATGGGAAGCGTAAAGAACTCCCGACGGTGCGCTTTCCTTCTTAAGTAAGCCCTCGCAACGCTCGGATGGAAACTGCAGGGGAGTCAAGGATACTACTCGAGAATTCAACCCTGCCGATGACTAGGGGGCCCGGGACCACCCTGACGATCAAGTCGAGGCTCTTACCCAGGCGAACAGTTGTCATCACGAGGCGGGAAACCCAAAGGCAGCGAACTGACAAGGCGCGCGGAACCGATACGGTTTTCGTATCGGGAACCGGCGACCTTCAATTGCGAGAGATCCGCACGTCAAAGATCTTATCTGCCGCCTGAGGTGCGCCACGCGTCGGGATTTAACCGTAAAGCCCCGCTAACGGCACCTCCGAAGACCCTTGAAGACCCAGTTCAAGAGTCGCGAGTATGGACCCACCTCCGACGGAATGACTTCACCCCGGTGACTTTCCCCGGAGGTAGGTCCAGGGGGCCACTGTCGGCACCCTAAAAACCATACACCCCCTGAGGTTACAAAGATCTCAAGGGAAGGACGTCTACTCAAATTGAAGACCCTCGGAGGCCCACTTGTCAGACATAACCGGACCTGCTTCTCCAACATGGTTAACCCCTAGGTTGCCACGTGTACTGTCAGACCGGAGCTACTACCCGCAAGGGTGAAGCTCCGAGCTAGGTACTGAAACGGCACCTCCGGACTTAACCCCTGACCGAGAGAAGCTCCGGACCTGACACGTGCCAGGCCACCCCAGAGCTTCCCGCTTCCCACAAGCAAGCTCCGGAGCTGCCACGTGTCCATACGCCGGAGCTGGCCGCTTCAAACCTCTGGGAGACATTGTAACGGCTCCGGATCTTCAAAGGACAGCCGCGGACTTCAAGACTCGATTAATTGTCATTAATTCCACGTTAATGACACTTAATCGGACGATCTTAACACCTGTAACGGCACTGTCGGAGCCGTTACAGGGTTATTAACAACAATTAATCTCGTGTATCAATACTAGTAACCGCCAGGGCCACATGTCGGGGCCAGGCCGACATGTAACGGTTTGTCCTTGTACTATAAAAGGACAAACCGACGATACACGAGAGGAGGGGACTCTCGAACGCTCTCAAGCTCACAAGTTAATACAACACACACACACCCGTGGAGTAGGGTATTACGCTCAGGCGGCCCGAACCACGTAAACCACTGTGTCTCTCGTGTCCAATCGTGATTCACCTTCTTGTGTCTCCGCGCGCCCAAACCGAACTACAAACTCCTTCAACACTTTAGTAGTGTCAGGGGATCTGCCGACTCCAACAGTCGACAGGTAGTAACCACCTTCCCAGTCAGTCTACAAAAGAAATTCATTAATAAGAGGACGATGTATATACTTATATGATTGTGCTTGTTCTTCATGACTTACCTCTTCTTTACCGACGACGATGCACTGCCACTTCAATAAATCTCCTGACTCAGGCTTCGCAGAGAAACCCTACACAGAGAAATTGGAAATATCAAAAACAAACAAGACAGAAAACAAAACTACAGTTAAAATTATCAGTTCATTACAGAGCTACATATATACAACCATGCGACCGGTGTGCCATATGTATATACATGGGGATGGTTCTTGTGCCATGCCAAGCGCTCCTCTTTCAGTCGGCTACGCGCCAAGCCTATATATAACCCAGCCATGAAGAGTGACGACGACGACGGCGATGGTGAACAGATGCAGCGATCGCATTGGAGTTGGTCGAATAGAGACGAAGGTCGCACTGGAGTTGGTCGATTAGTAAAGGAGCGTTGATCTATGTAAAGGGTCACCGAAGATGAAGAGACAAGCGAGATAAATGCAAGACGCACAAGATATGAAAGCGTGTCTTCCATTGTTGAAAGAGAGACATGCGATACGAGGACTGAGGAAAACTTAATTTCGGCGGTGATGGTGCAGAGATGCGTGCGACCGGCGTGCGTGACCTTTCGTTTCCTTGAGGCGGTATCGACGTGTCCCATCATTCCATCAATGCGCGGGAAACCAACAGCTCCATCGTCGACTCCGCACAGACCTTATATAAGACGTGCTATCACACGTCAGTTCTCCATAAGTGTGTCGCTCATTTTGCATACGTTTCTTCTTCTTCGTCTTCTCCGCGCTGAAGACCCACCACCACCATGGCTAACATTCCGCGTCTAAGCCCGCCGAGGGAGCCACCCTACAAGAAACTGTGCTACACCACCCTCGAGAGGTTCAACACCGAGCAACGCCTCCTTATGACTCCAGAGGCGTATAATAATACGTCTCGCACTATGAGTTCTTTGGGTCTGGGTACCCTTCCACACTTTACTGGAATGGGTACCCTCGACCACTACCTCTACGCCCTCATAGGACTGGCCGATCGTATAGACATTCTGTTCGAAACGATGGCCCAAGTGCTCGGCGTCGAGGGCCGCAGAAATCTGGTGGCGGCGATGGAGAGAAACATCGGTCTTGGGGTTGCACCGTCGGTGTAGCCGGAGCAATTAGCGAAGCCGGCCTAGGCTCCTGTTGCACCGGTGCCAGAGTCGCCACCGAAGGAGGAGGAGGAGGATGATGAGAAGGAGGAGGAATAGGATTTAGTTTTTCTTTGTTGTTTTTAGTTGATGTTTTTCTTTTCTTGTGTCTTCTTATACTTTTTTTCTTGCTTTTTCTAATATATTGTGTTAATAAATAAAATTTATCTATGTTTAACTATGAGTTCTACTGTTGTGAATGAATATTTTCTTGTGTGTTCAACTGTGCGAACGAATGAATGTGTGGTGTGTTCATTGTGTGGACAGTGAACTGTGTGAAAGCAATTGCAAACATGAAGGATTTGATTATTTTTTGGACAAATCAATGATTTAGTTATCAAGTAAATGTGCTCTAAGTTCAGTGATGTGTGATATCAATAATGAACCGAAGTAAAATAGAAAAAATCATGAAGCTAAAGGAGACGTCGGGAATAGGAGACGTGTTTTTCATAAGAGCGTGTCTCTCTTTTAGCAGAAGAGAGGGAGACGTCGAGCATAGAAGATGCACTTCGCTGCTAACCGCGTCTCCATGTTGTGTCTCTACATAAACCTTATATAAGGCGTCATCAACATCTTCTCTTCTCTTCGTTCGTCTTATTCGTGCAGACAACCACCATGACCAACGTTCCGTTGCGAAGCTCGCCGAGGGAGCCATCCTCCAAGAAATAGTGTTGATGCTCCCCCGAGAGGCTTAACAACAAGCTGCTCGAGATACTCTTCGACGGACTGTTCGACCGGTTCCAGTGGCTGCTCGAGACGATGGACGAGGCACTCGGCACGGAGTGCCACAATATCCCGGTGACGACGATGTTGAGATACCTCGATCGCGAGGTTGCACCACCGGATCTGGACCAGCCGGAGCAGCCGGCCAGAGCTCCTGTTGTACCGGTGTTGGATGGCCGCCGGAGGAGGGATAGAACTTAGGTTTTCTTTTGTTATTTTTAGTTGATGTTGTTTTTTATTTTCTTATGTCTTGCATTTTTTCTTGTGTTTTGTAATAGGAAAAAGTCTACTTAACCCTCCCCCAAACTATACCCTAGAGTCTAATTCATCCCACAAAATATAAAATCGGGTAAATAACAACCTAAACTACTCAAAACTACCCCTTAACCTGGTTTTTATGGGTGGTTTTGCCATGTCAGCATCCTATGAGACGCTCCCTACATGTTCTACTTGGTGGGGCCCAACTGTCATTAAGGAATAAAAAAACACAGGCACATGGACTCCAAAATGTATTGCCAGGAAAGTAGCCCAGTGACGGATTTTATTTTAATTTTTATGGTGAAGCAGATTGCAAGAAAGATCTAGTAAATCACTAAGTTTAATTAAACCAGCGGAACGAGAACGAACTAAGGCAGGAACAGAGGAACACTGATGCGAGGCTTATTAGCTGGTCAAACGAAAGGAAGAGACTTGTCTGTAACGCATAGACAGAGTGAACACGGAAGAAATCGTTGACGCAACGTTACAGAAGAAGAGTATTTGACTAGGAAGAACATAGATATTTCACACGCAACCTTTTTGGATGAATTCTCACAGCAAATTTGTAAAGAACTGGGTTGACAGCAGAAGGGAACTTAACTTTCCCCAAAACAGGGGTTGGATCAAAACCAGAAGCCCTGTCACTCGTTTAGCGATACCATTCATAAACAGTGGCGAAGCTAGAATTCTGGACACCCGAGTGCACACTACAATATACCTACATGCTTAGTTGTACGATGGTGCATAGGCTGAGTTGATTTTTACTTTATGAGGCCTTTGCAGCAGTCTAGTGGTGCGCATTTTTGGCTCAAGGTTGTGCACCCATGGTCAAAATTCGATGATGTCAATTAAAATTTGGTTTGCAACCTGGTGCCGGTGCACCAGGGTAGCTCCACATAGCTTCGCCAGTGTTCATAAACCTCTGTATCTGAGAAATGCCAGTTCGATAGCAAGGAAATCCAGTCGAGAAGCATGAGAAACCCTTTCTCTCGATTCAATCCAGGGGGGAGCAATCGGAGCACCCACTACATCCGGAGCGGAGGAGACGAATCCACGCGGCGGCTGCGGAGGGGGAGCAGACGGTATGAGATGCGTGGATGAAGCACAGGTTGCTGTAACTCTCGTTGCATGCCTGTGACGGTGTTTTTTGTATTTCCTCAATGACACTTGGGCCCTACCAAGTAGAATACGCAGGGAGCGCCACATAAGATGCTGGCATGACAAAACCGCTTATAAAAACTAGGTTAAGGGGTAATTTATCTTGTTTTGAGTAGTTTAGGGTGCTATTTACCCGATTTTGTAGTTGGGGGTGAATTAGACTCTAGAGTATAGTTTGGAGGGCTAAGTAATGAATACATGTGTTATCTGTGTTCATCTGTGATGAATATTATATTGTGTGTTAAACTGTGAATGAATGAATTCGTTGTTCAGCGACGTGTTCACGTCTGTTTGTAACCGAAGACAAAGGAGACACACTTTCTGTAAAGTCCGTCTTATTTCTTTCGCAAATAGAAGACACGCTTTGTTAGATGTGCGTCTCTCGTTTGTCAAAGTGGAGGGCGTGTCTCAGATACTTACTTAACTGAGACGGATTTTATTGTAACTCGTCTCCTTGTACGTTAACCGAGATATATCAGATCTTCGCTGAAGCGGACTCGTCTCGCTTAACCTTGCACGCCTTTGAGCGTGTTGCTCATCTTTATCTTCTATTTGGATATTTTACGTAGTGGATGTGAATTCGTGGCTAGGTCACTCGTGAACTGCAAGTCTCTTTCTGGTTAGGGTGCGAAATGGAGCTTACAAGATGCTTATGATGTGGAATTTAAAGTTACTTGTTTATACAAAAGATAAGCACTTGGATCGATTGATGGTAACAACTAAAACAAATTGTCGCACTTTGATTGATGGTAACCACCAAAACAAATTGTCGCATCTAGTGTCTTCGCCATGAAATCTGTCCAGGTGATTTCAAGATTCCACCGCTGTGCTGGTTCTTTATTTTCTATTTTATTAAATTATATATTATTAATAATAGATATTGATGTATTAATTATATAAACAATGTAATTTGTAGTAGTTCAATCTAAATATGACGACTCATAATGTAGACCGAAAAAAATGCTAATTGCATGTGCACGAAAATTAGCAACTCCCATGATTGAGCTTCAGGTGGACAAAGCCGCTTGGTTTCGCGTAATCAGGTGTTGGGTTAATGATTGGGCCCGCCGGTACAAAGCGGCACTGCCGGTCGTATGTTTTAGGGATGAAAACGGCTGTAAACGGAAGGAAAAATAGTAAAATCGTTTTCATTTTCATATAAAATTTCTAGAAACGGAATCGAAAACGATATCATCGGAAACGGTTACAGTATCGGAAATTTCGGAAATATCAAAAACGGGTACATCGGATCGAAAGTATGTCGATATCAGAACGGTTTCAAATTTATTCGGAATCAACACACTAAAATGTTATTCATCTATAACATCAACAACTTAAATACAAAATATGAGACAACAACTTTTACTTTCATTTTATAAATTTTTTTTAATATGAAACGAAATCTCTTTAGAAACACATTTTAAAGTAAATAAATATTTGTATGTAATTAAAGTTAACTTCTTATACAAACCAGTGTCTGAATAAAAAATTTAAAAAATTGAGCTTATTACATTTTAGTCCATTAGACCCAACCTACTATTCGGAAATTATTCGGTTATTGTTCGGAAATTTTCTATTATAATACGGTATTCTGACAATTCGGTCGGAAATCAACCCAAATCGTTTCCGTTCCGTTTACCACATTTCAATGTCCGATAAAAACGGTAATCGGATCGAAAATTTTGGAAATTCTCAAAAATGATAATTGTGTCGGAAATTTTCGAAAACGGCATCGGACGGTACGTAAATTTATCGTACCGTTTTCATCCCTAGTATGTTTTGAGATTTTTTTTCCATTTTAGTACTACCTCCGGATTTTTTTAATTGACACTTCCGACAATCAAATCAACTAAAAAACAACTAAGGAAATGAGTCCTAGCGTCAAATAAAACGATCATGAGGGAGTATCAAGTTATAATGAATTTACATCATTAGCTATCAAAAAATCTTTTCCCATTCTAACCACCTACTGTCAGCCTCGGACGTCTCAAAAATTCTGAGTCATATTCATTTTCGGACAGCTATTTTAAAATATATAAAGACATATTTTAGATATGCAAGTATTGAAAAAATTGTAGTACGAAATGTATACTATACTTTCTTCAATAACAAAATTACCAAAATATGCTTCTAGCTATTTTATAATATTCGTCTAAAAGTGAATAAAACTCAGAAAATTTGGCTATGTCACTAGAACGTCCAAATTCTCTGAGTTTTAGTCACTTTTGAACTGCTATTTTAAAATACTTAGATACATATCTTATAAATATTGTTATTAGTACAAATGTAGTACACATTGTGTTCTATATTTATTTAAATAACAACATTTCCGAGAGTTGTCTCTACATATCCCAAAATAGCCGTCTAAAAGTGACTAAACTCAGCAAATTTTGCTCCGCAATTCAAATTTCTTGAGTTTTATTTACTTTTGTACGGCTATTTTAAAATATCTAGAGACATATTTTATGAATTTTGTTATAGAAAAAAGTGTAGTACATATTTCTTACTACAGTTTCTTGATAATTACATTTCCAAAGATGTCTCTAATTATTTTAAAATAGCCGTACAAAAATGAATATGAGTCAGAATTTTTGAGACGTCCGAGAGGCTGACACGTGGTCACCGTGCACGACTCATCCACACCGTAGACTAGGGTGGTTAGAATGGCAAAAAAAGGTTTTTTGACAGCTAATGATGTAAATTCATTATAAATTGATATTAAAATGAAAAAATACTATGTTTTGACGTGTAGGAAGGTTGGGGCCGTCCTCGTCGATTATGGGCCTCCGTGGGCCGGCAGAGCGAGCTAAGCTGAAAGGGCTGGGCTGTATCGTACTGTACTTTCTTTAAGATATGGGCTGGCTAATAAAACTACATGGTCCGATCGATTGACGTGAGATCGGCCTACCGCTTTTCGCCTCCATTTCTTTCTGCCACGAACTCACCCTGTCGTTGCAGAGGAGCACGCCGCACCGTGTGACGCGAGCGCAGCCCTGGTGCGCGCCGGAATCCTACAGGCGATGCTGTGGTGCGTTCTCAGCTTTGCCGACGCAGACGTCGTCGTTGTTTCCGCGCCCAGAGGTTGCACCGTCGGCGCTTGCACGCGAAAGAGATTGATCGACGGCATGAGCCTCCAGCATAGCCAAGACCACCACCGGCCGCCGCCAACCGCGAGACGGACAGGAACCTGGGCCAATGGGACGCACGTCTACATCGCCGGTTTGTCACGGCGGCTACGAATCAAGTGCGCGGCAAGAGAATGGCACGGAAACACCACTTCGATCGGCCACGACGGCGATACGGGAAAGCTGCCTTCTCAGTTGGTCAAAGAAAATCCTGGCATTGATACCGAGCGCGACGGCGGAGGCGAACCGGGAGGTTTACATCGGCGGGGACGAGGATCCACCGGCGCCCAGCCCAGCACGCCGTCCGGGTCCGGTCCGGGGGTGGTCGGAGTTGCGTTTCTGGACCAAACAGTCGGTATTTCGTTTACCGTCCGGGGTCGAGGTCAGAGCAGATCTAGAGTATGCGGCCGAGCTCATAACTTCTGAATGCTGACGAACATAACACTACGGTCTTTATGTCATGACCTATACCGGCTTGGCGTCTTCATATGTTTCTGAATTTTCTTTATAAGGACCGTTTATGTATTAACTGTCAAAATACGTGAATTCACTCGTTTTTCAGGAACTGTTTAGGCCTTGTTTGGCTAGCGGGATACTGATCCACGTGGAAACAAGTCCAGGGTTGGGTTGTCACCCGATCCCTACCGGCAGATGAATGTTACTCCTTCCGTACTCAAAAGTTTGTCGCTTTAAAGTTTAAAAATGAACTACAAACAACAAGCTTTTGGAGACGTAGGAAGTAATCACTTGTCATACTACATACTTGGAAATGTTCAAGCGTGGATTTTGGTGCTGGCGTGGATTTTGGTTCCGGTGTAGTTGCATCACTAGCTATGATGTATTTTATTAACTATTGATTATTTATTTCTTATATAAGATTAAATATCTCATTCCGCAAAAGAGAGAAATATGTCAGCTAATTACAGGACTTGCAAAATGACACAACAGAAATGTAGATTGTAGACAATTAAAATAAAAAATGAAAAATGTTTTTTAACATTTCATACTGCTTTGATAGCAAATAATAAATGCATCACTGTTCAAACAAGATGATTAAAGTATTCTAAAATATATCATCTAACATATCAATTATCCAACAATCAGTACAATTGCTAAAGCATCTATCAATAGATAGCCACATTTGATGACAAATTAACAAAAACATTGTGTGATACTGAAAGAACTAATATGAGGGAACTATATCTTTTGGAGACTCAAAGACAAATGCTGTTATTGGATAGATGACATATTCATGATACGCTAATTTGACATAAACATGATGTCGAGGTGTTTAACTAACACCTCCCCCGGATCTGCTCGGAAGCAGCCCGCGGAGGTTCGATGTATTTTCGGGGGCTAGTCCTAGCAAGATCGAATGCAGTGAACAATGAGTGCAAGGGATTTACGTGGTTCGGTCCGCCTGGGCGTAATACTCTACTCCACGGTGGTTTGTGTGTGTTGTATTGCTCAAGTGTGTCTCTGAGTCTGAGCGAAGATGTCCGAGTTGAGGGCTGCCCCGGTCCTTTTACAGTCCAAGACCGGACAGCTTACAAGTGGGCTCGGGACCCGACAGGTGGCCCCGGGAGTAAACAAATCCAATTTAAGATTTGGGAGTAAATGATATCTCCTGACAATGGCTTTAATGTGCCGTCTGGCCATGTCCTGCTGCAGGGCTACACATAGCCCCTCATGATGCTTGGGCGCATCTCGTCTGTCTTGTCGCGGCCTCCCATTCGTCTGTCATGCGTTACAGTTCGGCACCGGCCTGTCATAACAAGACTGGACACTGGCCCCTTGACTTATGAGTGCACACGTCTGCTTACCTAGGGAAGGCGCGCGTACTTACTGCTTGGACGCACTGGGCATGTCTTACTTCACTGCTGCTTCCTTCAGCCCCCCGGTAGCCGTTAACAAAGTGGCTGTGTCGGGGCCCACTTCCGCAGGAAGGCCTATGCCTGAGCTACAAGACACATGGCAGAGTCAGACCTCTCCTCAGCGGGGAGGCGGGCCTGGAGCTGCAGGACATGTGGTTGTGCCAGACCTTTCCTCATCAGAGAGGTGGGTTCGGAGCTGCAGGACACGTGGCAGCACCGGACCTCCCCTCAACGGGGAGGCAGGTCCGGAGCTGCAGGTCCAGAGTTCCGGGAGACGTGGCAGCGCCGGTCGCGTCCTCAATGGAGAGGTCTGATCAGGAGATGCGATGCACGTAGAAGCATCGAACCTCCTCTCAGCGTGGAGTCGGGTCTGGAGGTACAAGACACGTGGCGGGGTCAGGCCTACCCTCAGCGGGGAAGTTGGTCCAGGAGCTGCACGTCACGTGGCTTACGCCGGGACCTGCCTCCATGGGAGGCGGGACCCATCATGTGCTCTTCCTTGTATCTATGGGTACCCGGTCCGCGAGGTACCGACAGTGGCCCCCGGTCCCATCTCGGGGAGGAACTTCCTTGGTTAAGTGGTTATACCTGAGGTGGGGCCATTTCGAATCCTCGTGCCGCGACTTTAAGGGCTTCCCTTCAATGCGGCAGATAAAATCTTTGTCTGCAGATATCACACCACCAACAGGCGTCAGTTCCCGATACAAATTTTGTTTCGGTTCCGCACACTCATTATGTCGCCGCCCTTAGGTTTTGAACTCCCCCCTACAGGAGCAGTTGCCGCGAGGCGGTAACCTCGACTTTTCTGCTGAATTGGACCCTGGCCTACCAGTCATCGTAAGGGTAGCTCCATCATCGTAGTGACTGTGATTTCCATCCAAACGTCGTGGACGTACACTTAAGAAGGGGGCTAGCATAGGTCGCGGGCTCTTTACGCCTCCATTCACATTTGTGCTCAGGACCTTACTGCTTTCCTGCATCCTCCGACCTTGCGCCTTAGCCCTTGCAAAACCATCTTTCCCCTGCCCCACTTTGTTGCAATGGAATTGGACCTCCCCGCCAGCAAGATCAAGAGCGAGAAGGAGCTGAAGAAGGTTCGCGCCTACATGGGGTGGTCCCATGACTCCTTCAATGAAAAGATTCGCCTAGGCGAGATTCCCTTCGAAAAGAGGAGCGCCAGTGATATGGTTTATTTTCAAGGATATGCCATGGTCAGCTTGCTTCCACCCTTCTCGTCTTTCCTTATGACACTACTGGAGTTCTATGCATCCAGCTGCAATTCCTCGGCCCCGGTCCCTTTTGCTGGTAGCCACCTTCGTTCACTTCTGCGAGATGTGGGTGGGGGTGTGGCCCAGCCTAGAGCTCTTCCTGTCTGTCTTCACCCTACAGACCACAGGGAAAGGGAACAAGATGATTGGATTGTACTACTTTGTGAAGCGGAAGAGGTCCACCTTCAAGTACTTGGAAACATTTCCCTCCGACAAATGGGATGACGGGAAAAAGGAGTGGGTGATCATCACCATGGACGAGCACGACAAACTAAAGCAGCCAAAGAAGTTGCCCAACGTAGACACTGATGTCTGGAACGAGCTCCCGGAGCTGTCAATGGCATACAAGCCGGTTGTGGCGAGGATTGAGAGTTGCGTTGCCGGTGGAGTGACCCCTCAGATGGTTTTTGGGAACTTCCTGAGGAACAGATGGGCCCCACTGAAGTTCAGTGAACGACGTGCGTGTAAAACCCTCAATTTTCGCATCATGCATTGCATACATGTTCATACATTAAACATTAGTAAAATAAAAGAAAAAAAATAATAAAGCATAAAATATACATGTAAAAATATGTGTAGCAAAGGAAAAAAAGAAATAAAAATATAAAACATGTATTAGGGAATGAATAAAAAAATACACATATAATAGTATATATTAATATTTGATTATGTAAAGAAAAAAAAGTCTCCGGAAACTTCCGGAAGTTTCCGGGGGAAGCTTTGCTTCTCCCCGGAACTTTCCGGGCAAATAGTGCCAACCGGCACTGCCTGGCCGGCCACCCGGCGCGCCACCTCGCCCTGGCCCCACCCCGCAGCCGGCGTTGACCCGCGCCCAACGCGACCCCGCCGCCTGGCGCTCCCGCACCGCCCGCCGCCTGGACTCCCACGCACCCGACCGAACCGCACGCAGCGCGCGACCCCGCCACCTGGCCGCACCGCACGCCCGACCCCTGGCCGCACCGGCGCGCCCGATCCCGACCGAGCCGCCCGCCCGCGCTAGCCCCGACCGCCCGACCGCCCAACCGCGCCTGGCTCCCGCGCGTGCCCCGACCCCGCGCCGCGTTGACCTGCCTCGTGGCCGACTCGGCCTCTGGCCGATCGCCTGCCGTGCCGCACCTATAAATACGTACGTGGTTCCGTAGTTTTTCGACACCAGAAAACGCCGCCACCTAGATCCAAAGAAAAGCCCTAGCCGCCGGTACAGAAAAAAAACCAGAGGCTGCCACCGCCAGGGAAGAAGAGGGAAAAACGAAAGAGAAGAGGAGGGTGTCGTCGTCCGCCGAAGATCGTCGTCATCATCGTGTCGCCGTCGTCGTGCCGCCAGAGGACCTTGCGCCGTCTACTTTGTCTACGCGTCGCCATCATCCCTCGATCTTCGAAGCTATCGCATCTACGGTAGGATTCATTTCCGATGCGAATTTTAGCGGACATATTGAATCTAATAGACGTAGTTTGATCGTAGTCGCACCATCTTTTTATTTTCAGCAGCATTAATCCACTCTAAAACCCCCGTAAACTCATATGAACATGTATGAACTAGTTGCATCTAATTAATAAACAACCATAGTTAATTAATGCTTGATCTTTGCATGCATGCATATCATCACATGTTGATTAATGTGTGTACATCATATTGATTTGTATGTATTTTCTTGTATGTGTGATAACGAGTAGAGGGAAGTACTCAAGAGATCGTGTACGAGGATTTTCAGAATCAAGACTTCGAAGCGCTTGAGCAACCCTATCCACCGGAGCAAGGCAAGTGTCCTTGAAGCATATTGATCCTGTTTTTAAAATAAATGTTTTGTTTGCAAAACAACATGCTTGTGTCAAATTTGATGGGAACCCTATGATAGGAAGTTTACTAGCGTTGCTTGACCACCCTTTTCACCTGGAATATATGGTAGAGAGTCGGGAAGGGCTTTTACCTTTTTGCTTTGCTTAATCAACTGGGATGGGAACAACTATATCATTCAATTTAATTATGCATGGATGAGATTATGGTTAACATGAACTGGTTAATATGATATGGTAATGGGTGATCTAAGCAAGCCTGGTATGTGGATGGGTTGGATGTTATGGTGGTTTGCTTGCTTTAGATCTAAGGACCGGTTCATGCGAGAATAAGCCAGGACTACAGTGCTACCACGAGGCCAAGTATGGGTGCGGTGTAGCTAATTAATTAGGGCTTTGCTAGTGCTGTTTGGACCATTGTGGATGCTCGGGGAAGGGGTAGTCGGATTGGGTTTGTTGATGATTGGCAGGACTACCCTGCGATCCAAATGGCTCAAGAGGGGGCCCTTGGTTGAAGATGTGCTCAGTGGGAGACATCGCCACCGGTGAAACCTCAGTGGGGTCTAAATAGGCTAGTAATCCCTTTGTAAAGGCTATTTTGTGATCTATTGGCCATACACCAAAGGAAGTGTAATTTACATAAGGGAGGTTCTTTAGTCGCCGACGGGTGATGAAATCACAAACACGTGGGTAAAGAGGTACAAACTCTGCAGAGTGTTAAATAAAACTATCATGATAGCCGTGCTCCCGGTTATGAGCGCCTGGATGACCTACATGATTAGAGGGAAATTGGGATTTGGGATGGTTATGGTTTGGTAATGGTTATGGTTGATATTATGGTTATGGTTATGGTTATGGTTATGGTTATGATTATGGGATGGAATCATGGTTTATGATATTGATTATGGTTATTGGCAATGGTAAATTATAGACTGGTATTATGATGGTTACATGGTTTATGATGGGTTTACTTCACACAAATATGATTCATTGCTTTTCCAAATGGTTTTACTGTACTTTTCAGCACTTAGCCATTATTATTGTCGTCATTTGAATCAGCCACATGTCATACTTTCCACACTTGCTGAGTACGACATGTACTCACTCTTGCAATGCCCCCCCCCCCAACAGTTGCAGGTCAGAATTGTGAGTTTAATGGCGATAATGCGAAGTTCTAGGCCGTGTCTAACGTCAGCTTTGCTTGTGGTGTTGCATGGAGCTGCGCTATCCCTTATGCTTAGTTTGCTTAGTTGCTTAATTAGTTTATTTTCGCTGCATT
Organism: Tuctoria greenei; assembly: GCA_036927565.1. NCBI lineage: Eukaryota > Viridiplantae > Streptophyta > Magnoliopsida > Poales > Poaceae > Tuctoria > Tuctoria greenei. Next base: position 8,698,573 of record JAYESD010000001.1, on the reverse strand, counting down.
AGTTGAACTTGTCATTAATATTCATTAGAGCTTGTATTCGAGGATAATATGGTTTGTGTAATAAAATTTGATAATTAATCTTGTTCTGTGGTAATTTTCTATATACTCTTTTGTGATTGCACTCGTGTATGTGTGTTGAACATCCTGGGCACACATATGCATTAGCTTGGTTCAGTTTTCGGAACCGAGCGTCACAGATTGGTATCAGAGCCACAGGTTGACCGTAGGACGCAGCCTAGATAGAATGGACACTTAGAGCACATAGGAGCACTCAGGAATCAATGTGTGTTTTGGTTGGTGTGCTGTTTGCTATATATATATTGTTTGCTTGTGTGCTTAATAGAGGATTTTGGGATGCTTTAGCATTGCCATGTCCACCTATGCTAGTATAGCTAGTTGGTTAGCTTCATATCCCTTGATGCATATAGTTGGGGACGTTTCTAAATTCTTACCTATTGCTCTCCTTCAGATGGTGAGGACTCGCAATCAGAGGGATGTCAATGGTGAGGAGGAGAACCATGGACTACCTCAGAAATATACTGGACAAGGACCTCCTCATGGAGCTATCAATATTGAGCAGCTATTGGCTATGCAAAACCAGCTCATGCAGACCATGATACAAACTATGGGACAGCTGCAGGCTGGCAATAACATTAACAATCAGCCCTACATGCCTCCACCGCCACCCCTGCCTCCTCATAACCGATTGGGAGAGTTTATGAGGACTAGGCCGCCAACCTTTGCTCAAGCTGCTGACCCTATGGATGCTGATGATTGGCTCAAGTCCGTGGAGAAGAAACTTGCTATTTTCCAATGCAGTGACCGAGAGAAGGTCCTATTTGCTTCTCATCAACTCGTTGGAGCAGCTGCCGATTGGTGGGATTCACTATGCAATGCTCATGAGGATCAAGAGAGGATCACCTGTGCGGAATTCAAGGAGAGTTTCCGTTCTCATTATGTGCCGAAAGGTGTTATGATCTTGAAGAGGCAAGAATTTGAGAACTTAAGGCAAGGAAGATCAAGCGTGAGTGAATATCTCAAAAAATTCACTCAACTCTCAAGGTACGCACCTGAAGATGTGAGCCGGGACAGCCGGAAGCAATATTTGTTCATGAGAGGCCTCAACAATGAGATCCAAGTGCAATTGCTCAATTGTGACTATGCCAACTTCCAGAAGCTTGTGGACAAAGCAATTGTCGTTGAGAACAAGATTCGTGAGATGAAACAAGACAACAAGAGAAAGGCTCCATATCAAGGACAGCAACAAGGAAGTAACGTGCGTCCTCGCTTTGAGCCGCCCAATGCGCCTTACTTCAGCTCTTCTAAGCCTGCTCAACGCCCTGGATTTGCACCGCGCCCAGCTCAGTTTGTGCAGCAGCGCCCTGTCATGCAAGCACCTAGGCCTCCAATGCCTTATGCACCTCGTGCTAATTTCCCAAATGCAAATGCTCAAAACCAAGCTCGTCCCAATAATTCTGGTGGAGTTAAGAAGTGTTATACTTGTGGAGAAGCTGGACACTTTGCACATCAATTTCCTAAGTCAGGCCTTGGTCAAGGAAGCAATGCACCAGGCAAAACCCAAGACCTAATGGAGGACAACCACAAGGGAACCGTGGACAACAGAATTTCGCTCGCGGCAACATGAACCATGTCTCTACGGAGGATGCTCAACAAGCGGATGACGTGGTCATTGGTATGTTTCTCGCCAACTCCAACCCCGCGACTATGTTATTTGATTCTGGAGCATCACATTCATTCATTGCATCGAAGTATGTTGCCAAGTATAGTTTGCCTATCTCTCATATGAAGTTTACTCTATTGGTTAAGTCTCCTGGAGGAGAGATGAGGACAAATATAGTGTGTCCAAAAGTAAGCCTTAGGATAAGGGGGTAGACTTCTCCGCCAACTTCATTGTTTTGGATTCTCAAGGATTGGACATTATACTTGGTATGAACTGGTTGAGGAAGCACAATGGAGTTATTGAGTGTGCCACAAAGGCGGTGAAGTTGACTAATGAAGAAGGGATCACCGTAGAATTTGAAGCATCTCAAACCGCACCGAAGCAATTGGAGTTGAATAATATGGACGGTGCCGCAATTGAGGAGATCCCGGTGGTGTGTGAATTTTTGGATGTGTTTCCGGATGAGTTGCCAGGTATGCCACCTGATCGAGACATTGAGTTTGTCATTGATTTAATACCTGGAACTGCACCTATAGCTAAGAGGCCATATCAGATGCCTCCTATGGAATTAGCGGAGCTCAAGAAGCAAATTCAAGAGCAATTAGAGAAGGTTTTTATTCGCCCTAGCTCTTCACCTTGGGGAGCGCCCGTTCTATTTGTGGATAAGAAGGATGGAACGCAGAGGATGTGTGTGGATTATCGAGCTCTCAACGAGGTGACAATCAAGAACAAGTACACCTTGCCCCGTATAGAGGATTTGTTTGATCAGATGAAAGGTGCCTGTGTGTTTTCCAAGATTGATTTGAGGTCAGGTTACTTTCAAATGAAGATTAGACAGTCGGACATACCCAATACAGCTTTTAGGACACGGTATGGATCTTATGAGTACACTGTGATGTATTTTGGATTGACAAATGTGCCTGCCTACTTTATGTACCTCATGAATAAGGTCTTCATGGAGTACTTGGATAAGTTTGTCGTGGTGTTTATTGATGATATTATGATCTACTCGAAGGATGAGAAAGAACATGAGGAACACTTGAGGCTCATATTGCAGAAATTGAGGGAGCATCAATTGTATGCCAAGTTCAACAAGTGTCAGTTTTGGTTGAAAGAGGTGCCATTTTTGGGCCATACCATCTCAGGAGGAGGAGTATCAGTTGACCCCGGTAAAGTGAGGGATGTGTTGAAGTGGGAACCACCGCAAAACGTAAAGGAAATAAGGAGTTTTCTTGGAATGGCTGGGTATTACAGTAGGTTCATCAAGGACTTTTCCAAGATAGCCAAGCCTATGACGGAGTTGTTAATGAAGGGAAAGGATTTCCGATGGACTCAAGCTTGTCAAAATAGTTTTGAAGAGTTGAAAAAGAGGTTAACAACAGCCCTAGTTTTGGTATTGCCGGATGTAAGCAAGAGTTTTGATATTTATTGTGACGCATCAAGACAAGGACTTGTATGTGTATTGATGCAAGAAGGTCAAGTGGTCGCCTATGCGTCGAGACAATTGAAGAAACATGAGCAAAATTATCCTACACATGATCTAGAACTTGCAGCTGTGGTACATGCATTGAAGATTTGGAGACACTATATTCTTGGTCATAGGTGTGAAATTCATACGGACCACAAGAGTCTTAAGTATATTTTCACACAAATGGATCTGAATTTGAGGCAACAAAGATGGTTGGAGCTCATCAAAGATTATGATTTGGGGATCAACTATCATCCGAGAAAAGCCAATGTAGTGGCTGATGCTTTGAGTAGAAAAGGAGTAAGTCATCAACTCACAGTTCGAGAGTTACCATCCGAGTTATGTAAGGAGTTTGAACGGTTGAACCTCGGGTTTGTAAATGAGATGGAGATGATGGAGTTAAATCTGACCTTGGAACAAGAAATTTGAGAAGCACAAACCACAGATGAGGAGATCAAGGAAATCAAGGAAAGGACCGAAGAAGGGAGAGAATTCAGATTTGTTGAAGACGAACATGGTACCTTATGGCTTGGAAAGAGAATCGTTGTGCCTAATGTGAAGCATATTCGGGAGACAATATTAAAGGAGGCACATGACTCGCCGTACTCAATTCATCCCGGTTGTACAAAGATGTACAAGGACTTGAAGACATGCTATTGGTGGGCTAGCATGAAAAAGGACATAGCCGAATATGTTGTATTGTGTGATGTGTGCCAACGAGAACACCAAAGGCCAGCTGGATTATTGCAGCCATTAAAGATTCCGGAGTGGAAGTGGGAAGAGATTGGCATGGACTTTATAGTTGGATTACCACGTACACAGTCCAGATATGACTCGATTTGGGTAATCGTGGATCGATTGACAAAATCAGCTCACTTCATTCCTTTCAAGACCACATATACCACCGCGAAGCTAGCAGAATTGTATATGGAGCATATTGTGTGCCGACATGAAGTTCCAAAGAAAATAGTCTCGGACCGAGGTTCTCAGTTCACCTCTAGGTTTTGGTAGAAACTGCATGAAGCTATGGGTACAAGGTTAAATTTCAGCTCAGCATATCACCCCTCAAATGGATGGACAAACCGAGAGGACCAATCAAATTTTAGAGGACATGTTAAGAGCTTGTGCTTTAAAGCATGGGAAAAGTTGGGATAAGAGCTTGCCATATGCAGAATTTTCATACAACAATAGTTACCAAGCCAGCTTGAAAATGTCACCCTATGAAGCACTATACGGAAGGAAGTGTAGGACACCTTTGTTTTGGAATGAGACAGGAGAGAATCAAGTATTTGGTTCGGATGTGTTACAAGACGCTCAAAGACAAGTTCAAATAATACGGGGAAACCTAAGGGCTGCCCAGTCCCGACAGAAGGGTTATGTGGATAATAGGCGAAGAAGTCTGACTTTCGAAGTTGGAGAGTTTATATACCTCAAGGTGTCACCTATCCGAGGTCAGCGACGGTTTAACATCAAAGGAAAACTTACACCTCGCTATATCGGGCCATTTAAGATTCTGGACAAGTGAGGAGAGGTAGCTTATCGACTTGAGCTGCCGGCGTATCTCTCCGATGTACACGACGTGTTTCACGTGTCTCAACTCAAGAAGTGTCTCAGGGTGCCGGAAGAACAAGTGCCGATGGACGAGTTAGAACTTCAAGAGGATTTGTCCTATGTCAAGCAACCTATCAAGATCTTGGACGTAACAGAAAGAGTCACGAGAAATAAGAGGATCCGTTGGTGCAAAGTGCAATGGAAACACCATACAGAAACCGAAGCTACGTGGGAACGTGAAGAAGACCTGAAGGCAGAATTCCCTCGTCTATTCTCCACGCTATCGAATCTCGAGGGCGAGATTCACTTTAAGGAGTGTAGGATTGTAAAACCCTCAATTTTCGCATCATGCATTGCATACATGTTCATGCATTAAACATTAGTAAAATAAAAGAAAAAAATAATAAAGCATAAAATATACATGTACAAATATGTGTAGCAAAGGGAAAAAAGAAATAAAAATATAAAACATGTATTAGGGAATGAATAAAAAAATACACATATAATAGTATATATTAATATTTGATTATGTAAAGAAAAAAAAGAAAAAAAAGTCTCCGGAAACTTCCATCACTGCCTGGCCGGCCACCCGGCGCGCCACCTCGCCCTGGCCCCACCCCGTAGCCGGCGTTGACCCGCGCCCGACGCGACCCCGCCGACTGGACTCCCGCGCACCCGACCGAACCGCGCGTAGCGCGCGACCCCGCCACCTGGCTGCACCGCACGCCCGACCCCTGGCCGCACCCGGCACGCCCGATCCCGACCGAGCCGCCCGCCCGCGCTAGCCCTGACCGCCCGACCGCGCCTGGCTCCCGCGCGTGCCCCGACCCCGCGCCGCGTTGACCTGCCTCGTGGCCGACTCGGCCTCTAGCCGATCGCCTGCCGTGCCGCACCTATAAATACATACGTGGTTCTGTAGTTTTTCGACACCAGAAAACGCCGCCGCCTAGATCCAAAGAAAAGCCCTAGCCGCCGGTATAGAAAAAAAACCAGAGGCTGCCGCCGCCAGGGAAGAAGAGGGAAAAAGGGAAGAGAAGAGGAGGGTGCCGTCATCCGCTGGAGATCGTCGTCGTTATCGCGTCGCCGTCGTCGTGCCGCCGGAGGACCTTGCGCCGTCTACTTCGTCTACACGTCGCCATCATCCCTTGATCTTCGAAGCCATCGCATCTACGGTAGGATTTGTTTCCGATGCGAATTTTAGCGGACATATTGAATCTAATAGACGTAGTTTGATCGTAGTTGCACCATTTTTTATTTTCAGCAGCATTAATCCACTCTAAAACCTCCGTAAACTCATATGGAAACGTATTAACTAGTTGCATCTAATTAATAAATAACCATAGTTAATTAATGATTGATCTTTGCATGCATGCATATCATCACATGTTGATTAATGTGTGTGCATCATATTGATTTGTATGTATTTTCTTGTATGTGTGATCACGAGTAGAGGGAAGTACTCAAGAGATCGTGTACGAGGACTTTCAGAATCAAGACTTCGAAGCGCTTGAGCAACCCTATCCGCCGGAGCAAGGCAAGTGTCCTCGAAGCATATTGATCTTGTTTTTAAAATAAATGTTTTGTTTGCAAAACAGCATGCTTGTGTCAAATCTGATGGGAACCCTATGATAGGAAGTTTACTAGCGTTGCTTGACCACCCTTGTCACCTGGAATATATGGTAGAGAGTCAGGAAGGGCTTTTACCTTTTTGCTTCGCTTAATCAACTGGGATGGGAACAACTATATCATTCAATTTAATTATGCATGGATGAGATTATGGTTAACATGAACTGGTTAATATGACATGGTAATGGGTGATCTAAGCAAGCCTGGTATGTGGATGGGTTGGATGTTATGGTGGTTTGCTTGCTTTAGATCTAAGGACCGGTTCATGCGAGAATAAGCCAGGACTACAGTGCCACCACGAGGCCAAGTATGGGTGCGGCGTAGCTGATTAGTTAGGGCTTTGCTAGTGCTGTTTGGACCATTCTGGATGCTCGGGGAAGGGGTAGTCGAATTGGGTTTGTTGATGATTGGTGGGACTACCCTGGGATCCGAATGGCTCAAGAGGGGGCCCTTGGTTGAAGATGTGCTCAGTGGGAGACATCGCCACCGGTGAAACCTCAGTGGGGTCTAAATAGGCTAGTAATCCCTTTGTAAAGGCTATTTTGTGATCTCTTGGCCATACACCAAAGGAAGTGTAATTGGCATAAGGGAGGTTCTTTAGTCGCCGACGGGTGATGAAATCACAAACATATGGGTAAAGAGGTACAAACTCTGCAGAGTGTTAAATAAAACTATCATGATAGCCGTGCTCCCGGTTATGAGTGCCTGGATGACCTACATGATTAGAGGGAAATTGGGATTTGGGATGGTTATGGTTTGGTAATGGTTATGGTTGATATTATGGTTATGGTTATGGTTATGGTTATGGTTATGATTATGGGATGGAATCATGGTTTATGACATTGATTATGGTTATTGGCAATGGTAAATTATGGACTGGTATTATGATGGTTACATGGTTTATGATGGGTTTACTTCACATAAATATGATTCATTGCTTTTCCAAATGGTTTTACTGTACTTTTCAGCACTTAGCCATTATTATTGTCGTCATTTGAATCAGCCACATGTCATACTTTCCACACTTGCTGAGTACGACATGTACTCACTCTTGCAACCCCCCCCCCCCCCCCAACAGTTGCAGGTCAGAATTGTGAGTTTAATGGCGATAATGCGGAGTTCTAGGCCGTGTCTACCGTCAGCTTTGCCTATGGTGTTGCATGGAGTTGCGCTATCCCTTATGCTTATTTTGCTTAGTTGATTAATTAGTTTATTTCCGCTGCATTAGTTGAACTTGTCATTAATACTCATTAGAGCTTGTATTCGAGGATAATATGGTTTGTGTAATAAAATTTGATAATTAATCTTGTTCTGTGGTAATTTTCTGTATACTCTTTTGTGATTGCACTCGTGTATGTGTGTTGAACATCCTGGGCACACATATGCGTTAGCTTGGTTCGAATTTCGGAATCGGGCGTCACGTTGCGTGGACGTTCACGCAACGTGATGCCAATTGCCAGCTGAGGGACGAAGCTCTGAAGACCCTGCTAAATAAATTCTAGTGCAAATCCATCCCACTCGACTCCCTGACGCCCCCCGAGGCCTTCCCGCCTTTGAACCGAGTTCTCGAGTTCAGTCGGGAGCTCCGGAAGACGATGCCAACGCTAGACGAGATTGGGGTTGTGAAGAGGCAGGCTCCCATCACGATCACAGTTCCTGGGGTCACTGGGGAGCCAGCACCTGTTGCCCCAAGCCAGGGGGTGAAACTGTTAGTTCCGGAAAGGGCAAGGTGCCGGCGAAGCCCTCCACCCGGAAGAGGAAACTAGTGCGGAGCGACGGAAGCCATGTCGGGTCCCTGGCGGCAGGACCACCTCTGGCTCAAGAACCTCCAAAGGGCGCCAACTCCGGAGGGCCACCTCTCACCTTTGTGCAAGTGTGGAGCCAAGCTCTGGAGGTCCCTCCCAGTCGGGGGGCGCCTCGGTCAAGAAGACCCAAGCACAGGCCCCTGAGGGGTCGGGAGCCCCGACCACATCGACTCCATTGGGCTCCGGCTCTAGCCCCGCTCCAAAGCGGCTTTGCTTCCGCGGTACCTAGGGCTTCCCAAGGTAAATGACTATGCTCTTACCTTGGTCTCTGTTCGGGTTAAGATCACTCTTCAAATGTTTCCATCTCTAGTGTACAAGGCTTCCAAGAAGGGAGGGGAGGCTGCCACTTTTGCGGTAGTGTAGAGGGCTGAGCAGGCAGATGCTTCAGCTTCGGCCCCCACACCTGCTCCGGCAAACCTAGAGGCTCCGGGTGACGTAAGGACAGTGCCAACTTCAGATATAGCCGCGCCGGCAACCAGTACCCCGGCCCCCGACACCGAGATGGCTGGAGTTCCGGCTCTGGCACCAGTACCTACTGAAGCTTCGACAGAGATGCCAGGTGCCAATGCAGTTCTGGTGTGTGCTCTGGTGTCGACGGAGATTCTACCCCCCGCGCCGGAAGCTCCTGAAGGGTCGACCCCCACACCGTCTTCAGAAAAGGTTCTAGTACCCCCGTCGGATGTGGCTGATGTGCCAGCCCCCACACCGGTTGCGGGAGCGATTCTGGCTCTTGAGCCGGAAGAAGGTGAAGAACCGGCCCCCTCACCGGGTACAGCGGAGGCCTTGGTGGTCGGTCCGGTGGTGGTTGTTGAAGCTCCTGCCCCAGTGCCGGAGGTGGTTGAGGCTCTGGTGCCTCAGCCAATGGCGTCTAGCGCGCCTGCATCCGGGCTGCAAGTTACGGAGGCTCCGATTGGGCGTCCTGCCTCTACCCCAGCGGAGACTAGTCCAGAGGCATCCGTGGCCATACCGGAGGGCCCGACGAAGAATGGCGCTGTTCGGGCCAAACCTCCTCTATGCGCCGCTGGGGCCGCGGGGTCTCTAGAGGACACCCCAGGTGCCTCAAGCCCGCGGGGGCCCCCGCTTGTGAAGTGGGGCCCCTTTCTGATGACAGCGGACATCCTAGAGGAGATGGAGGAGGAGGTGCCCCCATCAGGCCCAGCGCCCATTCCCCTGAAGCTATCCATCGACAACACTTGCTCTAGTCTGTAGCAGGTCGCACTGTCCTTTGAGCATGATCGCAAGGCCTTGGAAGAAGAGCACATCGCCCTTGGACGCTGGCGTGACAGGATTTACAACCAAACTAAGCGGACGCAGTCGAGGCTCTGTCGACGCGAGGACTGGATCAAGAGGGAGAAGGCTCGACTGCTCGAGCAGGGTGAACTGCTCAGCGGGAGGGAGGCCTCCCTCAAGGCTCTCGATGCGAGAATTCAGAAGATATATGAGGATGCTATGGAAAGCCACAAGGCTGTAGACAAGCGGCAAGAAGGTCTGTATGCCTGGCATGAGACTCTCCAGAGGCGTCGTTAGGAGCTTGATGGGAGGGAGGCCGAACTTTATGAGGTGCAAAAGGGTTTGGGCTAGAAGCAGGAGGAGCTCTCCCAGAAGTTATCACTGGGTTAACAGAGCTTGGCGAACCCCGTAAGAAATTTGATGTGGAATTCCAGCTCGAGATAGACAGACTCTGGCAAAAGGGACAAGACCTCAACAAGAGAGAGGTCGATGTCTCCACCACGGAGGATAAAGTGCGGGGCCAGAAGGAAGACCTGGCGGAGCGGTGGAACTGCATCCACCTTAAGGAGTCGGAGCTTGCTGATCGCGAACGACAACTAGCCAAGAGCATTCAGCAACACGGCAAAGAGGCTGAGCGCCTTTCCGAAGAGGGTGCACAGCTCGCGACCACCAAGAGGTTATTGGAGGAATTGCAGGGCTCGAGAGCGGTTGAGTCCCAGTGGGTGTGGGACTTTCTAAGGCGAGCCGATGGAGCACTGGCGTCGCTTGGCTTCAGCCCAGTACGTCCGGCTAACCCAACACCAGAGCTGGACAAAGCGTTGGTAGCCCTTAGCTCCACTGGTGGCAAGCTCGACACGATGGGTGACATCATTGTGGACCAGCAGGAAACAGAGAGAAGGTACTTGGTCAAGACCGTCGCCGAGTACGTGCTGGCATGTTATCGGAGCCGGGATCCTTACTTTCCTCTGGGCCCAGTGATTGAAGGGACCGTCGAGGAAGGGTTGGATGCCACCAGGGCAAGTGTTTAGGAGGCTGCTCAAGCCGTCGCCTCAGCTATTCGTAGGACCTAGGCCTTTCCTTTTTTGCTCCCGCCTGTACATCTCCAATTTTGTAATGAAATCCTTCAACTTTGTAATATGATCTTTCAATGGATGAGGTCCTCCTGATTTTTGTCTTTGATATCTTGTGCCTTGCCCCCTGGTAGATGTACATAATTTTTGATTGCGTACATGTACCAATTAGCACTCACACTTGCTTCGAGGACGTCAACGCCGGGCCCCCTGGCGGAGCTTGGGAGCTTAGGAGCTCCGGCGACACCCATTGTCCATGTAGGAGATGTCAACGTCGGGCCCCCTAAGGTCGTCGGATCTTAGGAGCTCTGGCGACGCCCATTGTCAACGTAGAACGTCGACGTCGGGCCCCCTTGGGTTGTCGGAGCCTAGGAGCTTTGACGCCCATTGTCAACGTATAACATCAACGATGGCTCCCCTGGGATTCTCGGAGCTTAGGAGCTCCGGCGATGCCTATTGTTAATCGTAGAACGTCGACGCCGGGCGCCTTAGGGTTGTCGGAGCCTAGGAGCTCCGACGACACCCATCGTCAATGTAGCGGACGTCGATGTCAGGCCCCCAAGCCTACTTTCGATGAGACAACCGTCCATCAACGGTAGTACGCGGGTGGCTTTACCAGCATCACAACCTTAACAGCCTGCACACATGATAGATAAAAAGTAATTCTGCTCTCCAGTCACTCTTCTCCCACACTCTATTAGTGCCATTTGTCTTATAATCCTATGCTGACGCGGGGAACTTGAGTAACTCAATGCCTCTACACCCAGAACTCGATACCCACCGTGGGCAGGGAGTGGGTTTGAAGGCTCCATATACATAACAAGTACCTCAAGTAACCCCACCAGCAATCGGACAACAAAACTCCCACTATTTACAAAGACGAGGGAAAATCTGATTGCACCCACGCTAGGTGATGAGCTAAGGTGAACATACACCGATATTCACAAGAAATAAAGGTAATTTCAAATGAATAAAACACTTCAGGGTAGGGCAAACATTCTTTGATTATAGCTTTCATAGGAGAGAACAGACTTTATAGGAAGAACGACCCAGCCTGGGTGACAGGGAACTGAGTGTAGCTACTCAGGGTACTAGACCATGCCAAGTAAGGCGTACACCCGGAGCTCACCTCCCTGACCTTGGTTAACACAAGTGTTGTCTCTAGACACTATGCTTCCTTTATAACGAAAGAAAAATGTCCTACCGCTGGACTATGGATAAAACTTATGGAGGTGTTCGATATTCTATGGGTTGGGCACTCGTTCTCCATCCTCCGTAGCTAGGTGAACGCACCCGGGGCGACATACTTCTGTTACCTGGAAGGGCCCCTCCCAGCCGGGGGAGAGCTTATTTGCCCCTTCGCGGGAGAGTATATGTCGCAGCACCAGGTCGTTTACCTTCAGCTCCCTACTGCGCATGGTTCACTGACGATAGCGCCGGAGCTCTTGCCTATGCCGTGCGTTTTGGAGGGCTGCTCATATTCATCCCTCGTCGATGAGGTTAATGTCTTCACACCTGAGCTGGTCCTACATGGCTTCGTCATACCTCCGGACACGGGGGGAGCCCATGGTGATCTCTAAGGGAAGGACGACCTTTGCCCCAAACACCAAGAAGTAGGGCGTTTCTCCCGTAGCCCAGCTGGTTGATGTCCGGCTAGCCCACATCACATACGGCAGCTCATCCACCCAATTTGCACCATGCCTCTCAAGGTTTAAGTATGTACGAGTCTTGAGGCCCTTGAGAATCTCCGCGTTTGCCCTCTCTACTTGTCCGTTGCTCTCAGGGCGAGCAACAGAGGCATAACAAATTTGGATCCCAAGGTCTTCGCAGTATTCTTGGAACGATCCACTCGTGAACTGGGTCCCGTTATCGGTGATGATCCTGTTCGGGACCCCGAACCTGCAGACGATCGACTTGATGAACTTCACTGCCGACTGCTTGTTAATGGTGACAACTGGGGTGGCTTCTGGCCACTTGGTGAACTTGTCTGCGGCGACATAGAGGTATCGGAGTCCTCTGGTGGCTCTAGGGAAAGGTCCCAGGATGTCCAACCCCCACACGACGAATGGCCACGAGGGGGGTCATCTGCAGCGCTTGAGCTGGTGTGTGGATCTGCTTGGCATGGAACTGGCACGCCTTGCATCTCTTGACCATCTCAACGGCATCCTGGAGTGTTGTTGGCCAGTAGAAGCCGTGCCGAAAGGCTTTGCCGACCAGCATGTGGGACGATGTGTGGTTCCCGCACTCACCTCCATGGATTTCTACAAGCAAGTCGCAGCCTTCCTCTCGGGTAATGCATCGCAGTAGGATGCCATTGGCGCCACGCCAGTAGAGACCCCCCTCCACCAGCGTGTATCTCTTAGCCAACTGCACAATCCGTTTTGCCAGGGCTTGTTCTTCAGGAAGTAAATTATCTTTCAAGTAGTCTCGGACCTCTGAGATCCATGCATAGGGACCTCCTTGAGCCTCTGGGTCTTAGGCGCCCGACTGCACGGAGCTGCCGGTGGCGCATAAGAACCTTGGCGGTCATCATGGTTGCAGGACCATCGGGATTGCCAGCTTTGAGGTGCTAGGTTCACCCCCTTCACCCGGTTCTGCAGCTCAGGCGGTTGGTCGCGATATCGTCCTTGCAAAGACTCCTTCGGGCACTGGGCCTCTGTGGAGGCCTTTGTTGACAGGTCGTCTGCGGCTGAGATGTTAGCTCAGGGCACATGGCTGAAAGTGCATCTAGGACTCCCTTGTGGGTTTTGGATGATTTATGACAAGCAATTGGAATCCTAACCTCTTTGTTGAGATGAGTGCAGGATTTTAATAGAAAAATGAGCAAAGTGCCAAAAAGAAGGAAGAATGAGGAGCAAGGTGGAAATGAGCTCAAGGAAGAAGAATAGTAGATCATTGTGTATGGAGTGTGTTAAGAAAACACATCCCAAGAGCTCAATCAAAGTTAAACACACACATTGCACAAAGTTACACAGGACCAGACTAGTCCGACTAACACCGGACTAGTCCGATATCCTTTCTGCACAAAATCGGACAAGTCCGATATCCATCGGACTAGTCCGATATCCTCTCTGACTAGAATTGGACTAGTCCTCCCCAGTGTGGACTAGTCCTCAAAACACTTCACAAGTCACACAAAATCGGACAAGTCCGATCACAACCGGACTAGTCCGATATTCTCTCTGATCCATATCGGACAAGTCTGATATTTGCACGGACTAGTTCGAAATACCATCTGAACTAAATCGGACAAGTCCTCCAAGTGCGGACTTGTCATCCTATACACTTAGGGTTTCACATGTCCGGACAAGTCCGATGACCATCGGACTAGTCCGAAGATTTCCAGTAGCAAAATCAGACAAGTCCGCTCCTAGGTGACCACCACGGACTAGTCCGATCTTTCTGAACCCTAACGGTCACTTTTAGAAACCCATATAAATAGAGTTGTACGGCCATATTTTACACTCTCTCGAACCCTAGCGCCGTCACACCTCCCAAGAGCCTCAAAAACCACATATCTCCACAAAAATAAGTGCTATAAAGATCAATCCCTTGGGGATTCACCCTAGTTCATTGGAGAGACACGTTCAACACCACATTGAGCTCTTGGTTTGATTCTCTAACACACTCCTGCGATTTAATTGTAATATTTTGAGTGTTTTCTTGGTGGTATTTTGTATTGTAATACAAGGGAGCTCTCAACGTGCAAGAAAGCCCCTTGAATTCGGTTATTCACCCCTTTGAGATAACTGGAAGAGGATTGGCCTTCGTGGCGATCCGACGAGGGTAGGGTTGGAGAAGACCCAGTCCTTTTGTGGACTCCTCAACGTGGATGTAGGTTGCCTATGTGGGAACTGAACCACGGGATAAATCGCTTGTGTTCTCTTTTGTGTTCATTGCCCTTACTTCATATCAATCTAAGGTTACAATTGATCTTGATTACTTTACATTGAAATATCAAGTATAAGACTGAATTGTGATATAACCTGATTCATAACCTTGTAACACTTTGTTTAATCGTATATTTCCGCTGCATATATTGAAGAATAAAGTCAATCGATCAAACCTAATCAGTCTAGTCCGTATACACCTGACTAGTCTGCACTTTACCGGACTAGTCCGATTTCTCTGGTTTTGAACTGGTTGTTAAGTATTGTAGGATCCAACAATATTCAAAAAGGCCTATTCACCCCCCTCTAGGCTACATTCAATTGGTATCATAGCATGTTCTTCAAGAAAGAGACTAATCGCTCGAAGGAGATCATGTCGGACATGAAGGACACCCACAAGAGCAACAACCAAGAGAAGGTTGATGATGAAAAGAACCTCAAGGTGGAGAAGCTCCTCGAAGCCATTCAAGACTTCAAGGATGACGATGAGGAGACGCTGGATCTAAAGGCACTCCTAAGAAAGAAGACACTTTCCAAAGGGAAAGTAAAAGTTGAAGAGAAGAAGAAGGGGAGTAGTCACATCGACTACTCTCGATATCCTTTTAACTATGATCGTCTCAATTCTAATAGCAATCATTATTTATCTATCCCACTTGGAAAAACCCCACACTTCGATGGAAGTGATTACTCAATGTAGAAGCAAAATATGAAAATGCATCTAATTTCCCTCAATCCATGTTTGTGGCATATTGTGTGCACAGGGATAGATAATCCCGGACGACGACGAAGAGCTCACCCCCAGCCAGGAGCAGGCAATTCACTGAAATGCTCAAGTTGCGGCCGTAATTACCTCTTCACTCAGTCGGGACGAGTTCATCAAGGTGGATGGACTCGAAATTGCAAAGGAGATATGGGACACACTACAAACTGCACATGAAGGTGACCGACATGTGCGTGAAGCAAAAATTGAGATGATTGAAGGCGAGTTAGGAAGATTTGCAATTGAAAAAGACAAGTCACTCCAAGACATGTACAATCGATTGAAGACAATCGTCAACAAGGTCAGATCATACGGAAGTAAGAAGTGGAATGACCACGAGGTGGTAAAGCTCATCCTTAGAGGCTTTATTCCTCGCAACGTCAAACTATGCTCCATGATCAGAGAAAGCCCCAGATACAAAAGGTTGACTCCGAATGAACTGTTTGGAAAGATCATCAACATCGAGATGATGGAAAAACAAGTAAAACATGTCAAGGAGATTGCCGACCTCACCTCGGCAAAGAAGAAAGGGGTTGCTTTGAAATCCACTCTCAAGCCCCTATCCAAAGAAGCTAGAGAAGCACAACTGGAGGAAGATAGTGACGACGAGAGCAGTGAATTGGATGAAGAAGATATGATATTGTTCATGAAGAAATTCAAGAGAATAATGAAAAAGAGACAAGGTACAAAGTCAAGCGAAGGAAAGTACAAGGAAAGAACGAAGCCAAATTTGAGGCGGGCATGCTATAATTGTGGTGAATACAACCACTTTATAGTTGATTGCCCATATGAGGAGAACAAGAAGAAGACCAAAGAGGCCAAGGCTCAACCCAAGAAATTTTTCAAGAAGAAGAAACAAGCCGAACAAGCGCACATTGGGAAAGAGTGGGACTCAAACGATGAGTCCTCATCGTCCGAAGAAGAAGAGATGGCTAGCATAGCCATCGAGAAGACATCCAAGAAGTCTATCTTTTCCCCACACTTGGCGCATGGAAGGGAGATGACACTTGCCTTATGGCAAAGGAAGGTAAACGCAAGGTAACCATTAAACCCCCTTTCGTGCATTCCTATTCTAGCAATGATGAACTCAATAGTGATAATGAGGACATGCTTATTGGACTAGATAGGAAAACAACTACTAAAATGAAATTTTTGCTTGATCAACTTGTTGAGAGGAGAGGTTAATACATCGTCAAGAGGACATGATCATCTTCCAAAAGGAGGAATATGTCGAACTTGAAAAACTTCTAGAACTTGAAAAGGAACGAAGCAAATCACTAGAGCTTGAGTTAGCTTCAAGCAAGAAAACTTGCTTGGAGCTAACTGACTCAAATGCCACAATCAAGGACCAACTTGCTGACCTGATCAAGGTTAACAAGATCCTTGAAGTGCAGGTTGAGTCACTCAAGCTGAGTGAACCTTCCTCCTCTTCAAGTTCACCTTCTCAACTAACTAAAACTGATTTTTCTCATGCTTGCACATGTAAGAAAAGTGACACCAGTTTGAAGGATAAGCCAACTTCTACAAAGGAAAAACATCCTGCCCAAAGTGGCATATTTGACAAGGAGAAGATCAAATATGCACGTAGTGCATACTTGGTCAAAAGACCTCCAAATGTCAAATATGGCATTGGTTATTCTTATGGTGAAAAGTAACATGCTAGAAGCTATAAGAATAACAAGGAGAGGATTACCTTTGTAAAAGGAAGGCTCTCTCAAATTGGAAAGTCACAGATTAAGACTGTAACTGCAAAGGTACACTGGACTAGTCCGGTCGGTGTCCAGACAAGTCCGGTCCTCCGGACAAGTCCGACCCCCCAGACTAGTCCTGTACATAAACAATAACAGCTATTGTTTAAAACTTTTGATGCCTCCTATGTGTTAATGAGAAACAATTTTGGCAAGGTTTATGCTCATTATGTTGGGCCATGCCATGAGAACACCAAGTCTCATGTGTGGGTGCCCAAATGCATTGTAAATAACCTCCAAGGACCCAAGCAAGCTTGGGTACCTAAAACCAGGACATGATTTGGTTTTGCAGGCCTATTCCTCCGGTGGATCTAAATGGGTGCTAGACAGTGGCTGCACCAATCATATGACCGGGGAAAGAAGAATGTTCATGGAATATGAAAATAATGAGGACCCAAACGAGGGAATCTACTTTGGAGATAATAGTCAAAGAAGGGTGCTCGGCACCGATAAAATTGCAATATCCTCTAAACACACATTTTCTCATGTTTTACATGTTGAATCCTTAGATTATAACCTGCTGTCGATATCTCAATTATGCAACAAAGGTTA
This sequence comes from Tuctoria greenei, assembly GCA_036927565.1. Lineage (NCBI taxonomy): Eukaryota > Viridiplantae > Streptophyta > Magnoliopsida > Poales > Poaceae > Tuctoria > Tuctoria greenei. The sequence goes on along the minus strand of JAYESD010000001.1, from coordinate 8,681,192 downwards.
TAATTGCTTGTTCACTAACGAGGGTGTGACCTTTTCTAGGAGGAGTGATGGTTCCGTTGCATTAAAGGGTATGTTAAAGGGAAAGCTCTATCTTGTTGACTTCAACAAGGATAAAACTGAACTTGACACATGCTTGATTGCAAAGATCAATATGGGTTGGCTGTGGCATAGACGGCTAGCGCATGTTGGTATGAGGAACCTTCAAAAACTCCTCAAAGGCGATCACATCCGAGGTTTAAAGGATGTTGTATTTAAGAAAGACAGGCCATATAGTGTGTGCCAAGCTGGGAAGCAAGATGGAGCACCTCACCCCATCAAAAGCGTTATGACTACAACAAGACCACTCGAGCTACTACACATGGACTTGTTTGGTCCAATAGCCTACATAAGCGTTGGCGGTAACAAATATGGTTTAGTTGTCGTTGATGATTTTTCTCGCTTCACTTGGGTTTTCTTTTTGCATGATAAGTCAGAGACACAAGGAACACTCAAGAAGTTCTTCAAGCGAGCACAAAACGAATTCTCATTGACAATCAAGAATACTCGAAGCGACAACAGCACGGAGTTCAAGAACACGCAAGTGGAGGAGTACCTTGATGAAGAAGGCATAAAGCACGAATTTTCAGCGTCGTACTCCCCACAACAAAACGGAGTCGCCGAAAGAAAGAATCGAACACTCATAGAGATGGCGAGAACAATGCTCGATGAGTACAAGACATCGAATCGATTTTGGGCGGAGGTGATTAACACCGCTTGCCACGCCGTAAATCGACTCTATCTTCATCGACTACTCAAGAAGACATCATATGAGCTACTCACCGGTAACAAACCAAATATTTCATATTTTCGAGTTTTTGGTTCTCCATGCTATATCTTGAACAAGAAGCCTAGGAGTTCAAAGTTCACTTCAAAGTCTGATGAAGGTTTCTTGCTTGGTTATGATTTGAACACTTATGCCTATCGTGTTTTCAACAAGACCTCCGAACTTGTTGAAGTAGCACGTGACGTAGTGTTTGATGAGACTAATGGCTCCCAAAAGGAGCAAGTTGATCCATGTGAACTAGGTAAAGAAGAAGCTCCTTATCAAGCACTGAAGAGAATGATTCTAGGTGAGGTTCGACCACAAGAGACACCTCCACATGTACATGAGGAAGATGAACCACAAGAGGAGACCAACGATCAAGGGGGAGCTTCAACACAAGATCAACCACAAGAATACGAAGATAATCAACTAGTCAACAAAGGCAATCACTTAGGGGGAGAAGAAGATGATCGTGAACATACAACTCCTCAAGTGCCACACCCAAGAGTACACCAATGCGTCCAAAGGGATCACCCAATCGACAATATCATCGGCGACATCCAAAAGGGAGTATCCACTAGATCTTGCATAACTAACTTTTGTGAACACTATTTGTTTGTATCCTTTTTGGAACCACGCAGGGTTGAAGATGCATTGAAAGATCCAGACTGGGTGGTGGTAATGCAAGAAGAATTGAACAACTTCAAGAGGAACAAGGTATGGGAACTTGTGGCAAGACCCAATGCAAACATCGTCGGCACCAAGTGGGTCTTCCGCAACAAACAAGATGAACACGGGGTGGTGACAAGAAACAAGGCAAGACTTGTGGCCAAAGGGTATTCACAAGTCGAAGGTTTGGATTTCGATGAGACCTTTGCTCCAATAGCTAGGCTTGAATCTATTAGGATATTAATTGCATATGCTACTCACCATAATTTCAAGCTGTATCAAATGGATGTGAAAAGCGCCTTCCTCAACAGACCAATCAAGGAAGAGGTGTACGTGGAGCAACCACCTGGGTTTGAAGACGAAGAGTTCCCCGACCACATATTCAAATTGCGTAAGGCTCTCTACGGCCTCAAACAAGCTCCTAGAGCTTGGTATGAGTGTCTTACAGATTTCTTAATTGAAAATGGCTTTAAGATTGGCAAAGTAGATTATACACTATTTACGAAAAATTTTGATAATGATCTTTTTATTTGTCAAATTTATGTTGACGATATAATCTTTGGGTCAACTAACCAGTCTTTTTGTGAAGAATTTAGTAAAATCATGACAGACAGGTTTGAAATGTCAATGATGGGAGAATTAAAGTACTTCTTGAGATTCCAAGTGCGGCAACAGAAGGAAGGGATGTTCCTAAGCCAAACCAAGTGCACGCAGGACATACTCAAGAAGTTTGGCATGTACAAGGCGAATCCCATAAAAAACCCCGTGGCAACGAATGGCCACCTAGATCTCAATGAAGATGGACCTAGCGTCGACCAAAAGGTATATCGCTCCATGATTGGATCTCTACTCTATTTATGTGCATCTAGGCCAGATATTATGTTGAGTGTATAGTTGTGTGCAAGATTTCAAGCCAATCCTAAGGAATGTCACTTGACAGCCGTAAAAAGGATCTTGAGATATTTAGTTCATACACCCAACCTTGGTCTTTGGTACCCAAAAGGCTCAAAATTCAATCTCATTGGTACTCCGATGCAGATTATGTCGGGTGCAAAGTAGATAGAAAAAGCACTTCTGGTACATGCCAATTCCTAGGGAGATTCTTAGTTTCTTGGTCCTCCAAGAAACAAAATTCCATTGCTTTATCCACAGCCAAAGCGGAGAATGTTGCAGCCGGGAGTTGTTGTGCACAACTCCTTTGGATGCGACAAACTCTAAGGGACTATGGTTACAATATGAACCATATTTCACTCCTTTGTGACAATGAGAGTGCCATTAAAATTGCCCAAAACCCAGTTGAGCACTCAAGAACTAAACACATAGACATAAGACATCATTTTTTGAGAGATCATGTCATGAAAGGAGACATAGCCATTTCACATGTCAACACTCAAAAGCAATTGGCCGACATATTCACCAAGCCACTTGATGAAAAGCGTTTTTGTGAACTCCAAAATGAACTAAATATCCTTGATGCTCAGAGTGTGGCTTGAAATGTTGCATACCTGCATGAATTCTTCAAAATATGTTGATTGGATTGTGAAAATCATCTCTCTCTCATTTTTCTCCGAAAAACTATGTCAATTACTAGATCTTGGTGAATTATAATCATTGCTTGATTGTTGTATGCTTACTGATCATGTTCATTAAGATTATTTGATTTATTTTGCCTCTCTATTTTCTACATATGTACCTTCAAATATATATGAATGGGCTAAGCAATTCTTGCCTGGTGACCACGGACTAGTCCGTGGTTGCCCGGACTAGTCCGCCCATGCGGACTGGTCCGCAAAGTGCCGGTTAGGTCGGACTAGTCCGATATAGCCCCTGGAAAAGTTCGAACTAGTCCGATCATCTCCGGACTTGTCCGATTTTTTGTGTCCATAACCCTAGCTGCCGCCAAACCTTAATTTCTTCACCTCCACTCTTGCCTAACGCGCTCTCTCTCTTCGTGCTCGAGCTCCCAAGGCGACTTCTTGCTCCCTCCACCAAAAACCTTCGCGTTTGTGCGGAAATCAAGCTTGTCCACTTGAGGATTGAAGCTAGCAGACTTGTCCGGCCTTCAACACCCTCATCTTCAAGTTTCAAACAATTTTTTCGGTAATTTTTTCTCAAACCCTAGAATTCTCAAATTTCTTCATTGTTGATCAAATAGCCTAGCATATTTCACTATATACATTCCCCCTTGATGTATTACGTGTATGCTACACTTGTTGTGCATTAGGAATCAACTTTTGTATATTCCCTTAGGTTTTTGAAGATGAAAACCGGACTAGTCCGGTCCATGCACGGACAAGTCCGATTCCCCGGACTAGTTCGTGCCTGTGCACCGGACAAGTCCGATGTTTCTGAACTCAAAACCTAATTCTTCAATTCCTCAATGCCATTCCTTGCTATCCTTTCACACCTATGCCTTGTATGATTCATTATCATTCATGCCACTCATTCTCAGGTCATGTTGAGCTCCGGCAATGATGTCTCCGACTTTGAGGCCGAGATGGACCATGAGGTGGCACCTCGGACCTCGACGAGTCTTGGCAAGAAGCGTCAAGAAAGACCATCCGAGCCAGCTCAGTATCCTCCACAGGCTCGGAGGAAAGTGCTAGCTAAGAAGCCATCCTCCAAGGTGCCTGCTTCTAGGGATACCACCTGCGGTGGCCCTAGCACGGCAAGTGCCCGCCTAGCAAAAGGCAAGAGCAAAGGAACAGCAACAGGCCCGGTTGGCCCGTTGAAACTCCATGCTCCAAGGGAAGGGGTCCGGGACCCCAATGAAGAGAAGTTCAACGGGAAGGGCAGTGACTCGGCGGCAAAATTCAGAAGCATCGATTGGTATGGCCGACCAAAGCAAGCTTCTAATGGAAGATTCTGGTGCAACTTCCATGCTGATTTCTACAGATCGGTGTATCTCCCAATGAAGACACCAGTTGTGCGTAGTCAGTGGATTGACTGGGCACATTTTGAGAAGAAGGGCTGCTCATCGTTCACTGATGTAGTGAGAGCCATTGAGAAACATGGACTGAGAGATCTTTTTGCTTTCAGAAATAACTGGAATGATGAAGTGATTGCGCAGTTCTTTGCGACCTGTCACTTCTCTAGTGAAGATGAGGAGAGTGTCACTTGGATGACCCATGGATCCAAGTACAGCATTACTCAAGAAGATTTTGCTAATCTGCTTCACCTTGACACCACAAGATCTGATTGCTTGGTCATACACAACATTGGTGTCATTGACAAGGATAGGATGAAGTTCCTATATGAGCCAAACTCAAAGTTCAACCCTCCTTCCGCCAAAAATATGAAGCCATTCTTTGTGGTGCTGAACAGAGTTTTGAGGAAGACAATAGCTCCCAAGAATGGAGATGTTGGGAGGGTGCAAGGATACCTCAGGACTCTGATGAGGGTAATAAGCAAGGACCGCCCATTTGATGTGGCAGAATACATTTGGAACGACATGCTGAACATATCTTGCACTCCCAACAGGTCTTGCGGATATGCTCCTTATCTAATGTTTGTGATTGAAAAAGTCACCGGGATTGAGTTTGTGAAAGATGTGGAGCATCTCCCTTTGAGGCCTCAAATGCCTCAAAAGCCGAGTGTGCAGGCTGCTCCCTCGCCGGCCTCCAGTCCTGAGGCACTGACAAGATCAAGAGAAGATGCTAGGGCTGCCCCTGCTTCTAGTGCAGCCCCTCAAAAAGGTTCAGCAGTGGTATCCTCAAATATCTGGCTGCAATCTTTGCCTCCTGCAAAAGGCCGAAGTGAAGGCCCATAAGCTCAACAAGAAAAGAAAGGAGGACATGAATTATAAAAAGGCAAATGTGAAGCAAATTTGTCAGAAACTGGAGATTAATCCAATTGGGTCTCCAACAATCTCTGAAGACTCAAATTCTGATTTCACCGAGCTCGGACCCTTGACCCCCTCCGAGCTTGCCTACTTTGGCGTTGGGGGCTGGAGTAGCACCGCACCTCCTCCTCCTCCTCCTCATCAAGCTGAAGATGAAGATGATGAAGACGACGATGAGAGGACTGTCAGCGAAGAGTGAAGACCTTAGGACCCTCCTCTTCCTCTTTTTGGTGTCTTGATGCCAAAGGGGGAGAGATTGAGGGGGGGTCTTAGTTCTAGCTGTAGTTTGCAAGGAGAGAGCTCTATGCTATGTTTTTAACTCTTTTGTGGCTTGTAAAATTTTAACAATGATCTTAAGTTAATTATGGTTCTGTGATGTAATGATTTGATCTTTTGAGTAGTATTTATGAAAACTGTGATTTTGCTCTACAATGACATATATGCTTGCTATTGGGTGATTTATGTCAATTATGTCATTCTCAATATTTCAGTGCACTTAGTTATGCATCCCACCATAAAGAATGCACATATGGACTATGCTTTCACTACTTGATGTATTTTGGACTCATATGTGCATACTTTATGAAAATCTCAATTTTTATCATATTTTGTGAAATCTCAATTGGTTGTCATCAATCACCAAAAAGGCGGAGATTGAGAGTGCATCTAGGACTCCCTTGTGGGTTTTGGATGATTTATGACAAGCAATTGGGATCCTAACCTCTTTGTTGAGATGAGTGCAGGATTTTAATAGAAAAATGAGCAAAATGCCAAAAAGAAGGAAGAATGGGGAGCAAGGTGGAAATGAGCTCAAGGAAGAAGAATAGTAGATCATTGTGTATGGAGTGTGTTAAGAAAACACATCCCAAGAGCTCAATCAAAGTTAAACACACACATTGCACAAAGTTACACAGGACCGAACTAGTCCGACTAACACCGGACTAGTCCGATATCCTTTCTGCACAAAATTGGACAAGTCCGATATCCATCGGACTAGTCCGATATCCTCTCTGACTAGAATCGGGCTAGTCCTCCCCAGTGCGGACTAGTCCTCAAAACACTTCACAAGTCACACAAAATCGAAGTACGATCACAACCGGACTAGTCCGATATTCTCTCTGATCCATATCGGACAAGTTCGATATTTGCACGGACTAGTCCGAAATACCCTCTAAACTAAATCGGACAAGTCCTCCAAGTGCGGACTTGTCATCCTATACACTTAGGGTTTCACATGTCCGGACAAGTCCGATGACCATCGGACTAGTCCGAAGATTTCCAGTAGCAAAATCGGACAAGTCCGCTCCTAGCCAGACTAGTCCGATATTTCAGGACACTTAGGGTTTGCTACACACAGCACACCGGACTAGTCCGGTGACCACCACAGACTAGTCCGATCTTTCTAAACCCTAACGGTCACTTTTAGAAACCCATATAAATAGAGTTGTACGGCCATATTTTACGCTCTCTCGAACCCTAGCGTCGTCACACCTCCCAAGAGCCTCAAAAACCACATCTCTCCACGAAATTAAGTGCTACAAAGATCAATCCCTTGGGAATTCACCCTAGTTCATTGGAGAGACACGTTCAACACCACATTGAGCTCTTGGTTTGATTCTCTAACACACTCCTGTGATTTAATTGTAATCTTTTGAGTGTGTTCTTGGTGGTATTTTGTATTGTAATCCAAGGGAGCTCTCAACGTGTGAGAAAGCCCCTTGAATTCGGTTATTCACCCCTTTGAGATAAGTGGAAGAGGATTGGCCTTCGTGGCGATCCGATGAGGGTAGGGTTGGAGAAGACCCGGTTCTTTTGTGGACTCCTAAACGTGGATGTAGGTTGACTCTGTGGGAACCGAACCACGGGATAAATCACTTGTGTTCTCTTTTGTGTTCATTGCCCTTACTTCATATCAATCTAGGGTTACAATTAATCTTGATTACTTTACATTGAAATATCAAGTATAAGATTGAATTGTGATATAACATGATTCATAACCTTGTAACACTTTGTTTAGTCGTATATTTCCATTGCATATATTGAAGAATAAAGTCAATCGATCAAACCTAATCAGTCTAGTCCGTATACACCGGACTAGTCCGCACTTTACCGGACTAGTCCGATTTCTCTGGTTTTGAACTGGTTGTTAAGTGTTGCAGGATCCGACAATATTCAAAAAGGCCTATTCACCCTCCCTCTAGGCCACATTCAATGGCACAGATCCAAGACTTCGAAGTCTTTCTCCAGCTTCCTGACGTGCAGCAAGTATGCTGCCAGTTGGGGGTCATTGCAACTGCACTCTCCCTTGACCTGCTTGACAATTAGCTAGGAATCACCTTTGGCAAGGAGCTAGCAGACATTGAGCATCAACGCTGTCTTCAGCCCGAAGATAAGGGCTTCATATTCTGCCATGTTGTTGGTGGCCTTGAAGTCAAGATGCACCATATACTTGAACTGCTCCTCGGTCGGGGTAATGAGCATCACCCCGGCTCCGGCCCCCTGCTTCCATGCGGAACCATCGAAGTAAAGTGTACAGGGGGTCTCGGTGAAGACTGGTGCACTGGGCACTGTTTCTCCGCTGTCTGAGCCCTGTGGGTTGCTAGGTGATGGAGTCCACTCGGCCAAAAAATCAGCCAGTGCCTGACTCCTAACCGCGTGCCGAGAGAGGAATTCAAGCTCAAACTATGCTAGCTCTGCTACCCACTTGGCGATATTGTCGGTAGCGTTAGGTTGTGGAGCACCGTTCTCAGCGGAAAGGAGGTGACCACCAAGATCTTGTGGCTCTAGAAATAGTGTCAGAGCTTCCTCGATGCTATCAACACGGCATATAGCAGCTTGTGTATCTCCAGGTACCTTGTTTTCGCTTCATGGAGGACTTCGCTGATGTAGTAGACTGGCCGTTGAGTGGTCTGAACTCTGTCTGAGAGGTTCGATGCTCCTCGCAACGGGTCCAGGTCCCGGGGCTCTTGACCCCCAGGATCCGTGTCATCCTCCGGTGGTTCCCTAGCTTCCGGAGCTTCCCAGGGAGAGATCCATGGCATGGTCCGAGCTCTAAGGCTCAACGCTTGTGTCGTGAGTTCTTTTTGTGCATGTTGCTGTTGTGGTTTTGACCACTCTGCGACCAAGACCATGCTAACCTCTTCAGTTGTCGCAGTGATATACAGCAGCAAGGGCTCGCCGAGCTCCGGCGCCACCATAACGGGGAGGGACGTCAGGTGCCTTTTGAGCTCCTAGAATGCCATTTCCGCCTCCTCAATCCATGCAAAGGGACCTGCCTTCCGCAGATTCTTGACGAAGGGGAGCACTTGCTCTACCAATCTCGAGATGAACCGGCTAAGGGCCGCTAGGCACCCTGCGAGCTTCTCAGGATTAGATTTGATTCCATGTAAGAGACCAGGAAACCAAGCAGCTTCCCAGAAGAGACCCCGAAGACACACTTTTCGGGGTTAAGCATCATGCGCGTGATGCGCAACCTGCTGAAGACTTGTGCTAATCTGTCTAGCAAAGATGTGTGGTTTCTGATTTTTACCACAATGTCATCGACATACACTTCTACCAGGTCTCTAATGAGGTCCCCAAATGTTTTATGCATTGCACGTACAAAAGTAGGGAGAGCGTTCTTAAGACCATAAGGCATGGATACATAATAATACAGGTCATCTACTGTTACAAAAGCAGTGTGTCCTTCATCATCTCTAGACATGAGTGTTTGGTGGAAAACGGAATACGCGTCTAGGAAACACAGCAGATCAGAGCCTGATGTAGAGTCTACAATTTGATGTATCCTGGGGAGTGGAAATGGATCCTTTGGACATGCCTTGTTTAGGTTGGTGTAGTCGATGCACATCCGGAGCTTCCCGCCAGCCTTGGGGATGACAACATGATTAGCCAACCACGGAGGATGGTGGACCTCCCAAATAAAGCCAGCGTCGAGTAACTTCTTAATCTCCTCTCGGATGAAGTTTTGGCACTCGACGGACTGCTTCTGGGGCTTCTGTTGTACTGGGTGGGCGTCGGGGTAGATCTTCAGATGATGCTCGATCACCTCCCTGGGGATCGTGGGCATTTGTGATGGTTGCCAGGCAAACACATCAACATTGTCCCGGAGGAAGGTGACGAGCGCGAGTTCCTATTTATTGTCCAGATTACCCACTATGCGGGTCGTCTGGGCCGCCTCAGAGCCGATTCTGACGACCTTGACTGGGACGTCATCTTCGGCGGGCAGCACACGCGGAGCTGCGGTGGAGGTCCGTTGGGACGGGCCTTGGCTTGGTCGGCATTCCCTTGTACCGTCAAGGATCGGTGCCCGCCCTGCTGCGAGTGCTTGGAGCTGCTCCAAGGCTGACACCGCCACAGTGCGATCTCCCCGGACCTTGAAGACTCCAGATGGCGTCGCCATCTTCAGGATTAGATAGCCGTAGTGGGCTATGGCCATGAACTGGTATAGCGTTGGTCTTCCGATGATGGCGTTGTAGGGAAGCTCGATGTCTGCAACATCGAACAGGACACTCTCCGTGCGGTAGTTCTCCAAAGTACCGAAGGTTACCGGGTGGTGGATGCTACCACTGGGCATGATTTTCCCTGGGCCCACACCTGAGAACGGGCTCGAAGGTGTGAGCCAGGACATGGGTATATATAACTTCCGGAAGATAGCAGTTGAGATAAGGTTTAGGCCCGCACCACCGTCGATCAACACATAATGAAGCTTCACATTGGTGATGGTTGGGGCCACAAGTAACGGAAGCACTCCAGCCCCTTGCATGTTCTTTGGCAGTCCGAGGCGTCGAAGCCAATCGCGTTGCTCACCCACATGCTGTGGGGGGTCGGACTTGGTGTTGGGACCACCGCGGCCACAACCCATCGCAGGACTTTCACCGCATTCTGAGACGTGGGGTTCGTGGTTCCCCCGTAGATGACATAGAGGAGCTTCTGACGCTCCTGGTCGCTGCTAGTGTCTGAGTCGGCGCTCGTGAAGACGGCTTTCACTGCCCTGTGGGGCTCCTGGTACCCCATGTCCTTGTCTTTGTCCTCCATGGGGTCAAGCTTCTGCTTACGCTCCCTCTGGCGGGGAGGATCGCCCTCTTGGCGCTGCTGCTTCTGCCTCTGCTCCCGGTAACGCTCCACGAGCTTCTTGACCTCCTGGCACTCAATAGCACTGTGGCCATTTGTCCGATGCACCGGGCACTTTAAGTCAGCGTCATCACCTTCAGGTGACTGGTGTGGACGCTTGTCCTGGCGTGAGCCCCGGGCTCTTCCGGCTGCAGCAGCTGCCACCATGGGGGCTCCGGACCTCGGCTTATTCCTGTCGCGGCCCCTGTTCTTCTTCTTCCTGTCACCACTCCTGGTAGCAGCTTCCGCTTCAGACTGTGAGGGCTCCCCACTCTCTAAGGAGGGTTGAGAGTGCCAGTTACGGCCTTCCGTAGCTTTGGCGCATCTGTCTGCCAAGGCAAACAACTCGGAGACATCGCGCACGTCATGCGTGGTGAGCTTCTCGAGCATCTTCTTGTCCCTCACACCTTGTCTAAATGCAACTATGACAGATGCATTCAAGATGTGCAGGATGGTGTTCCGTACCTGGGTGAATCGCTGGATGAACATTTGTAGCGGCTCCCCCGTGCGCTGCCTAATAGCGTGGAGGTCGAGCTCCGTGCCAGGGCGCTCGTACGAGCTTTCGAAGTTCGCCACGAACTGTCGGCACAGCTCCTCCCAGGAGGTGATGGACCCCTGGGGAAGGTTCATGAGCCATGACCGGGCTGGGCCGGCCAGGACTACGGGAAAGTAGTTGGTCATGATGACTTCGTCACCCCCTGCAGCTAGGATCGAGGTGGAGTAGATCTGCAGGAACTCACTCGTGTTGACGCTTCCATCATACTTCTTCGGCGTATGTGGCCGGAACTTGTGTGGCCACAACACCCTCCATAGGTGTGGGGCTAAAGCCGTACACCCTCCACCTGTGCTTGCGGGCACCAGTTTTGGCGCTGCATTACCTTGGTGAACAGGCGGCACTGCGTACGCCTGATGTTGGGGCGGAACAGCAGGCGCTTGATGCGGCGGAGGCACACCATACTCCTGGAGTGGGGGAGGTGCAACGTACGCCTGGTGCGCAGGGGGTGCGACGTACGCCTGGTGTTGCGCGGGAGGCGCCTCATACGCCTGACATGGCAGAGGAGCGTCATGCAGCTGGGGTCCAGGACCTGACAGGCTGTAGTCAGCTTCAAGATTGTGGCGCCGCTCCTGCTGATGCTCAATTACGACTCAACAGTCCTCTCCAGCCCTGCGGCACTGCAACTCAGCCTTCAGGTCTGCCTTCGAGAGCCTAGTTGAGCGACTATCAGCGGTTCACCGGTCGACAGTTGGCATATGCGACAGTGACACAAATGTCGACGTCGCTTGCCTCCCGCCTTGCGGAGTCGCTTGGAGTGTAGCAACAACCAGATGGTCGACGTCGTTCACCCACTGTTGGGTTGCCCCCTGCGGGGCACCTGCCGTTGGTGCGTTGCGGAGTAGTGCACACGCTGCTAGGAGTGCACTTTCGGGACTTGCCGCCGGAGGCGCCGTAGTAGCTGTCACAGCGGGAGTTTGTTGTGCCGTGTTGTGCGAGCCTACAGCCGGCGGAGTGGCTGCACAACGGCGTGATGGTCCAGATCTTCCCACCCTGGAGCGGGAACCAGCCCTGGGATGGGATGAAGCTTGGTCCTCCCCCGCCACCTATTGGCGAGGCTGTGGCCTGGAGGAGCTAACATTGGAACAGGCGTTCACCATGCTGCCGATAAAGATCTTTGTAGGGAAAAAAGCCCCCCTACTTGGCGCGCCAAATGTCGAGGTGTCTAACTGGTACCTCCCCTAGACTTGCTCGGAAGCAACCCGTGGAGGTTCGATGTATTTTCGGGGGGCTCGTCCTAGCAAGATCAAACGCATTGAACAATGAGCGCAAGCGCAAGGGATTTACGTGGTTCGGGCCGCCTGGGCGTAATACCATACTCCACGGTGGTTTGTGTGTGTTGTATTGCTCAAGCGTGTCTCTCAGTCTGAGCGAAGATGTCCGAGTTGATGGCTGCCCCGATCCTTTTACAGTCCAAGGCCGAACAGCTTACAAGTGGGCCCAGGACCCGACAGGTGGCCCCGGGAGTAACCAAATCCAATCTAAGATCTGGGAGTAAATGCTATCTCCTGACAATGGCTTCAATGTGCCGCTTGGCCATGTCCTACTGCAGGGCTACACATAGGCCCTCATGATGGTTGGGTGCATACCGTGTGTCTTGTCGCGGCCTCCCATTCGTCCACCGTACGTTGCAGTTCGGCACCGACCTGTCATAACAAGACTAGACACTGGCCCCTTGACTTATGAGTGCGCACCTCTGCTTACCTAGGGAAGGCGCGCGTACTTACTGCTTGGATGCACTGGGCATGTCTTACTTCACTGGTGCTTCCTTCAGCCCCCAGGTAGCCGTTAACCAAGTGGTTGTGTCGGGGCCCACTTCCGCAGGAAGGCCTATGCCTGAGCTGCAGGACACGTGACAGCGCTAGACCTCTCCTTAGCAGGGAGGCGGGTCCGGAGCTGCAGGACACGTGGGTGCGTCAGACATTTCCTCATCAGAGAGGCGAGTTCGAAGCTGCGAGACACGTGGCAGCACCGGACCTCCCCTCAGCGGGGAGGCAGGTCTGGAGCTGCAGGTCCAGAGTTCCGAGAGACGTGGCAGCGCCGGCCGCGTCCTCAATGGAGAGGTCCGGCCCGGAGCTGCGATGCACACAGAAGCATCGGACCTCCTCTCAGCGTGGAGGCAGGTCCGGAGGTACATGACACGTGGCGGGGCCAGGCCTACCCTCAGCGGGGAAGTTGGTCCAGGAGATGCACGTCACGTGGCTTACGCCGGGACCTGCCTCCATGGGAGGCGGGACCCGGCACGTCCTCTTCCTTGTATCTATGGGTACCCAATCCGCGAGTTACCGACGCATGATATCAGCATGGAAAAGATTTTTTTAGCTACAAGCAAGAAATAATGACTGATTGAGCCTCTTGACTTCTAAGACATGATGAGCAGTACCTACATTTTACGGGCCACATCATTAGCTTGCACAAAAGTAAGATGAAAAGATCAATAACATTACAAGCAAACAGAGAATGCTACCGGATGACAACATAAAAGAGCAGAATAACAATAACATGAGAAGCATGAACCACAAGGACAACTATGTTCCTCTCGGAGCAGCTAGAAAACAGAGGTTCAACTTTTCTGGTTACAGCGATTGAATCGTTATCCACATTTTTGAAATGACACTTACCATTTATCTTTGGGCACCATCTAAGAAAAGGAGTTCATCAGACTCTGTAGTAAAATGAGCAAGAACAATCAAGCATCAAAATTCAAGGAAGCCAACAGTACACACACCACTAAAATTTCAAGGTTGCCAGTATGAAGCTCAACATTGTTTCAAACTGCTCAAAGAGCATACACAGAATAAAAAATTTCCAACAAATAATTAAATATAAATATAACATTATACTGTACCACCCCAACTGCCTTTTAGCCCTCTACTCCTATGTGCAGAAGGCTCAAAAGTCAACAATTATGATAAGACGAATAAGGTAACAAAAATGGAATCACAAGTCAAAACTAATGTCATTTCCAGTAAGATTCAGATTATTGGAACATAGAGATGATTATCCTGTGCTCCCCACCTTCGTATGGAACCTCTGCGGCCAAGTTAAAAAATGATTCCAGAATGTCCCATATAATGTTTTTGCATAATTGAATGTGTGCATATTTATACCAGGTTACTGCAGACAAAAGGAAAAGTGGTTTCATTTTCACTCTAGTTCTTGCATACGTCAGATACCAGCCACTGTTATGTGTACCATTCTTTTAGATTGGTGGCTAAGGGTGGGGAGGATTTGGAAGTTCTCCATGTATTAGAACTAAAGCCAGTTTTGTTTGCATTTTCTTTGCAGAACTTGTGCCATGAGGGAGCCTACATGTCATGGATCCCCAAGCCTCTAGCCTGTGATCCAATCTCACCTGATGAGTATGAGGAGACGCCCATGGTTGAGCAGTGAGCTGATCTGCGCTTGCATTCCTTGCAACTTACCTCTACTGTACTCGTTATGCTGCAACAAGGGTCCTCATTAGTCAGATTACGAATGTGACGTGCTTGTTGCATCTCTTAGGCTGGATTTTGGCTTTGGCCTGCGTGCTGAAGGTTTAGATCTTGTGATGCAGATCACCTGCATCGCTAAGTCTAGGTTTTGAATTTCTGAGTTAGTTGAGTCTTATCATTCAAGGGTGTACAGTTGTGAATCTATGACTTATTGTCTGTGTTGAGTTTCTCACAACTATACACTGATCATACCTTTCTCGGCAACAGCCCGCTGCTGTGCAGCCTGCCGCTATGTCAGTGCGTGTCAGCCTCGGGACTCAGCTCCCACGGCGTCGCCGGGACGGTCATCGGCCTCATGGCCGGCTCAGTAGTGGCGGCGTTTGCGTGCATCGGCTGGGCGCAGGCGAGGTAGAGGCGGAACAGGATACGTTGGAAGAAGAGGGAAGGAGATACAGAGGAGGTGGAGGAAAGGGATGCAGCGGCGGAGGTGAGGCTGCTGGTGTTCGACGGCGGCGACCACCTCATGTTGGAGGAGGTGCTCAACGGAGAAGGTGGTGGACAAGGCGAGTTACTGCACCATGTACAAGGCGAAGTTGGCGGGCGACGGCAGCATCGAGCTGCGGCTGCTGTGCGAGGGATGCTGCGAGGACGCTGCATCGTGCGCACCGGTGGTGCGGCACTGGAGGAGGCAACGAGCAGCTGAGTAGTGAAATTGCGAGAGAGGGCTTCGCCTTCGTAGATCTGGCGAAGGGCAGCGCCACCTCCTTCGCCATCGATCTGGCAAAAGGTTTCCGCCGCCGTCGGCCTGTAGCAGCATTGCGAGAGGGAGGAGGGCGGAAGAGTAGTCGCAAGCGGAGACGAGAGCAGGAGCGTCGCAAGCGGAAGCGAGAGGAGGAGTTCCGGCGAACTCGACGGCCTGGAGTCGCGCACCGCCGCCGGCAGGAGGAGGATGGGCGACATAGTAGTCGCGAGAGGAGTCGGGAGAGTCGGAAGGCTTGCGTTCTCAGTCGAAGGGGAGTCGCTGGATTTTCACTCCGATCAGTAGTCGCGCGGGCCAATTCATTCTCTACCCAAATGCAGTCTCGGCTCAGGACGAATATTTGGATGGGCGTGTGTTTCAATCTACAAGTGGAGTGGATTGGATCTAAATCTACACCGATCTCGAACTTTCCAAACAGGCCTTAGGGGCACAAGATCATCTCAACAGGGATTCTCGCTCCCGTTTGTACTGTTTGTCTTCATGTCATCGCTCTTCGTTGGACACTTGATGAACGGCATCAATTAGAAAAATAAACGTTGTAAAAAATAGGAAAATATGGCTTATTTATATCGCTTTGTCCACCTTCAACATTCTTTAGCCATGTTCATTCGATAATTTGGCATTTGAAAATTGCCTGCCTTCCTATGCACAGTATTCTAGAATTCTAAAGGGTACATCAGGTTCCAGGTTCACATAGAAAACAAATTTTGCACCGGTTTTACGTTTATATTTTTCCTCATTCTGAACCAGGCGGGCCATTCATATGTGTATATATATATCGTCAGTTACATGTCAGGTTCAATTTTATTAAGAGCTTCAATGCGACCTGCGAGGAAACCTACAGTTCCAAATTCGATGTATGCAAATGCATTTTCCACGGAAATTTCGTTTGGAGTTAATTTCCTGACCATCAAATTCACATATATAAAATTCTGAAGAAATGGAGCAGCGTACTCCCTCCTGTATCAAAATATTTGTCGTTAGAACAACCATAGGTAGTTCATTTTTAATTTTTTTTGTTTGTACAAATAATTTGATACACGACAGAGTACATCATTGGGGCAGCCCGGTACATGTAGCTCCCGCTTGTGCAGGGTCCGGGGAAGGGTCCGACCCATTTGGTTCTTTTGTACGCAGCCTTTTCTTACATTTCTGTAAGAGACTGTTTCCAGGACTTGAAACCCGTAACCTCATAGTCACAAGGCAGCAGTTTTACCGCTGCGCCAAGGCTCCCCTTCGACAGAGTACATCATTATGATGCATAATTCTTTGGGCTACCGCTGATAGCAAACGTGCTAACGCTAAACCGACGAGTCAAGTTCCGTAGCACTGCCGGCGGCTAATTTCTAAGGAAGTGTCTCAAATTCGCTGATGCAAAAACAGAGTCAATACGCCCCGTCAGATAAAAGCATAAGAATTGGGATACTGATATCCTCCTACAAAACCGTCGCACTGACTACGAGGTGATCATGTCGATATGAATCGATTTGTGAATCAAATTTTATATAATATAAGATATGTGAATCAAAGTTTTGTAGAAAATAGCCAAAGATGAACCCAATATAAAAGAAAGCGGATTGCCAGTGGGGACAAGTTTTGCAACAAAACAAGAGTACAATATCATAGGGACATGAACATCAACAGAAACAACAAAAGAATCAAGCGTAAACTATCATAATACATCAGCGATCTAGAAATAACCTAGGTCGGAACAACATAAACGCTCACATTGTGGTGAGCCACAGCGGCCAACTCCACCGCCAACCCGACCGCGACCACGGCGACCACGCCGGCAGCACTGCACCAAACGGCGCTTCTCCGCCCCCACCAGCGCTGATGGACGGTGCTCCTCTTCATGTCCACCTTCGTCTGATGCTCGGCGTCGCGCTTCTTGGCACTGGCCTCCGACGCCGCCTCCTCGCGTGGCACCACGTCCACGCCCTCCGTGTCGCGCTGCATAGCAGCAGCATCCGGCGTCACATCCTCGCGTGTGACCACGGAATCCCGCTCACTGTCGCGTTTCCTGTCAGGGGCTTCCGACGTCACATCCATGGGCTCTTCAAAGGCCACGCGGTCCGCGTCGACCTCGTCGTTCCCCGTCGCCGCCGCCTCCTGGCACGAGTCGGTGCACGAGCACTCGGACCCGGAACAGTTGTCGTCCTCCTCAGGCTGCGCCTCAATCTCCCCCTTCTCCTCCTCCTCGGCGGCAGGTGGAGCCACGACGCGCCGTGCCCACTCTTCGAACGTGGCCTTGAGGACGGCAAAGCGCTCCTCGGCCTCAACCAGGTACGCCGGCCGCGCGCCACTATGGCAGTCACGTTCGGCAGCGAGGAGCGACCGGAGGAAGTCGGTCCTTTTCCTGATCTCCCCGACGAGCCGCCTCTCCGCGTCAGGGCTCCGCGGCCGGGTGGAGGATATCGCGCTGTCGAGGGAGGCGCAGAGCTCTTCGAGGTTCCGCTCCACCACGTAGTTCGTGCGCCGTCCCTGCACCGCCGGCGATCTGTCCATGGCCGGCGCGCCGGTTTCTCTGTCTGCAGCAGGCTATGGGCAGCGTCGCGATCAAGTGAAGTTTGCAGTGGGCGGTTTCGCTGTGGATTTGCGAAAGTGAGGAGGTTTTGAGGAGTTGCAACGCTTCGGCTGAGTCTGAACGGAGCCAAATTGCGCGCGTTTCGGTAACTGCACGGCGCCGTGCGTTGGATTTGATTTGATTTGAACGCTCCGTGCCATGTGAAATGGTGAGAGGGCGCGCATTTCTGGACGCGGGAGTAACCGCAACTCATAGGCAGGCCTGATGAATCCCGAGAGCGCGAGATCCAGTGTGAATGTTTCGGGGAACGATGCATCGAACGCTCGAGTCTCCACATCACGGGCCGATATCCACGCGAACGACGATTTTGGCCCACAAAAAATGTGCAGCACCAATTCCGGACCGTGGTTGCATACTGAGTCTTCACATCGGATCCAATTTGTGAGAAATGGCCCACTAAGGCATATTTAGGACCCCTTTGGCAGCCCGGATTCCCGGAGGTATCCCGGCCGAATCCCCGGCCCAGAAACCTCGGGCCAAAATTTCCCCAGATGAAAAATTTGAGCGTTTGACAGTCCATTTTCCTAACCCAATCCATGGGAGAGGACGGGGCTTTCTCCCCCGGCCTGTCGATGTCGGGCTGGAAATCCACGTCTCACAATTGCCCGTCGCCTCGCCACCTCCGCCTCCGCATCCGCCTTCACACCTGCACTGCTGCCGCTGCCTCCGCCTCCACCTCGGCCTCCCGCGCCTCTTGCCTCTGATCGTCTCTGCATCCCTCGTCTCCCCATCTCCGCCTCCGCCACCGTATCCCCTTGCCTCGACCTCTCCTACCCATGCTAACCCTAGCAGTGGCGAGCAGGCAACCGGCTGCAAGGGCTTGACAGTATGGCACAACAAAGCTCGCAGGTACATGTATCTTTGTTTCCCTATCCACCCTCCCCATGGCCTCGCTCAAGTGCCGCGATAGGCGGGGAGGCCGTGCAGTAGATGCCTCTCTGTCTCTTCTTGCACGCTGCTGGAATCCCCTCACTTATTACACATCCATGCTCTGTTTCTTGGTGTTTTTTCTTGTGTTGTATGACCGGTACCCTGATGATTTCAAGTTTGTATTGGTTGTAAAAGTCTAATTTTTCCTTGTTTATCATACATTGATGCCATGTTCTCTTGTGTGCTTGTGGAGAAAAGAAAATTGTGTTACTGATGTACTGCTTAAATACTCGGCGTTGAGCTAAAAATTGTGTGTTGCTGCTGCTGTCGGTGGTTTTGATCCGGCAGATCTCCCGACACTACTAAAAGTGTTTGCGAAGTTTGAGGTTCGGTGTGGGCGCGCGGAGATTCAGGAAGGTGAAATCTAAAATGACACAGGAGACACAAAGATTTACGTGGTTCGGGCCGCCTGAGCGTAATACCCTACTCCACGGGGTGTGTTGGTGTTGTATTGGATGTATGAGCTCAACGTGAGTTGAGAGCGCGTGTCAGCTGATCAGACTAGATCAGATCAGAGCGGGTCAGATTAGTCTCTCTCTATGTATCGTCGACCTGTCCTTTTATAGTATAAAGACAGGTCGTTACAAGTTGGCCTGGCCCGACATGTGGCCCCGACGGTTACTAATATTGATAAACATTTTATGCGCTTAATTACCCTTAATGGCCGAGTTACGGGCTTTGACAGCGCCGTTACTGGTAATAAGGGTCGTCCGATCGTGTGTCATTAACATAGTATTAATGACACTTAATCAGATCTTGAAGTCCTTGATTCCCTTTTGAAGATCCGGAGCCGTTGTGGAGTCTTCCGGAGGTTTGAGGCTGAAGATCCGACGGTTGGACACGTGGCAGCTCTGGAGCATACTGTGGGGAACAGATAGGTCCGGTGCCACCAGACACGTGTCAGTTCCGGAGCTTCCCTCAGTCTGGGGTTAGGTCCGGGGGTGGCGTTATGGTACATAGTCCGGAGCTTCCCCCTTGTGGGTGGTAGCTCCGGTTTGATGGTACACGTGGCGACCCTGAGACTAACCATATTGGGGAAGCGGGTCCGGTTATGTCTGACATGTGGGCCTCCGAAGGTCTTCAAATCAAGTAGATGACATTTCCTTGAGATCTTTGCAATCTCAAGGCGTATACGATACCAAGGGTACCGACAGTGGCCCCCTAGGCCCACCTCTGGGGAAGACCCCTTGGGTGAAGTCATTCCGCCGGAGGTGGGTCCATCCTTAGACTTTAGAGCCGAGTCTTCAAAGGTCTTCTGAGGTGCCATTGGCGATAGTTTTGGAGTTAAATCCTCGCCGCGTGGCATATCCCGGGTGCGGCAAATGAGATATTTGGCGTGCGGATCTCACGCAATTGAAGGTCGCCAGTTCCCGATACGAAAATCGTATCAGTTCCGCGCGCCTTGTCAGGCCGCCGCCTTCGGGCTTCCCGCCTTTCATGATGACAACCGTTCGCCTGGGTAAGAACCTCGACTTGATCGTCGGGGTGGTCCCGAGCCCTCTTGTCATCGGCAGGGTGAAATTTTTGAATAGTATCTTTGGTTTCCCTACAGTTTCCATCCAAGCGTTGCGGGGGCTTACTTAAGAAGGAAAGCGCGCACCGTCTGGGGCTCTTTACGCCTCTCATCTGAACTTGCGCTCGAACTCCCAAACTTGCGCTTGCTTTTCCTCCCTTGCCTCGCTATGCTGCGAT
The DNA here is from genome assembly GCA_036927565.1 of Tuctoria greenei. Classification (NCBI taxonomy): domain Eukaryota; kingdom Viridiplantae; phylum Streptophyta; class Magnoliopsida; order Poales; family Poaceae; genus Tuctoria; species Tuctoria greenei. The sequence continues at coordinate 8,660,815 of JAYESD010000001.1, read as the reverse complement.
GGAGTTGGGTCTCCGCAAGAGCCGCTTGAAGACCGAAGGTGACCTGAAGAAGGTTCGAGCCCTCATAGGGTGGTCCTCGGACTTCTTCAACCACCTGGTCCGCGTCGGTGGGGAGCTCCCGTTCGAGAAGGAGCACGCCGGCGAGATGGTGTACTTCTCTGCGTACGCCATGGTGGGGTTAATCCCACCTGTTTCCTCCTTTTTCTTGATGCTGCTAGACTTCTATGGTCTGCAGCTGTATCACCTTGCCCCCCACTCCATTCTTCTAGTGTCTGTCTTCGTCCACTTCTGTGAAATGTGGGTGGGCATCCCCCCCTGCATTGAGCTTTTCCAGACCTTCTTCACCGTCCATACCACCGGAAGGGGTGATGAGTTCCTTGGCTTCTACTACTTTGTGAAGCGCAAGAAGTGCCCATTCAAGTACCTCCGGTCGTTTCCCTCTGGAAAGTGGGACGATTGGAAGAAAGAATGAATAGTCATCCAGGTGGAGGAGCACGAGAAGCTGGAGCTGCCCGAAGGCCTTCCCAACATCGACACTGCAGTCTGGAGTGAAGCCCCGGTGCTGTCGGATGCCTTCAACCTTGCTCTGACCAGGATCTGCCACTGTGTGGAGGGAGGATTAACTCCTCAGGCGGTATTTTGCAATTTCCTGGTCAACAGGTGGGCACCGTTGAAGAGGAGAGAAAAACTCGCTTGGGGCCTCAACAGTGTGATGGACGACGACCGGGTCGAGACCGGGCTGAAGTCCAACATGGAGGGGGCGACCTTGGAGTTTCATCTCAAAAAGTTCCAGCACAACATCGATGTCGCGGGTGATGACTTGACCCCGCCACCAGCTTTCCTCCCTCTAAACGTGGAAGTAGAGTTCAATAGGGAGCTCCGGCGGACGATGCCGGTGCTTGACGACCTTGGTGTCGTCGAGAGACGATCGACTTCCAGGGTGGTGATCCCTGGGGCTTCTGAAGGTGGCTCCGACCCTGCCCCGAAGCCAAGGACCGAAGTCGTCGGCAAGGGTAAGGAGCCGATGGCCGAACCCTTGAGCCGGAAGAGGAAGCTAAGGCACGCCGACAGAAGGTCCGACAGGCATGCATCCTCTGCAGCAGCTCCTTCTCCCCGGAGGGGGAGGTCTTCTACAACTGCGGCGACTGTACATGCAGCAGTGTCTTCCCGGGGTGCTAGCCTCGGGCATGTGACTCCAGTGCCAGGGCCAGCTCATGCCTCTGGGTCCGGAGGTCCTTCCCGGTCGAGGGAGGCCTCGACTAAAGAAATGCCCGCGGCTGCAACAAGTTTCGGGGGGCCTTCCGGAGCTACCACGCCGGCGGCGGCCATGGTCAGTCCAGAACGCCCGGGAAAAAGATTCCGTGCAAGCTGGTGCGGAAGCCTTCCGAGGTAATTTTTAATCTTTACCTCAGACAGTTGTTTTGTTGTAGTAACTGTTTTTTAAGTTTCTTCATCCATCATCTGCAGTGTACCCAAGAAGAGGAGTGAGGCTCCACCCTCAGCCACAACAGCTGAAGCTGTGAGGGCGGATGCTTCTGCTCCTGTCCCGGTGCCGCCCCAAGTGGTGGCTGAAGCTGCGGCAACCCTGGCGCCAGTTGTCGTGGTCATGGACCTCGACTCATCCCCCGAGACTCCCGTGGTAGCGCCGGACCACGGGAGAGAAGATGCACCAGCGGCACATGCCCCAGAGGTTGAAGCCCCGGGTCATGATGCTGAGATGTTGGAAGCTTCGGCCGTTGAGCCGGAGGAAGCAGTGATTCCGGCCCCAGAGCTAGAAATTGTCGAAACCCCAGCGGTTGAGCCGGAAGTTATTGGAATCCCGGCAAGCGAGCCGAATGTTGAAGGAGTCCCGACGGTTGAGCCGGCTACTATCAAAGCTCCGGCCTCAGAGCCGGTTGCCACTGAAGCTCTGGCTGCAGAGCCGGTTGCAGTTGAAGACCTTCCGGCGCCTGAGCCGGTTGTGGTTGAAGCTCCGGCCTCAGGGTCGGTTGTTGCGGAGGCATCAGCACTCGAACCTATGATGGTCGAGGCGCCGACACCTGAGCCACTAGCAGAGGAGGAGCCCAGGCCAGAGCCAGAAGTAGCCCTTGCTCCGGAAGTGATGACGGCGGAGGTTCCTGCTGCTGAGTCAGGGTGCCCTGATGAAGTCGTTGGCCCCCTGCCCGAGGGGGCAAATGAAGACCTGGCGGCAGGGCCTTCAGAACCACTTTCGGAGGTCGGAACTTCTTCTGCGGGACCCTCCTTGGTGGCGACTGAGGCTATCCCTGAGGACGGCCCTAGTGCCGTGGAGGCTCAAGGGACCACTCTTGTGGAGTGGGACCCAATTTTTGTAAGCGAGAACCCGCTGGAACTAGCGGAGGAGACCCCAGCAGGTCCAGACCCTATTCCCCTGTCGTTGTCCATTAATAACGCTTGCTCCAGTCTGCATCAAGTCCAGCTAGCGTTTTACCCCGACAGCAAGGCTCTTGAAGAGGAGTGCCAAACCCTTAGGCGATGGCGTAATCGGCTCTACTTCGAGACCAAGCTGGCGCAGTCGAGGCTGGCAGATGACAAGGAGTGGATCAAACAGGAGAAGGTCCGCCTGGAATACTGGGGAAAATTATTGGATGATAGGGAGAGCTTGACTCGTGCCCTCGACGCTCAATCCTGGGCCATTTATTTGCAGACCAAGGCAACTAATAGTGCGGCTGATGATCGCCAAGAAAGGCTTGAAGCCATTAACACTACCCTCATCAAGCGCCGGGAGGCACTTGAGGAGAGGGAGAAGAAGCTCAAAGACGAAGAGCAAAAACTCCTAGAGCTGCGGGGTGATGTCTTGAGGAGGGAGGAGGAGCTCGCCGAAAAGGTGGCTCTGGTTGACAAGGCCTCGAGGAACGCACCAAGAAGTTGGAGGAGCGTTGCGTTGAGGAGGAGGAGAAGGCATGGGTGCGAGGGCAGGAACTCTACCAGCAAGAGTGTGCCATCGCTGCCAGGGAGAAGAAAGTTAGGGGCCGGGAGAAGGACCTGGTCGACCGCCGGAACAAGATCCACCTCCGGGAGGAGGAGCTCGGAAAACTCGAGAAGGAGGTTGCTGAAAAGATTCAGCAAAATGCCAAAGAGGTTGAGCGCCTTGCTCGTGAGAATTCTGAACTGGCGGCGGCCAAAAGATCATTGGAGGAACTAAAGGTCTTGAGGACTGCGGACTCCTACAGGTTTGGGAGTTCCTGAGCAAAGCCAACGACGTGCTGACACCAATGAGCTTTAGTCCCGTGCGTCCGGATGATCCGGAGCCGGAGCCGGACCTGGCGTTGCAAGCGTTGAGCTCGGCGGGTGGCAAACTCTCCAAGGTGGGTGACGTCATAGCGGACCAGTTGGAGGTTGAGGGGCGATCCCTGGCGAAGAACGTCGCAGAGTATGTGCTGACGTGCTACACCAGCCGGGATCCCCAATTTCCTCTGGAACTGGTGCTTGAAGGTCCTGTTAAAGGAGAAGGTGAATCCACCCGAGCCAACGTGTCAGAGGTTGCTCAGAAGGTCGCCCAGTTCTTCCATAGGGTCTAGGACCATCTCTGTAGCTCCCACTTGTATTCTTTCTTTTTCTTCCCCAATTTTGTAATCCCTTGTCTCCAGATGAATGAAATCCAAATTTTTGTGAATTTCATTTTTTGTCTTCAACACTTTTGTCTTCACTTGGCCCCTTGGTAGATGTACACAATTTGATTGTGAACATGTACCAAAAGGATATTGTGTTATGTTGAAGACTCATTTTCTTCGAACTTGTAGAGTGTAGGTCCGAAGTCTTCGATAGTGAAGGCCCCCTGAGGTTGTTGGAGCTCATAAGCTCCGACATTAACTACCGTCAGAGTTTAGTAGCTCCGGCAATAGTCCCTATCAATGCGTAGAGCATCGATAGTTAGCCCTCCGGGGTGTCGGAGCTTAGTAGCTCCGGCAGTGACCTTTGCCAATGCGTAGCTTGTCGACAGCAGACTCCGCTTGTGGGGTCTTCTCATCATCTTTTATTCTGCGTCGACGGCTGGCCCTCCTAGCTTTGCCGGAGCTTGGTTGCTCCGGTAATGCTCGTTTTCAATGTTTAACATTGATTACAAGCCACCTAGAGGGAGTCAGAGCTTTGTTAGCTCCGGCTTTTTTCCATCAACGTGGATTCTTTATTTTTCCTGCACACTGAAGCCAAGAAAAATAGTAAAATTTGCTCCTTGCCTATAACTTCGTCGCGGCTTACGATTCCCAAGAAAGTTTTAGGTCAAACACAATTCTGAATACAACCGAATGCATTGCCTTCTTTCTTTCAGATTCAATTGTACTTGGACCCGCCTTACTTCGGCCTGTCGGGGTGTAGGTAGAGTGGCGTACTTAGGGAGCTTGACCAGGCTAAGTCGATAGCACACTCCGGCCCTAGATTGGCTTGGCGACATTCAGGTGAGTGGGCCATGAACAATATTTGAATCCAAAAGAATTGACAATACAGCTCGAATTGTACATGAATTGGTCGAACTAAAATTTCTTAAGAATTGCACAACTTTGTTATAGACAAGAAAGAGAAAAATAAAAAATGTTGAGCCTGTACAAAATAAATGCACGTGGAGTCTGTTTCACATGAAGATGTCTTTCATTATAGGTCCGGGGTACAGGGGAAAAGAGTACACTCTTAGGGTACAGAACCAGACTAAGCCTGTTTCATTTCTCGTTTGACCCAGGGTAGCTAGCCACACTTTTAGTCCTGAGACTGTGACAAGTGTTGCATGAACTTTGTGGACCTTCCGGGGAAGGTCCAGCTGTTCTCCCGGAGGAACTACCCGACTCTGTACAATGACACTATAACATACACCTCAAGTTACTACAGACCCACCTCCATGATGTTAAGTGTAGAACTTACGGAGGTGCTCAATATTCCAAGGATTTGGGAGAGGTGTCCCATCCTCGGTAGCCAAGCGAACGCTTCCGGGACGGGATACTTTAATCACTCGGAAGGGTCCCTCCCAGCTGGGGGAGAGTTTGTTTAACCCTTCTCTGGATTGTATTCTCCATAGCACCAGATCACCTTCCTCGAGCTGTCGGTTGTGTACATGCCGCTGATGATAGCACCGAAGGGCTTGACGGTATCGGGCATTCCGAACAGCTACTTGACACCTTCCCTCCTCAAGGAGGTCTTGGTCTTCACGCCGGAGCTGGTCCTGCGTGGCTTCGTCGAAGGTCCGGACTCGGAGTGACCCCAAGGTGATTTCCGGAGGAAGGATTGCTTCAGCTCCGTACACCAGGAAGAAGGGTGTCTCTCTAGTTGACCGGTTTGGAGTTGTCCTGTTGGCCCATAGAGTGGGCGGAAGCTCTTCAATCCAGTTGGCTCCATGTTTTTTCAAGCGCTCATAGGTGCGCGTTTTGAGTCCTTTCAGGATTTCTCTCTCGGCCTGGCCATTGCTTGCCGGGTGAGCTATGGAGGCGTAGCAAACTTGAATGCCGAGGTCTTCGCAATATCCTTGAAATGAAGAGCTTGTGAATTGGGTCCTGTTATCGGTGATGATTTTGTTTGGGACTCCAAATCTGCATATAATGGACTGCAAAAAGTTGATAGCAGATTGCTTGTTTATTGTCACAACTGAGTTGCTTCCAGCCACTTGGTGAACTTGTCAATGGCGACATACAGGAACTTATAACCTCCGACGGCTCTTGGGAAAGGTCCCAAGATGTCCATCCCCCACACGGCGAAGGGCCATGTAGGAGGTATCATTTGTAGAGGCTGAGCCGGTGTGTGAATTTGCTTTGCATGAAATTGGCATGCTTCACATTTCTTCACCAGCTCAGTTGCATCCTGGAGTGCTGTAGGCCAGTAGAAACCATGCCGGAAGGCTTTACCGACCAGCGTGCGGGAAGACGCGTGGTTCCCACACTCGCCTCCATGGATTTCCGCGAGGAGCTCGCAGCCTTCTTCCCTTGTAATGCACCGCATTAGGACGCCGTTGGCACCGCGCCGGTAGAGATCCCCTTCTACTAACGTGTATCTTTTAGCCAATCTGACTATCTGATCAGCGGATACATCACCGTCAGGAAGGATGTTGTCTTTCAAGTAGCTCTGGATCTCCGAGATCCATGCATCAGAGCTAACTTGAGAATTTGAGTCTTGCGTGCTGGGTTGCTCGGAGCTTCCGGCAGCACCTACGACCCTTGATGGCTGCCATGGTAACAGGGCCATCGGGACCGTCAGCTTCGGGATGCTGATCTCGCCCCCTTCGCTCAGTTCGGCAGGCTGAGCTGTGGGTTTTGACAACCTCCGGACAAAAGTTCCGTCAGGAGCCGGAGCTCCAGTTGACGCTTTCGTCGAGAGTTCATCGGCTTCAGCGTTGTGGACACGCTGGACGTGGTGGAGGTCTAGGACTTCGAAGTCCTTCTAAAGCCTCTGGACTTCAAGGAGGTAAGCAGCTAGCTGGAGATTGTTGCAGGAGCATTCACCCTTCACTTGTTTAATGATGAGCTGTGAATCTCTCTTGACCAGCAGCTGCTTGACACTGTATGTCAGTGCCACCTTTAGTCCGTAGATGAGTGCTTCGTACTCCGCCATGTTGTTGGTCGCCTTGAAGTCAAGGTGTACCATGTATTTTACCTTCTCCCCAGTTGGTGCAAGGAGAAGGATTCCAGCTCCGGCTCCCTGCTTTTGCATGGAGCCGTCGAAGTAGAGGGTCCAGTGAGGCTCAGTGAAGACCGGAGCCTTGTGTTCTGGCTTCTGCTCACTAGGGCCCCCAGGGTTTGATGGAGACCCACGAAATCCGCCAATGCTTGACTCTTGATTGCTTGTCTTGGAATGAATTCGAGATCGAATTCGGCCAATTCCGCTGCCCACTTTGCAATATTCCCAGTTGAATTGGGATTATGCAAGATTGCTCGAAGTGGGTAAGAAGTCACCACTGAAATCTTGTGAGCTTGGAAGTAATGGCGAAGCTTCCTGGAGGCGATAAGAACTGCATAGAGCAGCTTATGCACTCTAGGTATCGAGTCTTGGCGTCATGAAGTACTTCACTGATGAAGTGCACTGGGCGCTGGATGGTCTGGACCCTCTCGGAGGGGCTCGGTGCTTCCTCTTCATTGACCCGGATCTTCCCGGAGGGATCCGGACTTTCTTCGGGGACCTCCGGGTCCTTGCTGGAGGGACCCGGAGCTTCTTCAGAAGCGACTTGGACCCTTCCGGAGGGGTCTGGGTCTTCTGAAGTAACTTCTTGTGGACTCAAGTATGGGAACTGGGACCCATACTCGCTTTCAGGAACCTCCGGACCCTTACGGAGGGGTCTACATTCCTAAGCATGGGATGGTTCTGGTCTCTCCGCAACCAGGACCATACTGACGACTTCGTCAGTTGCTAAAATGTAAAGCAGCAAAGGCTCACCAAGGTTCGGAGCTACCAGAGTTGGTAGGGTGGTGAGGAGCTGTTTTAGCTCTTGGAATGCCTTTTCTGCTTCTTCAGACCATTGGAATGGTCCGGACTTCCTCAATAACTTGAAGAAGGGAAGTGCCCGTTCCGCCAGTCTTGAAATGAACCGGCTGAGGGCTGCTAGACATCCAGTCAGCTTTTGGACATCCTTGATGCGGGCTGGTGGCCTCATGTCTTCAATGGCTTTGATCTTCGCCGGATTAGCCTCTATGCCCCTTTGATTTACTAAGAAACCAAGAAGTTTTCTGGAGCTAACCCTGAAGACACACTTGTCTGGGTTTTGCTTTGTGCGGGTGACCCGCAGCTTGTCGAAGACAGCCTGTAAGGTGTCAAGGAGTGACTCCTTGTTCTTGAACTTGACCACGATGTCATCGACGTACACTTCCACTATGTCTCTAATGAGTTCTTCAAAAGTTTTGTACATATCTCATACAAAGGTTGAAGCTGCATTCTTGAGACCAAATGGCATGGCTGTATAACAGTACAATCCATCTACTGTGATGAAAGAGGTATGCTCTTCATCTTCCCTAGACATTCTGATTTGATGATACCCAGAATATGCGTCTAGGAAACACAGTAATTCACACCCGGAGGTGGAATCCACTATCTGATCTATTCTAGATAGTGGGAATGGATCTTTTGGACATGCCTTATTTAGTTGTCAGTATCCTGGAAACCGTACACCCCTTGAGGTTACAAAGATCTCAAAGGGAAGTCATCTACTTGATTTGAAGACCTTCAGAGGCCCACATGTTAGATATAACCAGACCCGCTTCTCCAACATGGTTAATCCCAGGGTCGCCACGTGTACTATCAAATCGGAGCTACCGCCCACAAGGGGGAAGCTCCGGGCCATGTACCGAAATGGCACCTCCAGACTTAACCCCAGACCGAGAGAAGCTCCGGACCTGACACGTGTCAGGTAACTCCGGAGCTACCTGTTTCCCACAGTATGCTCTGGAACTGCCACGTGTCCAACTAACGAATCTTCAGCCTCTAACCTCCGGAAGACTCCACAACGGCTCCGGATCTTCAAAGGGGAATCAAGGACTTCAAGACCCGATTAAGTGTCATTAATACCATATTAATGACACACGATCGGATGGCCTTAATTACCAGTAACAGTGTTGTCAAAGCCATTACCCGGTCATTAAGGACAATTAAACGTGTTGAATGTACAGGCCGACGACGGACTCTAGGGGTTCAGTGACGCTACACACGCGCCATAGACACTCGTCACAAGCTCATACAGCTAATACAACACCAACACACCCGTGGAGTAGGGTATTACGCTCAGGCGGCCCGAACCACGTAAATCTCCGTGTCTCCTGTGCCATTTATAGTTCACCTTCTTGAATCTCCGCGCGCCCACACCGAACATCAAACTCCTCTAACACTTTAGTAGTGTCGGGAGATCTGCCGGATCCAAACCACCGACAGTTGGCGCGCCAGGTAGGGGCGCCTGAGATTTCGAGAATGGTGAACTCAGCTGCTGGATCATCCAACGGTCACCCTGCTGCTCAAGCTGCTGGAGGCAATCCCTCTAATATGCAGCCACCAGCAGGGGCTTCAGCACTAGTAGGAGTCACACTGCCACCACCGCCGCCTCCACCAGCAAATCAAGCTGGACAACGCGATGGTGCACCGGCGTCAGTCACTGCGTCGGGAAATCATGACAACCCAGAACACACGCTCCATGCAGCGCGTGCTCTTCTCCAACGCCCACCACCTCCGGATGCATCCCGGGATGCACTGGAGCAGTGGAGGGCGGATGTGGAACATTTGGTTGCAGCAGCAGCCGACCGCATCAGTAACCAGGGTCCTCCTCCTTCAGGACGGGCCCCGTCGCAGCGACGGACCTTGTCTGGTAGACTTGGTCCGCACGTCTCCAACAACAGGAGACGAGCTGCATCATAGCAGGTGACGTCGTTGCCCTCCGGGGCACGACGCACCTACACGATATCCAGGCTTTCGACTCATGACCTCTGGGCGGAGCTTGATCGCCGATACCGCCAACAGGACGGCCGAGTCCATATTGAGCGTGCTCGTGAAAGACGAGAAGCTCAGGACGTTCTTGCTCCTGAAGAAGTGGGAGGAGGCTGTTCAGCCCTGGCCATGCATCTGCGTATGGTCAGGTGGCCACAGAAGTTCCGGCCTCACCTGCCGGAGAAGTTTGATGGGACCGTCAATCTTGTTGAATTTCTTCAGATCTACTCCACTACTATCTTGGCACCTGGAGGAAATGAGGCCATGATGGCCAACTATTTCCCAGTGGCTTTAACTGGGACCGCCAGGTCCTAGTTTATGAGCCTTCCACCCAACTCTATCAACAGTTGGGAGGAGCTGTGCCAGCAGTTCACCGCCAACTTCGGGAGTTCATACACCCGGCCAGGCACTGAACTGGACCTTTTCGCAGTCGTGCAAAAAGAGGGAGAATCCCTGCAATCATTCATCCAGAGGTTCTCTTAGGTACGAAACACTATCCCTTCTATCTCTAGCGCCTCTGTCATTGTGGCATTCAGACAGGGTGTACGGGATAAGAAGATGCTGGGGAAACTGGCGATCAAGGAGATCACCAGTGTCACGGAACTCTTCAGTTTGGCCGATAAATGTGCCAGAGCTGCGGAGGGCCGTGAGATGCACTCCAAACCAACTCCGGAGGGTCACAAGAAATCCTCCAAAGAAGAAGCCGCTACCTTCGAGAGTGGTAAGAAGAAGAAGAAGAAGACCAACGGCAAGAAGAAGCCGTCGGCCGGTACATCCAATGTTGCAGCTGCTGCAGCTCCGGGTGGCCGGGGGCTACGCCCCGAGAAGCGACCTCGACCGTCTTCTGAAGACGGTGGCAAACCCAAGGTGTGGTGTCCAATTCACAAAACGGGCAGCCACAGTTTGGAAGACTGCCGGGAGGTCCAAAACCTTGCCGAGCGCTACAACAAGCGCCGGGAAGAAACTCCTTTTCGACAGAGGGAAGGAAAACAAAAAGTCGACGAAGCTCCGGCTGAGGAGGAGTTAGGTTTTCAGGATCCCAAAAAGGTCCTGAAGGCCGTCTACACCTCCGTCGACGACGATTCCGACATCTCTGACAATGAGCGTCGGAAGACCATGAACACCATCTTTGGTGGGTCATGGGACATCACCTCCCGTCACGTCATCAAGACTATGCGTTGGGACATGGCTGCTGTAGCTCCTACAGCCAGACTGGAGCCTCATCGGAAGTGGATGGACACAACCATCACTTTTGATGCTTTGGACTGCCCTCGAAGCATGGTTGGAGCAGGTCAGTTGCCTTTGATGGTATGTCCTACCATCAATAACATCCAGCTCCACCATGTCATGGTAGACGGAGGTTCAGGGCTTAACCTCATAAGCTTCGAAGCTTTCACCAAGCTTCAGCTCTGACCTTCGGATCTCCACCCCTCCCGACCTTTCTCCGGAGTAGGTCCGGGAGCCATTACCCCACGCGGAGCTATTACTCTCCCAGTTACCTTCGGGACATGGGAGAAGTATCGCACCAAAAAGTTGGTCTTTGACGTCGCTCAGATCAACTTACCCTTCAACGCCATCTTGGGTAGGCCTGCCTTGTACAAATTCATAGCAGCTGCTCATTATGGCTATCTGGTGTTAAAGATGCCAACACCAGTAGGCGTTCTCCGGATCCGCGGAGATCGTACTGCCGGAGTAACTGCTCTGGAAGAACTCCATGCACTTACCACGATGCAAGAGGAGGACTTCAGGCAGGAGCAAGCTCCAAAACCCCCGAGCATTCGTCAACGAGGCTCGACATCTGCACCTCGTGTGCAGCCAAGCAGCGACACCGACATTCCAGTCAAAGTCGTCCAAATCGGTTCTGATGCCGCTCAGACCACCCGTATATCGGGAGGATTGAACGACAAATAGGAACTCGCGCTCATCGCTTTCCTCTGGGATAATGTCGACGTGTTTGCCTGGCAACCGTCACAAATGCCTACGATCCCCAGGGAAGTGATTGAGCATAATATGAAGATCTATCAAGACGCCCGGCTTGTGCACCAGAAGCCTCGTAAGCAATCTGTAGAGCGACAGAACTTCATTCGACAAGAAGTGAAGAAGTTGCTCGAAGCTGGATTCATCCGAGAAGTCTTCCATCCAAAATGGCTGGCAAACCCAGTCATTGTGCCCATGGCCGGCGGGAAGCTTCGGATGTGTATCGACTACACAACACTAAATAAGGCAAGTCCAAAAGATCCATTCCCACTACCTAGAATAGATCAGATAGTGGATTCCACCTCCGGGTGTGAATTACCGTGTTTCCTAGACGCATATTCTGGGTATCATCAAATCAGAATGTCTAGAGAGGATGAAGAGCATACCTCTTTCATCACAGTAGATGGATTGTACTGTTATACAACCATGCCATTTGGTCTCAAGAATGCAGCTTCAACTTTTGTACGAGCTATGTACAAAACCTTTGAAGACCTCATTAGAGACATAGTGTAAGTGTACGTTGATGACATCATGGTCAAAGTCAAGAACAAGGAGTCACTTCTTGACACCTTACAGGCTGTCTTCGATAAGCTGCGGGCCACCCGCACAAAGCTAAACCCAGACAAGTGTGTCTTCGGGGTTAGCTCCGGAAAACTTCTTGGTTTCCTGGTAAGTCACCGGGGCATAGAAGCTAATCCGGCGAAGATCAAGGCCATTGAAGACATGCAGCCACCAGCCCGCATCAAAGATGTCCAAAAGCTAACTGGATGTCTAGCAGCCCTCAGCCGATTCATTTCAAGACTGGCGAAACGGGCACTCCCCTTCTTCAAGTTATTGAGGAAGTCCGGACCATTCCAATGGTCTGAAGAAGCAAAAAAGGCGTTCCAGGAGCTAAAACAGTTCCTCACCACCCTACCAACTCTGGTAGCTCCGAACCCTGGTGAGCCTTTGTTGCTTTATATTTCAGCTACTGACGAAGTCGTCAGTATGGTCCTGGTTGCGGAGAGACCAGAGCTACCCCATACTCAGGAATCCAGACCCCTTCGGGAGGGTCCGGAGGTTCCTGAAAGCGAGTCTGGGTCCCAGCTCCCAGATTCGAATCCACAAGAAACCACTCCAGAAGACCCAGACCCCTCTAGGAGGGTCCAGGTCACTTCTGAAGAAGCTCTGGGTTCCTCCAGCCAGAACCCATAGGTCCCCGAAGAAACTCCGGATCCCTCCGGAAGGATCCGGGTTAGTGGAGAGGAAGCTCCGAGCCCCTCTGGGAAGGTCCGAACCATTCAGCGCCCAGTGTACTTCATCAGTGAAGTACTACATGATGCCAAGACTCGATACCTAGAGGTGCATAAACTGCTCTATGCAGTTCTTATTGCCTCCAGGAAGCTTCGCCATTATTTCCAAGCTCACAAAATCTCAGTGGTGACCTCTTACCCACTTCGAACAATCTTGCATAATCCCAATTCAACTGGGAATATTGCAAAGTGGGCAGCGGAATTGGCTGAATTCGATCTCGAATTCATTTCAAGGCAAGCAGTCAAGAGTCAAGCATTGACAGACTTCGTGGTAGAATGGACTCCCTCTCCATCAAACCCTGGGGACCCCAGTGAGCAGAAGCCTGAACACGAAGCTCCGATCTTCACTGAGCCTCATTGGACCCTCTACTTCGATGGCTCCATGCAAAAGCAGGGGGCCGGAGCTGGAGTCCTTCTCCTCGCACCAACCGGGGAGAAGGTGAAATACATGGTACACCTTGACTTCAAGGCGACCAACAACATGGCGGAGTACGAAGCACTCATCTACGGACTAAAGGTGGCGCTGTCATAAGGTGTCAAGCAACTGCTGGTCAAGGGACATTCACAGCTCATCATTAAACAAGTGAAGGGTGAATGCTCCTGCAACAATCTCCAGTTAGCTGCTTACCTCCTTGAAGTCCAGAGGCTTCAGAAGGACTTCGAAGTCCTATCTCCACCATGTCCAGCGTGCCCACAACGCTGAAGCCGACGAACTCTCGACGAAAGCGTCAACCGGAGCTCCGGCTCCTGACGGAACTTTTGTACGGAGGTTGTCAAAACCCACAGCTCAGCCTGCCGAATTGAGCGAAGGGGGCGAGATCAGCATCCCGAAGCTGACGGCCCCGATGGCCCTGTTACCATGGCAGCCATCAAGGGTCGTAGGTGCTGCCGGAAGCTCCGAGCAACCCAACACGCAAGACTTAAATGCTCAAGTTAGTTCCAATGCATGGATCTCGGAGATCCGGAACTACTTGAAAGACAACATCCTTCCTGACGATGATGTATCCGCTGACCGGGTAGTCAGATTGGCTAAAAGATACACGTTGGTAGAAGGGGATCTCTACCGGCGCGGTGCCAACGGCATCCTAATGCGGTGCATCACAAGGGAAGAAGGCTGCGAGCTCCTCGTAGAAATCCATGGAGTCGAGTGTGGGAACCACGTGTCTTCCCGCACGCTGGTTGGTAAAGCCTTTCGGCATGGCTTCTACTGGCCTACAGCACTCCAGGATGCAACTGAGCTGGTGAAGAAATGCGAAGCATGTCAATTTCATGCAAAGCAAATTCACACACCGGCTCAGCCCCTACAAATGATACCTCCTACATGACCCTTCGCTGTGTGGGGGATGGACATCTTAGGACCTTTCCCAAGAACAGTCAGAGGTTACAAGTTCCTGTACGTCGCCATTGACAAGTTCACCAAGTGGCCGGAAGCAACTCCAGTTGTGACAATCAACAAGCAATCTGCTATCAACTTTTTGCAGTCCATTGTATGCAGATTTGGAGTCCCAAACAAAATCATCACTGATAATGGGACTCAATTCACAAGCTCTGCATTTCAAGGATATTGCGAAGACCTCGACATTCAAGTTTGCTACGCCTCCGTAGCTCACCCAGCAAGCAATGGCCAAGCCGAGAGAGCAAATGCTGAGATCCTTAAAGGACTCAAAACGCGCACCTATGAGCGCTTGAAATAACATGGTGCCAACTGGATTGAAGAGCTTCCGCCCACTCTATGGGCCAACAGGACATCTCCAAACCGGTCAACTGGAGAGACACCCTTCTTCCTGGTGTATGGAGCTGAAGCAATCCTTCCTCCAGAAATCACCTTGGGGTCACTCCGGGTCCGGACCTTCGACGAAGCCACGCAGGACCAGCTCCGGTGTGAAGACCTAGACCTCCTTGAGGAGGGAAGGTGCCAAGCAGCTGTTCGGAATGCCCGATACCGCCAAGCCCTTCGGCGCTATCATCAGCGGCATGTACACAACCGACAGCTTGAGGAAGGCGACCTGGTGCTACGGAGAATACAATCCAGAGAAGGGTTAAACAAACTCTCCCCCAGCTGGGAGGGACCCTTCTGAGTGATTAAAGTATCCCGTCCTGGGAGCATTCGCTTGGCTACCGAGGATGGGACACCTCTCCCAAATCCTTGGAACATTGAGCACCTCCGTAAGTTCTACACTTAATATCACGGAGGTGAGTCTGTAGTAACTTGAGGTGTATGTTATAGAGTCATTGTACAGAGTCGGGTAGTTCCTCCGGGAGAATAGCCGGACCTTTCCTGGAAGGTCCGCAAAGTTCATGCAACACTTGTCACAGTCTCAGGACTAAAAGTGTGGCTAGCTACCCTGGGTCAAACGGGAAATGAAACACGCTTAGCCTGGTTCCGTACCCTAAGAGTGTACTTGTTTCCCCTGTACCCCGGACCTATAATGAAAGACATCTTCAGGTGAAACAGACTCCACGTGCATTTATTTTGTACAGGCTCAACATTTTTTATTTTTCTCTTTCTTGTCTATCACAAAGACGTGCAATTCTTAAGAAATTTTAGTTCGACCGGTTTATATACGATACGAGTTGTATTGTCAATCCTTTTGGATTCAAATATTGTTCATGGTCAACTCGCCTGAAAGCCGCCAAGCCAATCTAGGGCTGGAGTGTGCTATCGACTTAGCCTGGTCAAGCACCCTAAGTACGCCACTCTACCTACACCCCGGCAGGCCAAAGTAAGGCGGGTCCATGTACAGTTGGATCTGGAAGAAAAGACAACGCATTCGGTTGTATTTAGAACCGCGTTTGACTTAAAATCTTCTTGATAATCGTAAGCCGCGACGAAGTTATAGACATGAAATGAATTTTACTATTTTTCTTGGCTTAAGTGTGCAGGAAAAATAAAATCTACGTTGATGGAGAAAAGCCGGAGCTAACAAAGCTCCGACTCCCCTAGGTGGCTTGTAATCGATGTTACGCATTGAAAACGAGCATCACCGGAGTAATCAAGCTCCGGTAAAGCTAGGGGGGCCAGCCGTCGACGCTAAATAAAAAATGGTGAGAAGACCCCGCAAACGGAGTCTGCTGCCAACAAACTAAGTGTTGGCAAAGGTCACTGCCAGAGCTACTAAGCTCCGACACCCCAGAGGACTAACTATCGATGCTCTACGCGTTGATAGAGACTATTGCCGGAGCTACTAAGCTCCGACAACCTCAAGGGGCCTTCACTATCGAAGACTTTGGACCTAAATTCTACAAGTTCGGAGTAAATGAGTCTTGAACAAAACGCAATATCCTCTTGGTACATGTTCACAATCAAATTGTGTACATCTACCAGGGGGCCAAGTGAAGACAAAAGTGTTGAAGACAAAAAGTGAAATTCACAAAAATTTGGGGATTTCATTCATCTGGAGACAAGGGATTACATCTGGAGACAAGGGATTACAAAATTGAGGAAGAAGAAGAGAAAGTACAAGTGAGAACTACAGAGATGGTCCTAGACCCTATGGAAGAATTGGGCGACCTTCTGGGCAACCTCCGATACGTTGGCTCGGGCAGCTTCGCCTTCTCCTTCAACCGGACCTTCGAGCACCGGGTCTAGAGGAAATTGGGAGTTCCGGCTGGTGTAGCACGTCAGCACATATTCTGCGATGTTCTTCGCCAGGGATTGCCCCTCAACCTCCAATTGGTCCACGATGACATCGCTCACCTTGGAGAGTTTGCTGCCTGCCGAGCTCAACGCTTGCAACGCCAGGTCCGGCTCCGGCTCCGGATCATCCGGGCGCACGGGGCTGAAGCCCATCGGTGTCAGCGCGTCGTTGACCTTGCCCAGGAACTCCCAAATCTGTAGGGAGTCCGCAGTCCTCAAGCCCTTTATTTCTTCCAAGGATCTCCTGGCCGCCACCAGTTCAGAATTCTCGCGAGCGAGGCGCTCAACTTCTTTGGCATTTTGCTGAATCTTTTCAGCAATCCGCTTTTCGAGTTTTCCGAGCTCCTCCTCCTGAAGGTGGATCTTGTTCTGGCGGTCGACCAGGTCCTTCTCCCTGCCCCTCACTTTCTTCTCCATGGCAGTAAGGGCACACTCTTGCTCGTAGAGTTCCTGCCCTCGCACCCAGGCCTTCTCCTCTTCCTCATGGCAGCGCTCTTCCAATTTCCTGGCGCGCTCCTCGAGGCCCCTGTCAGCCAGAGCCACCTTCTCGGTGAGCTCCTCCTCCCTCCTCAGGACGTCATCCCGCAGCTCTAGGAGTTTCTGCTCTTCATCTTCGAGGCGTTTCTCCCTCTCTTCAAGTGCCTCCCGACGCTTGATGAGTGTAGTGTTAATAGCATCAAGCCTTTCTTTGCGTTCATCGGCCGCACTGTTAGCTGCTTTGGTCTGCTCGTAGATCTCCCGGGATTGAGCGTCGAGGGCACGAGTCATACTCTCCCTGTCATCCAATAACTTGCCCCAATATTCCAGGCGGACCTTCTCCCGTTTGATCCACTCTTTATCGTCCGCTAGCCTCGACTGCGCCAGCTTGGTCTCGAAGTAGAGCTGGTTACGCCACCACCTAAGGGTTTGGCGCTCCTCTTCAAGAGCCTTGCTGTCGTGGAAGAAGGCCAGTTGAACTTGACGCAGACTAGAACATGCGTTGTCAATAGACAGTGACAACGGGATAGGTTCCGGACCTGCTGGGGTCTTCTCCGCTGGTTCCAGCGGGTTTTCAGATACAAAAATTGGGTCCCACTCCACAAGAGTGGTCCCCTGGGTCTCCATGGCACTAGGGCCGTCCTTCAGGATGGCCTCAGTCGCCATCGAGGAAGGCCCCGCCGCTAAGTCTTCGTTCACCCCCTCAGGCAGGGGGCCAGCGACTTCGCTTGGGCACTCCAGCTCGGCCACGGGTACCTCTGACGTCGTCACTTCCGGAGCAGGGGCCACTGCTGGCTCCGGTCTGGGCACCTCCTCCGATGGGGGCTCGGGCTCCGACACCTCTTCAACAACCGGCTCGGGAGCCGGAAGATCTTCAACATCGACCGGCCCTGCAGCCGGAGCTCCAACAATGACCGGCTCTGCGGCCGGTGCTTCAGAGGTAGCCGACCCAACTGCCGGAACTTCCTCAGCTTCCAGCGCGCACGCCAGTGTTTCAATCACCTTCAGCTCAACCGTCGGGTCTTCGACAATTTCCGGCTCTGATACCGGAATTACTGTGATGAGGACATAACTTCTATGGATACAAACAACACTCCATTAAACATACAAGATGCAATCAATAGAGTTCATACACAACAATTAATTTCAGAGGTGAACTCGTTCTTAAATATTTCCTTATATGTTTTTGAGCATAGATTGCTACTTAATGATTTATTTGTGATTAGGATCCATGGAGAGGTTCAAGGAGTACTTGTAGGGAGTACTAGGGACGTGGAAGACTAGAGAATTCGTTCAAAGAAGATGGAAACCGAACCAAACTCCAAATCGTATCCAACTCGGAGTCCAGGAGCAGTACGCACTAAAACAGACGCCCAGGACGCATACGAACTCCGTTTTGGACATTCCACATATGCACGGAAAAGGGAGAGGATAACCTTTCTAATAGAGCTGGTCTCATATCAAAATACCTTCGGAGTCGACGGGAATCGCCGAAACAAAATCGAGTTCAGAATCTGTCAGGGTGCTGCGCCATCGTATTGGGCCATTGGGCCTTGTATCAAGTCTAAGTCCATTATTTTCGTGTGTTAGGGTTAGGTCACGACCCCAACACCCCCTTGGACGTCCTTCCACCTATATATACTCCATAGTAGTCGTCATGAACAATTGGGTTTTGCTTAGATCAATAATATCTCCGTTCTACGGTTTGTGAGACCCCAACTTCGCGATTTCAGATCGTGTCTTCTACGTTCTTGCTTGTGTTCTCGGTTGCACATGCAGGGATTATCCTTCTTGGCGAGGTCGATCGTGTGAAGCACGGTTGATAACCAACGGAGCAGTGGTGTAGTGATTGCAGGGGTTGTTCGTGTTCTACTCGAGAGCCTCGGATCATCAACGTCGAGATCTCCATCAATCGACTTACCCATTACCTATCGGAAGATCGGGACTCATCCTCATCATTTTTCCTATCAATTGGTATCAGATTTCCAGGTTGCCCGTTAGGTAATTCATCTATCCATTATATTATTTTTGTTTTTCATACCTAGAGTCCACAAAAAACTTGCAGTTTAGTAGATCTGTTCATTATTTTATCCAAACCACCATTGAGCCTTTGCAACTTTCGTTTTCAATTTGGATTTGTTGAATTTGTGTCCGTTGTTGAGTCATATTTCTGGTTTAGAAAGTGTTTTTAGTCTTAGTTTGAGTTTTGCATTGTGTTGATTCATCCTTTTGAATCACGTCATCACGTCCAGATTAGATTCATCTCTGTCCAGTTCAGTATTTTCATCATATCTAGCTCATACGAACTCGGAGTTTCGTGTTCTTATACTTTCTGGAAAGCTTAAGAAGTTCTCTATAAGTTTCATATTCATCATATTCCCAGAAAATATAGTTATCGATGTCGAAATTGTTTTAGATCCGAATCTGTTATTGACCTAAAAATTCTGAACAGTCTGTATTTCAGGGGCAGTATCTCCTATTGTTATTTTCCAAAATAGGTCTTATATATATTGAAATTAACGAGGAGAGATATATCTACAATCTTGCTGTTCTAAGTTTTCCAATTTAGAGCCTATAAGTGTGCCTATTTGTCCTTGGAAGATTGAGCAGAAAATCTGTGACAGATACACGAGATATCTTGGATTGATTTTCATTGTGTTCTTCCCTTGCAGCACATTCTGAAAAAAAGAAGAAAAAAAGAAAAAGTCAAGTGCAAAACAAGAAACAAAAGCTGCACAAAAAAAGAGGAAAAAACAAAAAAAAACAGAAGTGCTTGCATTCTTTGTGTCATCTAGTTTTGTCTCATGTCTTGCTAGCTTGAACTACTAGGAACACATTTAGGCCATCAACTTTGACAAATACTTTGGACACTTATTCAACTTTACTATCTGATTTCATTGTTGCTAATCCTTGCTACACAGAAAGTGCCATCCAAGTTACACCTTACTCTTGAGCAGAATCGATACACCTTTGCAATCATCCCACACTTCATTGGTTTCTTCATACCGTCCACCGTTTGCCACCTGCAGTGTCGGTAAGAACACTTGTAAGAGCGTGGTAAGATGCTTGAGAGTGTGTGATTCCACTTCCACTTTGCCATTATCCTTTGTAGTTGATAGGGATAACATATTTTTTTGTTGTCTTCTGTTTGCTACTAACAATGTCAGGTAAAAGCAAGAATCATGCATTATATGCTGAGATGATGGACATGATGAAGACAGCGATGGAGTTGCTCACTAAAAATCAAACATCAACCAAGGTTTCACATGATATTCAGACCACCTTTACAACACCTTCCATAAGAAGTAATTACATTCTCCCATCTCTTCCTTTTTATGATAGTTTTGGTTATGATGAATATATTACTTGGGAAATAGAGGTGGATAAATTTTTTGGACAATGTCATATGTGTGAGAGGAGAAAGATTAGAAATGTTGCAAGTGCATTAGTAGATTGTGCATTACTTGGTGGAACAATTTAAAAGAATTAGAAAAACCTCGAACATGGAAAGAAACGAAAATTCTTATGCGAGAAACTTTTGCTAATGTATCTATGTGCAAAGAAGAAATTCAGCAATTTGAGAAGAAATTTCTTGTTGTACCTCCTTTTGTGTCTAACGTTTTGCAGGACAATATAGAAAATAATATAGATGATGCAAAAGAGAACGAGGCTTTTGACAACACTTGTGAAATTTTAGATGGATCAACTCATAATGCACTCAAAATCACTGCTGAAAATGGTAAGGCAAAACATTCTACAAATACAGAAGGTGAGAAGTTTTTGGATGTTCTGAATTTTTCCACCAATCATGCTATTTTCGAGGAGCAACTATTAGAATCGTTTATTTATACACCATTGTCACATGTTGATTTTCCTGCTGATCGTTGCGCTACGAAAGAGTTGTGTGCTGATAACTCTATTATACCTATGCAAAAACAAGTTAATGTACAAGATGATTGTGTTTTGGATTCACCTACTTGTGCTGAAATTCATAATTTGATCACCGCTACTGCTGAAAATGATGAGCTGAAATTTTTGTCTTCTCTAAATACTTTGGGTTATATTGAATTTGACACTCTTTGTGATCTAGATATCGTAGAGAAGAGAATATTTTCCCAATCTGAATTGCCTTTGTTAAGTAGAAATATTTTTCATGCTATAGGCAACTATGAAGATCATGGTGAATTTATGGTGCATAAAGTATTCATATGTTCCATTGTGCAAGATCCTTTTGTGCTGCAACAACATGGTCAAGTAAATGAATGTACTAACGCTAATAATATCTTGTCAAGTTTTTCTAGTATTTTTTTCCTTGCAGCAGATACAACAAAAGCATTATTCACTGTGGTTGTGCATTATGGACAACACTCATTCTACCCCCAAAGCAATACTTTTTGCTGGACATACGAGCAAGCCGAGGACGGCTTGTCATAAAGAAGGGGAGAATGATGAGATCATACATGTTATCATTGCACCTACAAACATGACACAATGTTTATTTTTTTGAGATCCTATCTCAAGTGAATGTGCACTCTTATTTGATGGACAAGATCAAGATGGCGCACTATGTCGTCCACCACCTTGGCCTCCTCCATTCATGCATACAAGAAGATTTGATGGCGTTGCACATTTGGACCAACACATAAGAGAAGATGAACTTGAGTCGAGGACGACTCCAATTCAAGAAGGGGAGGATGATGAGGACATCACTTCTATGGATACAAACAACACTCCATTAAACATACAAGATGCAATCAATAGAGTTCATACACAACAATTAATTTCAGAGGTGAACTCGTTCTTATATATTTCCTTATATGTTTTTGAGCATAGATTGCTACTTAATGATTTATTTTTGATTAGGATCCATGGAGAGGTTCAAGGAGTACTTGGAGGGAGTACTAAGGACGTGGAAGACTAGAGAATTCGTTCAAAGAAGATGGAAACCGAACCAAACTCCAAATCGTATCCAACTCGGAGTCCAGGAGCAGTACGCACTAAAACAGACGCCCAGGACGCATACGAACTCCGTTTTGGACATTCCACATATCCACGGAAAGGGGAGAGGATAACCTTTCTAATGGCTCTGGTCTCATATCAAAATACCTTCGGAGTATACGGGAATCGTCGAAACAAAATCGAGTTCAGAATCTGTCAGGGTGCTGCGCCATCGTATTGGGCCATTGGGCCTTGTATCAAGTCTAAGTCCATTATTTTCGTGTGTTAGGGTTAGGTCACGACCCAAACACCACCTTGGACTTCCTTCCACCTATATATACTCTATAGTAGCCGTCATGAACAATTGGGTTTTGCTTAGATCAATAATATCACCGTTCTACGGTTTGTGAGACCCCAACTTCGCGATTTCAGATCGTGTCTTCTACGTTCTTGCTTGTGTTCTCGGTTGCACATGCAAGGATTAGCCTTCTTGGCGAGGTCGATCGTGTGAAGCATGGTTGATAAACAACGGAGCAGTGGTGTAGTGATTGCAGGGGTTGTTCGTGTTCTACTCGAGAGCCTCGGATCATCAATGTCGAGATCTCCATCAATCGACTTACCCATTACCTATCGAAAGATCGGGACTCATACTCATCATTTTTACTATCATACTGCTTCCTCTGGCTCAACAGCCGGAGCTTCCATCATCTCAGCACCAGGACCCGGAGCTTCAGCCTCCGGGACAGGTGCCGCTGGCGCATCTTCTCTCCCGCGGTCCGACGCTACCACGGGAGTATCTGGGGATGAGTCGAGGTCCATGACCACGACAGCTGGCGCCGGAGCTATCGCAGCTTTAGCCACCACTTGGGGCGGCACCGGGACAGGAGCAGAAGCTTCCGCCCTCACAGCTTCAGTTGCTGTAGCTGAGGGTGGAGCCTCACTCCTCTTCTTGGGAACACTGCAGATGATGGACGAAGAAACTTAAAAAAGCAATTACTACAACAAAACAACTGTCCAAGGTAAAGATTAAAAATTACCTTGGGAGGCTTCCACACCAGCTTGCGCGGAACCTCTTTCCCGGGCGTTCTGGGCTGGTCATATCCGGTGTGGAAGCTCCGGAAGGCCCCTCGGAACTCGTAGCAGCCATGGGCGTTTCCCTGGTCGAGGCTCCCCTCGACCGGGAAGAACTTCCGGACCTGGAGGCCTCAACTGGCCCCGGTGCTGGAGTCGCATGCCTGGAGCTAGCTCCCCAGGAGGATCCCACTGCGGGTATAGTCGCCGCGGTCGAAGAAGACCTCCCTCTCCGGGGAGAAGGAGCCGATGCAGAGGTGGCAGGCCTGACGGACCTTCCGTCGGCATGCTGCAGCTTCCTCTTCCGGCTCAAGGGTTCGTCTGCCGGCTCCTTGCCCTTGCCGACGACTTCGACCCTCGGCTTCGGGGCAGGGCCACCTTCGGACACTCCAGGGATTGCCACCCTGGTGGTTGATCTTCTCTCGACGACACCAAGGTCGTCAAGTACGGGCATCTTCCGCCGGAGCTCCCTACTGAACTCAACTTCCACGTTCAAAGGAAGAAAAGCTGATGGCGGAGTCAGATCGTCACCCTCGACGTCGATGCCGTGCTGGAACTTCTTGATATGAAACTCCAGGGTTGTCCCCACCATGTTGGACTTCAGCCCAGTCTCGACCCGGTCGTCGTCGATCACGCTGTTGAGGGCCCAAGTGTGTTTTTCTCTCCTCTTCAGCGGTGCCCACCTGTTGACCAGGAAGTTACAAAACACCGCTTGAGGGGTTAATCCCCCCTCCACGCACTGGCGAATCCTGGTCAGAACAGGGTCGAAGGCGTCCGCCAGCACCGGAGCTTCACTCCAGATCGTCGTGTCAATGTTAGGGAGGCCTTCGGGCAGCTCCAGCCTCTCGTGCTCCTCCACCCGGATGATTATCCAGTCCTTCTTCCAGTCATCCCACTTCCAAGAGGGAAACGACTGGAGGTACTTGAATGGGCACTTCTTGCGCTTCACGAAGTAGTAGAAGCCAAGGTACTCATTGCTCCTACCGGTGGTGTGGACGGTGAAGAAGGCCCGGAAGAGTTCAATGCAGGGGGGGATGCCCACCCACATCTCACAGAAGTGGACAAAGATAGACACGAGGAGAATGGAGTGAGGGCCAAGGTGGTATAGCTGCAGACCATAAAAGTCTAGCAACATCAGGAAAAAGGAAGAAAAAGGTGGGATCAACCCCACCATGGCGTACGAGGAGAAGTACACCATTTCGCCGGCGTGCTCCTTCTCAAACGGGAGCTCTCCCCCGGCGCGGACCGAGTGGTTGAAGAAGTCCGAGGACCATCCCATGAGGGTCCGGACCTTCTTCAGGTCACCGTCAGTCTTCAAACGGCTTTCACGGAGACCTAACTCCATCGCGGCACAGCAAGGCAAGAGAGGAAAAGCGAAGCACAAGTTGGGAGTTTGAGCGCAAGAACAGATGAGAGGCGTAAAGAACTCCCGATGGTGCACAATTTCCTTCTTAAGTAAGCCCTCGCAATGCTTGGATGGAAACCGCAAGGAAGTCGAAGATACCATTCAAAAATTCCACCCAGCCGATGACAAGAGGGCCCGGGACCACCCCGACGATCAAGCCGAGATTCTTACCCAGGCGAACGGTTGTCATCATGAGGCGGGAAGTCCGAAGGCGGCGGCGTGACAAGGCGCGCAGAACTGATACAGTTTTCGTATCGGGAACCGGCGCCCTTCAATTGTGTGAGATCCGCACGACAAAGATCTCATCTGCCGCACGCGGGATACGCCACACGGCGAGGATTTAACTCCAAACCATCGCCAACGGCACATCCGAAGACCTTTGAAGAATCAGTTCAAAAGTCGCGAGGATGGACCCACCTCCGGCGGAATGACTTCACCCCAGGGGTCTTCCCCAGAGGTGGGTCCAGGGTATGTGGATGGGTTGGATGTTATGGTGGTTTGCTTGCTTTAGATCTAAGGACCGGTTCATGCGAGAATACGCCAGGACTACAGTGCCACCACGAGGCCAAGTATGGGTGCGGCGTAGCTGATTAATTAGGGCTTTGCTAGTGCTGTTTGGACCATTGTGGATGCTCGGGGAAGGGGTAGTTGGATTGGGTTTGTTGATGATTGGTGGGACTACCCTGGGATCCGAATGGCTCAAGAGGGGGCCCTTGGTTGAAGATGTGCTCAGTTGGAGACATCGCCACCGATGAAACCTCAGTGGGGTCTGAATAGGCTAGTAATCCCTTTGTAAAGGCTACTTTGTGATCTCTTGGCTATACACCAAAGGAAGTGTAATTGGCATAAGGGAGGTTCTTTAGTCGCCGACGGGTGATGAAATCACAAACACGTGGGTAAAGTGGTACAAACTCTGCAGAGTATTGAACTATCATGATAGCCGTGCTCCCGGTTATGAGCGCCTGGATGACCTACATGATTAGAGTTGGAAATTGGGATTTGGGATGGTTATAGTTTGGTAATGGTTATGGTTGATGTTATGATCATGGTTATGGTTATGGATGGAATTATGGTTTACGACATTGATTATGGTTATTGGTAATGGTGAATTATGGACTGGTATTATTATGGTTACATGGTTTATGATGGGTTTACTTCACATAAATATGATATATTGTTTTTCAAATGCTTTACTGTACTTTTCAGTACTTAGCCATTATTATTGTCGTCATTTGAATCAGCCACATGACATACTTTCCACACTTGCTGAGTACGACATGTACTCACTCTTGCAATCCCCCACCCAACAGTTGCAGGTCAGAATTGTGAGTTTAATGGCGATAATGTGGAGATCTAGGCCGTGTCTACCGTCAGCTTTGCTTGTGGTGTTGCATGGAGCTGCGCTATTCCCTTTTGTTTAGTTTGCTTAGTTGTTTAATTAGTTTATATCCGCTGCATTAGTTGAACTTATCATTAATATTCATTAGAGCTTGTATTCGAGGATTTAATGAATTATGTAATAAGAGTACTTATTTAATAATTTGAGATGTGGTAATTATCTGTTTATCATTTGTGAATCACTCGTGTATGTGTGTTGAACATCCTGGGCACACATATGCGTTAGCTTGGTTCAATTTTCGGAACCGGGCGTCACAGACGTCCCTAGGCCCACTTAACGTGAAACCCAAGAAACAAGTCATAAAACAAAAGATCAACTCGGAGTCGCGAAATATCGAACAAGTCCGGACAGGACCGAACTAGTCCGAAGTCGTCCAGAGAGAAAATCGGACAAGTCTGGCCTAAAATCAGACAAGTCCGACTTTAAACAGAGAGGAAAACGGACAAGTCCGCTGGAACACCGGACTAGTCCGGAAAAGTCCAAGGACTTAGCAATTTTTCAAGGATTCTTGGAATATCTGTGACACCCAGTTCCGAATATGAACCAAGCGTAACGCATATGTGTGCCCAGGAAGTTCATCACACATATACGGTTGCATCACAAACGATATACAAAATTTCACCACGTCTCAACTATTAAATAAGTACTTTATTACAATAATTCAATAGTTCACGAATGATAAAACTCTAAATAATGCAGCGGAAAATAAACTAAGCAGCACGACTCCAATCCACAGGCAATTGACGGCGGTACGCAACCTAGTACTCCACGTGATCCTCGGGGTACTCCCAATTATCTCCAGTAGCTGTTGGGGGGGGGATTGCAAGGGTGAGTACATGTCGTACTCAGCAAGTGTGGAAAGTATGACATGTGGCTTATTCAAATGACGAATGTAATAATGGCTAAGTGCTGAAAAGTACAATAAAACATTTGAAAAGCATTATACTATGTCTATGTGAAACGAACCCCATCATAACCACCACATTAACATAATATAAACCATATCCAATTATTGCCAGCATCATCATTATCCATGTCCAGTTACCAGAACTCAAATTCATATCCGTAACCATAAGCCAAAAACCATGCATAACCATTACCATAATCATAATATCAACCATAACCATTACCAAACCATAACCAATACCAAACCATAACCAATACCAAACCATAACCATCCCAAATCCCAATTTCCCTCTAATCATGTAGGTCATCCAGGCGCTCATAACCGGGAGCACGGCTATCATGATAGTTTTACACTCTGCAGAGGTTGTACCACTTTACCCACATGTTCGTGTTTTCATCACCTTTCGGTGACTAAGAAACCTCCATTATTCCATCTCACACTTCCGTAGGTGTGTGGCCAAGAGATCACAAAATAGCCTTTCAAAAGGGACTACTAGTATGTACGGGCCCACTAAGGTTTCACCGGCAGGCTTGAATCTCCATTCTCCCACCCACGGGCCCCCTCGTGTGCCATGCGGATCCCAGGGCAGTCCTCCTCGACTCCCATTCCCTGCACCATCCAATGGTCCATACAATACTAGCAGCGCTCCTAATTATTCAGCTACGCTGCACCCATACTTGGCCTTGTGGTGGCACTATTGACCTGGCATATTCTCGCATGAACCGGTCCTTAGATCTAAGGCAAGCAAACCACCATATCATCCAACCCATCCACAAAACCATGCTTGCTTAGATCTCCTAAGTTCCAGGTTGCTAAATTAATCATCATCTTATTACCGTCCCAAGTTGTCGTAATTAAAGTTGTCAACCACATTATTTAAGTTACCCATAACCCATGTAGCGATGCGGTGCAAAAAGAAAATTACCCATACCCGACTCATCGTGTATATCCCGGCGACAAGGGGTGGCAAACAATGCTAGTAAACTCCTACATATGGGTTTCCCATCATATTGACACAAGCATGCAAGTTCGCAAACAAAACATTTGATAAAACAGGATCAATATGATCAAGGACACTTGCCTTGCTCCGACGGATGGGGTTGCTCAAGCGCTTCAAAGTCTTGGTTTTGGAAATCCTCGTATGCGGCCTCTTGAGCACGTTCCTCTATGCGTGATCATACATACAAGAAAATACATACAATTCAATATGATGCACACAAAATAATCAACATGCAATGACATGTATGCATGCACAATTCAATAATTAATTAACTATGGTTGTTTATTGATTAGATGCGACTAGTTCATACGTGTTCATATGGGTTTATGGGGGTTTTAGCGAGAATTAATGCTGCTGAAAATAAAAAGACAACGCAACTACGATCAATTTACGTCTATTAGATCTAATATGGTCGCTAAAATTTACATCGGAAACATGGCCTACCGTAGATGCGATGGCTTCGATGATCGTGGGATGGGGACGATGCGTAGATGAAGTAGATGCGCAAGGTCCTCCGGCGGCACGACGACGGCGACGCGATGGCGACGACGATCTCCGGCGGACGGCGGCACTCTCCTCTTTTTCCTCCTCTTTTTCCCCTCCTTTTTCTTCCCTTTCTTCCCTGCGGCGCAGCCTCTGGTGCCTTTTTTCTGTACCGACGGCATTTCTGGAAGGCGGCAGTGTTTTCCTGGGATCGGGAAAAAACCTACGGAAGCTTACGTATTTATAGGCGGTACTGGCCAGGGGATCGAGTCGGTCGGGACTCGATTGTGCGTGGGCGCGTCAGAGTCGGGCGCTGGGCGTCAGTGCGGGTGGGGCCCGGCGGCGCGTGCGCGCGTGACGCGCGAGGGCACGCGCGGGAGGGCGGCGGGGTTCGGGGCAGGCGGCGGGGTGGGTCCCAGCGCGGGCGGTGCGGGCGGGATCGCGCGGGGCGCGAGCGGGGGCGAGGCGCGGAGGTGCCCGCTGGCTGGGCCGGTTCGGCGTGGCCAGCGGCGGTGATTTTTTTCCTTTTCTAATATATATAATTTCTCTTTTTTATTATATTATATTATTTATTTTATTTATCTTATCCATTTTATTTATATATATATATATATTTATTATTATATATAATATATATATATTTATTATTATTATTTTTATATTTATTCCCTAATACCTGTTTTATATTTTTATTTCTTTTCCTCTATTAATGTTTAATGCATGAACATGTATGCAATGCATGATGCGAAAGTTGAGGGTGTTACAAACCTACCCCCTTAAAGTGAATCTCGCCCTTGAGATTCGATAGCGTGGAGAAAAGGTGAGGGAATTCTGCCTTCTGGTCTCCTTCACGTTCCCATGTAGCTTCAGCTTCCGTATGGTATTTCCATTGCACTTTGCACCAACGGATCCTCTTATTTCTCGTGACCCTTTCCTTCATGTCCAAAATCTTGATAGGTTGCTCGACATAGGACAAATCCTTCAGAAGTTCTAACTCGTCCATCAGCACTTGTTCTTCCGGTACCCTGAGACACTTCTTGAGTTGAGAGACGTGAAATACGTCATGTACATCGGAGAGATACGTCGGCAGCTCAAATCGATATGCCACTTCTCCTTGTTTGTCCAAAATCTTGAACGGTCCGATGTAACGTGGTGCCAATTTTCCTTTGACGTTAAACCGTCGCTGACCTCTGATAGGTGACACTTTGAGGTATACAAAATCTCCAACTTCAAAAGTCAGACTCCTTCGCCTATTATCAGCATAACCTTTCTGTCGAGACTGGGCAGCCTTTAAGTTTTCCCGTATTATTTGGACTTGCCTTTCAGCATCTTGTAACACGTCGGGACCAAACACTTGATTCTCTCCAGTTTCATTCCAAAACAAGGGAGTCCTACACTTCCTTCCGTACAATGCTTCGTAGGGTGACATTTTCAGACTTGCTTGGTAGCTATTATTGTACGAGAATTCAGCATACGACAAACTTTTATCCCAACTTTTCCCATGCTTTAATGCACAAGCTCTTAACATGTCTCCAAAATTTGGTTGGTCCTCTCGGTTTGTCCATCTGTTTGAGGGTGATATGTCGAACTGAAGTTCAACCTTGTTCCCACTGCTTCATGCAATTTCTGCCAAAATCTGGAGGTAAACTGAGAACCTCTATCTGAGACTATCTTCTTCGGTACTCCGTGTCGACACACAATATGCTCCATATACAATTCTGCTAGCTTCGCGGTGGTATATGTGGTCTTGACAGGGATGAAGTGAGCTGATTTTGTCAATCGATCCACAATAACCCATATTGAATCATAGCCAGACTGAGTTCGTGGTAATCCAACTATAAAGTCCGTACCAATCTCTTCCCACTTCCACTCCGGGATCTTCAATAGTTGTAACAATCCGGCTGGCCTTTGATGTTCAGCTTTCACTTGTCGGCACACATCACAAAGCGCAACATATTCGGCTATGTCCTTTTTCATGCTGGCCCACCAATAGCATGTCTTTAAGTCCTTGTACATCTTTGTACAGCCGGGATGAATTGAGTAAGATGAGTCATGTGCCTCCTTCAATATTGTTTCCCGAATATTCTTAACATTTGGTACCACAATCCTCTTTCCAAGCCATAAGGTACCCTGTTCGTCCTCATCAAATCTGAATTCTCTTCCTTCTTGGGTCCTTTCCTTGATTTCCTGTATTTCCTTGTCCATTGTCTGTCCTTCCCGTATTTCCTGCTCTAATGTTGGGTTGACTTCCATCGTTCCCATCTCATTTATGAATCCAAGGTTCAACCGTTCGAACTCCTTACATAACTCGGGTGGCAGCTCTCGAACTGTGAGTTGATGACTTACTCCTTTTTGGCTCAAAGCATCGACCACTACATTGGCCTTCCCTGGGTGATAGTTGATCCCCACGTCATAATCCTTGATGAGCTCCAACCATCGGCGTTGCCTGAGATTCAGATCCGTTTGCGTAAATATGTACTTGAGACTCTTGTGATCCATATAAATCTCACATCGGTGACCAAAAACATAGTGTCTCCATATCTTC
This sequence comes from Tuctoria greenei, assembly GCA_036927565.1. Classification (NCBI taxonomy): domain Eukaryota; kingdom Viridiplantae; phylum Streptophyta; class Magnoliopsida; order Poales; family Poaceae; genus Tuctoria; species Tuctoria greenei. Next base: position 8,630,285 of record JAYESD010000001.1, on the reverse strand, counting down.
AAGGCGTGTACAACGGCTGCGAGTTCAAGGTCGTGTGTGGGATAATTCAACTCATGTTTCTTTAGTTGCCTCGATGCATAAGCTACCACTTGGCCTTCTTACATGAGCACACATCCTAATCCTTGTCTTGATGCATCACAATATATATCAAAACTCTTGCTCACATCCGGTAATACTAACACCGGCGCGGTTGTCAACCTTTTCTTTAACTCCTCAAAGCTATCCTGACAAGCTTGAGTCCATCGGAATGCCTTCCCTTTCATGAGTAATTCGGTCATAGGATTGGCTATTTTGGAGAAATCCTTGATGAATCGGCGGTAATATCCAGCCATTCCAAGGAAACTCCGAATTTCCTTTACATTCTGTGGCGGTTCCCACTTAAGCACATCTCTCACTTTCCCTGGGTCAACTGATACTCCTCCAGAAATAATATGGCCTAAGAAAGAAACTTCCCGTAACCAGAATTGACATTTACTGAACTTGGCATACAATTGGTGTTCCCGTAGCTTCTGCAATGTAAACTTCAAGTGTTCTTCATGTTCTTGCTCGCTTCTCGAGTATATCATAATGTCATCGATGAACACTACAACGAACTTATCCAGATATTCCATGAAGACCTTATTCATGAGATACATAAAGTACGCAGGCGCGTTCGTTAATCCAAATGACATGACGGTGTACTCATAAGATCCATATCGTGTCCGAAATGCTGTCTTGGGTATATCTGATGGTCTAATCTTCATTTGGAAGTATCCTGACCGCAAGTCGATCTTGGAGAAGATACAGGAACCCTTCATTTGGTCGAACAAATCCTCTACACGGGGCAGTGAGTACTTGTTCTTAATTGTCACTTCGTGGAGAGACCTATAGTCCACACACATCCTCTGGGTTCCATCCTTCTTATCTACGAAGAGCACTGGGGCTCCCCACGGGGATGAGCTTGGGCGTATAAAACCCTTCTCTAGCTGCTCCTGAATTTGCTTCTTGAGCTCTACTAATTCCTTAGGAGGCCTCCTATATGGCCTCTTAGCTATAGGTGCAGTTCCGGGTATCAACTCAATGGCGAATTCTATGTCACGATCAGGTGGCATACCTGACAACTCATCTGGTAACACATCTGGATACTCGCGAATGATCGAAATGCTTTCCAATGTCACTCCTTCCACGTGATTCAGCATCGCTTTCTCTCTTGCAGGTTGGGCCGCCTCAACTTCGATGCGTGTACCATGTTCACTTGTCAACTGCACAATCCTCTCGGCACATTGAATGACTCCATTATACTTGCTCAGCCAGTCCATTCCAAGTATTATGTCTATTCCTTGGGAGTCCAAGACTATGAGGTTTGCGAGAAAGTCTACCCCCCTTATTTTAATGCTTACTTTCGGACATACTATATTTGTCCTCATCTCTCCGCCAGGAGAAGTTACTAGCATAGTTTGCTTCATATGAGATATAGACAAATTGTACTTGGCAACATACTTTGACGAGATGAATGAATGAGATGCTCCCGAATCAAATAAAACAGTCGCGGGGTTGGAATTGGCGAGAAACATACCAATCACGACGTCATCAGCTTGCCGGGCTTCCTCAGTAGAGACATGATTCACATTGCCACGAGCAAAATTCTGCTGTCCACGGTTGCCTTGTGGTGCTCCTCCATTTGGTCGCGGGTAATTTGGCCTTGGTGCATTGTTCATAGGTCCATAGTTTTTTCTGGGGCATTGACTTGCAAAGTGCCTGGGCTCTCCACACACATAGCATGTCTTACCGCCCGTAGCATTAGGGAAGTTTGGGCACAACTAGTTTTGAGCGTTTGGCGCCATGTTAGGACGCGGCGCAGGTGGCACAGGATAGCGAGGCGCTTGCATGGCGGGGCGTTGCTGCGGTGGCTGATTTGGGCGGGGCGGATAAGCAGCGCGGTATGCAGGAGCAGATGGGTTGTAGTGTGGTGCAGTAGGTGGTGCATAGCGGGGGCGAACATTGCTTCCTTGCTGCGGTCCATGATGTGGCATCTTCCTCTTGTTGTCCTGCTCCATCTCACAAATCTTGTTCTCAACCACAATAGCCTTGTCAACCAGCTTTTGGAAGTTTGGATAATCAGTATTGAGCAACTGGACTTGAATTTCATTGTTGAGACCCCTCATAAACAGATACAGCTTCCTACTATCAGTGTTGATGTCTTCTGGAGCATATCTTGATAATTGAGTGAATTTGTTGAGATACTCACTCACGCTCATCCTTCCTTGCCTGAGATTTTCAAAGTCTTGTCTTCTCAGTATCATAACTCCTTCAGGTACATAGTGGGAACAGAACCTCTGCTTAAACTCAGCCCAAGTGATTGCCTCCTGATTATCATGAGCCTTGCAAAGAGCTTCCCACTAGTCAGCGTCTGCTCCAACTAGTTGATGTGATGCAAAGAGAACCTTCTCCCTATCAGTGCACTGGACAATAGCAATTTTCTTCTCAACGGACTTCGGCCAATCACCAGCTTCCATTGGGTCTATGGCTTGTGCGAAGGTAGGCGGTCTGGTCCTCATGAACTCCCCCAAACGGTTGTGGTGTGGTTGGGGTGGTGGCGGTGGCGGTATATGATACTGATTGTTGTTGCCAGCTTGCAGTTGTCCTATTGTCTGTATCATGGTCTGCATGAGCTGGTTCTGCATAGCTAACAGTTGTTCAATATTGATAGCTCCATGAGCATGTCCTTGTCCGTTGTTGTTCTGAGGTACTCCATGGTTCTCCTCCTCATCATTAGCATCCCTCTGGTTGCGAGTCCTCACCATCTAGAGAAAAGCAATAGGTAAGAATTTAAGAACGTCCCCAACTAAATGCATCAAGGGATATGAAGCTAACCAACTAGCTATACTAGCCTAGGTGGACATGGCAATGCTAAAGCATCCCAAAATCCTCTATTAAGCACACAAGCAAACAATATATATAGCAAACAGCACACTTAAGCAAAAACACATCGATTCCTGAGTGCTCCTATGTGCTCTAAAGTGTCCATTCTATCTAGGCTGCGTCCTATGGTCAACGCGGCTCTGATACCAATTTGTGACACCCGGTTCCAAATATGAACCAAGCGTAACACATATGTGTGCCCAGGAAGTTCATCACACATATACGGTTGCATCACAAACGATATACAAAATTTAACCATGTCTCAACTATTAAATAAGTACTTTATTACAATAATTCAATAGTCCACGAATGATAAAACTCTAAATAATGCAGCGGAAAATAAACTAAGCAGCACGACTCCAATCCACAGGCAATTGACGGCGGTACGCAACCTAGTACTCTGCGTGATCCTCAGGGTACTCCCAATTATCTCCAGTAGCTGTTGGGGGGGGATTGCAAGGGTGAGTACATGTCGTACTCAGCAAGTGTGGAAAGTATGACATGTGGCTTATTCAAATGACGAATGTAATAATGGCTAAGTGCTGAAAAGTACAGTAAAACATTTGAAAAGCATTATACTATGTCTATGTGAAATGAACCCCATCATAACCACCACATTAACATAATATAAACCATATCCAATTATTGCCAACATCATCATTATCCATGTCCAGTTACCAGAACTCAAATTCATATCCGTAACCATAAGCCAAAAACCATCCATAACCATTACCATAATCATAATATCAACCATAACCATTACCAAACCATAACCAATACCAAACCATAACCAATACCAAACCATAACCATCCCAAATCCCAATTTCCTTCTAATCATGTAGGTCATCCAGGCGCTCATAACCGGGAGCACGGCTATCATGATAGTTTTACACTCTGCAGAGGTTGTACCACTTTACTCACATGTTCGTGTTTTTATCACCTTTCGGTGACTAAGAAACCTCCATTATGCCATCTCACACTTCCGTAGGTGTGTGGCCAAGAGACCACAAAATAGCCTTTCAAAAGGGACTACTAGTATGTACGGGCCCACTAAGGTTTCACCGGCAGGCTTGAATCTCCATTCTCCCACCCACGGGCCCCCTCGTGTGCCATGCGGATCCCAGGGCAGTCCTCCTCGACTCCCATTCCCCGCGCCATCCAATGGTCCATACAATACTAGCAGCGCTCCTAATTATTCAGCTACGCCGCACCCATACTTGGCCTTGTGGTGGCACTGTTGACCTGGCATATTCTTGCATGAACCGGTCCTTAGATCTAAGGCAAGCAAACCACCATATCATCCAACCCATCCACAAAACCATGCTTGCTTAGATCTCCTAAGTTCCAGGTTGCTAAATTAATCATCATCTTATTACCGTCCCAAGTTGTCGTAATTAAAGTTGTCAACCACATTATTTAAGTTACCCATAACCCATGTAGCGATGCGGTGCAAAAAGAAAATTACCCATACCCGACTCATCGTGTATATCCCGGCGACAAGGGGTGGCAAACAATGCTAGTAAACTCCTACGTATGGGTTTCCCATTATATTGACATAAGCATGCAAGTTCGCAAACAAAACATTTGATAAAACAGGATCAATATGATCAAGGACACTTGCCTTGCTCCGACGGATGGGGTTGCTCAAGCGCTTCAAAGTCTTGGTTTTGGAAATCCTCATATGCGGCCTCTTGAGCACGTTCCTCTACGCGTGATCATACATACAAGAAAATACATACGATTCAATATGATGCACACAAAATAATCAACATGCAATGACATGTATGCATGCACAATTCAATAATTAATTAACTATGGTTGTTTATTGATTAGATGCGACTAGTTCATACGTGTTCATATGGGTTTACGGGGGTTTTAGCGAGAATTAATGCTGCTGAAAATAAAAAGACGACACAACTACGATCAATTTACGTCTATTAGATCCAATATGGTTGCTAAAATTCGCATCAGAAACATGGCCTACCGTAGATGCGATGGCTTCGATGATCGCGGGATGGGGACGATGCGTAGACGAAGTAGATGCGCAAGGTCCTCCGGCGGCACGACGACGGCGACGTGATGGCGACGACGATCTCCGGCGGACGGCGGCACTCTCCTCTTTTTCCTCCTCTTTTTCTCCTCCTTTTTCTTCCCTTTCTTCCCTGCGGCGCAGCCTCTGGTGCCTTTTTTCTGTACCGGCGGCGTTTCTGGAAGGCAACGGCGTTTTCCTGGGATCGGGGAAAATCCTACGGAAGCTTACGTATTTATAGGCGGTACTGGACAGGGGACCGAGTCGGTCGAGACTTGATCGCGCGTGGGCACGTCGGAGTCGGGCGCTCGGCGTCGGCGCGGGTGGGGCCCGGCGGCGTGTGCGTGCGGGAGACGCGAGGGCGCGCGCGGGAGGGCGGCAGGGTTCGGGGCAGGCGGCGGGGTGGGTCCCAGCGCGGGCGGTGCGGGCGGGATCGCGCGGGGCGCGAGCGGGGGCGAGGCGCGGAGGTGCCCGCTGGCTGGGCCGGTTCGGCCTGGCCAGCGGCGGTGATTTTTTCCTTTTCTTATATATATACTTTCTTTTTTTTAATTATATTATTTATTTATTTTATTTATCTTATTCATTTTATTTATTTATATATATATATTTATTATTATATATAATTTATTTATATATATATATTTATTATTATTTTTATATTTATTCCCTAATACCTATTTTATATTTTTATTTCTTTACCTCTATTAATGTTTAATGCATGAACATGTATGCAATGCATGATGCGAAAGTTGAGGGTGTTACAATATCAGACTAGTCCGCACAAAATCGGACAAGTCCGAAAGTTTCCAGTGCCAAAAATCGGACTAGTCCGCAGCAAAAACGGATAAGTCCGTTTTTAGTTAGAGAGAAATCGGACTAGTCCTCAGCAAAATCGGACTAGTCCGCACTTTCTTGCGTTTTAAGTGCGTTTTTGTTCCAAATCAATTTTAAACTTGTTCCTATTTATGTGGATTAATGTTAAACATGTATATGAATGTATGCAAGGCATGATGTATGAAAATGAGGGTGTTACAAACCTACCCCCCTTAAAATGAATCTCGCCCTCGAGATTCGACGCGGAAGAGAAGAGAGAGGGAAATTCCTTCTTGAGATCATCTTCTAGCTCCCACATCGCTTCTTTTTCTGTGTGGTGCTTCCATTGAACTTTGCACCATCTAATAACCTTGTTCCTTGTGACTCTCTCCTTAGTTTCCAAGATTTTGACCGGTTGCTCGACATAAGTCAAATCTTCCTCTAGTTCCAATTCTTCCATTGTCACTTGTTCTTCCGGTACTCTCAAACACTTCTTGAGTTGGGAAACATGAAAGACATCATGGACGTCCGAAAGATGAGCTGGCATCTCCAACTTATACGCTACTTCTCCTCTCTTGTCCAAAATCTTGAATGGTCCAATATAACGAGGTGCGAGCTTGCCCCTTATGTTAAACCTCTTATGACCTCTCATTGGTGACACCTTGAGGTAAACAAAATCTCCTATTTCAAAGGCTAATTTCCTCCTCCTATTGTCCGCATAACCGTTTTGCCTTGATTGGGTAGCCCTCAAGTTTTCACGAATTATTTGGACTTGCTTTTCGGCTTCTTGCAACACATCCGGACCAAATACTTGAGTTTCTCCTGCCTCATTCCAGAATAAAGGTGTCCTACACTTCCTCCCATAAAGCGCTTCATATGGTGACATTTTCAAGCTTGCTTGGTAACTATTGTTGTATGAAAATTCCGCGTATGGCAAGCTTTTGTCCCAACTTTTCCCATGCTTTAAAGCACTAGCTCTTAAAATGTCCTCCAAAATCTGATTGGTCCTCTCGGTTTGTCCATCCGTTTGAGGATGATATGCTGAACTAAAATTCAACCTCATTCCCAAAGCTTCATGCAATTTTTGCCAAAATCTGGAGGTAAATTGAGAACCTCTATCCGACACGATCTTCTTCGGGACTCCGTGTCGACACACAATATGCTCCATGTATATTTCGGCCAATCGTGCAGCTGTATATTTGGTCTTCACACTGACAAAATGAGCTGACTTGGTTAAACGATCCACAATTACCCAAATTGAGTCATACCCGGACTGAGTAGTGGTAACCCAACTATGAAGTCCATTCCAATTTCTTCCCACTTCCATTCCGGAATCTTCAACGGTTGCAATAATCCGGCTGGCCTTTGATGTTCCGCCTTGACTCATTGGTCCACATCACACAATGCTACGTATTCAGCTATGTCCTTCTTCATGCTATCCCACCAATAGAGAGCCTTCAAGTCTTTGTACATCTTCATACAACCGGGGTGAATCGAGTATGGCGAGTCATGTGCCTCCTTTAATATTGTCTCCCGAATATGCTTTACATTAGGCACAATGATTCTCTTTCCAAGCCATAAGGTACCATGTTCATCCTCATCAAATCTGAATTCTCTCCCTTCTTCGGTCCTTTCCTTGATTTCCTTGATCTCCTCATCTGTGGTTTGTGCCTCTCGAATTTCTTGTTCCAAGGTTGGGTTTAATTCCAGCATCTCCATCTCATTTACAAACCCGAGGTTCAACCGTTCAAACTCCTTGCATAACTCGGATGGTAACTCTCGAACTGTGAGTCGATGACTTACTCCCTTTCTACTCAAAGCATCATCCACTACATTGGCTTTTCCCGGATGATAGTTGATTCCCAAATCATAATCTTTGATGAGCTCCAACCATCTTTGCTGCCTCAAGTTCAGATCTGTTTATGTGAAAATATACTTAAGACTCTTGTGATCCGTATAAATTTCACACCTATGTCCAAGGATATAGTGTCTCCAAATCTTCAATGCATGTACCACGGCCGCGAGTTCCAAATCGTTCGTGGGGTAATTCTGCTCACGTTTCTTCAATTGTCTTGATGCATAGGCGACCACTTGGCCTTCTTGCATCAATACACATCCAAGTCCTTGTCTCGATGCGTCGCAATAAATATCAAAACTCTTGCTCACATCCGGCAGTACCAAAACTGGGGCTGTTGTCAACCTCTTCTTCAACTCCTCAAAACTATTCTGACAAGCTTCAGTCCAATGGAACGCCTTTCCCTTCATTAGCAACTCTGTCATAGGCTTGGCTATCTTGGAAAAGTCCTTGATGAATCTACGGTAATATCCAGCCATCCCAAGAAAACTCCTTATTTCCTTTACATTTTGCGGCGACTCCCACTTCAACACGTCTCTCACTTTTCTGAGGTCAATCGATACTCCTCCTCCTGAGATTATATGACCCAAAAATGGCACCTCTTTCAACCAAAACTGACACTTGTTGAACTTGGCATACAATTGATGCTCCCCCAATTTTTGTAGCGTAAGCCTCAAGTGTTCCCCATGTTCCTTCTCGTCCTTCGAGTAGATCATAATATCATCAGTGAACACCACAACGAACTTGTCCAAGTACTCCATGAAGACCTTATTCATTAGGTACATAAAGTAGGCAGGCGCGTTTGTCAATCCAAAAGACATCATGGTGTACTCATAAGATCCATACCGTGTCCTAAAAGCTGTCTTGGGTATGTCCGATGGTCTAATCTTCATTTGAAATATCCCGACCTCAAGTCAATCTTAGAGAAGACACAAGCACCCTTCATCTGATCAAACAAGTCCTCTATGCGTGGCAAGGTATACTTGTTCTTGATTGTTACCTCGTTGAGAGCTCGGTAATCCACGCACATCCTTTGGGATCCATCCTTCTTGTCCACAAATAGAACGGGCGCTCCCCAAGGCGAAGAGCTAGGGCGAATAAAACCCTTCTCTAGTTGCTCTTGAATTTGCTTCTTGAGCTCCGCTAATTCCATAGGAGGCATCCTATACGACCTCTTAGCTATAGGTGCAGTTCCAGGTATTAAATCAATAACAAACTCAATGTCTCGATCGGGTGGCATACCTGGCAACTCGTCCGTAAAAACATCCAAAAATTCACACACCACCGGAATCTCCTCAATTGCGGCACCGTCCATATGATTTAGCTCCAATTGCTTTGGTGCGGTTTGAGATGCTTCAAATTCTACGGTGATCCCTTCTTCATTGGTCAAATTCACCGTCTTCGTGGCACACTCAATAACTCCATTGTGCTTCCTCAACCAGTCCATACCAAGTATAATATCCAATCCTTGAGAATCCGAAACAATGAGGTTGGCAGAGGAGTCTACCCCCCTTATTCTAAGGCTTACTTTTGGACATACTATATTTGTCCTCATCTCTCCTCCAGGAGACTTAACCAATAGAGTAAACTTCATATGAGAGATAGGCAAACTATACTGGGCAACATACTTCGATGCAATGAATGAATGCGATGCTCCAGAATCAAATAACATAGTCACGGGGTTGGAGTTGGCGAGAAACATACCAATGACCACGTCATCCGCTTGTTGAGCATCCTCTGTAGAGAAATGGTTCACGTTGCCACGAGCAAAATTCTGCTGTCCACGGCTTCCTTGTGGCTGTCCTCCATTGGGTCTTGGGTTTTGCCTCGGCACATTGCTTCCTTGACCAAGGTCTGACTTAGGACATTGATGCGCAAAGTGTCCAGCTTCTCCACAAGTATAACACTTCTTAACTCCACCAGAATTATTGGGACGAGCTTGGTTTTGAACATTAGCACCAGAAAAATTAGCATGAAGTGCATAAGGCATTGGAGGCCTAGGTGCTTGCATGACAGGGCGCTGCTGCACAAACTGAGTTGGGCGTGGTGCATAACCAGGGCGCTGAGCAGGAATAGAGGAGCTGTAATAGAGCGCAATGGGTGGTGCAAGGCGAGGGCGCACATTACTTCCTTGTTGATGTCCTTGATATGGCGCCTTCCTCTTGATTTCTTGCTCCATCTCATGGATCTTGTTCTCAACAACAATTGCTTTGTCCACAAGCTTCTGAAAATTTGCGTAGTCACAATTGAGCAATTGCACTTGGATCTCATTGTTCAAGCCCCTCATGAACAAGTATTGTTTCCGGCTGTCCCGACTAACATCCTCAGGCGCATACCTTGAGAGTTGAGTGAACTTGTTGAGATATCCACTCACACTTGATCTTCCTTGCCTTAAACTCTCAAATTCTTGCCTATTCAAAATCATAACACCCTCCGGCACATAATGAGAACGTAAATTCTCCTTGAATTCGGCCCAAGTAATTCTCTCTTGGTTCTCATGAGCATTGCAATAAGAATCCCACCAATCCGCAGCTGCTCCAACGAGTTGATGAGAAGCAAACAAGACCTTCTCCCGGTCACTGCATTGGACAATGGCTAACTTCTTCTCCACGGACTTGAGCCAATCATCCGCATCCATAGGGTCAACGGCTTGAGCAAAGGTTGGCGGCCTAGTCCTCATAAACTCTCCCAATCGGTTATGAGGAGGCGGGGGTGGCGGTGGAGGCATGTGGGGCTGATTGTTGATGTTGCCAGCCTGCAGCTGTCCCATAGTTTGTATCATGGTCTGCATGAGCTGGTTTTGCATGACCAATAGCTGCTCAATGTTGATAGCTCCCTGAGTAGATCCTTGTCCAATGTTGTTCTGAGGCACTCCATTATTCTCCTCCTCATCATTGCCATCCCACTGGTTGCAGGTCCTCACCATCTAGAGAAAAGCAATAGGTAAGAATTAGAAAACATCCCCAACTATATGCATCAAGGAATATGAAACTAAACAGTTATCTACACTAGCCTAGGTGGACATGGCAATGCTAAGGCATCCCAAAATCCTCTATTAAGCACACAAGCAAACAATATATATATATATATATAGCAAACGACACACCAACCAAAATACATCGATTCCTAAGTGCTCCTATGTGCTCTAAAGTGTCCATTCTATCTAGGCTGCATCCTACGGTCAACCTGTGGCTCTGATACCAATCTGTGACGCCCGGTTCCGAAAAATGAACCAAGCTAACGCATATATGTGCCCAGGATGTTCATCACACATACACGAGTGCAATCACAAAAGAGTATACAGAAAATTACCACAGAACAAGATTAATTAACAAAATTTTATTACACAAACCAGATTATCCTCGAATACAAGCTCTAATGAATATATATGACAAGTTCAACTAATGCAGCGGAAATAAACGAATTAAGCAAACTAAGCAACTAAGCAGCATAAGCGATAGGGTATATATATGAGCAGCTCCAATCAACACCACATGCAAAGCTGACGGTAGACACGACCTAGAACTCCGCATTATCACCATTAAACTCCCAATCCTGACCTGCAACTGTTGGGGGGGGGGATTGCAAGCGTGAGTACATGTCGTACTCAACAAGTGTGAAAAGTATGACATGTGGCTGATTCAAATGACGACAATAATATTGGCAAAGTGCTGAAAAGTACATTAAAAACATTTGAAAAGCAATATATAACATGTATGTGAAGTAAACCCATCATAATCATAAGTAATACCATAGTACCAGTCCACAATTCACCATCCTCATCAATAATTCCAGATTTCACCATTTGCCAATAACCATATTCAATACCAGAAATTAATCCATAACCATCCAGAACCATTACCAAACCATAACCATCCCAATTACCAATTTCCCTCTAATCATGTAGGTCATCCAGGCGCTCATAACCGGGAGCACGGCTATCATGATAGTTTTAATAGACTCTGCAGAGTTTGTACCTCTTTACCCACGTGTTTGTGATTTCATCACCCGTCGGCGACTAAGGAACCTCCCTTATGCCAATTACACTTCCTTTGGTGTATGGACAAGAGATCACAAAATAGCCTTTACAAAGGGATTACTAGCCTATTTAGACCCCACTGAGGTTTCACCGGTGGCGATGTCTCCCGCAGAGCACATCTTCAACCAAGGGCCCCCTCTTGAGCCATTCGGATCCCATGGTAGTCCCACCAATCATCAACAAACCCAATCCGACTACCCCTTCCCCGAGCATCCACAATGGTCCAAACAACACTAGCAAAGCCCAAATTAATCAGCTACGCCGCACCCATACTTGGCCTCGTGGTGGCACTGTAGTCCTGGCTTATTCTCGCATGAACCGGTCCTTAGATCTAAAGCAAGCAAACCACCATAACATCCAACCCATCCACATACCAGGCTTGCTTAGATCACCCATTACCATGTCATATTAACCAGTTCATGTTAACCATAATCTCATCCATGCATAATTAAATTGAATGATATAGTTGTTTTCCCATCCCAATTGATTAAGCGAAGCAAAAGGTAAAAAGCCCTTCCCGACTCTCTACCATGAATTCCAGGTGACAAGGGTGGTCAAACAACGCTAGTAAACTTCCTATCATAGGGTTCCCATCAAATTTGACACAAGCATGCAGTTGTGCAAACAAACCATTTATTTTAAAAACAGGATCAATATGCTTCAAGGACACTTGCCTTGCTCTTGCTGTTGATTAGGGTCAATTTCTTCAAACTCTTAGTGCTGTAGATCCTCTGCGGCACTCTCTAGCGCAAATCCGTCTAATCCACACAATAAACATACAAGACAAGAAACACAATCAAAGAGTGCACAAATATTACACAATATGTCATGACATGCATGATTAATGCAAATGCAAGGTAGAACTTGTTAATAGATTGCTTTTAATGATCACTAACTAGTTCTAATAGCTTTTAACAAGTTTATACAGGTTTGGATTCGATTAGATCCAATTTTAGAATTAATTCAACACAATTTAACCAGAAAGATCGGACTAGTCCGCTAGGGACCGGACAAGTCCGCACTTTACGAGATCAGCAGATTAGGGTTTTCTAGATTGACGTGAATTTGGAGATTAGGGGTTGAATTCACGTAAGGAAAAGATAATAGAAGGTATACCAGGTGTTTTGGACTCCAATGAATCAATAAACTTGGAGATAATACTTGGATCTTGATGATCTAGGGTTGGTGATGAACTTGGAGATGAATTGGTGGTGAAGGACGAAACTTGGTGGAGATCTTGATCCTCTTTCATTTCCTCCTCTTCTTCTTCATGCTTGGGATCTTCTCCTCCCTCCTTAATGGTGGCTCTCCACGAACTAGGGTTTGGGTGGGTGGAAAAGTGGCAAATAGATGTCAATCCAAGGGGTGGGGTTGTTTATATAGAGGTGGAGGCTAGGGTTAGATGGATTTCGAGTTTTGGGATGAGTAGAGGTCGGTTTAGAGTCCCACATGGGCTCTAAAAGAGTTGGGCACGAAGTCCCTAGGCCCACTTAACGTGAAACCCAAGAAACAAGTCGTAAAACAAAAGATCAACTCAGAGTCGTGAAATATCGGACAAGTCCGGACAGGACCGGACTAGTCCGAAGTCGTCCAGAGAGAAAATTGGACAAGTCTGGCCTAAAATCGGACAAGTCCGACTTTAAACAGAGAGGAAAACGGACAAGTCTGCTGGAACATCGGACTAGTCTGGAAAAGTCCAAGGACTTAGCAATTTTTCAAGGATTCTTGGAATATCGGACTGGTTCGCACAAAATCGGACAAGTCCGAAAGTTTCCACTGCCAAAAATCGGACTAGTCCGCAGCAAAAACACATAAGTCCATTTTTAGTCACAGAGAAATCGGACTAGTCCTCAGCAAAATCGGACTAGTCCGCACTTTCCTGCGTTTTAAGTGCGGTTTTGTTCCAAATCAATTTTAAACTTGTTCCTCTTTATGTGGATTAATGTAAACATGTATATGAATGTATGCAAGGCATGATGCATGAAAATGAGGGTGTTACACCAGGGCCACATGTCGGTCCAGGCTAGCTTTGTAACGGTCGGTCCTTAGAACTATAAAAGGGCTACACCACGCGAGTACGGGGGAGGCCCGAGGCGATCGCAACCTGACCATAGCGAACTCGCTCAATACAATTACACAAATCCCGTGGAGTAGGGTGTTACGCTTAGGCGGCTCGAACCACATAAATCATTGAGGTCACCATCTTGATATTGATCTTGAGCTCCCTAACCACAAAAGAACCTCTGCGGGCTGTTTCTCAACAGGTCCGGGGGATGTGTCGTATTCCACACTTCGACATTTGGCGTGCCAGGTAGGGGGGCTTTGATCACGAGATCACAAGATGGTGAATTCAGCTGCTGGATCATCCAACGACAATCATGCTGAACAACCTGTTGGAGGCAACCCCACCAACATTCAACAACCAGCAGGTGCCAACGCTCCGACAGGCACTGCAGCACCATCTGTTCCAGCAAACATTGTCGGTCAACGAGATGGGGCATCTGCATCGATCACTGCATCGACAAACGACAACCCCGAGCACGCGCTATTGCCGCGCAAGCTCTTATGTAACATCTACCACCTCCAGGAGCACCCCAGGGTGCTATGGAGCAGTGGAGGGCTAATGTTGACCATCTGGTCGCTGCTGCGGCTGCAGGCATCAGTAACCAAGGTCCACCTCCTTCGGGAAGGGCACCTTCACAACGACGGACCTTGTCCGGTCGGCTTGTTCCACAAGCCTCTCAACAAAGGATGCGTGCCACCTCCCAACAGGTGACTTTGCAGCCTCCCGGGGCACGACGCACCCATACCATCACCAGAATTCCGACCCATGACCTTCGGTCAGAACTGGATCGCCATTACCAGCAACAGGACGACCAAGTCCACATCGAGCGTGCTCGTGAAAGGCGAGAGGCTCGGGACAACCCTTCTCCTCAAGGAGTAGGAGGTGGTTGTTCTGCCCCGGCCATGCACTTACGTATGGTCAGGTGGCCACAGAAGTTCCGGCCTCACTTGCCGGAAAAATTCGACGGGACAGTCAACCCCGCCGAATTTCTACAAATCTACTCTACTGCCATACTGGCAGCGGGGGGTGATGAGGCTGTAGTGGCCAATTACCTCCCTGTGGCCTTAACCGGGACTGCAAGATCCTAGTTCATGAGTCTTCCACCTGACTCCATCAATAGTTGGGCAGAACTATGCCAACAATTCACTGCCAATTTCGGGAGCTCCTACACCTGACCCGGCACTGAACTGGACATGTTTGCTGTAAAGCAAACGTAGGGGGAATCTCTACAGTCTTTCATCCATCGATTCTCTCAGGTAAGCAATACCATTCCTTCAATCTCGAGCTCCTCTGTTATTGTTGCATTCAGACAGGGTGTTCACGATAAGAAGATGCTAGAGAAGCTGGCTATTAAGGAAGTTACCAACGTCACGGAACTCTTTAGCCTAGCCGACAAATGCGCTAGAGCTGCAGAGGGCCGTGAAATGCACTCCAAACCAGCTCCAGAGGCCAACCAAAAGTCTTGCAAAACTGAAGCTACTACCTTCGGTAGTGGCAAGAAGAAGAAGAAGCCCAATGACAAAAAGAAGTTGTCGGCTGGCGCTCCAGCTGCTGCTGCTGCAGCTCCTAGAAGCCTAGGGCCATGCCCCGAGAAGCGACCTCGTCCTTCATTAGAAGATGGCAACAATTCCAAAGCATGGTGTCCGATTCACAAGACGAATCGACATAGCTTGGAAGAGTGTCGGGAGGTCCAGAACCTTACCGAGCGCTACAACAAGCACCGGGAAGAAGCTCCATTCCGTCAAAGGGAAGGAAAATAAAAAGTCGACGAAGCTTCGGCTGATGAAGAGCTAGGGTTCGAGGACCCTAAAAAGGTCTTGAAAGTCGTCTACAACACTGTCGACGACGATTCCGACGCCTCCGACAACGAACATCGGAAAACTCTGAACACCATCTATGGTGGTTCTTGGGACATCACTTCTCGTCGCATCCTCAAGACAATGCGGTGGGACATGGCCATGGTAGATCCTGCTCCTAAGGCAGAACCACATCAGAAGTGGATGGACACACCCATCATTTTTGATGCTTCGTACTATCCTCAAAACATGATCTGGGCTGGTCAACTCCCGTTGATGGTGTCACCCACCATTAACAATACCCAAATTCACCTCGTGATGGTGGATGGAGGTTCCGGGCTTAACCTCATAAGCTTCAAAGCTTCCGTTAAGCTTCAGCTTCGGCCTTCGGACCTCCGTCCATCCCGGCCTTTCTCCGGAGTAGGTCCCGGAACCATCACTCCTCTTGGTTCTATTAAACTCTCGGTGACCTTCAGGACCCGTGAAAACTACAGAACCGAGAAGTTGATCTTCGACGTTGAGCAAATCAGTATGCCTTTTAATGGCATTTTAGGCAGGCCAGCTTTATACAAATTTATGGCTGCTGCCCATTATGGTTATTTGGTGTTGAAGATGCCAACACCTACAGGTGTTCTCCGGATCCATGGAGATCACACCGCAGGAGTCACAGCTCTGGAAGAACTCTATGCGATTACCACAGCACAAGAGGAAGCATCTGGAAAAGAGCCAGCTGCGAATCCTACAAGCATTCGCTACAAAGGCTCTACCTCCGCACCTCGTGTGCAACCAAGCAGCAACGCCGACGTTCCCGTCAAAGTCGTCCAAATCAGTTCCAATGCTGCTCAGACTTCCCGTGTATTGGGAGGTCTGAACAACAAATAGGAACTCGCGCTCATCACTTTCCTCCGGGCTAATGTCGATATGTTTGCCGGGCAACCGTCTCAAATGCCTGGGATCCCTAGGGAGGTGATTGAGCACAATCTGAAGGTTTACCCAGACGCTCGGCCTGTACACCAGAAGCCCCAGAAAAAATCAATCGAGCGACAAAACTTCATCTGAAAGGAAATCAAGAAATTGCTCGAAGCTGGATTCATCCGGGAAGTATCCCATCCAAAATGGCTGGCAAACCCAGTTGTTGTACCCAAGGCCGGTGGGAAGCTTTGGATGTGTATCGACTACACCACCTTAAATAAGGCATGTTCGAAAGATCCATTTCCATTACCTAGAATAGATCATATAGTGGATTCCACCTCCGGGTGCGAACTACTATGTTTCTTAGATGCATATTCTGGATATCATCAAATCCAAATGTCTAATGAAGATGAAGAGCATACTGCCTTCATAATAGTAGATGGATTGTATTGTTATACTGCCATGCCATTTGGTCTCAAAAATGTCACTTCAACATTTGTGCGAGCTATGTACAAAACATTTGGAGAGCTAATTAGAGACTTCGTGGAGGTGTATGTTGATGACATCGTCATGAAGATTAAAAACAAGGAATCACTCCCTGACAACTTACAAGCTGTCTTCGACAAGTTGCGTACTACACGCACCAAGCTGAACCCAGACAAGTGCGTCTTCGGGGTTAGTTCCGGGAAGCTTTTGGGTTTCTTGGTGACTCATCGAGGAATTGAAGCAAATCCAGCGAAGACAAGGCTATAGAAGAAATGCGACCCCCAGCTCACATTAAAGACGTCCAAAAGTTGACTGGATGTCTTACCGCGCTTAGTCGGTTTATCTCAAGACTGGCAGAACGAGCACTACCCTTTTTCAAACTCTTGAGGAAATCCGGGTCATTTCATTGGTCTGAAGAAGCAGAAACGGCGTTTGAAGAGCTGAAACAACTCCTCACCACACTACCAATCCTGGTAGCTCCGAATCCTGGTGAGCCTTTATTGCTTTACATTCCGGCAACTACAGAGGTTGTCAGTATGGTTCTGGTCGTAGAAAGACCGGATCCATCCCCAATTCAGGAGTCTAGACCCCTCCAGGAGGGTCCGGAACTACTTGAAGGCGAGTCTGGGGACCAACCCTCAGACACAGATCCTCAAGGCGGGATGTTCGAGGATCAACCTCCTTCAAATGAAGGAGCAACTGCTGCTGAACAAAAAGATCTAGACCCCTTTGAGAGGGTCCGGGTCACTCCAGAAGAAGCTTCGAGTTCCTTTGGAAGGGACTAGGAAATTCCAGAAGAAGGTCCGGACTCCTCTGGAAGGGTCCAAGTTGATCAAGAGGAAGCTTCGGGCCCCTCCGGGAGGGTCCGGACAGTCCAACACCCAGTGTACTTCATCAGTAAAGTACTCCAAGACGCCAAGACAAGGTACATTGAGGTGCATAACTTCTTTACGCAGTCCTCATTGCCTCAAGAAATCTTTGTCATTACTTCCAAGCCCATAAAATATCAGTGGTAACTTCTTTCCACTACGTGCAATTTTGCATAACCCAAATTCTACTGGGAATATTGCAAAATGGGCAATAGAGCTGGCAGAATTCAATCTAGAATTCGTGTCAAGACAAGCAATTAAAAGTAAAGCCTTGGCTGACTTCATGGCAGAGTGGACTCCCTCTCCATCAAACCCTGGGGGCCACAGTGAGCAGAAAAACAGAGCTCAAAGTTCCAGTATTCACTGAGCCTCACTGGACCCTCTACTTCGACAACTCCGTGCAGAAGCGGGGGGCCAGAGCTGGAGTCCTTCTCCTAGCTCCGATCGGAGAGAAGGTCAAGTATATGGTACACCTTGACTTCAATGCAACCAACAATATGGCGGAGTATGAAGCCCTCATCTATGGACTCAAGGTGGCACTATCTTATGGTGTCAAACATCTGTTGGTGAAGGAAGATTCACAACTCATCATTAAGCAAGTGAAAGGTGAATGCTCCTGTAATAATTCTCAATTAGCTGCTTATCTCCTTGAAGTCCAGAGGCTTCAAAAGGACTTCGAAGTCCTGGACCTCCATCATGTTCAGCGCCTTCATAACTCCGAAGCTGATGAACTCTTGACGAAAGCCTCAACCGGAGCTTCGGCTCCTGACGAAATCTTCGTCCGGAGGTTGTCAAAGCCAACAACTCAGCCTGCTGAACTGAGCAAAGGGGGCAAGACAAGCACCTCAAAGCTGGCAGTCCCGGTGGCCTGTTACCATAGCGTTCACCAAGGGTCGTAGGTGCTGTTGGAAGCTCCGAGCAACCCAGCACGCAAGACTCACAAGCTCAATTAGATCCGATGCATGGATATCGGAGATCCGGAGCTACTTGAAAGACAATATCCTTCCCGAAGACAGTGTATCTGCTGACCGGATTGTCAGATTGGCTAAAAGATACACGTTGGTAGAAGGGGATCTCTACCGACGTGGTGCCAATGGCATCCTAATGCGGTGCATTGCAAGGGAAGAAGGCCGCGATCTCCTCGCGGAAATCTATGGAGGCGAGTGCGGAAATCACGCATCTTCTCGCACGCTGGTCAGTAAGGCCTTTCAGGATGGTTTTTACTGGCCTACAACACTCCAGGATGCGGTTGAGCTGGTGAAAAAATGTGAAGCATGTCAGTTCCATGCAAAACAGATTCACACACCGGCTCAATCACTGCAGATGATACCTCTTACATGGCCATTCGCTGTGTGGGGCATGGACATCTTGGGACCTTTCCCAAAAGCCGTCGGAGGTTACATGTTCCTATATGTCGCCATCGACAAGTTCACCAAGTGGCCGGAAGCAACTCCAGTAGTAACAATCAACAAATAATCAACAATCAAGTTATTGAAGTCCATTATATGTAGATTTGGAGTTCCAAACAAAGTCATAACTGACAACGGAACTCAATTCACAAGTGTTGCATTCCAAGAATATTGCGAAGACCTCGACATTCAACTTAGCTATGCTTCAGTAGCTCATCCAGCAAGCAATGGCCAAGCCGAGAGAGCAAATGCAGAAATCTTAAAAGGACTCAAAACGCGTACATATGAGTGCTTGAAAAAGCATGGAGCTAACTGGCTTGAAGAGCTTCCGTCCACATTATGGGCGAATAGGAAAACACCTAATCAGTCAACTGGGGAAACTCCATTCTTCTTGGTGTATGGAGCTGAAGTAGTCCTTCCTCCAGAAATCACCTTGGGATCCCTTCGGGTCCAGACCTTCGACGAAGCCACGTAGGATCAGCTCCGGCGTGAAGACCTTGACCTCGTCGATGAGGGAAGGTGCCGAGCAGCTGTTCGAAATGCACGTTATCGCCAAGCGCTCCAGTGTTACCATCAAAGGCATGTGCATGACCGACAGCTTGAAGAAGGCGACCTGGTGCTCTGCAAGATACTAACTCGTGGAGGTATGAACAAACTCTCCCCTAGCTGGGAGGGTCCTTTATGAGTCATTAAAGTATCCCGACTAGGCTGCGTTCGCTTGGCAACTGAGGATGGGATCCCACTCCCTAATCCTTGGAATATCGAGCACCTCCGTAAGTTTTATACTTAGAATCACGAAGGTGAGTTTTTAATTACACACAAAGCATGTTATAGAGTCATTATACAGAGCCGAGCAAGTCCTCCGGGAGAACATCCGTACCCCTCCGGGAGGGTCCGAAAAGTTCAAGTAACACTTGACAAAGTCACAGTACTAAAAGTGTAACTAATTGCTCTGGGCTAGCACAAGATGTATAGCACATTTAGCTTGGTCCAGCACCCTAAGTGTGTCCTTGTCTGCCCTGTAATCCGAACCTATAATAAAAAGCATTGTTGTGTGAAAACAGACTCCACGTGCATTTACTTTTTGTACAAGGCTCAATATGTTAAATTATTTTTACCGTGCTTGTCTATAATGAAGTTGTGCAAATCTTTTTGAATTTTGTTCCAAGTAACTCACATGCATTACAAGCCTTATTTAAAGTCTTTTTGGATCTTAACACCGCTACATAGTCTACTTGCCTGAACGCCAAGCCAACCTAGGTCTGGAGTGTGCTATCGACTTAGCCTGGTCCTGCACCCTAAGTACGCCACTCTACCTACACCTCGGCAGGCCTCAGTAGGGTGAGTACTAAAAAGGCACGTGGATCTAAGAAGATTCTATCGAAATGCTTGTTATCATATTGAGTTTCTTCGAACCTAAAAGTTCAAATAAGAACAATAAGTCACAACCAATTTATAGACAAGAGGACAATTTTTTTTTCTCTAGCCTTTAATGTGCAGGAAAAGAAAAAAAGTTCATAGTGATGATGGACAACACCGGAGCTACTAAGCTCCGACATCTCCCAAGATAGGTCTGCCATTGACATCCAATATGTTGACACCGGAGCTACCAAGCTTCGACCATTCTAGGGGGCCTATGTCGGTACCCTAAAAACCATACACCCCCTGAGGATACAAAGATCTCAAGGGAAGGACATCTACTCAAATTGAAGACCCTCGGGGGCCCACTCGCCAGACGTAACCGGACCCGCTTCTCCAACATGGTTAGCCCCTAGGTTGCCACGTGTACTGTCAGACCAGAGCTGTTACCCTCAAGGGTGAAGCTCCGGGCTAGATACTGAAACGGCACCTCCGGAGGTAACCCCAAACCGAGAGAAGCTCCGGACCTGACACGTGGCAAGCCACCCCGGAGCTTCCTGCTTCTCCCAAGCAAGCTCCGGAGCTGCCACGTGTCCATACGTCGGAGCTGGCCGCTTTAAGCCCCCGGGAGACGTTGTAACGGCTCCGGATCTCCAAAGGACAGCCGCGGACTTCAAGACCCGATTAATTATCATTAATTCCACGTTAATGATATTTAATCGGACGATCTTAACACCTGTAACGGCACTGTTGGAGCCGTTACAGGGTTATTAACAACAATTAATCTCGTGTATCAATACTAATAACCGCCAGGGCCACATGTCGGGCCAGGCTGACTTGTAACGGTTTGTCCTTATACTATAAAAGGACAAACCGACGATACACGGGGAGGACTTTCGAACACTTGTAAGCTCACAAGTGAATACAACAGGCACACACACACCCGTGGAGTAGGGTATTACGCTCAGGCGGCCCGAACCACGTAAACTACTGTGTCACTCGTATCCAATTGCATTTCACTTTCTTAGGTCTCCGCGCGCCCAAACCGAACCACAAACTCCTTCAACACTTTCATAGTGTCAGGGGATCTGCCAACTCCAACAGTCGACAGCCTATCTTCGACGTTTCAAAATTGAAGACATCAACATACTGTCATAACCTTTGGTACATATACACACCTTAAATGTACACATGTACCAGGGGGCCAACAAGACAGGACATAGTATATTGAAGACAAAGTGAAATTCAAGGCAAAAAGGAGGATTTCATTTATTAGAAGAACTGGATTACAAAATTGAGATTACAAGGGACAAAAGGAGAAAAGTCGAAGCTACTTGAAGACCTAAGACCTGCGGAAGAACGAAGCTACTTTCTGGGCAACCTCTTGGACGCTGGCTTTGGCGACGTCTTCCTCTTCAGCAACGGGACCTTCGAGCACCGAGTCTAGTGGGAATTGGGTATCTCGACTTACATAACACGTCAGCACATACTCTGCGATGTTTGTAGCCAGAGTTTTCCCCTCTATCTCCAGCTGATCCGCGATGAAGTTGCTCATTGCATTAAGTTTGCCATCAGCACCGTTGAGGGCCACCAGCGCTCAATCCAGATTTAGCTCCGGGTTATCCGGACGTACTGGATTGAAACCCAGCAGTGTTAGCATGCCATTCGCTCCTCCGAGGAAGTCCCATACTTGAATAGCTTCGGTCCTTCAAGCTCCACAGCTCCTCGAGTGACCTTCGGGCGGCCGTAAGCTCTGAGCTTTCACGAGCAAGTCGCTCAGCCAGCTTGGCATGTTGTTGCTTGACCTCAGCAACTTGCTTCTTCTGGTCAGCCAGCTCTGTCTCCTGGAGGTGAATGCGGTTCCGCCTCTCAGCTAGGTCCTTCTCCCTACCCTTGACCCTCTCCTCCCTAGCGGCAATGTCAGACTCTCTCTTCGAGAGCTCTTGCCCCACCTTCCGATTCTTCTTCCTCTCTTTCTCCTTCCATAGATCTAGCTTTTTGCTGTGATCCGCCAAATTTTTCTCACCCAGAGCCAACTTCTGGGTGACTTCCGCTTCCCTCCTCACCACATCCTCCTGCTGCCCCAGGAGTTTCTCCTCCCTCGCCTCTAAGTCCACTCGATGCTTCATGAGAGTTTCATTCAACTCTGCAAGCTTTTCGTAACGCTCGTCAGCAGCGTCACGTCTCTCTTTGGCTTGCTCCAGAATTTCCCTGGAGTTAGCATCGAGCGCCCGGATGGCGGCCTCCTTCTCCTCCATCAAATTGTCCCAGTACTCTAACCGGGCCTTCTCCCCTTGTATCCTTTCCCCCTGGTCAGCCAGCCTTGTCTGAGCAAGCTTGGTATCAAAATGGAGTCTGTTGCGCCAACACCTTAAGGTGTTGCGCTCCTCCTCCAAAGCTTTGCTCTCATGGTCGAAGGCTAGCTGGAACTGTCGAAGGCTTGAGCATGCGTTGTCTATGGACAATGCCAGAGGGATAGGTTCCGGGCTTGCCGGGATCATTTCCGCAGGCTTAAGCGGGTTCTCTGTAACAAAAATGGGGTCCTACTCTACAATAGTGGTCCTCGGTACTCCTGCGGCGCTGGGACCGCTTTCCTGGAGCCCTTCAGTGGCAGCAGAGGAACCCACGGGGGGACCTTCCACCTCCGGTGCAGGTGAAGGCACCATTTCTAGGTCTTCAGTCGATGTCTCCGATGACGAAGGACCTGTCGCCGGTCCTGCGAGCTGCTCTGGCTCCGGCGCTGGTACCTCCAGGACCACCACTTCTGGAGCAGCAGCAGAAGCTTCAAGTGGGGCCTCGACCTCCACTGGTTCGGGCCCCAATACGGCAACTACCTCCGGCACAGCCGCCGGACCTTCAATCACCTCCGGCATAATTGTCGGACCTCCAACCTCCTCTGGCTCAGCAGCCAGACCCTCTACAATTTTTGGCTCTACTGCCGGGTCTTCAACTATTCCCGACACAAGGGCCGAAACCCCAACAATCTCTAGCTCAACACCTGGGACTTCAGCTACCTCTGGCTCAACAGCCAGGGCTTCGGCAACTTCCAGCTCAGAAGCCGGAACTTCTGGCATCGCTAGTGATGGAGCGCCAATCTCTGTCGCTAGGGACACCTCTTCAACTTCCTTCCTGCGGTCCAGCGCTACCACATGAGCTTCAGGTGGGGACTCCAAGTCCAGGCTCACGACAGCTGGCGCCGGAGCTGCCGTGACCTCCACCTTGCTTGACGAGGAGGCTCAACAATCAAAGCTGGAGCTTCAGCAGGAGCAGCCCCATCCGTTGCAACAGGCGTTGAAGCTCTGGGTCCTTTCTTTGACACCCTGGAAATAAAGGGAAGAGAAGATTGAATACACATATAAAAGCAGGATTAACATTTCAGAGTGAGCAATCAATGCTTACCTTGGGATGCTACCACCTCAGTCGCCTCAGAACCTCTTCTTCTGAGGTCCGGATCTAGAGTCCACCAAATCTGGTGAGACAACTGCTTTGCACCTCGGTTGAGGAACACTTGCAGTCATCGGAGTCCTTTCAGTCGGAGCTTCCCTTCGACGGGAAGAACTCCCGGACTTGGAGCTCCTAGCCGGCACCGCAGCCAGAGTCGACTGCCTGGAGCTGACGCCTCTTGAAGGCGCTGGTACCGAAGCAGGGGTAGTAGCAGAAGACCTCCCCCTCCAGGGAGAAGCAACCGTCGCAGAAGGAGCAGGTTTGACGGACCTCCCATCAGCGTGCTTCAACTTCCTCTTCCGACTGGAAGTCTCAACTAGTTCTTTGCCCTTGCCTTTGCTGACGTCTTCAGTCCTTCAGCTTGGAGCGGGGGAAGGACCACCCTCGAAAGCTCCGAGGATCGTCAATCTGGTGGTCGGAAGACTTTCCACCTCACCAAGATCGTCAAGCGACAGCATACTCCTCTGAAGCTCCCCGCTGAACTGCGCCTCCACGTTTAGAGGGAGGAAAGCCGCCAGCGGAGTTAAGTCGTCGCCTTCGACATCAATTCCATGCTGGAACTTGCAACACCCTCATTTTCATGCATCATGCCCTACATGCATTCATATACATGTTTAACATTAACCCACATAAAGAGGAACGAGTTTAAAATTGATTTGGAGCATTTAAAATTGATTTGGAGCAAAACCGCACTTAAAATGCTGAAAAGTGCGGACTAGTCCGATTTCTCTAAAAACGGACTTGTCCGTTTTTGCTGCGGACTAGTCCGATTTTGCCTGTGGAAACTTTCATACTTGTCCAACTTTGTGCGGACTAGTTCGATATACCATGAATCCAAGAAAATTTGCTAAGTCCTTGGACTTTTCGGGACTAGTCCGGTGTTCCAGCGGACTTGTCCGTTTTCCTCTCTGACTAAAGTTGGACTTGTCCGATTTTTTTTCCAGACTTGTCCGATTTCTCTCTGGACATTTTTGGACTAGTTCGGTCCTTTTCGGACTTGTCCGATATTTTGCGACTCCGAGTTGATCTTTTGGTTTACGACTTGTTTCTTGGGGTTCACGTTAAGTGGGCCTAGGGACGTCGTGCCTAATTCTTGTAGAGCCCATGTGGGACTCTAAACCGGCCTCTACTCCTCTCAAACTCGAAATCCATCTAACCCTATCCTCCACCTCTATATAAACAACCCCACCCCTTGGCTTGACATCTATTTGCCACTTTTCCAACCCACCCAAACCCTAGTTCGTGGAGAGCCACCACCAAGGAGGGAGGAGGAGATCCCAAGCAAGAAGAAGTAGAGGAGTAAATGAAAGAGGATCAAGATCTCCACCAAGCTTTCGTTCTTCATCACCAATTCATCTCCAAGTTCATCCCCAACCCTAGATCATCAAGATCCAAGTGTTACCTCCAAGTTTCTTGATTCATTGGAGTTCTAAACACCTGGTATACCTTCTATTCTATTTTCCTTACGTGAATTCAACCCCAAATCTCCAAATTCACGTCAATCTAGAAAACCCTAGTTCGCTAGTTCTGCGAAGTGCGGACTAGTCCGTCCTTCCGGAGACTAGTCCGATTTTGCTGACTAAATTGTGTTGAATTGATTCTAAAAGTAGATCTAATCAAATCCAATCCTGTATAAACTTGTTAAAATCTATTAGGACTAGTTAGTGATCATTAAAAGCAATCTATTAACAAGTTCTACATTGCATTTGCATCAATTATGCATGTCATGTCATATTGAGTAATATTTGTGCACTGTTCGATTGTGTTTCTTGTCTTGTATGTTTATTGTGTGGATTAGACGGATTTGCACTAGAGAGTGCCGCGGAGGATCTACAACACCAAGAGTTTGAAGGCTTTGACCCTAATCAACCGCAAGAGCAAGGCGAGTGTCCATGAAGCATATTGATCCAGTTTTGAAATAAATATTTTGTTTGCAAAACTGCATGCTTGTGTCAATTTGATGGGAAATCCTATGGTAGGAAGTTTACTAGCTTTGTTTAATCAACCTTGTCACCTGGAATATATGGTAGAGAGTCGGGAAGGGATTTTTACCTTTTGCTTTGCTTAATCAACTGGGATGGGAAAACAACTATACCACTCAATTTAATTATGCATGGATGGGATTATGGTTAACATGAACTGGTTAATATGATATGGTAATGGGTGATCTAAGCAAGCCTGGTATGTGGATGGGTTGGATGTTATGGTGGTTTTGCTTGCTTTAGATCTAAGGACTTGTTCGTGGAGCGACCATCCAGGATTTACAGTGCCACCACGAGGCCAAGTATGGGTGCGGCGTAGCTAATTAATTAGGGCTTTGCCAGTGCTATTTGGACCATTAAGGATGCTCGGGAAAGGGGTAGTCGGTTTGGGTTTGTTGATGATTGGTGGGACTACCCTGAAATCTGAATGGCTCAAGAGGGGGCCCTTGGTTGAAGATGTGCTCAGTTGGAGACATTGCCACCGGTGCAACCTCAGTGGGGTCTAAATAGGCTAGTGATACCTTTGTAAAGGCTATTTTGTGATCTCTTGGCCACACACCGACGGAAGTGTGAGACGACATAATTGAGATTCTATAGTCATTGAAAGGTGATGAAATTATAAACACGTGGGTAAAGTGGTACAAACTCTGCAGAGTCTAATAAAACTGTCATGATAGCCGTGCTCCTGGTTATGAGCAACCTGGACCCTCACATGATTAGAGGAAAATTGGGATTTGGTATGGTTATGGATGGTTATGAATTGAATTCTGGTATTGAATATGGATATTGGTATTGATGATGGATATGGAATATGGACTGATATTATAATAACTACATGGCTTATGATGGGTTATTTCATATACATGTAATATATTGCTTTTCAAGTGTTTTAATGTACTTTTCAGCACTCAACCATTATTATTGTCGTCATTTGGATCAGCCACATGTCATACTTTCCACACTTGCTGAGTACGATACGTACTCACTCTTGCAATCCCCCTCCAACAGTTGCAGGTCAGGATTGGGAGTTTAATGGCGATAATGCGGAGTTCTAGGCCGTGTCTACCGTCAGCTTTGCCTGTGGTGTTTTGGAGCTGCGCTATACCCTATTGCTTATGCTGCCTAGCTCTTTAGTTTGCTTATTTAGTCATTTCCGCTGCATTAGTTGAACTTGTTTTTAATATTCATTAGAGTTTGTATTCAAGGATAATATGGTTTGTGTAATAAAATTTGGTTAATTAATCTTTTTCTGTGGTAATTTTATGTATACTCTTTTGTGATGCACTCGTGTATGTGTGTTGAACGTCCTGGGCACACATATGCGTTCACTTGTTTCTTTTTCGGACCGGCTGCCACAGATTGGTATCAGAGCCACAGGTTGACCGTAGGATGCAACCTAGATAGAATGGACACTTTAGAGCACATAGGAGCACTCAGGAATCGATGTGTTTTTGTTTGGTGCGCTCTTGCTATATATTGTTTGCTTGTGTGCTTAATAGAGGACTTTGGGATGCTTTAGTATTGCCATGTCCATGTAGGCTAGTTAGTTGTCTAGTTTCATATCCCTTGATGCACATAGTTGGGGACATTTTCTAATTCTTACCTATTGCTTTTCTCCACATGGTGAGGACTTACAACTAGAGGGATGCTAATGATGAGGAGGAGAACCATGGAGTATCTCAGAACAAAAATGGACAAGGACCTACTCATGGAGCAATGAGGATCGAGCAGCTTTTGGCTATGCAGAACCAACTCATGCAGACCATGTGGGACAGCTTGTGACACCCGGTTCCAAAAATGAACCAAGTGAACGCATATGTGTGCCCATGATGTTCAACACACATACACAAGTGGATCACAAAAGAGTATACAGAAAATTACCACATAACAAGATGAATTATCAAATTTTATTGCACAAACCATATTATCCTCGAATACAAGCTCTAATGAATATTAATGACAAGTCAAAGTAATGCAGCAGAAAACTAAATGAGCAAACTAAACAACTAGGCAGCATAAGTAATAGGGTATAGCGTAGCTCCATGCAACACCACAGGCAAAGCTGACGGTAGACACGACCTAGAACTTCGTATTATCACCATTAAACTCCCAATCCTGACCTGCAACTGTTAGGGGGGGGGGGATTGCAAGAGTGAGTACATGTCGTACTCAGCAAGTGTGGAAAGTATGACATGTGGCTGATTCAAATGACGAATATAATAATGGCTAAGTGCTGAAAAGTATATTAAAACATTTAAAAAGCAATATATTATATGTATGTGAAGTAAATCCATCATAATCCATAAGTAATATCATAGTACCAGTCCATATTCCATATCCATCATCATCATACCATTAACCATATTCAATACCAGAATTCAATTCATAACCATCCATAACTATAATACCAACCATACCCATCCCAATACCGAGTTCCCTCTAATCATGGAAGTTGTCCAGGTGCTCATCATCGGGAGCACGGCTATCATGCTAGTTTATTAGACATACTCTGCAGAGGTTGTACCGCTTTACCCACGTGTTTGTGATTTCATCACCTTTCGGGGACTAAGAACCTCCCTTATGCCCATGACCTGTTGGTCACGTTACACATTTCCGTTGGTGTGTGGCTAAGAGATCACAAAATAGCATTTACAAAGGGATTACTAGCCTATTTAGACCCCACTGAGGTTTCACCGGTGGCGATGTCTCCTACAGAGCACATCTTCAACCAAGAGCCTCCTCTTGAGCCATTCGAATCCCAGAGTAGTCCCACCAATCATCAACAAACCCAATCCGACTACCCCATCCCCGAGCATCCATAATGGTCCAAATAGCACTAGCAAAGCCCTAATTAATCAACTATGCTGCATTCATACTTGGTCTCGTGGTGGCACTGTAATCCTGGCTTATTCTCGCATGAACCGGTCCTTAGATCTAAAGCAAGCAAACCACCATGACATCCAACCCATCCACATACCGACTTGCTTAGATCACCCATTACCACATTACATTAACCAGTTTATGTTAATCATAATCTCATAAATGCATCATTAATGTGTGCAGTATTGTTTTCCCATCCCAATTAATTAAGCGAAGCAAAAAGGTAAAAAGCCCTTTCCCGACTCTCTACCATATATTCCAGGTGACAAGGGTGGTTAAACAAATCTAGTAAACTTCCTATCATAGGGTTCCCATCAAACTGACACAAGCATGAAATTTTGAAAACAAAACATTTACTTTAAAAACAGGATCAATATGCTTCAAGGACACTTGTCTTGCTCTTGGGATTGGTTCGGGTCAACTTATTCAAACTCTTGGTGCTGTAGATCCTCCGCGGCACTCTCTAGCGCAAAACCGTCTAATCCGCACAATAAACATACACGGCAAGAAACACAATCAAAGAGTGCACAAATATTACTCAATATGACATGACATGCATGATTGATGCAAATGCAAGGTAGAACTTGTTAATAGATTGCTTTTAATGATCATAACTAGTTCTAATAGATTTTAATAAGTTTATATAGGTTTGGAGTTGATTTGATCTACTTTTAGAATCAATTCAACACAATTTAACCAGGAAAATCGGACTAGTCTGCAGAAGGCCGGACTTGTCCGCACTTCACAGAACTAGCGAACTAGGGTTTTCTAGATCGACGTAAACTTGGAGATTAGGGGTTGGATTCACGTAAGGAAAAGAGAATAGAAGGTATACCAGGTGTTTAGAACTCCAATGAATCAAGAAACTTGGAGGTAGCACTTGGATCTTGATGATCTAGGGTTGGGGATGAACTTGGAGATGAATTGGTGATGAAAAACGAAAGCTTGGTGGAGATCTTGATCCTCTTTCGTTTCCTCCTCTACTTCTTCTTGCTTGGGATCTCCTCCTCCCTCCTTGGTGGTGGCTCTCCACGAACTAGGGTTTGGGTGGGGTGGAAAAGTGGCAAATAGATGTCAAGCCAAGGGGTGGGGTTGTTTATATAGAGGTGGAGGCTAGGGTTAGATGGATTTCGAGTTTGAGAGGAGTAGGGGCCGGTTTAGATTCCCACATGGGCTCTAAAAGAGTTAGGCACAACATCCCTAGGCCCACTTAACGTGAAACCCAAGAAACAAGTCGTAAAACAAAAGATCAACTTGGAGTCACGAAATATTGGACAAGTCCGAAAAGGACCAGACTAGTCCGAAGTTGTCCAGAGAGAAAATCAGACAAGTCTGGCCTAAAATTAGACAAGTATGACTTTAGTCAGAGAGGAAAACGGACAAGTCTGCTGGAACACCAGACTAGTCCGGGAAAGTCCAGGGACTTAGCAAAATTTTCAAGGATTCTTGGAATATCGGACTAGTCCGCACAAAATCGGACAAGTACAAAAGTTTCTAGAGGCAAAATCAGACTAGTCCGCAGCAAAAACAGACAAGTCCGTTTTTAGTCAGAGAGAAATCGGACTAGTCCTCAGTAAAATTAGACTAGTTGCACTTTCCTGCATTTTAAGTGCGGTTTTGCTCCAATCAATTTTAAACATGTTCCTCTTGTTGTGGGTTAATGTTAAACATGTATATGAATGTATGCAAGGCATGATGCATGAAAATGAGGGTGTTTCAAAACTACCCCCCTTAAAATGAATCTCGCCCTCGAGATTCGACGTGGAAGAGAAAAGATAGGGAAATTCCTTCTTGAGATCATCCTCCAACTCCCATGTTGCCTCTGATTCTGTGTGATGCTTCCATTGTACTTTACACCATCGAATCACCTTGTTCCTTGTGACTCTCTCCCTTCTTCGGTCCTTTCCTTGATTTCCTTGATCTCCTCATCTGTGGTTTGTGCTTCTCGAATTTGTTGTTCCAAGGTCAGATTTAACTCCATAATCTCCATCTCATTTACAAACCAGAGGTTCAACCGTTCGAACTCCTTACATAACTCGGATGGAAATTCTCGAAGCGTGAGTTGATTACTAACTCCCTTACGACTCAAGGCATCGGCCACTACATTGGCCTTTCCTGGATGATAGTTGATCCCCACAACATAATCCTTGATGAGCTCCAACCATCTTCGTTGCCTCAAATTCAGATCCGTTTGTGTGAAAATATACTTAAGACTCTTATGATCCATATAAATTTCACACCTATGTCCAAGAATATAGTGTCTCCAAATCTTTAATGCATGTACCACAGCTGCAAGTTCTAAATCATGTGTTGGGTAATTCTGCTCATGTTTCTTCAATTTTCTTGATGCATAGGCGACCACTTGACCTTCTTGCATCAATACACATCCAAGTCCTTGTCTCGATGCGTTGCAATAAATATCAAAACTCTTGCTCACATCCAACAGTACCAAAACTGGGGCTGTTGTCAACCTCTTCTTCAACTCCTCAAAACTGTTTTGACAAGCTTGAGTCCATCGGAAAGCCTTTCCCTTCGTTAGCAATTGCGTCATGGGCTTGGCTATCTTGGATAAGTCCTTGATGAACCGACAGTAATATCCAGCCATCCCAAGAAAACTCCTTATTTCCTTTACGTTATGCGGTGGCTCCCACTTCAACACGTCCCTCACTTTTCCGTGGTCAACCGATACTCCTCCTCCTGAGATGATATGACCCAAAAATGACACCTCTCTCAACCAAAACTGACACTTGTTGAACTTGGCATACAATTGATGCCCCCTCAATTTCTGCAATGTAAGCCTCAAGTGTTCCTCATGTTCTTTCTCATCCTTCGAGTAGATCATAATATCATCAATAAACACCACAACGAACTTGTCCAAGTACTCCATGAAGACTTTATTCATGAGGTACATAAAGTAGGCAGGTGGATTGGTCAATCTAAAGGATATCACGGTGTACTCATAAGATCCATATCGCGTCCTAAAAGCTGTCTTGGGTATGTCCGATGGTCTAATCTTCATTTGAAAGTATCCTGACCTCAAATCAATCTTAGACAAGACACAAGCACCCTTCATCTGATCAAATAAGTCTTCTATGCGTGGCAAGGTGTACTTGTTCTTGATTGTTACCTTGTTGAGAGCTCGGTAATCCACACACATCCTTTGGGTTCCATCCTTCTTGTCCACAAACAGCACGGGCGCTCCCCAAGGTGAAGAACTAGGGTGAATAAAACCTTTCTCTAGTTTCTCTTGAATTTTTTTCTTGAGCTCCGCTAATTCCATAGGAGGCATCCTATACGGCCTCTTAGCTATAGGTGCAGTTCCAGGTATTAAATCAATAACAAACTCAATGCCTCGATCAGGTGGCATACCTGGCAACTCGTCCAAAATAACATCCAAGAATTCACACACCACCAGAATCTTCTCAATTGCGGCACCGTCCATATGATTCAGCTCCAATTGCTTCGGTGCGGTTTGAGATGCTTCAAATTCTACAGTGATCCCTTCCTCATTGGTCAATCTCACCGTCTTTGTGGCACACTCAATAACTCCATTGTACTTCCTCAACAGTCCATACCAAGTATAATGTCCAATCCTTGAGAATCCAAAACAATAAGGTTGGCGGAGAAGTCTACCTCCCTTATTCTAAGGCTTACTTTTGGACATACTATATTTGTCCTCATATCTCCTCCAGGAGACTTAACCAACAGAGTAAACTTCATATGAGAGATAGGCAAACTATACTTGGTGACATACTTCGATGCAATGAATGAATGCAATGCTCCAGAATCAAATAACATAGTCGTGGGGTTGGAGTTGGCGAGAAACATACCAATGACCACGTCATCTGCTTGTTGAGCATCCTCCATAGAGACATGGTTCACATTGCCACAAGCAAAATTCTGCTGTCCACGATTCCCTTGTGGCTGTCCTCCATTGGGTCTTGGGTTTTGCCTCGGTGCATTGCTTCCTTGACCAAGGCCTGACTTAGGACATTGATGCGCAAAGTGTCCAACTTCTCCACAAATATAACACTTCTTAACTCCACCAGAATTATTGGGACGAGCTTGGTTTTGAGCATTGGCACCAGGAAAGTTAGCACGAGGTGCAAAAGGCATTGGAGGCCTAAGTGCTTGCATGACAGGGCGCTGCTGCACAAACTGAGTTGGGTGCGGTGCAAATCGAGGGCGTTGAGCAGGAATAGAAGAGCTGTAATATGGAGCATTAGGTGGTGCAAGGCGAGGGCGTACATTACTTCCTTGTTGCTGTCCTTGATATGGCGCCTTCCTCTTGTTGTCTTGCTCCATCTCACAGATCTTGTTCTCAACCACAATTGCTTTGTCGACAAGCTTCTGGAAGTTGGCATAATCGTAATTGAGCAATTGCACTTGAATTTCATTGTTGAGGCCTCTCAAGAACAAGTATTGCTTCCGGCTGTCCCGGCTCACATCCTCAGGCGCATACCTTGAGAGTTGAGTGAACTTATTGAGATATTCACTCACGCTTGATCTTCCTTGCCTTAAGTTCTCAAATTCTTGCCTCTTCAAGCTCATAACACCTTCTGGCACATAATGAGAACGGAAGCTCTCTTTGAATTCCGCCCAGGTAATTCTCTCTTGGTTCTCATGAGCATTGCATATTGAATCCCACCAATCCACAACTGCTCCAACTAGTTGATGAGAAGTGAAAAGCACCTTCTCCCAGTCACTGCATTGGACAATAGCAAGTTTCTTCTCCACAGACTTGATCCAATCATCCGAATCCATAGGGTCAACAGCTTGAGCAAAGGTTGGCGGCCTAGTCCTCATAAACTCTCACAACCGGCTATGAGGGGGTGGGGGTGGCGGTGGAGGCATGTGGGGCTGATTGTTGTTATTGCTTGCCTGCAGCTGTCCCATAGTTTGTATCATGGTCTACATGAGCTGGTTTTGCATAGCCAATAGCTTCTCAATGTTGATAGCTCCCTGAGTAGATCCTTGTCCAATGTTGTTCTGAGGCACTCCATTGTTCTCCTCGTCATCATTGCCATCCCTCTGGTTGCGAGTCCTCACCATCTGAAGAAAAGCAATAGGTAAGAATTAGAGATGTTCCCAACTAAATGCATCAAGGGGTATGAAACTAAACAACTAGCTACACTAGCCTAGGTGGACATGGCAATGCTAAAGCACCCCAAAATCCTCTATTAAGCACACAAGCAACCAATTTATATAACAACAGCACACCAAGCAAAAACACATTGATTCCTGAGTGCTCCTATGTGCTCTAAAGTGTCCATTCTATCTAGGCTGCATCCTACGGTCAACCTGGCTCTGATACCAATCTGTGACACCCGATTCCGAAAATGAACCAAGTGAATGCATATGTGTGCCCAGGATGTTCAACACACATACACGAGTGCATCACAAAAGAGTATACAAAAAATTACCACAGAACAAGATTAATTATCAAATTTTATTGCACAAACCATATTATCCTCGAATAAAAGCTCTAATGAATATTAATGACAAGTCCAACTAATGCAGTGGAACACTAAATAAGCAAACTAAACAGCTAGGCAGCATAAGCAATAGGGTATAGTGCAGCTTCATGCAACACCACATGCAAAGCTGACGGTGGACACGGCCTAGAACTCCGCATTATCACCATTAAACTCCGAATCCTGACCTGCAACTGTTGGGGGGGGATTGCAAGAGTGAGTACATGTCGTACTCAGCAAGTGTGGAAAGTATGACATGTGGCTGATTCAAATGACGAATATAATAATGGCTAAGTGCTCAAAAGTACATTAAAACATTTGAAAAGCAATATATTATATGTATGTGAAGTAAACCCATCATAATCCATAAGTAATATCATAGTACCAGTCCATATTCCATATCCATCATCATCATACCATTAACCATATTCATACCAGAATTCAATTTATAACCATCCATAACCATAATACCAACCATACCCATCCCAAATACCATCCCAATACCGAGTTCCCTCTAATCATGGAAGTTGTCTAGGTGCTCATAACCGGGAGCACGGCTATCATGCTAGTTTATTAGACACACTGTGCAGAGGTTGTACCGCTTTACCCACGTGTTTGTGATTTCATCACCTTTCGGTGACTAAGAACCTCCCTTATGCCCATGACCCGTCGGTCACGTTACACACTTCCGTTGGTGTGTGGCCAAGAGATCACAAAATAGCCTTTACAAAGGGATTACTAGCCTATTTAGACCCCACTGAGGTGTCACTGGTGGCGATGTCTCCTACAGAGCACATCTTCAACCAAGGGCCCCCTCTTGAGCCATTCGGATCCCAGAGTAGTCCCACCAATCATCAACAAACCCAATCCGACTACCCCTTCCCCGAGCATCCATAATGGTCCAAATAGCACTGGCAAATCCCTAATTAATCAGCTATGCTGCACCCATACTTGGCCTTGTGGTGGCACTATAGTCCTTGCTTATTCTCGCATGAACCGGTCCTTAGATCTAAAGCAAGCAAATCACCATGTCATCCAACCCATCCACATACCGGCTTGCTTAGATCACCCATTACCACATTACATTAACAGTTCATGTTAATCATAATCTCATAAATGCATCATTAATGTGTGCAATATTGTTTTCCCATCCCAATTAATTAAGCGAAGCAAAAAGGTAAAAAGCCCTTTCCCGACTCTCTACCATATATTCTAGGTGACAAAGGTGGTTAAACAAATCTAGTAAACTTCCTATCATAGGGTTCCCATCAAATTGACACAAGCATGAAATTTTGCAAACAAAACATTCACTTTAAAAACAGGATCAATATGCTTTAAGGACACTTGCCTTGCTCTTGGGATTGGTTCGGGTCAACTTCTTCAAACTCTTGGTGCTGTAGAGCCTCCGTGGCACTCTCTGGCGCAAAACCGTCTAATCTGCACAATAAACATACACGACAAGAAACATAATGAAAGAGTGCACAAATATTACTCAATATGACATGACATGCATGATTGATGCAAATGCAAGGTAGAACTAGTTAATAGATTGCTTTTAATGATCACTACCTAGTTCTAATAGATTTTAATAAGTTTATACAGGTTTGGAGTTGATTTGATCTACTTTTAGAATCAATTAAACACAATTTAACCAGGAAAATTGGACTAGTCTATAGAAGGCTGGACTAGTCCGTACTTCGCAGAACTAGCGAACTAGGGTTTTCTAGATCGACGTAAACATGGAGATTAATGGTTGAATTCACTTAAGGAAAAGATAATAGAAGGTATACCAGGTGTTTAGAACTCCAATGAATCAAGAAACTTGGAGGTAACACTTGGATCTTGATGATCTAGGGTTGGGGATGAACTTGGAGATGAATTGGTGATGAAGAACGAAAGCTTGGTGGAGATCTTGATCCTCTTTCGTTTCCTCCTCTACTTCTTCTTGCTTGGGATCTCCTCCTCCCTCCTTGGTGGTGGCTCTCCACGAACTAAGGTTTGGTGGGGTGGAAAAGTGGCAAATAGATGCCAAGCCAAGGGGTGGGGTTGTTTATATAGAGGTGGAGGCTAGGGTTAGATGGATTTCGAGTTTGAGAGGAGTAGTGGTCGGTTTAGAGTCCCACATGGGCTCTAAAAGAGTTAGGAACAACATCCCTAGGCCCACTTAATGTGAAACCCAAGAAACAAGTCGTAAAACAAAAGATCAACTCGGAGTCGCGAAATATCGGACAAGTCCAAAATGGACCGGACTAGTCCGAAGTTGTCGAGAGAGAAAATCGGACAAGTCTGGCCTAAAATCGGACAAGTCTGACTTTAGTCACAGAGGAAAACGGACAAGTCCGCTGGAACACCGGACTAGTCCGGGAAAGTCTAGGGACTTAGCAAATTTTCAAGGATTCTTGGAATATCGGACTAGTCCGCACAAAATCGGACAAGTCCAAAAGTTTCCAGAGGCAAAATCGGACTAGTCCGTAGCAAAAACGGACAAGTCCATTCTTAGTCAGAGAGAAATCAGACTAGTCCGCAGCAAAAACGGACAAGTCCATTTTTAGTCAGAGAGAAATCGGACTAGTCCTAAGTAAAATCGGACTAGTCCGCACTTTCCTGCATTTTAAGTGCGGTTTTGCTTCAAATCAATTTTAAACTCATTCCTCTTGTTGTGGGTTAATGTTAGACATGTATATGAATGTATGCAAGGCAGGATGCTTGAAAATGAGGGTGTTACACAACTACAGGCTGGTATCATCAATAATCAACCCCACATGCCTCCACCGCCACCCCCACCTCCTCATAACCGGTTGGGAGAGTTTATGAGGACTAGACCATCGACCTTTGCTCAAGCCGCTGACCCTATGGACATGGATGATTGGCTCAAGTACGTGGATAATAATCTTGCTATTGTCCAATGTAATGACCGGGAGAAGGTCTTGTTTTCTTCTCATCAACTAGTTGGAGCAGCTGCAGATTGGTGGGATCCTTTATGCAATGCTCATGAGAACCAAGAGAGAATTACTTGGGCCGAATTCAAAGAGAGCTTCCGTTCTAATTATGTGCCGGAAGGAGTTATGATTTTAAAGAGGCAAGAATTTGAGAACTTGAGGCAAGGAAAATCGAGTGTGGGTGAATACCTCAACAAGTTCACTCAACTCTCGAGGTATGCCCCAGAGGATGTTAGTCGGGACAGCCAGAAATAATACTTGTTCACGAGGGGCTTGAATAATGAGATCCAAGTGCAATTGCTCAATTGTGACTATGCAAATTTCCAGAAGCTTGTGGACAAAGCAATTGTGGTTGAGAACAAGATCCGTGAGATGGAGCAAGACAACAAGAGGAAGTCACCATATCAAGGAACAGCAACAAGGAAGTAATGTGCGCCCTCGCTTTGCGCCTCCTAATGCACCATATTACATCTCCTCTACTCCTGTACAGCGCCCCGAATATGCACCACGCCCAAATCAGTTTGTGCAGTAGCGCCCTGTTATGCAAGCATCTAGGCCTCCAATGCCATATGCACTTCGTGCTAGTTTTCCTGGTGCAAATGTTCAGAACCAAGCTCGCCCCAATAATTCTGGTGGAGTTACGAAGTGCTATACTTGTGGAGAAGCTGTACACTTTGCGCACCAATGTCCTAAGTCAGGCCTTGGTCAAGGAAGCAATGCACCGAGGCAAAACCCAAGACCCAATGGAGGACAGCCATAAGGGAACCGTGGACAGCAAAATTTTGATCGTGACAACATGAACCATGTCTCTACCGAGGATGCTCAACAAGCGGATGACGTGGTCATTGGTATGTTTCTCGCCAACTCCAACCCCGCAACTATGTTATTTGATTCTGGAGCATCGCATTCATTCGTTGCATTGAAGTATGTTGCCAAATATAGTTTGCCTATATCTCATATGAAGTTTACTCTATTGGTTAAGTCTCCTGGAGGAGAGATGAGGACAAATATAGTATGTCCAAAAGTAAGCCTTAGAATAAGGGGGGTATACTTCTCTGCCAACCTCATTGTTTTGGATTGTCAAGGATTGGACATTATACTTGGTATGGACTGGTTGAGGAAGCACAATGGAGTTATTGAGTGTGCCACGAAGACGATGAAGTTGACTAATGAGGAAGGGATCACCATAGAATTTGAAGCATCTCAAACTGCACCGAAGCAATTGTAGCTGAATCATATGGACGGTGCCTCAATTGAGGAGATTCCAGTGGTGTGTGAATTTTGGGATGTTTTTCCGGATGAGTTGCCAGGTATGCCACCTGATTGAGACATTGCATTCGTTATTGATTTAATACCTGGAACTGCACCTATACCTAAGAGGCCATATAGGATGCCTCCTATGGTACTAGCAGAGCTCAAGAAGCAGATTCAGGAGCAACTAGAGAAAGGTTTTATTTGCAGAAAGGTTTTATTTGCCCTAGTTCTTCACTTTGGGGAGCGCCCGTTCTATTTGTGGACAAGAAGGATGGATCCAAAAGGATGTGCGTAGATTACCGAGCTCTCAACGAGGTGACAATCAAGAACAAGTACACCTTGCCACGCATAGAGGACTCGTTTGATCAGATGAAGGGTGCTTGTATCTTCTCTAAGATTGATTTGAGGTTGAGATATTTTCAAATGAAGATTAGACCGTCGGACATACCCAAGACAGCTTTTAGGACACGGTATAGATCTTATGAGTACACCGTGATGTCTTTTGGATTGACGAATGCACCTGCATACTTTATGTACCTCATGAATAAGGTCTTCATGGAGTACTTGGATAAGTTTGTTCTGGTGTTTATTGATGACATTATGATCTACTCGAAGGATGAGAAGGAACATGAGAAACACTTGAGGGTTGCTCAATCAAGACAAAAAAGTCTATGCGGACAATAGGAGAAGGAAATTAAGCTTTGAAGTGGGAGATTTTTTTTACCTCAAGGTGTCACCAATGAGAGGTCATAAGATGTTTAACATAAGAGGCAAGCTAGCACCTCGCTACATTGGACCATTCAAGATTTTGGACAAAAGAGGATAAGTAGCGTATAAGTTGGAGATGATAACTCATCTTTCAGACGTACATAATGTCTTTCATGTTTCCCAGCTCAAGAAGTGCTTGAGAGTACCAGAAGAACAAGTGCCAATGGAAGGATTGGAATTAGAGGCAGATTTGACTTATGTCGAGCAACCGATCAAAATTTTGGAAACCAAGGAGAGAGTCACAAGGAACAAGGTTATTATATGGTGTAAAGTTCAATGGAAGCACCACACAGAAAAAGAAGCGACGTGGGAATTGGAGGATGATCTCAAGAAGGAATTTCCCTATCTCTTCTCTTCCGTGTCGGATCTCGAGGGCGAGATTCATTTTAAGGGGGGTAGGTTTGTAACACCCTCATTTTCATGCATCATGTCCTACATACATTCATATACATGTTTAACATTAACCCACATAAAGAGGAATGAGTTTAAAATTGATTTGGAGCATTTAAAATTGATTTGGAGCAAAACCGCACTTAAAATGCTGAAAAGTGCGGACTAGTCCGATTTTGGTGAGTACTAGTCCGATTTCTCTTTGACTAAAAAAGGACTTGTCCATTTTTGCTGCGAACTAGTCCGATTTTGCCTCTGGAAACTTTCAGACTTGTCCGATTTTGTGCCGACTAGTCCGATATTCCAAGAATCCATGAAAATTTGCTAAGTCCTTGGACTTTTCCGGACTAGTCCGGGGTTCCAGCGGACTTGTCCATTTTCCTCTTTGACTAAAGTCGGACTTGTCCGATTTTTTGCCAGACTTGTCACTACAGGAATATCGAAGAGTTACATCTGCCAGTTTAACTTACGTCGGTTGGCCGACGTAAGTTAAATAACTTACGTCGGCGCCATGGAACCGACGTAAGTACGTTAACCTACGTCGGCTGCCGACGTAAGTAAGGAGACCGACAACTTTTAACACTAACTTACGTCGGCTAGAGCAACAGGCCGACGTAAATAAAGGAGCCGACGTAACTTAGTGTTAACTTACGACGGCCAATAGTATGGCCGTCGTAAGTTACGTCCGCCGACGTAAGTTATGTATTTTAACCTAGCCCGCGTGCCCTTCTCTTTTCTTCCTTACCCGCCGCTTTCTCTTCTCTTCCCCGCCGCCTGCGCACGACGCCCCCACCGCGCCCCGGCCCCGCCGCCGCCGCCCCCCGCTCCCGCTCCAGCTCCCGCCGACCCGCGGCGCCCACGCCGCCGCCGTCCTCACCGCGACCCGGCCCCACCGCCCCCGCTCCCGCCGACCCGAGGCACCCACGCCGCCGCCGGCCTCGCCGCGCCCCGGCCCCACCGCCCCCGCTCCCGCCGACCCGAGGCACCCACGCCGCCGCCGGCCTCGCCGCGCCCCGGCCCCACCGCCCCCCGCTCCCGCTCCTGCTGACCCGCGGCGCCCACACCGCCGCCGGCCTCGCCGCACCCCGTCTCCTCCGGCCCCCTGCGCCGCCCCGGCCCTCACCGCCCACACCGCCGCCGGCCTCGTTGCAAGTATTTCCTCACCACTCCCCTTGCTCTCATTGTTTTTAATTATTGCACATGCATTTGCTTGAAATTTTTCCTAAATTGTCGATTGCACATGCATTTGCAAGTGTTTACTCTTAATAGAAAATTGTGAATTGCTATGCTTATGTTAGAAATTGATGAATTGCTATGCTTATGTTAGAAATTGATTAGAAATTATATAGATACACAAATAATGTTTACTATGCTTATGTTAGAATTAAATCGATAAATTGATGAATTACAATTGATGAATTTTTATGCTTATTTGTTATGCTTAGAATTATGGTTAGAATTGAATTGCTTATGTTTAGGTTTAATTTAATTGAATTCAATTGCTTATGTTAGAATTGAGTTGATAAATTGATGAATTATAATGGATAATTGTTATGTTTAGGTTTATTTGAATTGCTTAGTTTTTTTGAATTATGGTTACAATTTTAATTTTGATTGCTTGAGTGTTTAAGAACTATATATACATAAATGGGCTTCGGACCGACTTGACAAGGCCCGACAAGGCCCATTTAGTGGTAAGGTAAAGTATGCGTGTAGACGGGCACGAAGGCGAACGACGACGGTGAGGATGGCAAGCACCTGCGCGTGGATGGCGTACCCCGACAAAGTGGTTTCATCTCCGATCTATTTACAGCAGCTAACCCTAAAGCCGTCATGGAATTGTCATCTAAGACCAACTTTCCTCTCAGTCTTTCTCTAGTTCTTTCCTCTCTCTTAAATGACCTCAAAATGAAAATGAGCAACGTAACCTATAGCAATGTGTTACCCGTTTCGGATCGGCACGTCTCACATGCCATTGGCATGTGAGACGTGCAGGTTCGGAATTGTCCCTTTTTGGACAGCCTCGGAGTGACCGAGGGGGCGTGGCTTGTGACGAGACGCGGGTCCGGATTTGGACGAGATTTCGGTGGCGTAACCCTGTTGTTCTCTGCTGCACCATTTTTGGGCGTGCAGTGGAGAACAGCGGGGTTATGCTGCCGAAATTTCGTTCGAATCCGGATCACGCGTCTCGTCATGAGCACGCTCCGCTCGGTCACTCTTGGGTGGGTTTAGGATCTATCTGCCTAGGTTGTAGGGCCGTGACACATAACATAACAATACATTAACGACAATTTCTTTCGCGTTAAACTGCAGAGTCAAACATGGGCGAAGACCGTAGTTGGATGTACACTGGTTGGAAGAGCAGAACTGGTGGTCACTCAGATGAGTGGTACGCCAAGACAGAAGCTTTTGTGGAACGAGCTTTTTCGTTGTCAAATAGCGATAAGGCGCGGTGCCCATGTACGAAATGCCGAAACGGAACGTTTTTGGACAAAGTGGAACTTACGTTGCACTTGTGTCGAAACGGTTACGTGTCACATTATGAGTTGTGGAACTTCCACGGCGAGACAGCTTCTCAAGCTGTACAAGAAGTGGAAGCTGACAATGATGATGCTCAAGAGGTTGATATGATGGATGAGATGCTGGAAGCTATACGACCAGAGCTTACAGAAGATACTCAAACAGCAGAGGTTAAAGAGTTCTTCAAACGTCTCAAAGATTCAGAAGAGGCTCTGCATGAACACACTAAAATGTCAATCCTCAATTTTGTGACTAGACTTATGGCAATTAAGTCTAAGTTCTTCTTTTCTAACAATTGTTACAACATGCTCATCGATTTGTTCAAAGATGCTCTTCCACAACCCAACAAAGTGCCTAAGGATATGTACAACTCGAAGAAAATTCTTTCTGGTCTCGGGATGAAGCACGAAAAGATTGATGTGTGTCCGGACAACTGCATGCTTTTCTGGAGAGAGCATGCCAATGAGAACAAATGTTTGAAATGTGGTCAACCGAGGTTTGTCGAAGTTGTTAATAACGATGGTAATACAGTGACGACGGAAGTCGCACGTAAGCAGCTTCGTTACTTACCTGTGACACCGAGGTTGAAGCGGCTGTTCCTTTCAAAAAAAACGGCCAGACACATGAGATGGCACAAAGAAGGTGAGCGTGAGAACAATGGAGTCATGACGCACCCGTCTGATGGTGAGGCATGGAAGGCTCTGGACCGGTTCGACCCAGAATTTGCTCGTGAAGCGAGAAATGTTCGCATCGGTTTGGCGACAGATGGGTTCACGCCGTTCAGCACAAACGCCGCACCATACTCCTGTTGGCCCGTCTTTGTCATTCCGTACAATCTTCCGCCGACCTTTTGCATGAAGAATGAGTTTATGTTTCTTAGCCTCATTGTACCTGGGCCAGATCATCCTGGGTCACGTCTCAACGTGATGTTGAAACCGTTGATCGAAGAGTTGAAAATGTTGTGGACAGGAGTCGAAGCGTACGACTGTTACAAGAAACAGAAATTCAACCTCCGAGTTGCTTATTTGTGGTCCGTTCATGATTTTCCGGCATACGGCATGTTTTCTGGATGGAGCACTCATGGTCG
The DNA here is from genome assembly GCA_036927565.1 of Tuctoria greenei. Lineage (NCBI taxonomy): Eukaryota > Viridiplantae > Streptophyta > Magnoliopsida > Poales > Poaceae > Tuctoria > Tuctoria greenei. The sequence continues at coordinate 8,587,014 of JAYESD010000001.1, read as the reverse complement.
GTTGACGTGTCCGATATGTGCCTCGGACACCGATTGCTTTCGACTTACCCATGGAGGCAAGATATCTTACTTCGATTGTCATAGACGTTGGCTACCTCCGAATCACTTGTTTAGACAACAGAGGAATGTCTTCAGAAAGAACACCGTTGTCACTAAAGGACCACCGAAACGTCTTGACGGGTCAGAAATATCTGATATGTTGGACAAATTGGTGCCAGATGAAGGTCGTCCTGGATATTTCGAAGGTTACGGAGACAAACACAATTGGACTCACATATGTGGACTTTGGGAGTTACCGTATGTGAAGTCGTTGATTCTAAGGCACAACATTGATGTTATGCATCAAGAGCGTAACATGGCCGAATGTATCATAAGCACATGCATGGACATGACAGGCAAAACAAAAGACAATTTAAAGGCTCGAAAGGATCTTGCCGAGCTTTGTAACCGTCAAACTCTTGAGCTCTCCGAAAATGGTGGTAAACCACGCGCTCCTTTCTGTCTTCGACCTAAAGAGAAAAAAGAAGTTCTCGAATGGTTGCAAAGGTTGAAATTCCCAGATGGTTACGCAGCTAGTCTGAGACGAGCCGTGAATGTGAAAACGGGAAAGCTCATTGGGTTGAAGAGTCATGATTATCACATAATCATGGAAAGACTTCTGCCTGTTATGTTTCGAGGCTATTTTGACGATGCAGTGTGGAAGGTGTTAGCCGAGCTTAGCCACTTCTATAGGCAACTCTGTGCTAAAGAAATCACGCCAGAGATGATGACTAAATTGGAAAAGGAGGTTCCGCTACTTTTGTGTAAGATGGAAAAAATTTTTCCTCCGGGATTTTTCAATCCAATGCAACATCTCTTAATTCATCTTCCATTTGAAGCGAAAGTGGGCGGTCCCGTGCAATATAGGTGGATGTATCATATTGAAAGATCACTTAGATATCTGAAACCAATGGTTGGTAACAGGGCAAGGGTTGAAGGTTGCATCGCCGAAGCTTTTACTCTTAAGGAAGTAGGATACTTCTCAAGTGTTTACTTTGCAGAGGAAAACAATGTTAATACTTCGGTAATGCGATACAATATAGATGAGCAACCTCCTTGTAGCGATCTCTCCATTTTTGCAACAAGAGGCACTACTGTTGGTAGTTACACTTCGTATGATGTTAGCGAAAAAGAAAGGCGTGCTGCATTCTTCTACATGTACGCTAATATGGAAGAAATGAATGAATATTTCAAGTAAGTGTTTCTCCTACACTTATGCTTTTCACCATCTTTTCCGACACATGTATTCTAATAGGTTCTCTTTGTCGTGTAGTATGTTCGACAAGCAAAATTGGAGACATAGACATCAACCCACGAGCAAGCAAATAGAACATATTCGACGGGAAGGAATAAACGGGGGATCTAATTTTCTCTCCTGGTTTCGAGATCATGTAACATTTTCTCGATAACTAATCAATGTTAACAATGTTTTCTTATAACTTAAGAATGCTTACGTTTTCTAATAATTCCATATCTTGGACAGTGCCAAAAAGATGCCAACGTCCATGAAGATTTGCGACAACTATCCCGTGGAGTGGTTAATGTTAGAAGCTATGGTCGATATGACGTCAACGGCTATCGATTCCGTACAACTCAATTTGAATCTCTTCGTCCTCTCGCGGCAACATGTAATACCGGAGTTGTGATGAGGGCAATCGATTCGCAAGATCATGAAACGCAGTACTACGGGATTATTAAAAAAATCCTTGAATTCACTTTTGTCGCAAACAAGCCAATTCGAGCGGTATTCTTTGACTGCGAATGGTTTGATTCCATTCGTGGAATTCGAGTAAACGAATTTGGCATGGTCGAAGTAAAACACAAGGAACGGTTGAAAGGATTCGATTCATTAGTTCTTGCACACCAAGTAGAGCAAGTGTACTATCTACCTTATCCATGCAATAAATTCAAAGCTTGGTGGGTGGTACATAAGGTGAATCCTCGTGAGCGGTTATACGCTCCAGGAGATGATGATTATCACGACGAAGCTGAGGTTGATTGTGTCTACCAAGAGGAAGAGTTGCCAGACTCCTTCTCAGTCGAGCCCGGTGTAGGACTCGATAACTTAGTTGGAGACGCTCAAGATATCGAGGCTGGCACGGAAGCGGAAACAGAATCAGAATCAGAATCTGAAGATATCGATGACATAGTCGAACCTGCTGATTTGCGCAAACGAAAACGATATGCGCAACAAGAAGATCGATGGGCTGGTTTAAGGAGTAGGGTGCATGATCATGATGTTGATGAATTTTGAAGTAACGTTTTATTCACTAATCTAACATTAATTTTGTATATTATCTTTGTATATTAATCATTTATTCCTTGCAATAGGATGTCGTCAAAGGGGAAGGGGAAGGGGAAGCCAGTGAGAGGGTTTGAGCCGCCAGCAGACCCTTGCTCAGGGAGCTCGTTCCGTTCTAGTCGACGTGAGCTCTTTCTGGCACACGCTCCACCCTCAGCTGTTGTGTGCTTTCAGCGGAGAGAGGTAAACTTTAGTTACTATAAAGTTATTTTTGAAATTGCAATTGTTATTAATTATTAATAAAGTCATTCCTTTTGTGCAGTCTGGCTCAGAGACTTCTGAGTCTGAGTCAGAGTCTGAGGCTAGGGGGCCGCTACAGGAGCCCGACTCAGAGGCTAGGGGGCCCTCTAGCGCTAGCCTCCCTTCGGAGCCGGCTAGCGCTAGCCTCCCTGGGCAGCCCTCTACCACTAGCCTTCCTGGAGGCTCCGGGGGGTCTGCAGAGCCTTCAGGGTCACAGGACGCGGCAGCGTCGCAGCAGAGGCGACGGACGAGGAGGACCCACTTTGCGGCTCCTCCTCCGGTTACTACTCAGCGGACCACGATCCGTCCCGTTGGAGACAGGTATAAAAACTGTAATAGTATACTAAATATTAGATGTTGTTTTTTCTTTACTTAATGATTTAATATATTTTGTAGATGTTGGTACGACTTCTCGTTCACGGGGGCCGAGAAGCACCACAGGCAGGTTAACAGTGTCCTCGGTGCTATCGTCAAGTTGCACTACCCCGGTGTAATTGACGGTTTTCCTGCCCTGTCGTGGGATGACTACGCTCGGGTCTCTCACCCGGTGCACGGCACGGTTCAGGGAGCCGTGTGGCATGATTTTATGGTAAGTTTAACTGTTTCGTTTTTTCAACTCCTTTGAATTCTTAATTGCATATCACTAAAATATTTGTTTGCTTAAAGTTGAGGTACCAAGTAGAGGAGCCGGGCATGGAGGACCACGCGAGACGCGTGTTCCATTACAACGCTCGGAAGCTCATGACGGCGGCGTTGTCATACGCCCGGATTCAGGCCGTCAACGCTTACTACAAGCGGCACCCCCGGGAGCAGGAGCAGGAGCAGCAAAGGGGTGTCTTTAGGAAGGACTCGGACTCCTACTTGACAGAGGAGCAGTACGCGGAGGTAAGTTTTTAATATTGTTAAATATTTACAATATCTACGTATGTTAACCGCGTTGATGAAAATGAAATATGTGCAGGTTAGTATTTCCTGGTTACAGGGTAACATCGAGGCGTACTTAGCTCTCTGTCGGTACTGGGCTAGCGACGCTTTTATCAACAAGTCCACGAAGGCTAGACAGTGCCGCATGGGGTCCGAGGGCAAGCACAACTATGGCGGTGACGGCTACTTGCGTTTGGCTAAACGCATGGTAAGTACCTTTTTATTTTATTTATGTGTTCTTAATATATTATTTATCTCACTAACACGGATGTACAGGAGCGAGAGCTGGGTCATGAGCCGACCCCGACCCAGGTTTGGAAGAGAGGTCACAAGGGAAGTGACCCTTCTCAGCCCGGGCAGTGTAGTCAGGTCGCAGCCGACCGACTGGTAAGTTTTCGAAATTCATCAATTTCATTATAACTAATACTATTATTGACATACTTACAAGATTTATTTGTTTTGTAGACAAAGTACGCGCAGGAGGTCGCGAAGATACACGGTGCGGATTACGATTGGGAAAGCGCGCCGATCGACCCCCAAGCCGCGTACGCAAGCGGAGGCGGGAAGGCCCACGGACGGTGAGTTCTTCGTGTGTTCCATTTCTTTTTCAATTAATCTTCTTCTACTTAGTGTTTTCATTCTTTTGCAGGTTTGCCATTTTCGATGGAGTTGTCGACTCGAGGTCGACGCGACCTTTGAGAGGCGCTTCATCGTCGCAGGCTTCGACCGCTGGGACCAGTGGTCGTCTCTCGCAGACGCAGCTGGAGCTCCAGGCCATGAGGGAGTCGCTGACTCAAACTCAGGCAGAGCTGGAGAGGACGAGGGAGGAGCAGCAGAGGACGGCCTTAATGATGGCCCAGATGCAAGCAACGATGGCGGTAAGTAATTTAAAGTACCGTAGTTAAATTTCACAGCACTTAATAACATATATCTGCTAATATCTTGCAATGGCAGGCTCTTGCTCGACAAAGCGGTCAGGACATCCAGATTCCTACGCTTCCGCCACAGCAGACACCGGAGCAGGTAATATTGTCTATACCTAGGAGTTTGATTCCCTTTTCATTATGTTAAAAAGTTATTTGCATCACATTTAATCCTAATTATGATTCTTTTGCAGGGTTCCGGAACGCGTCGAGATCCCGGAGGCAGTGGAGGGGGTAGCGTGTAGACGGAGCAGGTGAGAAACTCTCTTTAAGTGTATCTAATCAAGCTTTAGTAGTTTCTGGCCATGGTAGAAATGATTAGTATATAGTGAATAAGTTGTTAGTGCTTGCATTTAACAAAAGGGCTAGTGATTATCGCTGATGTTTCCTTCTTATGTCGAAACTGATGTTCACTGAGTTAACAAAGGGCTAGTGCTTCCATTTAACTAGTGATATAGTACATTACTTCATTTGAAACTACATCATGCTTCCTTCTTTTGTCACTGATGTTCTTGGCCTCTTATGTTATCACTGAGTTGACATTGATGCTTACTAGTGATTATGTTTCTTTTGCAGGGATCCGGAACGTGCCGAGAAGATCCCGGAGGTAATGGAGGGGCTAGCGTGTAGCCCGGTGGTTGTTGATGTTGATTGTTGCAAATTGTGTTGTTGTTGATGTTTTGAACTATATATTGAAACTGTTATGTTGTGTATGATATTATTTGTTTGTTCTGTGTTCTCGCCATCGAGCGAGGTAGTCAGTTTCTGTTTTTAAAAAAAAATCGAAAACTTAACTTACGTCGGCTACGGGCAGGCCGACGTAAGTTAGCCCAGGTTAACTTACGTCGGTCAGGCAATACCGACGTAAGTTAAACCACTAAACTTACGTCGGTTTGACCAGGCCGACGTAAGTTACGGCACTTTACTTACGTCGGCCTGCCCAAGCCGACGTAAGTCCTCAGGCCCAGCCCAAGGCCCATCTCGACACTTAACTTACGTCGGCTTCCGAAGACCGACGTAATTAAGTTAACTTACGTCGGTGGCCGACGTAAGTCACCTTAATTACGTCCAAATGCCTACGTCGGCTTAAAGCCGACGTAATTAAGGGAAAACCGACGTAATTAAGTTACTTACGTCGGTTTAAGCCTTACTTACGTCGGCTTTGGCCGACGTAAGTGACCGTTCTTCCTGTAGTGTGTCCGATTTCTCTCTAGGCATTTTCGGACTAGTCCGGTCCTTTTCGAACTTGTTCGATATTTCGCAACTCTGAGTTGATCTTTTGTTTTACGACTTGTTTCTTGGGGTTCACGTTAAGTGGGCCTAGGGACGTCGTGCCTAACTCTTTTAGAGCCCATGTGGGACTCTAAATCGGCCTCTACTCCCCTCAAACTCGAAATCCATCTAACCCTAGCTTCCACCTCTATATAAACAACCCCACCCCTTGGCTTGACATCTATTTTCCACTTTTCCACCCCACCCAAACCCTAGTTCGTGGAGAGCCACCACCAAGGAGAGAGGAGGAGATCCAAAGCAAGAAGAAGAAGAGGAGGAAATGAAAGAGGATCAAGATCTCCACCAAGCTTTTGTTCCTCATCACCAATTCATCTCCAAGTTCATCATCAACCTTAGATCATCAAGATCCAAGTGTTACCTCCAAGTTTCTTGATTCATTGGAATTCTAAACACCTGGTATACCTTCTATTCTCTTTTCCTTACGTGAATTCAACCCCAAATCTTCAAATTCACGTCGATCTAGAAAACCCTAGTTTGCTAGTTCTGCGAAGTGCGGACTAGTCTGACCTTCTGCAAACTAGTCCGATTTTGCTGACTAAATTGTGTTGAATTGATTCTAAAAGTAGATCTAATCAAATCCAAACCTGTATAAACTTGTTAAAATCTATTAGGACTAGTTAGTGATTGTCGATACCCTGGAAACCGTACACCCCTTGAGGTTACAAAGATCTCAAAGGGAAGTCATCTACTTGATTTGAAGACCTTCGGAGGCCCACATGTCAGATATAACCGGACCCGCTTCTCCAACATGGTTAATCCCAGGGTCGCCACGTGTACTATCAAACCGGAGCTACCGCCCACAAGGGGGAAGCTCCGGGCCATGTACCGAAATGGCACCTCCGAACTTAACCCCAGACCGAGAGAAGCTCCGGACCTGACACGTGTCACGTAACTCCGGAGCTACCTGTTTCCCACAGTATGCTCCGGAACTGCCACGTGTCCAACTGACGAATCTTCAGCCTCTAACCTCCGGAAGACTCCACAACGGCTCCGAATCTTCAAAGGGGAATCAAGGACTTCAATACCCGATTAAGTGTCATTAATACCATATTAATGACACACGATCGGATGGCCTTAATTACCAGTAACGATGCTGTCAAAGCCCATTACCCGGTCATTAAGGACAATTAAACGTGTTGAATGAGTATCAATACTAGTAACCGCCGGGGCCACATGTCGGGCCAGGCTAACTTGTAACGGCCTGCTCTTGTACTATAAAAGGACAGGCCGACGACGGACTCTAGGGGTTCAGTGACGCTACACACGCGCCATAGACACTCGTCACAAGCTCATACAGCTAATACAACACCAACACACCCGTGGAGTAGGGTACTACGCTCAGGCGGACCGAACCACGTAAATCTTCGTGTCTCCTGTGCCATTTACAATTCACCTTCTTGAATCTCCGCGCGCCCACACCGAACATCAAACTCCTCTAACACTTTAGTAGTGTCGGGAGATCTGCCGGATCCAAACCACCGACAGTTGGCGCGCCAGGTAGGGGCGCTTGAGATTTCGAGAATGGTGAACTCAGCTGCTGAATCATCCAACGGTCACCCTGCTGCTCAAGCTGCTGGAGGCAATCCCTCTAATATGCAGCCACCAGCAGGGGCTTCAGCACCAGCAGGAGTCACACTGCCACCACCGCTGCCTCCACCAGCAAATCAAGCTGGACAACGCGATGGTGCACCGGTGTCAGTCACTGCATCGGGAAATCATGACAACCCGGAACACGCGCTCCATGCAGCTCGTGCTCTTCTCCAACGCCCACCACCTCCGGATGCATCCCGGGATGCACTGGAGCAGTGGAGGGCGGATGTGGAACATTTGGTTGCAGCAGCAGCCGACCGCATCAGTAACCAGGGTCCTCCTCCTTCAGGACAGGCCCCGTCGCAGCGACGGACCTTGTCTGGTAGACTTGGTCCGCACGTCTCCAACAACGGGAGACGAGCTGCATCACAGCAGGTGACGTCGTTGCCCTCCGGGGCACGACGCACCCACACAGTATCCAGGCTTTCGACTCATGACCTCCGGGCGGAGCTTGATCGCCGATACCGCCAACAAGACGGCCGAGTCCATATTGAGCGTGCTCGTGAAAGACGAGAAGCTCAGGATGTTCTTGCTCCTGAAGGAGTGGGAGGAGACTGTTCAGCCCTGGCCATGCATCTGCGTATGGTCAGGTGGCCACAGTAGTTCCGGCCTCACCTGCCGGAGAAGTTCGATGGGACCGTCAATCCTGTTGAATTTCTTCAGATCTACTCCACTGCTATCTTGGCAGCTGGAGGAAATGAGGCCGTGATGGCCAACTATTTCCTAGTGGCTTTAACTGGGACCGCCAGGTCCTTGTTTATGAGCCTTCCACCCAACTCTATCAACAGTTGGGAGGAGCTGTGCCAGCAGTTCACCGCCAACTTCGGGAGTTCATACACCCGGCCAGGCACTGAACTGGACCTTTTTGCAGTCGTGCAAAAAGGGGGAGAATCCCTGCGATCATTCATCCAGAGGTTCTCTTAGGTACGAAACACTATCCCTTCTATCTCTAGCGCCTCTGTCATTGTGGCATTCAGACAGGGTGTACGGGATAAGAAGATGTTGGAGAAACTGGCGATCAAGGAGATCACCAGTGTCACGAACTCTTCAGTTTGGCCGATAAATGTGCCAGAGCTGCGGAGGGCCGTGATATGCACTCCAAACCAACTCCAGAGGGTCACAAGAAATCCTCCAAAGAAGAAGCCGCTACCTCCGGGAGTGGTAAGAAGAAGAAGAAGACCAACGGCAAGAAGAAGCCGTCGATCGGTACATCCAATGTTGCAGCTGCTGCAGCTCCGGGTGGCCAGGGGCCACACCCCGAGAAGCGACCTCGACCGTCTTCTGAAGACGATGGCAAACCCAAGGTGTGGTGTCCAATTCACAAAACGGGCAGCCACAGTTTGGAAGACTGCCGGGAGGTCCAAAACCTTGTCGAGCGCTACAACAAGCGCCGGGAAGAAACTCCTTTCCGACAGACGGAAGGAAAACAAAAAGTCAACGAAGCTCCGGCTTAGGAGGAGTTAGGTTTTCAGGATCCCAAAAAGGTCCTGAAGGCCGTCTACACCTCCGTCGACGACGACTCCGACGTCTCTGACAACGAGCGTCGGAAGACCATGAACACCATCTTTGGTGGGTCATGGGACATCACCTCCCGTCGCGTCATCAAGACTATGCGTCGGGACATGGCTGTTGTAGCTCCTACAGCCAGACCGGAGCCTCATCGGAAGTGGATGGACACAACCATCACTTTTGATGCTTCGGACTACCCTCGAAGCATGGTTGGAGCAGGTCAGTTGCCTTTGATGGTATCTCCTACCATCAATAACATCCAGCTCCACCATGTCCTGGTAGACGGAGGTTCAGGGCTTAACCTCATAAGCTTCAAAGCTTTCACCAAGCTTCAACTCCGACCTTCGGATCTCCACCCCTCCCGACCTTTCTCTGGAGTAGGTCCGGGAGCCATTACCCCACTCGGAGCTATTACTCTCCCAGTTACCTTCGGGACACGGGAGAAGTATCGCACCGAAAAGTTGGTCTTTGACGTCGCTCAGATCAACTTACCCTTCAACGCCATCTTGGGTAGGCCTGCCCTGTACAAATTCATGGCAGCTGCTCATTATGGCTATCTGGTGTTAAAGATGCCAACACCAGTAGGCGTTCTCCGGATCCGTGGAGATCGTACTGCCGGAGTAACTGCTCTGGAAGAACTCCATGCACTTACCACGGCGCAAGAGGAGGACTCCAGGCAGGAGCAAGCTCCAAAACCCCCGAGCATTCGTCAACGAGGCTCGACATCTGCACCTCGTGTGCAGCCAAGCAGCGACACCGACATTCCAGTCAAAGTCGTCCAAATCGGTTCTGATGCCGCTCAGACCACCCGTATATCGGGAGTATTGAACAAAAAATAGGAAATCACGCTCATCGCTTTCCTCTAGGCTAATGTCGACGTGTTTGCCTGGCAACTATCACAAATGCCTGGGATCCCCAGGGAAGTGATTGATCATAATCTGAAGATATATCAAGACGCCCGACCTGTGCACCAGAAGCCTCGGAAGCAATCTGTAGAGCGACAGAACTTCATTCGACAAGAAGTGAAGAACTTGCTCGAAGCTGGATTCATCCGAGAAGTCTTCCATCCAAAATGGCTGGCAAACCCAGTCGTTGTGCCCAAGGCCAGCGGGAAGCTTCGGATGTGTATCGACTACACAACACTAAATAAGGCATGTCCAAAAGATCCATTCCCACTACCTAGAATAGATCAGATAGTGGATTCCACCTCCAGGTGCGAATTACTGTGTTTCCTAGACGCATATTCTGGGTATCATCAAATCAGAATGTCTAGGGAGGATGAAGAGCATACCTCTTTCATCACAGTAGATGGATTGTACTGTTATACAGCCATGCCATTTGGTCTCAAGAATGCAGCTTCAACTTTTGTACAAGCTATGTACAAAACCTTTGAAGACCTCATTAGAGACATAGTGGAAGTGTACGTTGATGACATCGTGGTCAAAGTCCAGAACAAGGAGTCACTTCTTGACACCTTACAGGCGGTCTTCGATAAGCTGCGGGCCACCCACACAAAGCTAAACCCAGACAAGTGTGTCTTCGGGGTTAGCTCCGGAAAACTTCTTGGTTTCCTGGTAAGTCACAGGGGCAAGGAATCTAATCCGGCGAAGATCAAGGCCATTGAAGACATGCGGCAACCAGCCCGCATCAAAGATGTCCAAAAGCTAACTGGATGTCTAGCAGCCCTCAGCCGATTCATTTCAAGACTGGCGGAACGGGCACTCCCCTTCTTTAAGTTATTGAGGAAGTCCGGACCATTCCAATGGTCTGAAGAAGCAGAAAAGGCGTTCCAGGAGCTAAAACAGTTCCTCACCACCCTACCAACTCTGGTAGCTCCGAACCCTGGTGAGCCTTTGTTGCTTTATATTTCAGCTACTGATGAAGTCATCAGTATGGTCCTAGTTGCGGAGAGACCAGAGCTACCCCATACTCAGGAATCCAGACCCCTTCGGGAGTGTCCGGAGGTTCCTGAAAGCGAGTCTGGGTGTCAGCTCCCAGATTCAAATCCACAAGAAACCACTCCAGAAGACCCAGACCCCTCCAGGAGGGTCCAGGTCACTTCTGAAGAAGCTCCGGGTTCCTCCAGCCAGAACCCGGAGGTCCCCGAAGAAACTCCGGATCCCTCCGGAAGGATCCGGTTCAGTGAAGAGGAAGCTCCGGGCCCCTCTGGGAAGGTCCGGACCATTCAACGCCCAGTGTACTTCATCAGTGAAGTGCTACATGATGCCAAGACTCGATACCTAGAGGTGCATAAACTGCTCTATGCAGTTCTTATTGCCTCTAGGAAGCTTCGCCATTATTTCCAAGCTCACAAAATCTCAGTGGTGACCTCTTACCCACTTCGAGCAATATTGCATAATCCCAATTCAACTGGGAATATTGCAAAGTGGGCAACGGAATTGGCTGAATTCGATCTCGAATTCATTTCAAGGCAAGCAGTCAAGAGTCAAGCATTGGCAGACTTCGTGGCAGAATGGACTCCCTCTCCATCAAACCCTGGGGACCCTAGTGAGAAGAAGCCTGAACACGAAGCTCTAGTCTTCACTGAGCCTCATTGGACCCTCTACTTCGACGGCTCCATGCAAAAGCAGGGGGCCAGAGCTGGAGTCCTTCTCCTCGCACCAACCGGGGAGAAGGTGAAATACATGGTACACCTTGACTTCAAGGCGACCAACAACATGGAGGAGTACGAAGCACTCATCTACGGACTAAAGGTGGCGCTGTCATACGGTGTCAAGCAACTGCTGGTCAAGGGAGATTCATAGCTCATCATTAAACAAGTGAAGGGTGAATGCTCCTGCAACAATCTCCAGTTAGCTGCTTACCTCCTTGAAGTCCAGAGGCTTCAGAAGGACTTCGAAGTCCTAGATCTCCACCATGTCCAGCGTGCCCACAATGCTGAAGCTGATGAACTCTCGATGAAAGCATCAACCGGAGCTCCGGCTCTTGACGGAAATTTTGTCCGGAGGTTGTCAAAACCCACAGCTCAGCCTGTGAACTGAGCGAAGGGGGCGAGATCAGCATCCCGAAGCTGACGGTCCCGATGGCCCTGTTACCATGGCAGCCATCAAGGGTCGTAGGTGCTGCCGGAAGCTCCGAGCAACCCAGCACGCAAGACTTAAATGCTCAAGTTAGTTCCGATGCATGGATCTCGAAGATCCGGAACTACTTGAAAGATAACATCCTTCCTGATGATGATGTATCTGCTGACCGGGTAGTCAGATTGGCTAAAAGATACATGTTGGTAGAAGGAGATCTCTACCGGTGCGGTGCCAACAGCATCCTAATGCGGTGCATCACAAGGGAAGAAGGTTGCGAGCTCCTCGCAGAAATCCATGGAGGCGAGTGTGGGAACCATGCGTCTTCCCGCACGCTGGTTGGTAAAGCCTTTCGGCATGGCTTCTACTGGCCTACAACACTCCAGGATGCAACTGAGCTGGTGAAGAAATGCGAAGCATGTCAATTTCATGCAAAGCAAATTCACACACCGGCTCAGCCCCTACAAATGATATCTCCTACATGGCCCTTCGCTGTGTGGGGGATGGACATCTTGGGACCTTTCCCAAGAACCGTCGGAGGTTACAAGTTCCTGTACGTCGCCATTGACAAGTTCACCAAGTGGCCGGAAGCAACTCCAGTTGTGACAATCAACAAGCAATCTGCTATCAACTTTTTGCAGTCCATTGTATGCAGATTTGGAGTCCCAAACAAAATCATCACTGATAATGGGACTCAATTCACAAGCTCTGCATTTCAAGGATATTGCGAAGACCTCGGCATTCAAGTTTGCTACGCCTCCGTAGCTCACCCAGCAAGCAATGGCCAAGCCGAGAGAGCAAATGCTGAGATCCTTAAAGGACTCAAAACGCGCACCTATGAGCGCTTGAAAAAACATGGTGCCAACTGGATTGAAGAGCTTCCGCCCACTCTATGGGCCAACAGGACATCTCCAAACCGGTCAACTGGAGAGACACCCTTCTTCCTGGTGTATGGAGCTGAAGCAACCCTTCCTCCAGAAATCACCTTGGGGTCACTCCGGGTCCGGACCTTCGACGAAGCCACGCAGGACCAGCTCCAGCGTGAAGACCTAGACCTCCTTGAGGAGGGAAGGTGCCAAGCAGCTGTTCGGAATGCCCGATACCGCCAAGCCCTTCGGCGCTATCATCAGCGACATGTACACAACCAACAGCTTGAGGAAGGCGACCTGGTGCTACGGAGAATACAATCTAGAGAAGGGTTAACTCTCCCCCCAGCTGGGAGGGACCCTTCCGAGTGATTAAAGTATCCAGTCTCGGGAGCGTTCGCTTGGCTACCGAGGATGGGACACCTCTCCCAAATCCTTGGAACATTGAGCACCTCCGTAAGTTCTACACTTAATATCACGGAGGTGAGTCTGTAGTAACTTGAGGTGTATATTATAGAGTCATTGTACAGAGTCAGGTAGTTCCTCCGGGAGAACAACCGGACCTTTCCCGGAAGGTCCGCAAAGTTCATGCAACACTTGTCACAGTCTCAGAACTAAAAGTGTGGCTAGCTACCCTGGGTCAAACGAGAAATGAAACACGCTTAGCCTGGTTCCGTACCCTAAGAGTGTACTTGTTTCCCCTGTACCCCGGACCTATAATGAAAGACATCTTCAGGTGAAACAGACTCCACGTGCATTTATTTTGTATAGGCTCAACATTTTTTATTTTTCTCTTTCTTGTCTATCACAAAGACGTGCAATTCTTAAGAAATTTTAGTTCGACCGGTTTATATACGATACGAGTTGTATTTTCAATCCTTTTGGATTCAAATATTGTTCATGGTCAACTCGCCTGAAAGCTGCCAAGCCAATCTTGGGCTGGAGTGTGCTATCGACTTAGCCTAGTCAAGCACCCTAAGTACGCCACTCTATCTACACCCCGGCAGGCCAAAGTAAGGCGGGTCCATGTACAGTTGGATGTGGAAGAAAAGACAACACATTCGGTTGTATTTAGAATCGCGTTTGACTTAAAATCTTCTTGAGAATCGTAAGCCGCGACGAAGTTATAGACAAGAAACGATTTTTTCATTTTTCTTGGCTTAAGTGTGCAGGAAAAATAAAATCTACGTTGATGGAGAAAAGCCGGAGCTAACAAAGCTCCGACTCTCCTAGGTGGCTTGTAATCGATGTTACGCATTGAAAACGAGCATCACCATAGTAATCAAGCTCCGGTAAATCTAGGGGGGCCAACCGTCGACGCTAAATAAAAAATGGTTAGAAGACCCCACAAACGGAGTCTGCTGCCAACAAACTAAGTGTTGGCAAAGGTCACTGCCAGAGCTACTAAGCTCCGACACTCCGGAGGACTAACTATCGATGCTCTACGCGTTGATAGAGACTATTGACGGAGCTACTAAGATCCAACGATAGACAATGCCGGAGCTTCTAAGCTCCGACAACCTCAGGGGGCCTTCACTATCGAAGACTTCGGACCTAAATTCTACAAGTTCGGAGCAAATGAGTCTTCAACAAAACGCAATATCCTCTTGGTACATGTTCACAATCAAATTGTGTACATCTACCAGGGGGCCAAGTGAAGACAAAAGTGTTGAAGACAAAAAGTGAAATTCACAAAAATTTGGGGATTTCATTCATCTGGAGACAAGGGATTACATCTGGAGATAAGGGATTACAAAATTGAGGAATAAGAAGAGAAAGTACAAGTGAGAACTACAGATATGGTCCTAGACCCTATGGAAGAATTGGGCGACCTTCTGGGCAACCTCCGATACGTTGGCTCGGGCAGCTTCGCCTTCTCCTTCAACCGGACCTTCGAGCACCGGGTCTAGAGGAAATTGGGAGTTCCGGCTGGTGTAGCACGTCAGCACATATTCTGCGACGTTCTTCGCCAGGAATTGCCCCTCAACCTCCAATTGGTCCGCGATGACATCGCTCACCTTGGAGAGTTTGCTGCCTGCTGAGCTCAACGCCTGCAACGCCAGGTCCGGCTTCGGCTCCGGATCATCCGGGCGCACGGGGCTGAAGCCCATCGGTGTCAGCGCGTCGTTGGCCTTGCCCAGGAACTCCCAAATCTGTAGGGAGTCCGCAGTCCTCAAGCTCTTTATTTCTTCCAAGGATCTCCTGGCCGCCACCAGTTCAGAATTCTCGCGAGCGAGGCGCTCAACTTCTTTGGTGTTTTGCTGAATCTTTTTCAGCAACCCGCTATTCGAGTTTTCCGAGCTCCTCCTCCCGGAGGTGGATCTTGTTCCGGCGGTCGACCAGGTCCTTCTCCCTGCCCCTCACTTTCTTCTCCCTGGCAGTAAGGGCACACTCTTGCTCGTAGAGTTCCTGCCCTCGCACCCAGGCCTTCACCTCTTCCTCATGGCAGCGCTCTTCCAATTTCTTGGCGCGCTCCTCAAGGCCCTTGTCAGCCAGAGCCACCTTCTCGGTGAGCTCCTCCTCCCTCCTCAGGACGTCATTTCGCAGCTCTAGGAGTTTCTGCTCTTCATCTTCGAGCCGTTTCTCCCTCTCTTCATCGGCGTTCATCGGCCACACTGTTAGCTGTTTTGGTCTGCTCGTAGATCTCCCGGGATTGAGCATCGAGGGCACGAGTCATACTCTCCCTGTCATCCAATAACTTGCCCCAATATTCCAGGCGGACCTTCTCCCGTTTGATCCACTCTTTGTCGTCCGCTAGCCTCGACTGCGCCAGCTTGGTCTCGAAGTAGAGCCGGTTACGCCACCGCCTAAGGGTTTGGCACTCCTCTTCAAGAGCCTTGCTGTCGTGGAAGAAGGCCAGTTGAACTTGACGCGGACTGGAACATGCGTTGTCAATAGACAGTGACAACGGGATAGGTTCCGGACCTGCTGGGGTCTTCTCCGCTGGTTCCAGCGGGTTTTCAGATACAAAAATTGGGTCCCACTCCACAAGAGTGGTCCCCTGGGTCTCCATGGCACTAGGGCCGTCCTCCGAGATGGCCTCAGTCGCCATCGAGGAAGGCCCCGCCGCTAAGTCTTCGTTCACCCCCTCAGGCAGGGGGCCAGCGACTTCGCTTGGGCACTCCGGCTCGGCCGCGGGTACCTCCGACGTCGTCCCTTCCGGAGCAGGGGTCGCTGCTGGCTCCGGTCTGGGAACCTCCTCCGATGGGGGCTCGGGCTACGACACCTCTTCAACAACCGGTCGGGAGCCGGAAGATCTTCAACATCGACCGGCCCTGCGGCCGGAGCTCCAACAATGACCGGCTCTGCGGCCGGTGCTTCAGAGGTAGCCGGCCCAACTGCCGGAACTTCCTCAGCTTCCGGCGCGCAAGCCAGGGTTTCAATCACCTCCGGCTCAACCGTCGGGTCTTCGACAATTTCCGGCTCTGAGACCAGAATTACTGCTTCCTCCGGCTCAACAGCCGGAGCTTCCATCATCTCAGCACCAGGACCCGGAGCTTCAGCCTCCGGGACAGGTGCCGCTGGCGCATCTTCTCTCCCGCGGTCCGGCGCTACCACGGGAGTCTCTGGGGATGAGTCGAGGTCCATGACCACGACAGCTGGTGCCGGAGCTGTCGCAGCTTCAGCCACAACTTGGGGCAGCACCGGGACAGGAGCAGAAGCTTCCGCCCTCACAGCTTCAGTTGCTGTAGATGAGGGTGGAGCCTCACTCCTCTTCTTGGGAACGCTGCAGATGATGGACGAAGAAACTTAAAAAAGCAATTACTACAACAAAACAATTGTCCAAGGTAAAGATTAAAAATTACCTTGGGAGGCTTCCGCACCAGCTTGCACGGAACCTCTTTCCCGGGCGTTCTGGGCTGGTCATAGCCGGCGTGGAAGCTCCGGAAGGCCCCCCGGAACTCGTAGCAGCCATGGGCGTTTCCCTGGTCAAGGCTCCCCTCGACCGGGAAGAACTTCCGGACCTGGAGGCCTCAACCGGCCCCAGTGCTGGAGTCGCATGCCCGGATCTAGCTCCCCGGGAGGATCCCACTGCGGGTACAGTCGCCGCGGTCGAAGAAGACCTCCCTCTCCAGGGAGAAGGAGCCGATGCAGGGGTGGTAGGCCTGACGGACCTTTCGTTGGCATGCTGCAGCTTCCTCTTTCGGCTCAAGGGTTCGTCTGCCGGCTCCTTGCCCTTGCCGACGACTTCGACCCTCGGCTTCGGGGCAGGGCCACCTTCGGACACTCCAGGGATCGCCACCCTGGTGGTTGATCTTCTCTCGACGACACCAAGGTCGTCAAGTACAGGCATCTCCCGCCGGAGCTCCCTGCTGAACTCAACATCCACGTTCAGAGGAAGAAAAGCTGATGGTGGAGTCAGATTGTCACCCTCGACGTCGATGCCATGCTGGAACTTCTTGAGATGAAACTCCAGGGTTGTCCCCACCATGTTGGACTTCAGCCCGGTCTTGACCCGGTCGTCGTCCATCACGCTGTTGAGGGCCCAAGCGAGTTTTTATCTCCTCTTCAGCGGTGCCCACCTGTTGACCAGGAAGTTACAAAACACCGCTTGAGGGGTTAATCCCCCCTCCACGCAGTGGCGAATCCTGGTCAGAACAGGGTCGAAGGCGTCCGCCAGCACCAGAGCTTCACTCCAGATCGTCGTGTCAATGTTGGGGAGGCCGTCGGGAAGCTCCAGCCTCTCGTGCTCCTCCACCCGGATGACTATCCAGTCCTTCTTCCAGTCATCCCACTTCCCAGAGGGAAACGACCGGAGGTACTTGAATGGGCACTTCTTGCGCTTCACGAAGTAGTAGAAGCCAAGGTACTCATTGCTCCTACTGGTGGTGTGGACGGTGAAGAAGGCCCGGAAGAGTTCAATGCAGGGGGGGATGCCCACCCACATCTCACAGAAGTGGACAAAGATAGACACGAGGAGAATGGAGTTAGGGCCAAGGTGGTATAGCTGCAGACCATAAAAGTCCAGCAGCATCAGGAAAAAGGAAGAAAAAGGTGGGATCAACCCCACCATGGCGTACGAGGAGAAGTACACCATTTCGCAGGCGTGCTCCTTCTCAAACGGGAGCTCTCCCCGGCGCGGACCGAGCAGTTGAAGAAGTCCGAGGACCATCCCATGAGGGTCCGGACCTTCTTCAGGTCACTGTCGGTCTTCAAACGGCTTTCGCGGAGACCTAACTCCATCGCGGCACAGCAAGGCAAGAGAGGAAAAGCGAAGCACAAGTTGGGAGTTTGAGCGCAAGAACAGATGAGAGGCGTAAATAACTCCCGATGGTGCGCGCTTTCCTTCTTAAGTAAGCCCTCGTAACGCTTGGATGCAAACCGCAAGGAAGTCGAAGATACCATTCAAAAATTCCACCCAGCCGATGACAAGAGGGCCCGGGACCACCCCGACGATCAAGCCGAGGTTCTTACCCAGGCGAACGGTTGTCATCATGAAGCGGGAAGCCCGAAGGCGGCGGCCTGGCAAGGCGCGCGAAACCGATACGGTTTTCGTATCGGGAACCGGCGCCCTTCAATTGCGTGAGATCCGCACGACAAAGATCTCATCTACCGCACGCGGGATACGCCACACGGCGAGGATTTAACTCCAAACCATCGCCAACGGCACATCCGAAGACCTTTGAAGAATCATTTCAAAAGTCGCGAGGATGGACCCACCTCCGGCGGAATGACTTCACCCCAGGGGTCTTCCCCAGAGGTGGGTCCAGGGGGCCACTGTCGGTACCCTGGAAACCGTACACCCCTTGAGGTTACAAAGATCTCAAAGGGAAGTCATCTACTTGATTTGAAGACCTTCGGAGGCCCACATGTCAGATATAACCGGACCCTCTTCTCCAATATGGTTAATCCCAGGGTCGCCACGTGTACTATCAAATCGGAGCTACCTCCCACAAGGGGGAAGCTCCGGGCCATGTACCGAAATGGAACCTCCGGACTTAACCCCAGACTGAGAGAAGCTCCGGACCTGACACGTGTCAGGTAACTCCGGAGCTACCTGTTTCCCACAGTATGCTCCGGAACTGCCACGTGTCCAACTGACGAATCTTCAGCCTCTAACCTCCGAAAGACTCCACAACAGCTCCGGATCTTCAAAGGGGAATCAAGGACTTCAAGACCCGATTAAGTGTCATTAATACCATATTAATGACACACGATCGGATGGCCTTAATTACCAGTAACGGTGCTGTCAAAGCCCATTACCCGGTCATTAAGGACAATTAAACGTGTTGAATGAGTATCAATACTAGTAACCGCCGGGGCCACATGTCGGGCCAGGCTAACTTGTAACAGCCTGCCCTTGTACTATAAAAGGACAGGCCGACGACGGACTCTAGGGGTTCAGTGACGCTACACACGCGCCATAGACACTCGTCACAAGCTCATACATCTAATACAACACCAACACACCCGTGGAGTAGGGTATTACGCTCAGGCGGCCCGAACCACGTAAATCTCCGTGTCTCCTGTGCCATTTACAATTCACCTTCTTGAATCTCCGCGCGCCCACACCGAACATCAAACTCCTCTAACACTTTAGTAGTGTCGGGAGATCTACCGGATCCAAACCACTGACAGTGATCATTAAAAGCAATCTATTAACAAGTTCTACATTGCCTTTGCATCAATCATGCATGTCATGTCATATTGAGTAATATTTGTGCACTCTTTGATTGTGTTTCTTGTCTTGTATGTTTATTATGTGGATTAGACGGATTTGCGCTAGTGAGTGCCGCGGAGGATCTACAACACCAAGAGTTTGAAGGCTTTGACCCTAATCAACCGCAAGAGCAAGGCAAGTGTCCTTGAAGCATATTGATCCAGTTTTGAAATAAATATTTTGTTTGCAAAACTGCATGCTTGTGTCAATTTGATGGGAAATCCTATGGTAGGAAGTTTACTAGCTTTGTTTAACCAACCTTGTCACCTGGAATTATGGTAGAGAATTTGGAAGGGCTTTTTACCTTTTGCTTCGCTTAATCAACTGGGATGGGAAAACAACTATACCACTCAATTTAATTATGCATGGATGGGATTATGGTTAACATGAACTAGTTAATATGATATGGTAATGGGTGATCTAAGCAAGCTTGGTATGTGGATGGGTTGGATGTTATGGTGGTTTTGCTTGCTTTAGATCTAAGGACCGGTTTGTGGAGCGACCATCCAGGATTTACAGTGCCACCACGAGGCCAAGTATGGGTGCGGCGTAGCTAATTAATTAGGGCTTTGCCAGTGCTATTTGGACCATTAAGGATGCACTGGGAAGGGGTAGTCGGTTTGGGTTTGTTGATGATTGGTGGGACTACCCTGGGATCCGAATGGCTCAAGAGGAGGCCCTTGGTTGAAGATGTGCTCATTTGGAGACATCGCCACCGGTGAAACCTCAGTGGGGTCTAAATAGGCTAGTAATCCCTTTGTAAAGGCTATTTTGTGGTCTCTTGGCCACACACCGACGGAAGTGTGAGACAACATAATTGAGATTCTATAGTCATCGAAAGGTGATGAAATCACAAAAACGTGGGTAAAGTGGTACAAAGTCTGTAGAGTCTAATAAAACTATAATGATAGCCGTGCTCCCAGTTATGAGCAACCTGGACCCTCACATGATTAGAGGAAAATTGGGATTTGGTATGGTTATGGATGGTTATGAATTGAATTCTGGTATTGAATATGGATATTGGTATTGATGATGGATATGGAATATGGACTGGTATTATGATAACTACATGGCTTATGATGGGTTATTTCATATACATGTAATATATTGCTTTTCAAGTGTTTTAATGTACTTTTTAGCACTCAGCCATTATTATTGTCGTCATTTGGATCAGCCACATGTCATACTTTCCACACTTGCTGTGTACGACATGTACTCACTCTTGCAATCCCCCCCCCCCAACAGTTGCAGGTTAGGATTGGGAGTTTAATGGCGATAATGTGGAGTTCTAGGCCATGTCTATCGTCAGCTTTGCCTGTGGTGTGTTGGAGCTGCGATATACCCTATTGCTTATGCTGCCGAGCTGTTTAGTTTGCTTATTTAGTTATTTCTGCTACATTAGTTGAACTTGTCATTAATATTTATTAGAGTTTGTATTCAAGAATAATATGGTTTGTGTAATAAAATTTGGTTAATTTAATCTTGTTTTGTGGTAATTTTCTGTATACTCTTTTGTGATGCACTTGTGTATGTGTGTTGAACGTCCTGAGCACACATATGCGTTCACTTGGTTCTTTTTCGGACTGGGTGTCACAAAACTTCTTGAGATGAAGCTCCAAAGATGCGCCATCCAAGTTGGATTTCAGACCAATTTCAATCTGGTCTTCATCCATCACGCTGTTGAGGGCCCACACAAGCTTCTTCCTCTTCTTCAGCGGAGCCCATCTATTGACCAGGAAATTGCAGAAGACCATCTGGGGGGTCACTCCACCTTCCACGCATTCACGGATCCTGGTCAAAGCAGGGTTGAAGGCCTCTGACAGCACCGAAACCACACTCCATGCGTCAGTATCAACATTTGGGAGACCTTCGGGCAGCTCCAACTTCTCATGCTCCTCTGCCGTGACGATGATCCAATCTTTCTTCATGTCGTCCCACTTGCCGGAAGGAAGCGACCTCAAGTATTTGAAGGGGAATTTCTTTCGCTTCACGAAATAGTAGAAGCCAAGAAATTCGAACCCCTTCCCGGTGGTGTGGATGGTGAGGAAAGTGTGGAAGAGCTCGATGCAGGGGGGAATACCCACCCACATCTCGCAGAAGTGGACAAATGTTGACACAAGAAGAAGAAAATGGGGGCCAAGGTGGTACAGCTGCAGACCATAGAAGTCCAGCAGCATCAAAAGGAAAGTTGAGAAAGGTGGGATCAGCCCCACCATGGCATACGCAGAGAAGTACACCATGTCGCCGCTACGCTCCTTCTTGAACGGGAGCTTGCCGGCGTGGACCAGATGGTTGAAGGAGTCGCTGGACCACCCCACGTAGGTCCGAACCTTCTTCAGATCATCATCGCTCTTGAGGCGGCTCTTGGGGAGACCCAACTCCATCGCGGCAAAGTGGAGCAAAAGATGGAAAGTTAGGCGGAGTTTGGGAGGTTCTGAGCGCAAAGATGATCGAAGGCGTAAAGAGTCCTCAACCCGTGCACACTTTCCTTCTTAAGTAAGCCTCTGCGACGCTTGGATGGAAACCGCAATGAGATCAAGAGTACTTTTCCAAAATCTACCCTGTCAATGACGAGTGGGCCTGGGGCCACCCCGACGAAGAGATCGAGGTCCTTACCCAAGGTCAACCGTTGCCATGATGAGCAGCGGGAAACCCAAAGTCAGCGCTCCGACAGGGTGCGCGGAACCGATACGGTTTTCGTATTGGGAACCGGCGACCTTCAATTGCGTGAGATCCGCAATCAAAAATCTCATCTGCTGTATTCATGACAAGCCACCGGTCGAAGGTTCACCCCCGAACCGCTACTCTATCGGCACATTAGAGAACTTTTTGAAAATCGAAGCGCGGAAATCAAGAATGGCCTCACCTCCAGCAGAATAACTTAACCTAAGGGGTTTCTTCCAGAGGTGGGCCCGGGGGCCACTGTCGATACCCTACGTACCAGGTACCCCATGATACCACAACAAGTGCAAGGGAGTTACACCCGTCAGAGTCGAAGGCCTTTGCTGTTCCCACATGTCACGTTGCACCGGACCTGCTCCCCTGACATCGCTGGCTCCCAGGTTAACACGTGTAACATAAGCCCGAAACAAAACTCCCAACCAAGGGAAGCTCCGGCGACTACACGTGTACAACAACCCCGGATCTAGCCTTCGTGAGAGAGGAGCTTCGGTACTAACACGTGTACAGTAACCCCGGACCTACCCTTTCACAAGGGAAAGCTCCGGATCTGCCGCGTGTGGAGCCTCCGGACCTTCATCACTAACGGGAATACAAGTCGGACAAGACCATTACAAACATTCAAGGATGGTTAAAGCGGCGGTTACAAGGTCTGATAATGTGTCATCAATACCATATTAATGACACACGATCAGTGTACCATTAATAGCGGTAATGCTGCCATGAAGGCACGTTACCACACCATTAATTGTACTTAATAGTCTTTAGACAGTGTATTAGGTCATTAAGTACGCTAGGGCCACATGTCGGGCCAGGCTAGCTTTGTACGTCACTCCTTAGAACTATGAAAGGGTTGCACCACGCGAGTATGGGGGAGGCCCCAGGCGATCGCCACCTGACCATTGCAAACTCTCTCAATACAATTACACAAATCCCGTAGTAGGGTTTTACGCTTAGGCAGCCCGAACCACATAAATCTCTGAGGTCACCATCTTGATATTGATCTTGAGCTCCCTAACCACAAAAGAACCTCCGCAGGCTGTTTCTCAACAGGTCCGGGGGAAGTGTCGTATTCCACACTTCGACAGTTGCCTTCAGGAAGGACGCCGTTGTCAAAAACGGACCACCATAATGTCTCAACGGGTCGAAGATTGCTGAACAGTTGAACAACTTAGTGCTAGATGAAGGTCGTCCTGGATATTTTGTTGGTTACGGAGAGGACCACAATTGAACTCATATATCTGCACTATGGGAGCTACCGTGTCTGAAGTCCTTAATCCTAATGTGTAACATTGATGTCATGCACCAGGAACGTAACATGGGCAAATGGATCCATCGGTACCCGGCATACTGTTACCCTCATGCACAGTCTAAAGTTGCCTAGGAGTCCTGCCTTCCTGCCAAGGCAGGGTCCGAGAACGCCATCTGTCCAGATGGGTCGAACCTCTCTACCTCAGATGCAGGGTCTGGAGTATCCACATGGACCCCAAGGGAGAATCTAGCTCCCCCTTGGAGACAAGCTCCCAAGCAGCCACGTGTCCAGCAGGGCGGGATCCCGCTCCCCCATGGGGGAGGGCTCTGGTGCTGCCACGTGGTTCGAGGCACTAGACATACCACCTCCCGTAGAGGCGGGCTCTGTGACGCCCGGTTCCGAAAAATGAACCAAGCTAACGCATATGTGTGCCCAGGATGTTCATCACACATACACGAGTGCAATCACAAAAGAGTATACAGAAAATTACCACGGAACAAGATTAATTAACCAAATTTTATTACACAAACCAGATTATCCTCGAATACAAGCTCTAATGAATATTTATGACAAGTTCAACTAATGCAGTGGAAATAAACTAATTAAGAAAACTAAACCGCTAGGCAGCATAAGCAATAGGGTATAGCGCAGCTCCAATAACACCACAGGCAAAGCTGACGGTAGACACGGCTTAGAACTCCGCATTATCGCCATTAAACTCCCAATCCTGACCTGCAACTATTGGGTGGGGGATTGCAAGAGTGAGTACATGTCATACTCAGCAAGTGTGGAAAGTATGACATGTGGCTGATTCAAATGACGACAATAATAATGGCAAAGTGCTCAAAAGTACATTAAAACATTTGGAAAGCAATATATTACATGTATGTGAAGTAAACCCATCATAATCATAAGTAATATCATAATTATCAGTCCATAATTCACCATCCTCATCCATGATTCCAGATTTCACCATTTGCCAATAACCATATTCAATACCAGAAATTAATCCATAACCATCCATAACAATTACCAAACCATAACCATCCCAAATTCCAATTTACCTCTAATCATGGAAGTTGTCCAGGTGCTCATAACCGGGAGCACGGCTATCATGATAGTTTTATTTAACTCTGCAGAGTTTGTACCACTTTACCCACGTGTTTGTGATTTCATCACCTTTCAGTGACTAAGAACCTCTATTATGCCATCTCACACTTCCGTAGGTGTGTGGCCAAGAGATCACAAAATAGCTTTTACAAAGGGATTACTAGCCTATTTAGACCCCACTGAGGTTTCACCGGTGGCGATGCCTCCAACTGAGCACATCTTCAACCAAGGGCCCCCTCTTGAGCCATTCGGATCTCAGGGTAGTCCCACCAATCATCAACAAACACAATCCGACTACCCCTTCCCCGAGCATCCTTAATGGTCCAAATAGCACTGGCAAAGCCCTAATTAATCAGCTACACCACACCCATACTTGGCCTCGTGGTGGCACTATAGTCCTGACTTATTCTCGCATGAACCGGTCCTTAGATCTAAAGCAATCAAACCACCATAACATCCAACCCATTCACATACCAGGCTTGCTTAGATCACCCATTACCATGCCGTATTGACCAGTTCACATTAACCAGAATATTATTAATGCATTATTAAATTGAGTGGTATAGTTGTTCCCCATCCCAGTTGATTAAGCGAAGCAAAAGGTAAAAACCCTTCCCGACTCTCTACCATGTATTCCAGACGACAAGGGTGGTTTAGCAAATCTAGTAAACTTCCTACCATAGGATTCCCATCAATTTGA
Organism: Tuctoria greenei; assembly: GCA_036927565.1. NCBI lineage: Eukaryota > Viridiplantae > Streptophyta > Magnoliopsida > Poales > Poaceae > Tuctoria > Tuctoria greenei. The sequence goes on along the minus strand of JAYESD010000001.1, from coordinate 8,561,888 downwards.
CACAAGCATGCAGCTTTGCAAACAAAACATTTATTTTAAAACAGGGTCAATATGCTTCAAGGACACTTGCCTTGCTCTTGCTGTTGATTAGGATCAAAGCCTTCAAACTCTTGGTGCTGTAGATCCTCCACGGCACTTTCTAGCACAAATCTGTCTAATCCACACAATAAACATACAAGACAAGAAACACAATCAAAGAGTGCACAAATATTACTCAATCTGATATGACATGCATGATTGATGCAAATGCAAGGTAGAACTTGTTACTAGATTGCTTTTAATGATCACTAACTAGTTCTAATAGCTTTTAACAAGTCTATACATGTTTGGATTCGCTTAGATGAAATTTTAGAATTAATTCAACACAATTTAACCAGAAAGATCGGACTAGTCCGCTAGGGACCGGACAAGTCCGCACTCCGCGAGATCAGCATATTAGGGTTTTCTAGATCGATGTGAATTTGGAGATTAGGGGTTGAATTATCATAAGGAAAATATAATAGAAGGTATACCATGTGTTTAGAACTCCAATGAATCAAGAAACTTGGAGGTAACACTTGGATCTTGATGATCTAGGGTTGGTGATGAACTTGGGGATGAATTGGTGGTGAAGAACGAAACTTGGTGGAGATTTTGATCCTCTTTCGTTTCCTCCTATTCTTCTTCTTGCTTGGGATCTTCTCCTCCCTCCTTGATAGTGGCTACCCACGAACTAGGGTTTGGGTGGGTTGAAAAGTGGCAAATAGATGTCAATCCAAGGGGTGGGGCTGTTTATATAGAGGTGGAGGCTAGGGTTAGATGGATTTCGAGTTTTGGGATGAGTAGAGGCCGGTTTAGAGTCCCACATGGGCTCTAAAAGAGTTAGGCACGACGTCCCTAGGCCCACTTAACGTGAAACCCAAGAAACAAGTCGTAAAACAAAAGATCAACTCGGAGTCGCGAAATATTGGACAAGTCCGAAAAGGACCGGACTAGTCCGAAGTCGTCCAGAGAGAAAATCGGACAAGTCTGGCCAAACATCGGACAAGTCCGACTTTAAATAGAGAGGAAATTGGACAAGTCCGCTGGAACACCGGACTAGTCCGGAAAAGTCCAAGGACTTAGCAAATTTTCAAGGATTCTTGGAATATCGGACTAGTCCGCACAAAATCGGACAAGTCCGAAAGTTTCCAGTGCCAAAAATCGGACTAGTCCGCAGCAATAACGGACAAGTCCGTTTTTAGTCAGAGAGAAATCGGACTAGTCCTCAGTAAAATCGGACTAGTCTGCACTTTCCTGCATTTTAAGTGCGGTTTTGTTCCAAATCAATTTTAAACTCGTTCCTCTTGTTGTGGGTTAATGTTAAACATGTATATGAGTGTATGTGGGGCACGATGCATGAAAATTAGGGTGTTACAAACCTACCCCCCTTAAAATGAATCTCGCCCTTGAGATACGACGCAGAAGAGAAGAGATAGGGAAATTCCTTCTTGAGATCATTCTCCAATTCCCACGTCGCTTCTTTTTCTGTGTGGTGCTTCCATTGAACTTTACACCATCTGATAACCTTGTTCCTTGTGACTCTCTTCTTGGTTTCCAAGATTTTGATCGGTTGCTCGGCAGAAGTCAAATCTTCCTCTAGCTCCAATCCTTCCATTGGCACTTGTTCTTCTGGTACTCTCAAGCACTTCTTGAGCTGGGAAACATGAAAGACATCATGTACGTCTGAAAGATGAGCTGACATCTCTAACTTATATGCTACTTCTCCTCTTTTGTCCAAAATCTTGAATGTTCCAATATAATGAGGTGCTAGCTTTCCTCTTATGTTAAACCTCTTATGACCCCTTATTGGTGACACCTTGAGGTAAACAAAATCTCCCACTTCAAAGGCTAGTTTCCTTCTCCTATTGTCCGCATAGCCTTTTTGCCTTGATTGGGCAGCCCTCAAGTTTTCATGAATTATTCGTACTTGCTTTTTGGCTTCTTGCAACACATCTGGACCAATTACTTGAGTTTCTCCTGCCTCATTCCAGAATAAAGGTGTCCTACACTTCCTCCCATAAAGCGCTTCATACGGTGACATTTTCAAGCTTGCTTGGTAACTATTGTTGTATGAAAATTCTGCGTATGGCAAGCTTTTGTCCCAACTCTTCCCATGCTTCAAAGCACAAGCTCTTAACATGTCCTCCAAAATCTGATTGGTCCTCTCGGTTTGTCCATCGTTTGAGGATGATATGCTGAACTAAAATTCAACCTCGTTCCCAAAGCTTCATGCAATTTTTGCCAGAATCTGGAGGTAAATTGGGAACCTCTATCCGAGACTATCTTCTTAGGGACTCCATGTCGACACACAATATGCTCCACGTATATTTCGGCCAATCATGCAGTTGTATATTTGGTCTTCACAGGGACAAAATGAGCTGACTTGGTTAAGCGATCCACAATTACCCAAATTGAGTCATACCCGGACTGAGTACATGGTAACCCAACTATGAAGTCCATTCCAATTTCTTCCCACTTCCATTCCGGAATCTTCAACGGTTGTAATAATTCGGCTGGCCTTTGATGTTCAGCCTTGACTCGTTGGCACACATCACACAATGCTACGTATTCAGCTATGTCCTTCTTCATGCTATCCCACCGATAGAAAGTCTTCATGTCTTTGTACATCTTTGTACAACCAGGGTGAATTGAGTAAGGCAAGTCATGTGCCTCCTTTAATATTGTCTTCCGAATATGCTTTACATTAGGCACAACGATCCTCTTTCCAAGCCATAAGGTACCATGTTCGTCTTCATCAAATCTGAATTCTCTCCCTTCCTCGATCCTTTCCTTGATTTCCTTGATCTCCTCATATGTGGTTTGTGCCTCTCGAATTTCTTGCTCCAAGGTTGGGTTTAAATCCATCATCTCCATCTCATTTACAAACCCGAGGTTCAACCGTTCAACCTCCTTGCATAACTCGGATGGTAACTCTCGAACAGTGAGTTGGTGACTTACTCACTTTCTACTCAAAGCATCAGTCACTACATTGGCCTTTCCCGGATGATAGTTGACCCCCAAATCATAATATTTGATGAGCTCTAACCATGTTTGTTGCCTCAAGTTCAGATCCATTTGTGTGAAAAATATACTTCAAACTCTTATGATCCGTATAAATTTCACACCTATGTCCAAGAATATAGTGCCTCAAAATCTTCAATGCATGTACCACGGCTGCAAGTTCTAAATCATGTGTTGGGTAATTCTGCTCATGTTTCTTCAATTGTCTTGATGCATAGGCGACCACTTGACCTTCTTGCATCAATACACATCCAAGTCCTTGTCTCGATGCGTCGCAATAAATGTCAAAACTATTGCTTACATCCGGCAATACCAAAACTGGGGTTGTTGTCAACCTCTTCTTTAACTCCTCAAAACTATTCTGACAAGCTTCAGTCCATTGGAACGCCTTTCCCTTCATTAGCAACTCCATCATAGGCTTGGCTATCTTGGAAAAGTCCTTGATGAATCTACGGTAATATCCAGCCATCCCAAGAAAACTCCTTATTTCCTTTACATTTTGCGGCGACTCCCACTTCAACACGTCTCTCACTTTTCTGAGGTCAATCGATACTCCTCCTCCTGAGATTATATGACCCAAAAATGGCACCTCTTTCAACCAAAACTGACACTTGTTGAACTTGGCACACAATCGATGCTCCCTCAATTTCTACAACGTAAGCCTCAAGTGTTCCTCATGTTCTTCCTCATCCTTCGAGTAGATCATAATATCATCAATAAACACCATGACGAACTTGTCCAAGTACTCCATGAAGACCTTATTCATGAGGTACATAAAGTAGGCAGGCGCATTTGTCAATCCAAAAGACATCACGGTGTACTCATAAGATCCATATCATGTCCTAAAAGTTGTCTTGGGTATGTCCGATGGTCTAATCTTCATTTGAAAATATCCCGACCTCAAGTCAATCTTAGAGAAGACACAAGCACCCTTCATCTAATCAAACAAGTCTTCTATGCGTGGCAAGGTGTACTTGTTCTTGATTGTTACCTCGTTGAGAGCTCTGTAATCCACGCACATCTTTTGGGATTCATCCTTCTTGTCCACAAATAGAACGGGCGCCCCCCAAGGCGAAGAGCTTGGGCGAATGAAACCCTTCTCTAATTGCTCTTGAATCTGCTTCTTGAGCTCCGCTAATTCCATAGGAGGCATCCTATATGGCCTCTTAGCTATAGGTGCAGTTCCAAGTATTAAATCAATAACAAACTCAATGTCTCGATCAGGTGGCATACCTGGCAACTCGTCTGGAAAAACATCCAAAAATTCACACGCCACCGGAATCTCCTCAATTGCGGCACCGTCCATATGATTCAACTCCAATTTCTTGGTGCGGTTTGAGATGCTTCAAATTCTATGGTGATCCCTTCTTCGTTGGTCAACTTCACCGTCTTCGTGGCACACTCAATAACTCCATTGTGCTTCCTCAACCAGTCCATACCAAGTATAATGTCCAATCCTTGAGAATCCAAAACAATGAGGTTGGCAGAGAAGTCTACCCCCCTTATTCTAAGGCTTACTTTTGGACATACTATACTTGTTCTCATCTCTCCTCCAGGAGACTTAACCAATAGAGTAAACTTCATATGAGAGATAGGCAAACTATACTTGGCAACATACTTTGATGCAATGAATGAATGCGATGCTCCAGAATCAAATAACATAGTCGCGGGGTTGGAGTTGGTGTGAAACATACCAATGACCACGTCATCCGCTTGTTGAGCATCCTCCGTAGAGACATGGTTCATGTTGCCACGAGCAAAATTCTGCTGTCCACGATTCCCTTGTGGTTGTCCTCCATTGGGTCTTGGGTTTTGCCTCGGTGCATTGCTTCCTTGACCAAGGCCTGACTTAGGACATTGATGTGCAAAGTGTCCAGCTTCTCCACAAGTATAACACTTCTTAACCCCACCAGAATTATTGGGACGACCTTGGTTTTGAACATTGGCACCAGGAAAATTAGCGCGAGGTGCATAAGGCATTGGAGGCCTAGGTGCTTGCATAACAGGGCGCTGCTGCACAAACTGAGTTTGGTGTGGTGCATAACCAGGGCGCTAAGCAGGAATAGAGGAGCTATAATAGGGCGCATTGGGTGGTGCAAGGCGAGGGCGCACATTACTTCCTTGTTGCTGTCTTTGATATGGCGCCTTCCTCTTGATTTCTTGCTCCATCTCACGGATATTGTTCTCAACCACAATTGCTCTATCCACAAGCTTTTGAAAATTAGCATAATCGCAGTTGAGTAGTTGCACTTGGTCTCATTGTTCAAGCCCCTCATGAACAAGTATTGCTTCCGGCTGTCCCGACTAACATCCTCAGGCGCATACCTTGAGAGTTGAGTGAATTTATTGAGATATTCAATCACGCTTGATCTTCCTTGTCTTAAATTCTCAAATTCTTGCCTCTTCAAGATCATAACATCCTCGGGCACATAATGAGAACTAAAATTCTCCTTGAATTCGGCCCAAGTAATTCTCTCTAGGTTCTCATGAGCATTGCAATAAGCATCCCACCAATCCGCAGCTGCTCCAACTAGTTGATGAGAAGCAAACAAGACCTTCTCCTGGTCACTGCATTGGACAATAGCTAGCTTCTTCTCCACGGACTTGAGCCAATCATCCGCATCCATAGGGTCGGCAGCTTGAGCAAAGGTCGGCGGCCTAGTCCTCATAAACACTCCCAATCGGTTATGAGGAGGCGGGGGTGGCGGTGGAGGCATGTGGGGCTGATTGTTGATGTTGCCAGCCTGCAGTTGTCCCATGTTCTGTATCATGGTCTGCATGAGCTGGTTTTGCATAGCCAAAAGCTGCTCAATGTTGATAGCTCCATGAGAAGGTCATTGCCCATTGTTGTTCTGAGGTACTCCATTGTTCTCCTCCTCATCATTGCCATCCCTCTGGTTGCGAGTCCTCACCATCTGAAGAAAATCAATAGGTAAGAATTAGAAAACGTACCCAACTATATGCATCAAGGGATATGAAACTAAACAACTAGCTAGCCTACGTGGACATGGCAATGCTAAAGCACTCCAAATCCTCTATTAAGCACACAAGCAAACAATATATAGCAAACAACACACCAACCAAAACACATCGATTCTTGAGTGCCCCTATGTGCTCTAAAGTGTCCATTCTATCTAGGCTGCATCCTACAGTCAACCTGTGGCTCTGAGACCAATCTGTGATGCCCGGTTCCGAAAAATGAACCAAGCTAACGCATATGTGTGCTCAGGATGTTCATCACACATACACGAGTGCAATCACAAAAGAGTATACAGAAAATTACCACGGAACAAGATTAATTAACCAAATTTTATTACACAAACTAGATTATCCTCGAATACAAGTTCTAATGAATATTTATGACAAGTTCAACTAATGTAGCGGAAATAAACTAATTAAGCAAACTAAACAGCTAGGCAGCATAAGCAATAGGGTATAGCGCAGCTCCAATAACACCACAGGCAAAGCTGACGGTAGACACGTCCTAGAACTCCGCATTATCGCCATTAAACTCCCAATCCTGATCTGCAACTGTTGGGTGGGGGATTGCAAGAGTGAGTACATGTCATACTTAGCAAGTGTGGAAAGTATGACATGTGGCTGATTCAAATGACGACAATAATAATGGCAAAGTGCTGAAAAGTACATTAAAACATTTGGAAAGCAATATATTACATGTATGTGAAGTAAACCCATCATAATCATAAGTAATATCATAATTACCAGTCCATAATTCACCATCCTCATCCATAATTCCAGATTTCACCATTTGCCAATAACCATATTCAATACCAGAAATTAATCCATAACCATCCATAACAATTACCAAACCATAACCATCCCAAATTCCAATTCCCCTCTAATCATGGAAGTTGTCCAGGTGCTCATAACCGGTAGCACGGCTATCATGATAGTTTTATTGAACTCTGCAGAGTTTGTACCACTTTACCCACGTGTTTGTGATTTCATCACCTTTCAGTGACTAAGAACCTCTATTATGCCGTCTCACACTTCCGTAGGTGTGTGGCCAAGAGATCACAAAATAGATTTTACAAAGGGATTACTAGCCTATTTAGACCCCACTGAGGTTTCACCGGTGGCGATGCCTCCAACTGAGCACATCTTCAACCAAGGGCCCCCTCTTGAGCCATTCGGATCCCAGGGTAGTCCCACCAATCATCAACAAACCCAATGCGACTACCCCTTCCCCTAGCATCCTTAATGGTCCAAATAGCACTGGCAAAACCCTAATAATCAGCTACGCCGCACCCATACTTGGCCTCATGGTGGCACTTGTAGTCCTGGCTTATTCTCGCATGAACCGGTCCTTAGATCTAAAGCAAGCAAACCACCATAACATCCAACACATCCACATACCATGATTGCTTAGATCACCCATTACCATACCATATTGACCAGTTCAAATTAACTAGAATATCATTAATTCATAATTAAATTGAGTGGTATAGTTGTTCCCCATCCCAGTTGATTAAGCGAAGCAAAAGGTAAAAACCCTTCCTGACTCTCTACCATGTATTCCAGACGACAAGGGTGGTTTAGCAAATCTAGTAAACTTCCTACCATAGGATTCCCATCAATTTGACACAAGCGTGTAGTTTTGCAAACAAAACATTTATTTTAAAACAGGGTCAATGTGCTTCAAGGACACTTGCCTTGCTCTTGCTGTTGATTAGTATCAAAGCCTTCAAACTCTTGGTGCTATAGATCCTCCGCGGCACTTTCTAGCGCAAATCCATATAATCCACACAATGAACATACAAGACAAGAAACACAATCAAAGAGTGCACAAATATTACTCAATATGATATGACATGCATGATTGATGCAAATGCAAGGTAGAACTTGTTACTAGATTGCTTTTAATGATCACTAACTAGTTCTAATAGCTTTTAACAAGTTTATACAGGTTTGGATTCGATTAGATCAAATTTTAGAATTAATTCAACACAATTTAACCAGAAAGATCGGACTAGTCCGCTAGGGACCGGACAAGTCCGCACTTCGCGAGATCAGTAGATTAGGGTTTTCTAGATCGATGTGAATTTGGAGATTAGGGGTTGAATTCTCGTAAGGAAAATATAATAGAAGGTATACCGGGTGTTTAGAACTCCAATGAATCAAGAAACTTGGAGGTAACACTTGGATCTTGATGATCTAGGGTTGGTGATGAACTTGGGGATGAATTGGTGGTGAAGAACAAAACTTGGTGGAGATCTTGATCCTCTTTCGTTTCCTCCTCTTCTTCTTCTTGCTTGGGATCTTCTCCTCCCGCCTTGATAGTGGCTCCCCACGAACTAGGGTTTGGGTGGGTGGAAAAGTGGCAAATAGATGTCAATCCAAGGGGTGGGGCTGTTTATATAGAGGTGGAGGCTACGGTTAGATGGATTTCGAGTTTTGGGATGAGTAGAGGCCGGTTTAGAGTCCCACACGGGCTCTAAAAGAGTTAGGCACGACGTCCCTAGGCCCACTTAATGTGAAACCCACAAGTCATAAAACAAAAAATCAACTCAGAGTCGCGAAATATCGGACAAGTCCGAAAAGGACCGGACTAGTCCAAAGACGTCCAGAGAGAAAATCGGACAAGTCTGGCCAAACATCAGACAAGTCTGACTTTAAACAGAGAGGAAATCGGACAAGTCCGCTAGAACACCGGACTAGTCCGGAAAAGTCCAAGGACTTAGAAAATTTTCAAGGATTCTTGGAATATCGGACTAGTCCGCACAAAATCAGACAAGTCCGAAAGTTTCCAGTGCCAAAAATTGGACTACTCCGCAGCAAAAACAGACAAGTCCGTTTTTAGTCAGAGAGAAATCAGACTAGTCCTCAGTAAAATCGGACTAGTCCGCACTTTCCTGCATTTTAAGTGCGGTTTTGTTCCAAATCAATTTTAAATACTCCAAATCAATTTTAAACTCATTCCTCTTGTTGTGGGTTAATGTTAAACATGTATATGAGTGTATGTGGGGCATGATCCACGAAAATTAGGGTGTTACAGGCTCCAACTCTGCCACTGCCCCGCGGCCTTGGATCCTCTGCTTTGCTCAAGAACGGGCTCCGGGGCTGCCACGTGGTCCATGGATCGGGGCCCGGCTTCCCCCCGCGGAAGCTAGCTCCCGAGCTGCCACGTACCCTGCAACTTGCCCCGGATGGTGGGTTGCGGGAGTTAAGAGGGCGGTGCGCCTTATCTAAATCAAGCATTGAAGACTCGCGTCTTCCCTAGGCGCACGACATGGCACATGCCTACTGTCAGGTACCGTTGTGCCCAATCGCATCATTGTGTAGGCGCCGCACACCTACCCCACTCTGCCAAGTGGGTAGCTTACGATGACAGAGACAATTGTATGGGACATTCCCTACCATCATCAACGACTAAGCATGGGCTACTGGCGACTGAGGCGGCAAGACAGCGAGTCTTCAAGCTGCAGTCAGAGGAATCTTATGCGAGAATCCTTAGAGGACTAAGCCCTGCCGATCAAAAAACCCCCGTGGGCTGCTCCTTAGCAGATCCGAGGGAAGTGTAAATCACATCCGAGATGATGGAGAAGTTGGAAAAGATGATACCAGTGCTTTTATGTAAGTGGAAAAAGTTTTCCCTCTAGGATTCTTTAATCCAATGCAACATCTCCTAATATATCTTCTATATGAAGCTAAAGTGGGTGGCCCTGTGCAATATAGGTGGATGTATCACGTTGAAAGAGAACTTAGGTGTATTAAACCAATGGTTTGCAATCGGGCAAGGGTTGACGGATGCATCGCCGAAGCATAGGCCATTCAGGAGATAGGATACTTTTCAAGCGTCTATTTTGCAGAAGAACACAATGTTAATGTTTCTACATTGCAGTACAATATGGATGAAACACCCCCTTGGTAGTAACCTCTCCATTTTTAAAACGAGAGGTACCATTGTTGGTAGTGGCATGAGCTATGATGCTGAACCTGATGAAAAGACAACTGCTTTGATGTATATGTACGCTAATAAAGAGGGGATGAATGAATATTTTCAGTAAGTGTTTGTTCAACATCTATAATAATTAGCGTGTTGTGTTATACATCTATGCTAATCATTCTGATTTTCCTTATTTAATGAGTTCGATCAACAAAATTGGAAGTCTAAGCAGCAACCTATGAGTAGATAAATACAATCGATGTGATAGTATGTAGTACATGGAGGGCCTAACTTCCTATCCTTGTTTCATGAACATGTAACATGTTCTTGTCTTGTTTCTCTTAGTAATTACGTGTATAGCATAAAATGGTCTTCTAACTTCATATGTTGAACAATGCAAAAAAACAAGTTGGCATCTGTTGAAGTGTAGCAACGACACTTCCCCCGGTACTACTAATGTGTAGCCCGCGGAGGTTCTTGTTTCGGTTGGGGCACGCAAAAATCAGGATCAAGATGATGACACCAGAGATTTATGTGGTCCGGGCCGCCTGAGCGTAATACCCTACTCCACGGAGTTTGTGTTGTTGTATTGAGTGTCGCTAGTATGAACGGTGTATGGCTTAACTTGGAGTTGTCTCCTGTATCGTGCGGCTCAGTCCTTTTATAGTCCAAGGACTGACCATTACATCATTCGCCTGGCCCGACATGTGGCCCTGGCGTATTTAATAGGCTAATACACTGTCTATGAATATTAAGCATGGTTTATAGTGTGATAATGTGCCTTAATGTTTGCGTTACCTCTATTAACAGTGCTCTGATCGTGTGTCATTAATACAGCATTAATGACATGTAATCAGGTCTTGTAACTGCCGCTTTAACTGTCCCTTGAATGTCTGTGCTGAAGGAGATCCGCCGATGTATTCTTTGGTGATGAAGGTCCAGAGGATCCACACGTGGCAGCTTTGAAGCTTCCCCTTACGGGGAGGTAGCTCCGAAACCGCTATACGCGTGTCGGCATCGGAGCTTCCCTCTGTTGGGGGTTAGGTCCGGGGTCGTTATACACGTGTAGATCGCGGAGCTTCCCTGTGTTGGGAGTTTAGCTCCAGATTTACATTACACGTGTCGATCCCCGGAGCTACCCATATGTGGGTTGCGGGTCTGGTGTAATATGACATGTGGGTCCTGAGGAGACCTTCAACTTTGACGGGTAGAACTCTCTTGCACTTCTTGCGGTATCATAGGGTACCCGGTACGCAGGGTACCGACAGCGGCCCCCGGGACCACCTCTGGGAGAAATCCTTTGGGTTAAGTTATTCTACCAAAGTTGGGGCCATCCTTGATTCCTACGCTTCGACTTCAAAAGTCTCCTAATGTGCTGTTGGGGCGATGGTACGGGGTTAAACCATCGCTGCGTGGCTTGTTATGAATGCGGCAGATGAGATCTTTGAGTGTGGATCCCACACAATTGAAGGTCGCTAGTTCCCAATACGAAAACCGTATCGGTTACGAGCGCCTTGTCAGGGTGCCGCCTTTGGGTCTCTCGCCGCCCATCATGATAATGGTTCGCCTGGGGTAATAACCTCGATCTCTTCGTCGGGGTGGCCCCGGACCCATGCGTCATGGACGGGGTAGATTTTTGAAATGTGACCCCACTCTTGTTCCAGTTTCCATCCAAGTGTCGCGGAGGCTTACCTAAGAAGGAAACTATACTCGATTTGAGGACACTTTATGCTTTTGATCAAACTTGTGCTCAGAGCCTCCCAAAATTCACCTAACTTTTTCTTCCTTCGCTCCACTTTGCCACGATGGAGTTGGGTCTTCCCAAGAGCTGCCTCAAGAGCAAGGATGATTTGATGAAGGTATGGACCTATATGGGGTGGTCCAGTGACTCCTTCAACCACCTGATCCACGCCAGTGAGCTCCCGTTCAAGAAGGAGCGTAATGGCGACATGGTGTACTTCTCTGCGTACGCCATGGTGGGATTGATCCCACCTTTTTCAACCTTTATTTTAATGCTACTGGACTTTTACGATCTCCAGCTGTATCATCTTGGCCCCCATTCTCTTTTTCTAGTGGCGACCTTCGTCCACTTTTGCGAGATGTGGGTGGGTGTTCCGCCCTGCATCGAGTTGTTTCGTACCTTCTTCACTGTCCATACCACCAGTAAGGGGACTAAGCTTCTTGGCTTCTACTATTTCGTGAAGTGCAAGAACTGCCCCTTCAAGTAATTGAAGGCATTCCCTTCCGGTAAATGGGATGACTAGAAGGTCTCGGACATCATTGCAGTGGAGGAGCACGAGAGGTTGGAGCTGCCCCAAGGACTCCCTAATGTTGATACCGACACTCGGAGTGTAGTTCCGGTGTTGTCAGATGCCTTCAACCCCATCCTGACCAGGATCCGAGAATGCGTGGTGGGTGTAGTGACCCCTCAGATTGTCTTCTACAATTTCCTAGTCAACAGATGGGCTCCGCTGAGGAAGAGGGAGAAGCTTGCCTGGGCTCTCAATAGCGTCATGGATGACGACCGGATTGTGAATGTGGCCTAGAGGGGGGAGGGTGAATAGGCCTTTTTGATTTTCTGTCGGAACCTGCAACACTTAACAACCAGATCAAACCTCGAGATATCGAACTAGTCCGATCGAGTGCGGACTAGTCCGGTGTGTACCGACTAGGTTTATCAAATCTGATCAATTATCTTGATCCTAGGATGTATGCAGCGGAAATATACTTTTAATTGAAGTGTTACAAAATTATGAACTAGGATGTACCACAAGTTAATCTCAATGTTTCAACGTAAAGTGAATTAGATTGGTTGAAACCCTAGATATGTATGAAGTGTAAGAACAATGTGCGCAAAGAAAGAACACAAGAACTTTATCCCATGGTTCGGTTCCCATAGAGGCAACCTACATCCACGTTGAGGAGTCCACAAAAGGACCGGGTCTTCTCCAACCCTACCCTCGTCGGATCGCTACGGAGGCCAATCCTCTTCACTTATCACAAAGGGCAAATAACCGAATTCAAGGGGCCTTCTCACACGTTGAGGGCTCCCCAAGATTACAACAAGAACACCACCAAGAACACACTCGTAAGATCACAATGAAAACCACAGGAGTGTGTTAGGGAATCAAACCAAGAGCTCAATGAGTGATGAACCGTGTCTCTCCAATGATCCAAAGTGTATCCTCAAGGGATTGATCTTTGTTGAGTTTGATTTCGTGGAGAGAGGTGTTTTCTAGGCTCTTGGGAGGTGTGACGGCGCAGGGGGTCGAGAGTGTTGGAAGATGGACCGTGTACACCTATTTATATGGGGTTCCCAAAAGTAACCGTTAGGGTTCAGAAAGATGGGACTAGTCCGTGGTGGACATCGGACTAGTCCGGTGTGCTGAGTGTAGCAAACCCTAGGTGTCCCGAAATATCGGACTAGTCCGGCGGAAAGCGGACTTGTCTGATTTTGGTTCTAGAAATCTTCGAACTAGTCCGATGGATGTCGGACTTGTCCCGAAAAGTGAAACCCTAAGTGAATTTGGGACAAGTCCACACTTGGAGGACTTGTTCGATTTAGGTCAGAGGGTTTTTCGGACTAGTCTGTGCTAATGTCGGACTTGTCCGATTGACATCAGAAAGATGTCGGACTAGTCCGGTGTGTTATCGGACTTGACCAATTTTTTGCAACTTGTGAAGTGTTTGGAAGACTAGTCCGCACTGGGGAGTACTAGTCCAATTCTAGTCAGAGAGATATCGGACTAGTCTGTGATGATATCGGACTTGTCCGATCTTGTGCAGAAAGGTATCAGACTAGTCCGGGGTTAGTTGGACTAGTCCAGTCCTATATAAATATGTGCAATGTGTGTGATTATATGTGCTTGAGCTCTTGGGGTGTGTTTCCTTAACACACTCCATACACAATGATCTACTACACTTGTTTCTTGAGCTCTTTTCCGCATTGTTCCTCATTCTCCTTTCTTTTTGGCACCTTGCTCATTTTCTCATTAAACTTGTGCTCATCTCAACAAAGTGGTTAGGATCTCATTTGCTTGTCATAAATCATCCAAAACCCACAAGGGATTCCTAGATGCACTTTCAATCTCCCCCTTTTTGGTGATTGATGACAACCAATTGAGATTTCACAAAATATGATAAAAAGTTGAGATTTTCATAAAGTGTGCACATATGAGTTTAAAAAACATTAAGCAATGAAAACATGATTCATATGAGCACTCTTTATGGTGGGATGCAGAACTAAGTGTATAGAAACAATAATTATGATGAGAATGATATAATTGACATCAACACATCAACAACAAGCATATAAGTCATTCTTATAGCAAAATCACAGAATTCATCAATTTCTTCATAAGTAGTTCAAAACATTGCATTACAAGACCAAAAGTATTAAAAGAGCATATTAAGAGTCTTACAACCCACAAAATAGTCAAAAGACATAAAAAGAAGCTCTCCTCGCATCCTACAACTAAAACCTAAGACTCCCCCCTCAATCTCTCCCCCTTTGGCATCAAGACACCAAAAAGAAGGAGAGGATGGACCTAAAGTATTCAAGCCTCGCTGTCGGTCCTCTCGTCGTCTTCATCTTCATCCTCTGGCTGATGAGGAGGAGGAGGAGGAGGAGGAGGAGGAGCAGAAGCACTCGAGTCTCCAATGCCAAAATAGGCAAGCTCGGAGGGAGTCAAGGGCCCGAGCACGGTGAAATCAGAGTTGGAGTCATCAGAAATTACTGGAGATCCAATGGGCTTGATCTCCAGCTTTTGGCAAATCTGCTTCACATTCTCCTTGACATATCTCATGTCAGCCTTTCTTCTCTTGTTGAGCTTGTGGGCCTTCACTTCGGCCTTTTTGCAGGAGGCAAAAATGGCAGTCAGGTACTTCAAGATACCACTTGGGACCCCTTTTGAGGAGGGGCCCTAGTGGCGGGAGCAGCCCTAGCTCTGGCACTGGCTCTGGCTGGAGCCTCAGGGCTGGAAGCCGGAGATGGAGCAGCTTGAATACTTGGTTGTTGAGGCATCTGAGGCCTCAAGGGAAGGTGCTCCACGTCCTTGACGAGCTCTATTCCTGTGACCTTCTCAATCATAAACATGAGGTAAGTTGCATAGCCACATGACCTGTTCGGCGCGCAGGAGATGTTGACCATGTCGTTCCAGATATAGTCAAAGACATCAAATTTCCTGTCTTTGCTAATGACCTTCATCAAGGTTCTGAGGTACCCCTGCACACTTCTAGCATCCCCATCCTTGGGGGCAATTGTATTCCTTAGAACCCTGTTCAACACCACAAAGAAAGGCTTCATATTCTTGGTATAAGGGGGGTTGAGCTTGGAGTTGGGTTCATAGAGAAACTTCATCCTGTCCTTCTCAATGACACCAATGTTGTGGATGATCAGGTTGTCATTGCTTGAGGTGTCTCTTCATAGGTAACGGTGTACTTGGATCCGTGAGTCATCCAAGTCACCCTCTCTTCCTCGTCACTAGCAAAGTGGCACGTCGCATAGAACTGCGCGATGACCTCATCATTCCAATTGTTCCTGAAAGAGAAGAGGTCCCTCAGGCCATGCCTTTCCATTGCCTCGACCACCTCAACAAAGGGTGAGAAGCCCTTCTTCTCAAAGTGCGCCCAATCTATCCATTGGCTGCGCACCACGGGCGACTTCATTGGGAGATAGACGGTCTTGCAGAAATCTGCATGAAATTGCTCCAGAACCTCCCTTTGGCAGCTTGCTTCGGACGGCTGTAACAATCAACATTCCTGAACTTGGCCACTATGTCACTGCCCTTTTCCGTTGAATATCTCCTCCGCAGGATCTCTGACCCCTTCCCTTGGTGCTGACAGCTTTAGGGGGCCAATCGGGCCCGTTGCAATTCCTTTGCCCTTGCCCTTGGCTTGGCGTGGGCCACCTCCAGCAGAAGCCTTGGATGCTGGCTTCTTCGCGAGCACCTTCCTTCGAGCCTGGGGAGGAGAAGTAGCCGGATCGGATGGTCGCTCTTGGCGCTTCTTGCTTAGGATCGTCGAGGATCGAAGCATGACTTCATGGTCCATCTCAGCCTCGAACTCAGAGATTTCATCGTTGGTGCTCGACATTGTCCTGAGAATAGATTTCACAAGGCATTGATGAGAATAGATGACAAGGAATTGCATTGAGGAATTGAGAAGTTAGGGTTGAGTTCAGAAAAATCGGACTAGTCCGGTGTACAGGCATGGACTAGTCTGGTTGACCGGACTTGTCCGTGCATGGGTCGGACTAGTCCGGTGTTCAACCTCTAGAACCCTAACTATGAGACAAATGGTAATTCCTAATGCACAACTAGTTTAGCATCAATGAAATACATCAAGGAAGCATGTATATGGTGATAGGAACCAAGCTAGTTGATAAACATTGAAGGAAATAGCAATTTCTAGGGTTTGGGATGAGATTTTACCGAAATTGCTTGATTCTCAGAGATGTGGGGGTTGAAGGAGCGGAAAAGTCCGTGGTCTTCAATCCCTACGCGAAGAAGGTCAATTTCCACCGAAACTTGCGAAGTTTTGATGGAGGAATCGAAGAATCACCTTGGGGGGCTCGAGCGTGGAGACAGAAAGCTTGAGGCAAGTGTGGGGTGAGGAAGATTAGGGTTTGGCGGCAGCTAGGGTTATGGACACGAAAAATCGGACAAGTCCAAAAATGATCAGACTAGTCCAAACTTTTCCAGAGATTATATCGGACTGGTCTGTCGTCTGCCGGACTAGTCCATCCTAACCGTCACACTGCAGACTAGTCTGCATGGGTGGACTAGTCCGGGCAACCACGGACTAGTCCGTGGTCACCAGGAAAGAAATGCCTAGCCCATTCGTATATATTCGAAGGTACTTATTTAGAAAATAGGGAGGCAAAGCAAATCAAATAATCTTGATGAATATGATCAGCAAGCATACAACAATCAATCAATGATCATAATTCACCAAGATCTAGTAATTGACACAATTTTTTGGAAAAGTTGAGAGAGATGATTTTCATAACACAATCAATGAATTTTGAAGATAGCATTCAGGTATACAAGATTTCAAGCCACACTCCAAGCATCGAGGATATTTAGTTCATTTCAGAGTTCGCAAAAGCATTTTTCATCAAGAGGCTTGGTGAATATGTCGGCTAGTTGCTTTTTGGTATTGACATGTGAAATGGCTATATCTCCCTTCATTGAATGGTCTCTCAAAAAGTGATGTCGGATGTCTATGTGTTTGATCCTAGAGTGCTCAACGGGATTATGAGAAATTTTAATGGCACTCTCATTATCACAAAGGAGTGGAATATTGTAACCGTAATCCCTTAGAGTTTGTCGCATCCAAAGGAGTTGTGCACAATAACTCCCGGGTGCAACATACTACGCTTCGGCCGTGGATAAGGCAATAGAGTTTTTTTTTCTTGGAGGACCAAGAAACAAGTGATCTACCTAGAAATTGACATGTACCGGAGGTACTTTTTCTATCTACTTTGCATCCGACATAATCTGCATCGGAGTAACCAATGAGATTGAATTTGGAACCTTTGGGGTACCAAAGGTCTAGGTTTGGTGTATGAACTAAATACCGCAAGATTCTCTTAACGGTTGTCAAATGACACTCTTTTGGGTTGGCTTGAAACCTTGCACACAAGCATACACTCAACATAATGTCTGGCCTAGATGCACATAAGTAGAGTAGAGATCCAATCATGGAGCGATATACCTTTTGATCGACGTTTGGTCCATCTTCATTGAGATCCAAGTGGCCATTCGTTGCCATGGGAGTCTTTATGGGTTTCGCCTTGTCCATTCCAAACTTCTTGAGTATGTCTTGAGTGTACTTAGTTTGGCTTATGAACGTCCCTTCCTTTTGTTGCCTCACTTGGCATCCCAAGAAGTACTTTAGCTCTCCCATCATAGACATCTCAAACCTATCTGTCATAATTTTACTAAATTTCTCACAAAAAGATTTGTTAGTTGAACCAAAGATTATATCATCAACATAAATTTGACAAATAAAGAGATCATTGTCAAAGTTCTTTGTAAACAATGTATAATCTACTTTACCTATCTTGAAACCATTTTCAATTAAGAAATCTCTAAGACACTCATAACAAGCTCTAGGAGCTTGTTTGAGGCCATAGAGAGCCTTACACAATTTAAAGACATGGTCGGGGAACTCTTCATCTTCAAACCCGGGAGGTTGCTCCACATACACCTCCTCCTTGATTGGTCCATTGAGGAATGCGCTTTTCACATCCATTTGATAGAGTTTGAAATCATGGTGAGTAGCATATGCAAGTAGTATTCTAATAGACTCAAGTCTAGCTATTGGAGCAAAGGTTTCATCGAAATCCAAACCTTCGACTTGTGAATACCCTTTGGCCACAAGTCGTGCCTTGTTCCTTGTCACCACCCCGTGCTCGTCTTGTTTTTTGCGGAAGACCCAATTGGTGCCAACGATGTTCAACTTGGGTCTTTCGACTAGTTCCCACACCTCGTTTTGTTTGAAGTTGTTGAGCTCTTCTTGCATGGCCACTACCCAATCCGGATCCTTCAATGCATCCTGAACCCTGCGCAGTTCAAAAAGGACACAAACGATTAATGCTCACAAAAATTAGCTATGCGAGATCTAGTAGTTACTCCCTTTTGGATGTCACCGATGATGTTATCAATTGGGTGATCCCTTTGGACGCATTGGTGTACTCTTGGGTGTGGCACTTGCTATCTTGAATCTTCATGGTCATCTTCTTCTCCCCCTAGATGGTTGCTCTCATTGCTTTGTTGATTATTTTCGTCTTCATGAGTTTGATCTTGTGTGGAAGCTCCCCCTTGATCGTTGGCCTCCTCTTGTGGTTCATCTTCCTCATGCATATGTAGAGGTGGTTCTTGTGGTCGAACTTCACCTAACGCCATTCTTCTCAATGCTTGACAAGGAGCTTCTTCTCTATCTAGCACACATGGATCAACTTGCTCCTTTTGGGAGCCATTAGTTTCATCGAGCACTATGTCATGTGCTACTTCAACAAGTCCGGAGGTCTTGTTGAAGACACGATAGGCGTAAGTGTTCGAATCATAACCAAGCAAGAAACCTTCACCGGACTTCGAAGCGAACTTTGAAGTCTTAGGCTTCTTGTTCAAAATATAGCATTTGGAACCAAAAACTCGAAAGTATGAAATATTAGGCTTGTTACCGGTGAGTAACTCATAGGATGTCTTCTTGAGTAGTCGATGGAGATAAAGTCGATTTATGGCATGATAAGCGGTGTTAACCGCTTCCACCCAAAATCGATCCGAGGTCTTGTACTCATCGAGCATTGTTCTTGCCATCTCTATGAGGGTTTGTTTCTTCCTTTCGACAACTCTATTTTGTTGAGGGGAGTAAGGAGCTGAAAACTCATGCTTTATGCCTTCTTCATCTAGGTACTCCTCAACTTGTGTGTTCTTGAACTCCGTGCCATTGTCGCTTCGAATGTTCTTGATCGTCAATGAAAACTCATTTTGAGCACGCTTGAAAAATTTCTTCAAGATTCCTTGTGTTTCTTCCTTATCATGTAAAATGAAAACCCAAGTGAAGCGAGAAAATCATCAATAACTACTAATCCATATTTGTTACCGCCGATGCTTATGTAAGAAATTGGACCGAATAAGTCCATGTGAAGTAGCTCGAGCGGTCTTGTTGTAGTCACGATGTTCTTAGCGGGATGGGGTGCTCCAACTTGCTTCCCAGCTTGGCACGCGCTACAAGGCCTGTCTTTCTCAAAAACAACATCCTTCAAACCTCGGATGTGATCGCCCTTGAGGAGTTTTTGAAGATTCCTCATACCAACATTCGCTAGCCGTCTATGCCACAGCCAACCCATGTTGGTCTTTGCAATCAAGCATGTGTCAAGTTCAGCTGTATCCTTGTTGAAGTCAACAAGGTAAAGCTTTCCCTTTAACATACCCTTGAAGGCAATGGAACCATCACTCCTTCTAGAGACGGTCACACCCTCATTAGTAAACAAGCAATTATAACCCTTGTCACATAATTGAGATATGGACAGCAGATTATAATCTAAGGAATCAACATGTAATACATGAGAAAGAGTGTGCTTAGATGATATGTCAATTTTACCGGTACCGAGCACCTTTCCTTGACTATTGTCTCCAAAATAGATGCCCTCGCTTGGATCCTCATTCTCTTCATACTCAACGAACCTCCTTCTTTCTCTGGTCATATGGTTTGTGAAGCCACTATCTAGAACCCATTTAGATCCACCGGAGGAATAGACCTACAAAAACAAATCATGCCTTGGTTTTAGGTACCCAAGCTTGCTTGGGTCCTTTTAGGTTAGTCACAAGGGATTTGGGCACCCACACATGAGACTTGGTGTTCCCATGGTGTGACCCAACATAATGAGCATAAATCTTACCAATATTACTTCTCATTAACACATAAGATGCATCAAAGGTTCTAAAAAGCAACTGTTGTTGTTTATATACAGGACTAGTCTGGGAGATCGGACTTGTCCGGAGGACCGGACTTGCCCGTGTCCCAACCGGACTAGTCCGGTGATCATATGTGTTTGATGTGTTAACTTTGGACTTCCCAGTTTGTGAGGGTCTACATTTTACAAAGGCAATGTTCTCCTTGTTATTCTTATAGCTTCTAGCATGTTGCTTTTCACCATAAGAGGAACCAATGCCATATTTGACATTTGGAGGTCTTGTGACCAAGTATGCACTACGTGCATATTTGATCTTCCCCTTGTCAAATATGCCATTTTGTGAAGAATCCTTGTCCTTGGTAGAGGTTGACTTGTCTTTCAAGCTGGTGTCAATTTTACCACATGTACAAGTAGAAGCAGTTTCAGTTTTAAGGGGTTGAGAAGGTGAGCTTGAAGAGGATGAAGGGTCACCTTGCTTGAGTGACTCAAATTGTACTTCAAGGATATTGTTAACCTTGATTAGGTTAGCAAGTTCATCCTTGATTGTAGCATTTGAGTCGCTTAACTCCAAGCAAGCTTCCTTGCTTGAAGCTAACTCAAGCTCTAGTGACTTGCTTCGCTCCTTTTCAAGTTCTAGAAGCTTGTCAAGTTCAACATATTCCTCCTTTTGGGAGATAATCATGTATTCTTGACAATGTATTAACTTCTCCTTATAAACAAGTTGATCAAGTAAAAATTTCATTTTTGCAGCTGTTTTCTTGTCTAAGCCGATGAGCATATCTTCATTATCACTAGCAATTTCACTATCACTAGAATAGGAATTTACGGAAGAGGGTTTTGTTGTTACCTTGCGTTTACCTTCCTTTTCCATGAGGCAAGTGTCATTCCCCTTCCATGCACCGAGGGTAGGGAAGAGAGTGGACTTCTTGGATGTCTTCTCGATGGCTATGCTAGCCATCTCTTCTTCTTCTTCGGATGAGGACTCATCATTTGAGTCCCACTCTTTCCCTATATGTGCTTGTTCAGCTTGTTTCTTCTTCTTGAAGAATTTCTTGGGTTGAGGCTTCATTTCCTTGGTCTTCTTCTCGTTTTCTTCATATGGGCAACCAACTATAAAGTGGCTATACTCACCACAGTTATAGCATGCCCGCCTCAACTTTGGTTTTCATCTTTCCTTGTACTTTCCTTCACTTGATTTAGCCCCTTGTCTTTTCTTCATCATTCTTTTGAATTTCTTCATAAACATTTGTTGACGGCTGTAATATACCACTTTCATCCGTCAATTTAACTCAATTATGTGAAGGAATTGTCATTTCTTGCACACATCACCTTTCTATCTAACCCAATTCCACTTGCACTTGGAGAAATATGTGTATGCAGCATTTTATGCAGGAAATGAGGAAATGTAGAGGGACCAATCCTATAAAATATCATCCCACCAATCAGGCGACGACACGTGGCATCCCATGGATCAAATGGCCCACAAACAGAAGTATCCGAGGAGATCCAATGGTGTATCACCCATATACATCAAGGGGGTCCACCTGGAAGCCACCTGGAGGAAGCACTCTGCATTTGGAGTGCTAACCAGGTCCAAACGCGGTCAAACGACGCGTGTTGGCTCCTCCTGGCTTGAAGGAGTCAATGGTGACTGATTCGCGCACTTTTGGTGGTGGGAACCGACCTCAACACTAGTATAAATAGGACCCCCTACCCCTCACTTCAACACACACCACTTGAGCTTCATCTCTATTGTATACACTATCATCCATAGTCTTAGAGGAGTTAGGTTGTAGAGAGGAGAGTCTCTAGTCCCAAGTCCAAATTGGGAAAGGAGTAAGGAGTCTCTCTCTTCCCAATACTACATTGGGAAAGGTATGGCTCATGTATTCTTTCTTGTATTTGTGACTTTATACATAACAAAGATAGTATCTTTAGTCTCTACTTATACATATACTTGGGCAAAGCGTTTCTTGTTTGATTATGGGGTCCATGTATGTGGAAGGTATAGCTTCTATGACTATTGCATCATGAACATATCTCATTATCATATAACCTACAGACCCCCACTATAGTCTAGTTAATTATAACATAACTAGGTTAGTATGGATAATTATGTTGTGTATCAACATTGGTTCAATGATGATTCAATTCATTGCCTTAGGATGGATTGTTCCGAAGCTCTTAAGGTAATTACTTAATATGCTAGCATGGTGCTAGGATAGCTAAGTAGCATTGGATGTCTCGTAGACCCACGGATTGAAGAGGTAGGAAGTAGGTGGTGACAACCCTATCTGTCCTTTGTAATCCTCCACGTTCGGCTATGCCACAGGCTCTTGGCGGGAGTCGTCCTAGTGTTGCTAGGGGTAAGCCCGTGCCCGATGTGTTGAACCACATAGCATAAGTATTCACTATTGATCTAGCTTATGGATAATTAGCTTAAGACCATGTATATGTGCAATAGAGCATAGTAGGAGTACCTCCATAACTCTCAACCTTAACTAACCTCTAGGATCCTCTTACCCCCCTTAGACTTGAAAGCTTTTGTGTGTGTTACACTACCTCCACTATTATTTTATCCATCCTTACTAGATTCTTACCTAGACTCTTCTACCCTTTCCACTTGATGATTGTTATATCTCTACCCCACCTTCCTTTGGGATCAAATAAATGACACCCTTGGGAATACTCTTAAGGGGAAATGCTATAATGATATCTCCGTGCGCTTGCGAAAGTCACTCTGTGATCCAATAGAACCATTAACAAGCATTTCTGACATATCAGTTCAAGATGTTTAGTTAATGGTGCATAAGAAATACCAACAAGCATTTCTAACACTATTGTCGGGGATGATTTGTTAGTATACCTTAGGAGCCGTCAACAAGCATTTCTGGCACCGTTGCTGGGGAACGCAAATAGATTTATAGCATGACTGAGTGAATAGGATAGAACCCTGGGTAGGATTTTATTAGGATAACCATTCTTCGTTTTTTGCATTTTTAATGTGAAAATAGGGTAGTGTATGTCTGGTTTCCTCCTGCCATAAAACTTTGTTGAAGATCCCGAATCTCTTCTGAGAGACCGACCCCGTGTCGTTACTCCTCAGAAGATTCGAGCGGCAAAGCAAGCCAGGATTTCTGCACCAACAATCCAAACGCCAATGGCTCAGAAGACCCTTCGTGAGTTCTCAGCTCCCTCTGCTAACAATGTGTCTATTGGGCCCACTGTTAACACGAGAGATGTGAACTTTGAGATCAAAACTAGCCTTATCACTATGGTGCAAGCCAACCCATTTTGTGGGAAGGCTAACGAGGATGAAAGTGCTCACCTACAACAATTCCTCGAGATCTACAACACTTTTAAAATCAAGGACGTGTCTCCGAATGCGGTCGGTCTGAGACTTTTCCCGTTCTCTCTCCTTGGGAGAGCGAAACAGTGGTTCTACGCGAACCGAAGTTCTGTAGACACTTGGGAGAAATGTTCTACGGCATTCCTCGCCAAATTCTTCCCGTTGGGCAAAACCAATGCCCTACGTGGAAGGATTTCTAGCTTTCAGCAAGAGCCCAAGGAATCTATTCCCGAGGCATGGGAAAGGCTTCAGGAGTACATCCTAGCCTGTCCCCACCATGGGATGGATGACTGGCTTCTTATTCAAAACTTCTATAACGGGCTGATCCCATCAGCTTGTGACCATTTGGATGCTGCTGCTGGAGGAGCCTTCTTCTCATTGACGGTGCCAAAAGCTAAAGATCTTATTGAGAAGATGGTGTCCAACATGGGATGGAACGATGAGTGTCTCCATACCCGACAGTGAGGCATGCACACCTTGAAGGAGGTGGACATGATCGCTGCAAAATTGGGCCTCCTAATGAAGAAAATTGATGGACAAGCCAGTGGTGAAGTGTCTGGCAATGCCTATGCCCTAGACTCTCACATCACGTGTGAAGTCCGTGGCGGCACAGGTCATATGGGCAATGATTTCCCAGAAACTCGTGAGGATGCCTTATACCTCGCCAACAATGGAAATTTCAACAACAACAATGGCTATCGTCCAGGAGGTCAAGGGTGGGGTCAACAACGCCCATTCTTTCAAGGAGGGTACAACAACAATGGCAACCCTGGAAATCAGCCCAACTTGAGAGAACTTTCCATTAGCCAGCTCAAGATCAACGAGGCCCTATCCAAGGAGCTGTCAGCTAATGACAAGACCCTAGAGAATATAAATGAAAAGATTGAAGGACTATCCCCAGCATTCAAGAATCTACTAAGCTTCAACAAGATGTTGGAGACTCAGTTGGCACAACTTGCTGCAGTTGTCCCTCCATTAGAAAGCAACAAAATTTCGGGGCAGCCAGAAGCCCCAGTGGAGAACGTGAGTGCACTGGTTATGAGAGGATGAAAGACCACGTGACCCACCATATCCCACACAAGAAAAGAGGACAACTTGGCTTGAGAAGGAGGATGTCCCAAGTGAATTAATTGGTGAGAGAATGGCCAAACACTTTGAAGACACCAACTTATTGCCATTCACTCACAGACAAAGGAAGCCAACAGTGGATGAGCAATTCAACTGTTTTGTTGAGATCATCCAAAATATCCACATCAATGTGCCCTTGATTGATGCGATGCAAGTACCCACTTATGCTCGCTATCTCAAGGACATATTGAACAACAAACGGCCATTGCCCACCACTGAGGTCGTTAAGCTTACGGAAGACTGCAGTGCAACCATCCTCAATAGGCTTCCTGAAAAGAAGAAGGACCCCGGATGTCCTACCATTTCATGCTCAATTGGGGCTCACCACTTTGACAAGGCACTTTGTGATTTGGGAGCAAGTGTTAGTGTGATGCCCAAGGTTGTGTTCGACCAGCTGAACTTCACAGAGCTGACTCCAACACCAATGCAACTACAACTGACTGACTCTTCAGTCCGTTATCCAGCGGATATTGCTGAAGACGTCCCGATGAAGATCTGGAACTGCTTCATACCCATGGATTTTGTGGTGCTAGACATGGACACTGAGAAAGATACACCACTCATTCTTGGGCGCCCATTCCTAAGCACTGCAAAAGCTCGCATAGATGTGGGAGCTGGAGAAATCCACTTCCATATCAATGGCAAGGAGGAAAGGTTTAACTTTCGGCCAAAATCGGAACAATGCTCCATGTTTTGAATCAAGTATGGGTCGAATGATAAACACATCAGAGAGGTCGAAGTCACACCTCCAAAGGTGGACTCACTCATTGCATTCATGAGAAGATTAATCTACGAGGAGAATCCGTCGTTTCGACCACACCGGTATCCAAAGGCGACGGAATCGTCTGGACCTTCCTGAAGGCCCAAGTCCACCAAGCCGCCAAAGAAGGAATGGCGGAAGAAGCAAGACAAGCCGTCCAAGCCCATCCCTTCAGGCCAGGATGTGAAATGAAGACGGGGGAATGTCCATCTCATCGGACGGTGGTGAGACCTACACCAATAAGTTAAATTGGTAGCTATCCCACTTTATTTTTTATTTCTTTCTTTTTCCACCCCATTTAGATTTTTTCCCATTGCATATTTGATTTTTCCTAGCAAGTTGAGAATCTTATATGCTTAACTATCATTTTTCTTTCTTTCTTTTCAAAAGAAAATTTTTGTTGGATTTGAAAAGGGGTTTTTATTTGAAAAACAATTTTTTCTGAGCTGCACATGTGGCATTTCACCAACGTGCTATCTTTATAGCCATTGGGGAGCCATTTGCCAAAAGGGGAACCAGGGGGGCCACCTGTCAGGTCGGCCGAACCCCCTGGTCGGCCGAATAGGGAGTGGAGCCAATTTTGCTCCCCTTCCTCCAACGACTACATTTTGAACCCTAAGTGACCGTTGGAAGATGCACCCTATAAATTGTGGCCGTGAGAAGCACTTCTCTTCACACACCACATCATTTTACACCTCCCCAAGTCACTCTCTAGCTCACCTTGTTTTTCTTGCTCTTCATTGCAACACTCTTGCTCAAATCCACCCCCCCCCAAAAAAAGATTTTCTTTTGTTTGCATTTGCATTTTACACTCAAGCTTTCAAGAGGAGAAAATTCGTTGAGAGTTTTGTTTTCCAAACATCGCTTCTTTTCGGATTTTTCTCGCCTTGTTTTGTTCTTGCTTGTTAAACTCAAAAGACATGAAGAGGTTGTTCGGAAAGAGGAAGGAGGCTGCAAGATCAAGCCATGGTGAAGGTTCTAGTGCACGCCTCTCTTCCATAGGTACAAGCCCAAGGAGGAGAAGTGTGTGTGAGGACACTCCCATGGAAGAGAGAAGCAACCCACACCAACTTCTTCATGACAACGACCTCGACATACAATTCGAAGTTGAAGATCAAGCACACAGGTTTCTCCAAGATCGTGAGTTCCGCCACACCAAGGCTTACGATCCACATTTGATCTCCAAAATAGGTATGGACTCCGAATTTCTTTCCATTTGGCATGCAACTGGATTTGATGAATTTTCTCACATAGAGGAGAAAGGTTCACGCCTTCTCACTATCCAATTCCTTTGCACACTAAAAATAGGATTTGATGGTATTGCTTTTAGATTATCTCAAAAAGAATACAACATCCTATGGAAAGAATTAGGTAGCATCCCAGGCTTCCATAAACGGTGTTTGCTAGATTTAGACAATTTGCCTAAGTTTAACAAACAATGTTTTTGGCATGAGCTAACTAGTGAGGTCACATGTAGGGCTCCTAGGAATAGCCACATCCAAAACCCTACCTTACGCCTCATGCATAGATGGGTGGCTATGACTATGTTCCCTAGGGGAGATGTTAGGGTTGTGCGAGATGATGAATTGAAAATTTTGTTTGCCATGACTAAAAAGATAAAAGTTGCTCCAGTCAAAGCCATGATGACACAATGGTTAGATTACATTTCAAAATAAGGACCAATTGAATGCACTTCATTGATTACTCATATTGCTGATAGGATATGAGCACTTAAATACTCTTCATTTGAATATATTGAAACTGAAAGAGAATTAATTGATGAAGACTATTTAGTGCAAGGACATACCCTTAAGCATGATCAAGATGGGTCCTTGATATTTTTTTATCCCGACTTTGTCAATGAAATTCGATTACCTAACCCGAATTTTCATTTGTACAAATGCCGAAGGCTAACCATTAACCTTCTTCCCCTTGAGGAAGCAAGAAGAAGTAATGTCTCTGGCAGGGTAACAAGGAATCGTGCGAGGGCTGCAGCCACATGCATGCCACCGATAATCTCTCTGGTCCATGAATACCAAGAGGAAGAGAACCCAACAGGTTATGCGCCCGGATGGACTCAACCTCCGACGTATGAGACTGGGGGATCATCTTGGCAAGAATAGCAAAGGGATCCACCCTTATCCACTTCAAGCTCTAGCAGCTTGCCCCCAACGTCAATGAGAGGATGTCGTTCTTTTTCGGCCAGAAGTCATCATGACTATAGCCAAGGAATGACGGACCTCACTAGACGTATGGGATAACTTGAAGTGAGAATGGGTGACATCTACAGCACACTCCAAGAGCATGTTCAAGGTACCCAGGATTGGCAACAACACATGGATGCTCAATTCACCAACTTCAACACGGCGCTACAACAACAACAAGCCGATCTTGCAGCATACTTCCGTCATCAAGGGTTCAACCCTTATCACGGAGGTAGTTGAAGAACAAGCTTGGGGGAGGACCCCCACTTGAGGTAACATGTATCACATTCCTTGCATATTTATTTTCCATCCATCCATCATCCACCTTGAATCTAAAAAAAATAATAGGTTAGATTTGCTTTCATCAAATAAAGATGTGCGGTAAGAATGATTTAGAATTCACATAGATGAAATGATGAATAGTTGCCCTGTTTTATTTTCCTAAGTCTCTAGTTTACAACTTGCTACTCTCCGAATATTGCTTTCATTGGTTTGAAATACTTTTACCTTAGTTTGGAAGTTGTGGGTAGCAAAAGCTTGATCTAATTCTAGGTTGTTGCGAGATTAGAATTGGTAATAGGGCTTCTAGTCCTAGTTTGAAAGTAAAACTTAAGATTTCTGGAGAAATTCTAAAAAGATTTAAGTTTCCCTCAATTGATTGGAAATACCTACCAAAGCCATATGATGTTTATACATAGATAAAACTTTATGCATATGCTATTTGATTTCACATTGAGCCTAGTCAAACTAGTATAGACCTATGTGAGAAATCATTCAACTCTTTTTGAATTCAATACTTCACTTGCACATGCTATACTTCTACACTAGAAGTAAGCAAACCGTCCATCATATCCACCATACCACAATAAAAAGAGAAACTCCATGTTATTCATGTTTAACACTCTCTTCAAAATTCATTGCAAAGAAAGGGAGTAGAAGACATGGCTACATAAATGAAAAAAAGGGGGCATGCTTACATCATAAGCATGAGAAAAAAGAAAAAAAAGAAAAAAAAGTAGCCATGTTTCATCCCTGCAAAAGAAAGAGAGATTACACCAAAAAGGAGTTATCTCAAGTATCCACATCCACTTCCACTCCATCACACATGCACTAGTCTTGAATCAAAATGTTCTGATTTGAATTCTCCTAAGGCTTACTCTTTTGGCTTAGCAATATATGTGATGCAAATATGCCTACTTACTTTCCTTACCAAGCTCCACATACAAGCCATATTCTATGAGTAGGAATAGTAGAGGCACAATACTTTGGTGAGGAAATATTTCCACTATCCACAAAGGAGTGACTGAGAGAATCAAATTGAGGTACTTAATATCTAAATTGAATTCTCCGGGATTTAAGTGGAACTTGATTTCTAGGCTATGTTTGCCCCATTTGCTATTCTACCTTTCAACTCATGAATATGAGAAAGCATAAGCCCCATGGTAACTTAATAAGGGTAGAGTATCATAGTCAATTTCTGCAATACTAGGTGGAGTATCTTGTTGTGCATTAGATACTTTTGAAAATAAGACATTTTAGCAACTCCTGATCATCAACCTAAAGTCTTGACTTTGCTCAGGACGAGCAAAGGATAAGCTTGGGGGAGTTTGTTGACGGCTGTTATATACCAATTTCATCTGTCAATT
This sequence comes from Tuctoria greenei, assembly GCA_036927565.1. NCBI lineage: Eukaryota > Viridiplantae > Streptophyta > Magnoliopsida > Poales > Poaceae > Tuctoria > Tuctoria greenei. Next base: position 8,532,429 of record JAYESD010000001.1, on the reverse strand, counting down.
TAACTCAATTATGTGAAGGATTTGTCATTTCTTGCACACCTCACCTTTCTATCTAATCCAATTCCACTTGGACTTGGAGAAATATGTGTATGCAACATTTTATGCAGGAAATAAGGAAATGTAGAGGGACCAATCCTATAAAATATCATCCCACCAATCAGACAACGACACGTGGCATCCCATGGATCAAATGGCCCACAAACAGAAGTATCCGAGGAGATCCAACGGTGTATCACTCATATACATCAAGGGGGCCCACCTGGCAGCCACCTGGAGGAAGCACTCTGCGTTTGGAGTGCTGACCAGGTCGGCCTAACCCCTAGTTCGGCCGACCACTTCCTGGCGCCAAACGTGGTCAAACGATGTGTGTTGGCTCCTCCTGGCTTGAAGGAGTCAATGGTGACTGATTCGCGTGATTTTGGTGGCAGGAACCAACCTCAACACTAGTATAAATAGGACCCCCTACCCCTTACTTCAACACACACCACTTGAGCTTCATCTCTATTGTATACACTATCATCCATAGTCTTAGAGGAGTTAGGTTGTAGAGAGGAGAGTCTCTAGTCCCAAGTCCAAATTGGGAAAGGAGTAAGGAGTCTCTCTCTTTCCAATCCTACATTGGGAAATGTATGGCTCATGTATTCTTTCTTGTATTTGTGACTTTATACATAATAAAGATAGTATCTTTAGTCTCTACTTATATATATACTTGGGCAAAGCGTTTCTTATTGGATTGTGGAGTCCATGTATGTGGAAGGTATAGCTTCTATGACTATTGCATCATGAACATATCTCATTATCATAGAACCTATAGACCCCCACTATAGTCTAGTTAATTATAACATAACTAGGTTAGTATGGATAATTATGTTGTGTATCAACATTGGTTCAATGATGATTCAATTCATTGCCTTAGGATAGATTGTGCCTAGGCTCTTAAGGTAATTACTTAATATGCTAGCATGGTGGTAGGATAGCTAAGTAGCATTGGATGTCTCGTAGACCCACAGATTGAAGAGGTAGGCAGTAGGTGGTGACAACCCTATTTGTCCTTTGTAATCCTCCATGTTCGGCTATGCCACAGGCTCTTGGCGGGAGTCGCCCTAGTATTGCTAGGGGTAAGCCCGTGCCCGATGTTTTGAACCACATAGCATAAGGATTCACTATTGATCTAGCTCTATGTATATGTACAATAGAGCATAGTAGGAGTACCTCCATAACTCTCAACCTTAACTAACCTCTAGGATCCTCTTACCCCCCTTAGACTTGAAAGCTTTTGTGTGTGTCACACTACCTCCACTATTATTTTATCCATCCTTACTAGATTCTTACCTAGACCCTTCTACCCTTTCCACTTGATGATTGTTATATCTCTACCCCGCCTTCCTTTGGGATCAAATAAATGACACCCTTGGGAATACTCTTAAGGGGAAATGCTACAATGATATCTCCGTGCGCTTGCGGAATTCACTCTGTGATCCAATAGAACCATTAACAAGCATTTCTGATACATTAGTTGGAGATGTTTAGTTAATGGTGCATAAGAAATACCAACAAGCATTTCTGGCATTGCCGGGGATGATTTGTTAGTATACCTTAGGAGCCGTCAACAACAGTATCATGTCATCTTCATCCAAGTCGCTGCTCTCATCATCATCGTCTTCTTATAGTTGAGCTTCTCGAGCTTCTTGAGACAATGGATTGAGAGTGGACTTCAATGCGACCCCTTTATTCTTTGCCGAGGTGAGATCGACAACCTCCTTAACGTGCTTAGCTTGCTTTTCTATCATCTCAAAGTTGATAATTTTCCCAAGTAACTTATCCATGGTCATCTTCTTGTATCCGGGGGTTTCTCGTATCATCGATCACAAGGTGACATTGCGAGGCATGAACGCTCTAAGAATGAGCTTCACCATCTCGTGGTCGTTCCACTTCTTGCTTCCGTATGCTCGCACCTTGTTGATGAGCGTCTTTAGTCAGTTGTACATATCTTGTGGTGATTCATCTTCTTCGATGGCGAATCTTCCCAGCTCGCCTTCAATCATCTCGATTTTCGCTTCTCGCACATGACGATCGCCTTCATGTGCGGTTTGAAACGTATCCCATATCTCTTTTGCGACCTCGAGTCCATCCACCTTTGTGAACTCATCCCGACTGAGTGATGAGGTGATGAATGTATCAGCTTGGGCATTTCGATGGATGGCTTGCTCTTGGCTAGGTGTGAGTTCCTCATCATCGTCGGGGATACCTATTCCTGTACTATGTGCCACAAACTTTGATTGAGGGAAATCAGGTGCATTTTCATGTTCTGCCTCCACATTGTGTAGTCATTTCCATCAAAATGTGGGGCTTTTCCAAGTGGAATAGATAAGTAGTGATTATTGCTAGAGTTAAGACGATCATAGTTGAAAGGATATCGGGAGTAGTCGGTGTGACTACTCCCCTTCTTCTTCTTCTCATCTTCAATCTTTACTTTCCCCTTGGAAAGAGTTTTCTTCCTTAGGAGCGCCTTTAGTTCCAGCGTCTCCTCATCATCATCCTCGAAGTCTTGAACGGCCTCGAGGAGCCTCACCAATTTTTGGTTCTTGTCTTCATCAACCTTCTCTTGGTTGTTGCTCTTGTGTACATCCTTCATGTTCGACATGATCTCTTCGAGCGATTAGTCTCTTTTTGAAGAACCATGCTCTGATACCAATTGAATGTGGCCTAGAGGGGGAGGGGGGTGAATAGGCCTTTTTGATTTTCTGTCGGAACCTGCAACAGTTAACAACCAGATCAAACCTCGAGATATCAGACTAGTCCGGTCGAGTGCGGACTAGTCCAGTGTGTACTGACTAGGTTTATAAAATCTGATCGATTATCTTGATCCTAGGATGTATGCAGTGGAAATATACTTTTAATTGAAGTGTTACACAATTATGAACTAGTATGTACCACAAGTTAATCTTATATTCAATGTTTCAACATAAAGTGAATTAGATTGGTTGAAACCGTAGATATGTATGAAGTGTAAGAACAATGTGCGCAAAGAAAGAACACAAGCACTTTATCCCGTGGTTCCGTTCCCATAGAGGCAACCTACATCCACGTTGAGGAGTCCACAAAAGGATCGGGTCTTCTCCAACCCTACCCTCGTCAGATCGCCACAGAGGCCAATCCTCTTCACTTATCACAAAGGGAAAATAACCGAATTCAAGGGGCCTTCTCACACGTTGAGGGCTCCCCAAGATTACAACAAGAACACCACCAAGAACACACTCGTAAGATCACAATGAAAACCACAGGAGTGTGTTAGGGAATCAAAACAAGAGCTCAATGAGTGATGAACCGTGTCTCTCCAATGATCCAAAGTGTATCCTCAAGGGATTGATCTTTGCTGCATTTGATTTCGTGGAGAGAAGTGTTTTCTAGGCCCTTGGGAGGTGTGACGGCGCAGGGGGTCGAGAGTGTTGGAAGATGGGCCGTGTACACCTATTTATATGGGGTTCCCAAAAGTAATCATTATGGTTCAGAAAGATCGGACTAGTCCGTGGTGGACACCGAACTAGTCTGGTGTGCTGAGTGTAGCAAACTCTAGGTGTCCCGAAATATCAGACTAGTCCGGCTGAAAGCGGACTTGTCCGATTTTGGTTCTGGAAATCTTCGGACTAGTCCGATGGATGTCGGACTTGTCCGGAAAAGTGAAACCCTAAGTGAATTTGGGACAAGTCTGCACTTGGAGTACTTGTTCGATTTAGGTCAGAGGGTTTTTCGGACTAATCTGTGCTAATGTCAGACTTGTCCGATTGACATCAGAAAGATATCGGACTAGTCCGGTGTGTTGTCGGACTTGTACAATTTTGTGCAACTTGTGCAGTGTTTGGAGGACTAGTCCGCACTGGGGAGGACTAGTTCGATTCTCGTCAAAGAGATATTGGACTAGTCCGTGGTGATATCGAACTTGTCCGATGTTGTGCAGAAAGGTATCAGACTAGTCTGGGGTCAGTCGGACTAGTCCGGTCCTGTATAAATATGTGCAATGTGTGTGATTATTTGTGCTTGAGCTCTTGGGGTGTGTTTCCTTAACACACTCCATAGACAATGATCTACTACACTTGTTTCTTGAGCTCTTTTATGCATTGTTCCTCGTTCTCCTTTCTTTTTGGCACCTTGCTCATTTTCTAATTAGAACCTGTGCCCATCTCAACAAAGTGGTTAGAATCTCATTTGCTTGTCATAAATCATTCAAAACCCACAATGGATTCCTAGATGCACTTTCAGATTGAAACCGGTCTGAAGTCCAACTTGGATGACGAAGCTCTGAAGCTTCATCTCAAGAAATTCCAGCATGGGATAAACGTTGACGGCGACGACTTGGTTCCGTCGGCTGCTTTCCTTCCTCTGAACATGGAGCCACAGTTCAGCAGAGAGCTCCAGAGGAAGATGCCGGCGCTTGATGACCTTGGTGAGGTGGAAAGGCATCCAACCTCTAGGGTGGTAATCCCCGGAGCTTACGAAGGAGGGCCTGCCTTCGCCCCGAGCCAGAGGATTGAAGACATCGACAAGGGCAAGGGTAAAGAGCCAGCTGAACTCTCCAGCCAGAAGAGGAAGCTAAAGCATGCTGATGGGAGGTCCATCAGGGCTGCTCCCTCTACAACGGATCCTTCTCCTCGGCGGGGGAGGTCTTCCCCGGCTGCACCTTCTCCGGTGCAGGCGTCTTCAAGAGGCGCTAGCTCCGGGCAGTCGACATCAGCTTCAGTGCCAGCTAAGAGCTCCAGGCCTAGGAGTTCTTCCCGGCCCAGAGAAGCTCCCGCCGAGAGGACTCCGACTGCCGCAAGTGGTTCTCAACTATGGTACGAAGTCGTTGTCTCACCATACTTGGTGGGCTCTGGCTCCGGTCCTCAAAAGAAGAGGTTCTGAGGCGACTGGGGAGGTAGCATCCCTAGGTAAGCATCGTGTGCTCGCCTTAAAATGCCGATCTTGTTTTGTTGTGTCTTTAATCTTCTCATTCCTTTATTTTCAGGGTGTCAAGAAAGGGGTCAGGGACTTCAACATCTGTTGCAGCGACTCTGGCTGCGCATGCCGAAGCTCCGGCTTCGAGCACCGAGCCTCCTCCTCAAGTGGTGGTAGAAGTCACGACAGCTCCAACGCCAGCTGTCGTGGATTTGGATTTATATTCCTCGCCGAAAGCTCCCGTGGTAGCGCCGGACCATGGGGGAGAAGTTGAAGGTATACCTCTAACAACGGTGTCGGAGGCTGATGCTCTAGTACCAGAGTCGGAGATGTCTGAAGCTCCGGTCGTTGAACCGAAAGTCATCGAAGCCCTGGCCGCTGAGTCAGAGGCAATTTAAGTCCTGACCATCGAGCTGGAGATGGTTGAAACTCCGGTCCTTGGGCCAGAAGTTGTTGAAGGTCCGGCGGCTGAGTCGGAAATGCTTGAAGCTCCGGTCGCTGAACCGGAAGTGACTGACGTGTCGGCGTCTGAGCCAGAGGTGGTAGGGGCACCGGATGAAGCTCCAGCCGCTACCCCGGAGATATCTACTCCGGAGGTGTCTGGACCACAGCCAAAGCAGCCTGAAGAGGTGTCGACAAGTCCTCCACCCTCAGAACCGGTAATTGAAGACCCAGAAGCAGCACCTTCAACTTTCGGTCCGGAGGTCGGAGTTCCCTGAATGGGTTCTTCCTCTGCTGCTGTTGAAGGGCTTCCAGGGAGCGGCCCTAGTGCTGCAGGAGCTCAGGGGACCACCCTTGTAGAGTGGGACCCAATATTTGTGATGGAAAATCCTCTGGAGCCTACGGAGTAAGTCCCAACAGGTCCGAAGCCTATCCCTCTGGCGTTGTCCATAGACAACGCCTGCTTGAGCCTCCGACAAGTCCAACTCGCCTTCGATCATGAGAGCAAAGCCCTAGAGGAGGAGCGCAACACCTTGAGGCGTTGGCGCAACAGACTCCACTTTGAGACCAGGCTTGCATAGACAAGGCTGGCTGATCAGAAGGAGTGGATCAAGAGGAAGAAGGCCTGGTTGGAATACTGGGACAAGCTGCTGGAGGAGAAGGAAGCCACCATCTGGGCGCTCGACACTAACTCCAGGGAGATCCTTGAGAAAGCCAAGGAGAGGCGTGATGCTGCTGATGAGCGTCACGAAAACCTCAATGAATTGAACGAGGTTCTCCTAAAGCACCGAGCGGACTTTGAGGCGAAGGAAGAAAAGCTCCTAGAGCAGCAGGAGAATGTTGTGAAGAGGGAGGCAGAGGTCACCCAGAAGTTGACTCTGGGTGAACAGAATTTGGCAGATCACAGCAAAAAGCTGGATCTATGGAGCAAAGAGGAGAAGGAGAAGTACTGGAAACTGGGGCAGGTGCTCTCGAAAAGAGAAGATGACGTTGCCACCAGGGAAGGGAAGGTGAGAGGCAGGGAAAAGGACTTTGCAGAAAGGCGGAACCGCATCCACCTCCGAGAGACGTAGCTAAACGGTCTTGAGAAGAAAGTTGCTGAGAATATGCAGCAGCATGCTAAATTGGTTGAGCGCCTCGCTCGGGAAGGTTCGGATCTTGCGGCTGCCCGAAAGTCACTGGAGGAGCTGCGGAGCTTGAAGGATACTGAGTCCATCCAAGTATGGGACTTCTTAGGACGAGCCAACGATGCACTGACGACACCAGGCTTCAGTCCTGTACGTTCGGACAATCCAGAGCTGGACTTGGACCAAGCACTGGTGGGCCTCAATGCTACTGGCGGCAATCTCAATGCAACGGGTGATGTCATCATGGACCAGCTAGAGACAGAGGGGAAATCTTTGGCCACAAACATCGCAGAGTATGTGCTGACGTGTTATGTGAGTCGAGATCCCCAATTCTCTCTGGACCCAGTGCTCCAGGGTCTCGTTGCTGAAGAGGAGGACGCCGCCAAGGCCAGCGTCCAAGAAGTTGTCAAGGAAGTCACCTCATTCTTCCGCAGGACTTAGATCCTCCAGTAGCTAGGACTTCTTCCTTTTGCCTTCTGTTGTAATCCCAATTTTGTAATCCAGTGCTTTGGATTAATGAAATCCACTTTGCCATGAACTTCATTTTATTGTTGTTTTGTCTTCAATATAATGTGCTCTATCTTGTTGGCCCCCTGGTATATATGCACAATTAAAGTATGTACATGTACCAAAGGATTTTACAGTATATTGATGACTTGAACGCTTCGCACTTGTAGATTTTAGGTCTGAAGTCTTCATTTTTGACGCGTCGACGGCATGCCTCCTGGGATTGGCGGAGCTTGGTAGTTCCGACGGTACCCACCATCAACGTATAAAACGTCAATGGCTGGCCCCCTAGGATTTATCTGAGCTTGGTAGCTCCTGATGTCACCGCACAAAAAGTTGAAGGTAGGCCCCTCAGGGGTTTTCGGAGCTTTGTAGCTCTGACATTACCCACTGTCAACATATTAAACGTCGACGGCGGGCCCCCTCGGAGGATGTCGGAGCTTAGTAGTTCCGGCGTCGTCCACCATCGCTATGAATTTCTATTTTTCCTGCACATTAAATACAAGAAAAGAGTAAAATTTGTCCTCTTGTCTATAAATCGTTTATGACTTATTGTTCTTATTTGAGTTTTAAATCCAAAGTAACTCGATATGGTAACAAGTATATTGATGTAATCCTTCCGGACCCATATGCTTTTTTAGTACTCACCCTACTGAGGCCTGTCGAGGTGTAGGTAGAGTGGCGTACTTAGGGTGCAGGACCAGGCTAAGTCGATAGCACACTCCGGACCTATGTTGGCTTGGCGTTCATGCAAGTGGACTATACAGCTTGTTAAGACCCAAAGAGATCAACAATTTAACTTGCAACGCATATGAATAACTTGGGTAAAAACTAAAAAAGAGTTGCACAACTTCATTATAGACAAGAAGGTTAAAAACAATAATTTGATAGATCGAGCCTTGTACAAAAATAAATGCACGTGGAGTCTGTTTTCACACAACAATGTCTTTCATTATAGGTCCGGATTACAGGAGAGACAAGGACGTACTTAGGATGCGATACCAAGCTAAGTGCGCTATACATCTTGTACTAACCTAGGGTAGGTATTTACACTTTTAGTATGGTGACTGTATGAAGTGTACTTGAACTTCTCAGACCCTCCCGAAGGGGTCCGGATGTTCTCCCGGAGGACCTACTCATGTCTGTTTAGCGACTCTATAACATACATCGTGTGTATTATAGACTCACCTCCGTGAATCTAAGCATAAAACTTACAGAGGTTCTCGATGTTCCAAGGATTAGGAAGTGGAATCCCGTCCTTAGTTGCCAAGCGAACGCATCCGGGTCGGGATACTTTGATCACTCGGAAAGGACCTTCCCAGCCAGGGGAAAGTTTGTTCATCCCTTCACGAGTTAGTATCTTTTGAAGCACCAGATCGCCTTCCTCAAGTTGTCGGTTGCGCACATGCCTTTGACTATAGCGCCAAAGTGCTTGGCGATAACGTGCATTCCGAATAGCTGCTTGACACCTTCCCTCATCGATGAGGTCAAGGTCTTCAAGCTGGAGCTGGTCCTGCATGGCTTCGTCGAAGGTCCGGACCCGGAGGCACCCCAAGGTGATCTCCGGAGGAAGGACTGCTTCAACTCCGTACACCAGAAAGAAGGGTGTTTCTCCAGTTGATCGGTTTGGTGTTTTCCTGTTCGCCCACAATGTGGACGAAAGCTCTTCAATCCAGTTGGCTTCGTGCTTTTTCAGGGGCTCATATGTGAGCGTCTTGAGTCCTTTTAAGATTTCTGCATTTGCTCTCTCGGCTTGGCCATTACTTTCTGGGTGAGCTACTGAGGCATAGCTGAGTTGAATGCCGAGGTCTTCACAATATTCTTGAAATGCAGCACTTGTGAATTGGGTTCCATTGTCAGTTATGACTTTGTTTAGAACTCCAAATCTGCATATAATGGATATCAAGAACTTGATTGCTGATTGCTTGTTGATTGTCACAACTTGTAACACCCTCAATTTTCGCATCATGCATTGCATACATGTTCATGCATTAAATATTAATAGAATAAAAGAAAAATGATAAAACATACATATATGGTGTAGCAAAAAGAAGGAAGAGAAAATAATAATTATAGCCTAAAACTTGTATTAGGGAATAAGTATAAAAAAATAATAGTAATAATATATACAATAACTGTATATAAAAAAATAAATAAATAATATAAAAAATAAATAAATAGTAATATATTTATAAAAAAAGAAAAGAAAAAAAGAAAAAGAAAAAAAAGCAAAAACACAACCGCCCACTGGCCAGGCCGAGCGGCCCAGCCAGCCGCACGCTCCCGCCCAGCGCGAATCCCGCACCCCGGCGCCCCGCCCGAGCCACGCGCCGCGCGCCCCGATGCCCTGCCCGATTCCCGCGCTCCCGCCAACCTCACGCGCGCGCCCCGAGCGCCACCTCCCGCTCGTGCCCCGGGCCCCACGCCCCGCCGCCGTACCGCACGCCAGCCGCCTCCCACACACGCGCGACCTCGCCCCGGGCCCCACCCCACCACGCCTCCCACGCCCCGCGCGCCCACGCGCCGATTCGCCCATCCCGCGCGCCCTGGGCCCCGCTCGCCTGACCGGACCGCACCGCCCCAACTGACGCGCCCTCCCGCATCTGCGCCGGCCCTAGCGCGCGCCCCGCGCCGCCAGGCCGAGTCGGCCACGTACCGCGGTCCCGGCGCCTATAAAAACTCCCGTAGCCTTCGTAGGTTTTCCCAGCTGCAGAAAAAGCCCCGCCGCCGGTACAGAAAAGAAAAAGGCACCAGAGCCGCCGCCAGGAAGAAAAAAAGGAGAGGGAAAAAAGGGGAGGAAGAGGAAGAAAAAGAGGAGGGTGCCACCGAGTGCCGGAGATCGTTGTCGCCGTCATCGTGCCGCCGAAGACTACTGCGCCATCCACTTCGTCTACGCGTCACCTTCGTCCCTCGATCTTCCAAGCCATCGCATCTACGGTAGGATTTGTTTTTCCAATGTTGCAAGTACAGAAAAGCCCCGCCGCCGGTACAGAAAAGAAAGATTAGAAATGTTGCAAGTGCATTAGTAGGTTGTGCATTGACTTGGTGGAACAACTTAAGTGATTTAGAAAGACCTCGAACATGGAAAGATATGAAAATTCTTATGCGAGAAACTTTTGCTAATGTATCTAATTGTAAAGATGAAATACATGAACTTGAGAAGAATTTTCTTGTTGTACCTTCTCCTTTGCCTAACCTTTTGCAGGAACATGAACAAATAAATGGAGATGCAAATGAGAGTGAGGTGTTGAACAACTCTTCTGAATTTTTTGATGAATCAACTCATAATGCATTTGAATTTCTTGCTGAAAATGAGAGTAGTGTTAGTGGACAATGCTCTACAGTTAACCACGGTATGACATTTTCAGATGTGCTGAATTTTGCTACCAATCATACTATCGATGAGCAGCAACAAGATGAACCTTTTCATAATACACCTTTACCATTAGTTGATTTTTCCACTGATTCTTATAACAAAAATGAGTTGTGTGCTGATAATTATATTGTACCTATGCTAGAACAACCAAATGAATTTGATACTTTATCACTCACTTGTGCTGAAATTAAGCATTTGATCCCAACTACATGTGAAAGGGATGAGCTGAAATTGTTATCTTCTCTAAATACTTTGGGCTATATTGAATTTGACACTCTTTGTGATCTAGATATTGTAGAGAAGATAATATTTTCTCAATCTGAATTGCCTTTGTTAAGTAGAAATATTTTTCATGCTATAGGCAAATATGAACATAGTGGTATGTTTATGGTGCATAAAGTTTACATATGTTTAAATGAGGAAGCTCCTTTTGTGCTGCAACAACATGGTCAAGTAAATGAATGTACTAACGCTAATAATGTCTTGTCAAGTTTTTCTAGTATGTTTTCCTTGCAGCAGGGACAACAAAAGCATTATTCACTGTGGTTGTGCATTATGGACAACACTTACTCTACCTCCAATGCAAGCCTCTTTGCTGGACATACGAGCAAGCCGAGGACGGCTTGTCATAAAGAAGGGGAGAATGATGAGATCATACACATTATTATTGCACCTACAAACATGACACAATATTTATTTGTTTGGGATCCTGGCTCAAGTGAATGTGCACTCTTATTTGATGGACAAGATCAAGATGGCGCACTATGTCGTCCACCACCTTGGCCTCCTCCATTCATGCATACAAGAAGATTTGATGGCGTTGCACATTTGGACCAACACATGAGAGGAGACGAACTTGAGTCGAGGACGACTCCAATTCAAGGAGGGGAGGATGATGAGGACATCACTTATATGGATACAAACAACACTCTGCTGAATATACAAGATGCAATCAATAGAGTTCATACACAACAATTAATTTCAGAGGTGAACTCGTTCTTATATATTTCCTTATGTGTTTTTGAGCATAGATTGCTACTTAATGATTTATTTGTGATTAGGATCCATGGAGAGGTTCAAGGAGTACTTGGAGGGAGTATTAGGGACGTGGAAGACCAGAGAATTCGTTCAAAGAAGATGGAAACCGAACCAAACTCCAAATCGTAACCAACTCGGAGTCCAGAAGTAGTACGCACTAAAACGGACGCCCAAGACGCATACGAACTCCGTTTTGGACGTTCTACATATGCACGGAAAGAGGAGAGGATAAACTTTCCAATGGCACCGGTCCCATGTCAAAAGTCCTTGGGAGTCATCGGGAATCATCGAAACAAAATCAAGTACAGAATCTGTCAGGGTGCTGCGCCACCATATTGGGCTATTGGGCCTTGTATCAAGTCTAAGTCCATTATTTTCGTGTGTTAGGGTTAGGTCACGACCCCAACACCCCCTTGGACGTCCTCCCACCTATATATACTCCATAGCAGCCGCCATGAACAATGGGGTTTTGCTTAGATTAATAATATCACTGTTCTACAGTTTGTGAAACCCCAACTTCGCGATTTCAGATCGTGTCTACCTTGTTCTTGCTTGTGTTCTCAGTTGCACTTGCAGGGATTAGCCTTCTTGGCGAGGTCAAGTGTGTTCAGCACGGTTGATAACCAACGGAGCCGTGGTGTAGTGATTGCAGGGGTTGTTCGTGTTCTACTCGAGAGCCTCGGATCATCAACGTTGAGATCTCCATCAATCAACTTATCCATTACCTTTTGGAAGATCGGGACTCAAATTCTCCTATCACAATCCCCCCAATAGTTGCAGGTCAGAATTGTGAGTTTAATGGTGATAATGCGGAGTTCTAGGCCGTGTCTACCGTCAGCTGTGCCTGTGGTGTTGATTGGAGCTGCACTATCCCTTATGCTTAATTGCTTAGTTGCTTAATTAGTTTATTTCTGCTGCATTAGTTGAACTTGTCATTAATATTCATTAGAGCTTGTTTTCGAGGATAATATGGTTTGTGTAATAAAATTTGATAATTAATCTTGTTCTGTGGTAATTTTCTGTATACTCTTTTGTGATTGCACTCGTGTATGTGTGTTGAACATCCTGGGCACACATATGCGTTAGCTTGGTTCATTTTTCGGAACCGGGCATCACAGATTGGTATCAGAGCCACAGGTTGACCGTAGGATGCAGCCTAGATAGAATGGACACTTTAGAGCACATCGGAGCACTCAGGAATCGATTTGATTTTGTTGGCTTGTTGTTTGCTATATATATTGTTTGCTTGTGTGCTTAATAGAGGATTTTGGGATGCTTTAGCATTGCCATGTCCACCTAGGCTAGTGTAGCTAGCTGTTTAGTTTCATATCCCTTGATGCATATAGTTGGGGACATTTCTAAATTCTTACCTATTGCTTCTCCTTTAGATGGTGAGGACTCACAACCAGAGGGATGTCAATGACGAGGAGGAGAACCATGGAGTACCTCAGAACAATACTGGACAAGGACCTGCTCATGGAGCTATCAATATTGAGCAACTACTGGCTATGCAGAACCAGCTCATGCAGACCATGATACAAATAATGGGACAGCTACAGGCTGGCAATAACAACAACCAGCCCCACATGCCTCCACCGCCACCCCCGCCTCCTCATAACCGATTGGGAGAGTTCATGAGGACTAGGCCGCTGACTTTTGCTCAAGCTGCTGACCCTATGGATGCGGATGATTGGCTCAAGTCCGTGGAGAAGAAGCTAGCCATTGTCCAATGCAGTGACCGGGAGAAGGTCCTGTTCGCTTCTCATCAACTCGTTGGAGCAGCTGCGGATTGGTGGGATGCTTATTGCAGTGCTCATGAGAACCAAGAAAGAATCACTTGGGCCGAATTGAAGGAGAATTTCCGCTCCCATTATGTGCCGGAAGGTGTTATGATCTTGAAGAGGCAAGAATTTGAGAACTTGAGACAAGGAAGATCAAGCGTGAGTGAATATCTCAATAAATTCACTCAACTCTCAAGATATGCGCTTGAGGATGTTAGTTGGGACAACCGGAAGCAATATTTGTTCATGAGAGGCTTGAACAATGAGATCCAAGTGCAACTACTCAACTGCGATTATGCCAATTTTCAGAAGCTTGTGGACAAAGCAATTGTGGTTGAGAACAAGATCCGTGAGATGGAGCAAGAAATCAAGAGGAAGGCGCCATATCAAGGACAACAACAAAGAAGTAATGTGCGCCCTCGCTTTGCGCCGCCCAATGCGCCTTACTTCAGTTCTTCTGAGCCTGCTCAACGCCCTGGATTTGCACCACACCCAACTCAGTTTGTGCAGCAGCGCCCTGTTATGCAAGCACCTAGGCCTCCAATGCCTTATGCGCCCCATGCTAATCTTCCTGGTGCAAATGTTCAAAACCAAGCTCGTCCCAATAATTCTGGTGGAGTTAAGAAGTGTTATGCTTGTGGAGAAGCTGGACACTTTGCGCATCAATGTCCTAAGTCAGGCCTGGGTCAAGGAAGCAATACGCCGAGGCAAAACCCAAGACCCAATGGAGGACAACCACAAGGGAACCGTGGACAACAAAATTTTGCTCGTGGCAACGTGGATCATGTCTCTACGGAGGATGCTCCACAAGCGGATGACGTGGTCATTGGTATGTTTCTCGCCAATTCCAACCCCGCGACTATGTTATTTGACTCTGGAGCATCGCATTCATTCATTGCATCGAAGTATGTTGCCAAGTATAGTTTGCCTATCTCTCATATGAAGTTTACTCTATTGGTTAAGTCTCCTGGAGGAGAGATGAGGACAAATATAGTATGTCCAAAAGTAAGCCTTAGAATAAGGGGGGTAGACTTCTCCGCCAACCTCATTGTTTTGGATTCTCAAGGGTTGGATATTATACTTGGTATGGACTGGTTGAGGAAGCACAATGGAGTTATTGAGTGTGCCACAAAGACGGTGAAGTTGACCAATGAGGAAGGGATCACCGTAGAGTTTGAAGCATCTCAAACCGCACCGAAGCAATTGGAGCTGAATCATATGGACGGTGCCACAATTGAGGAGATTCCGGTAGTGTGTGAATTTTTGGGTGTGTTTCCGGATGAGTTGCCAGGTATGCCACCTGATCGAGACATTGAGTTTGTTATTGATTTAATACCTGGAACTGCACCTATAGCTAAGAGGCCGTATAGGATTCCTCCTATGGAATTAGCGGAGCTCAAGAAGCAGATTCAAGGACAACTAGAGAAAGGTTTTATTCGCCCTAGTTCTTCACCTTGGGGAGCGCCCGTTCTATTTGTGGACAAGAAGGATGGAACGCAAAGGATGTGTGTGGATTACCGAGCTCTCAACGAGGTGACCATCAAGAACAAGTACACCTTGCCCCGTATAGAGGATTTGTTTGATCAGATGAAAGGTGCTTGTGTCTTCTCTAAGATTGATTTGAGGTCAGGTTACTTTCAAATGAAGATTAGACCATCGGACATACCCAAGACAGCTTTTAGGACACGGTATAGATCTTATGAGTACACCGTGATGTCTTTTGGATTGACAAATGTGCCTGCCTACTTTATGTACCTCATGAATAATGTCTTCATGGAGTACTTGGATAAGTTTGTCGTGGTGTTCATTGATGATATTATGATCTACTCAAAGGATGAGAAGGAACATAAGGAACACTTGAGGCTTACGTTGCAGAAATTGAGGGAGCATCAATTGTATGCCAAGTTCAACAAGTGTCAGTTTTGGTTTAAAGAGGTGCCATTTTGGGTCATATCATCTGAGGAGGAGGAGTATCGGTTGACCCCAGAAAAGTGAGAGACGTGTTGAAGTGGGAACCACCGCAAAATGTCAAGGAAATAAGGAGTTTTCTTGGGATGGCTGGATATTACCGTAGATTCATCAAGGACTTTTCCAAGATAGCCAAGCCTATGACGGAATTGCTAATGAAGGGGAAGGCTTTCCAATGGACTGAAGCTTGTCAAAACAGTTTTGAGGAGTTGAAGAAAAGGTTGACAACCGCGCCGGTGTTAGTATTACCGGACGTGAGCAAGAGTTTTGATATATATTGTGATGCATCCAGACAAGGATTAGGATGTGTGCTCATGCAAGAAGGCCAAGTGGTAGCTTATGCATCGAGGCAACTAAAGAAACATGAGCAGAATTACCCAACACATGATTTAGAACTTGCAGCCGTGGTACATGCATTGAAGATTTGGAGACACTATATTCTTGGACATAGGTGTGAAATTTACACGGATCATAAGAGTTTGAAGTATATTTTCACACAAACGGATCTGAACTTGAGGCAACGAAGATGGTTGGAGCTCATCAAAGATTATGATTCGGGGATCAACTATCATCTGGGGAAAGCCAATGTAGTGGCCGATGCTTTGAGTAGAAAAGGAGTAAGTCATCAACTCACGGTTCGAGAGTTATCGTCCGAGTTATGTAAGGAGTTTGAACGGTTGAACCTCGGGTTTGTAAATGAGATGGAGATGATGGAGTTAAATCCGACCTTGGAGCAAGAAATTCAAGAAGCACAAACCACAGATGAGGAGATCAAGGAAATCAAGGAAAGGACCAAAGAAGGGAGAGAATTCAGGTTTGATGAAGACGAACATGGTACCTTTTGGCCTGGAAAGAGGATCGTTGTGCCTAATGTAAAGCATATTCGGGAGACAATATTAAAGGAGGCACATGACTCGCCATACTCGATTCACCCCGGTTGTACGAAGATGTACAAGGACTTAAAGACTTGCTATTGGTGGGATAGCATGAAAAAGGACATAGCCGAATATGTTGCATTGTGTGATGTGTGTCAACGAGTCAAGGCGGAACATCAAAGGCCAGCCGGATTATTGCAACCGTTGAAGATTCCGGAATGGAAGTGGGAAGAAATTTGTATGGACTTCATAGTTGGGTTACCACGTACTCAGTCCGAGTATGACTCAATTTGGGTAATTATGGATCGCTTAACCAAGTCAACTCATTTTGTCACTATAAAGACCAAATATACAGTTGCACAATTGGCCGAGATATACATGGAGCATATTGTGTGTCGACACGGAGTCCCTAAGAAGATAGTCTCGGATAGAGGTTCCCAATTTACCTCCAGATTTTGGCAAAAGTTGCATGAAGCTTTGGGAACGAGGTTGAATTTTAGTTCAGCATATCATCCTCAAACGGACGGACAAACCGAGAGGACCAAACAGATTTTGGAGGACATGTTAAGAGCTTGTGCTTTAAAGCATGGGAAAAGTTGGGACAAAAGCTTGCCATACGCAGAATTTTCATACAACAATTGTTACCAAGCAAGCTTAAAAATGTCACCATATGAAGCGCTTTATAGGAGGAAGTGTAGGACACCTTTATTCTAGAATGAGGCAGGAGAAACTCAAGTATTTGGTCCGGATGTATTGCAAGAAGCCGAAAAGCAAGTCCAGATAATTCGTGAAAACTTGAGGACTGCCCAATCAAGACAAAAAGGCTATGCGGACAATAGGAGAAGGAAATTAGCCTTTGAAATAGGAGATTTTGTTTACCTCAAGGTGTCACCTATGAGAGGTCATAAGAGGTTTAACATAAGAGGCAAGCTCGCACCTCGTTATATTGGACCATTCAAGATTTTGGACAAAAGAGGAGAAGTAGCATATAAGTTGGAAATGCCAGCTCATCTTTTAGACGTACATGATGTGTTTCATGTCTCTCAACTCAAGAAGTGTCTCAGGGTACCGGAAGAACAAGTGCCGATGGACGAGTTAGAACTTCAAGAGGATTTGTCCTATGTCGAGCAACCTATCAAGATGTTGGACGTGAAGGAAAGGGTCACAAGAAATAAGAGGATCCGTTGGTGCAAAGTGCAATGGAAACACCATACAGAAGCCGAAGCTACATGGGAACGTGAGGAAGACCTGAAGGCAGAATTCCCGCATCCTTTCTCCACGCTGTCGAATCTCGAGGGCGAGATTCACTTTAAGGGGGGGTAGGTTTGTAACACCCTCAATTTTCGCATCATGCATTGCATACATGTTCATGCATTAAATATTAATAGAATAAAAGAAAAATGATAAAACATACATATATGGTGTAGCAAAAAGAAGAGAAAATAATAATTATAGCCTAAAACTTGTATTAGGGAATAAGTATAAAAAAATAATAGTAATAATATATATAATAATTGTATATAAAAAATAATAATAAATAAATAATATAAAAAAATAAATAAATATTAATATATTTATAAAAAAAGAAAAGAAAAAAAAGCAAAAACACAACCGCCCGCTGGCCAGGCCGAGCGGCCCAGCCAGCCGCGCGCGCCGCACGCTCCCGCCCAGCGCAAATCCCACGCCCCGGCGCCCCGCCCGAGCCACGCGGCGCGCGCCCCGATGCCCCGCTCGATTCCCGCGCTCCCGCCAACCTCACGCGCGCGCCCCGAGCGCCACCTCCCGCTCGCGCCCCGGGCCCCACCCCGCCACGCCCCCCACGCCCCGCGCGCCCACGCGCCGATTCGCCCATCCCGCGTTCCCTAGGCCCCGCTCGCCCGACTGGACCGCACCGCCCCAACCGACGCGCCCTCCCGCGTCTGCGCCGGCCCTAGCGCACACCACGCGCCGCCAGGCCGAGTCGGCCACGTACTGCGGTCCCGCCGCCTATAAAAACTCCCGTAGCCTTCGTAGGTTTTCCCAGCTGCAGAAAAAGCCCCGCCGCCAGTACAGAAAAGAAAAAGGAACCAGAGCCGCCGCCAGGAAGAAAAAAAGGAGAGGGAAAAAAGGGGAGGAAGAGGAAGAAAAAGAGGAGGGTGCCACCGAGTGCCGGAGATCGTTGTCGCCGTCGTCGCGCCGCCGAAGACTGTTGCGCCATCCACTTTGTCTACGCGTCACCTTCGTCCCTCGATCTTCCAAGCCATCGCATCTATGGTAGGATTTGTTTTTCCAATGCGAATTTTAGCGAACGTATTAGATCTAATAGACGTAAATTGATTTTAGTTGCATCGCCTTTTTATTTTCAGCAGTATTAATTCCCGCTAAAACCCCCATAAACTCGTATGAACACGTATGAACTAGTTGCATCTAATTAATAAACAACCATAGTTAATTAATTATTAAACTTTGCATGCATGTATATCATCGCATGTTGATTAATGTGTGTGCATCATGTTGATTTGTATATATATTCTTGTATGTGTGATCACAAGTAGAGGGAAGTGCTCAAGAGATCGTGTACGAGGATTTTTAGAATCAAGATTTCGAAGCGCTTGAGCAACCCTATCCGCCGGAGCAAGTCAAGTGTCCTTGAAGCATATTGATCCTGTTTTAAAATAAATGTTTTTGTTTGCAAAACTGTATGTTGTGTCAATTTGATGGGAAATCCTATGGTAGGAAGTTTACTAGAATTGTTTAACCACCCTTGTCACCTGGAATATATGGTAGAGAGTCGGGAAGGGTTTTTACCTTTTTGCCTCGCTTGATTAATTGGGATGGGAAAACAACACTACAAATTTAATTATGTATTAATGATATTCTGGTTAATGTGAACTGGTCAGTACGGTTTGGTAATGGGTGATCTAAGCAAGCCTGGTATGTGGATGGGTTGGATGTTATGGTGGTTTGCTTGCTTTAGATCTAAGGATCGGTTCATGCGAGAATAAGCCAGGACTACAGTGCCACCACGAGGCCAAGTATGAGTGCGACGTAGCTGATTAATTAGGGCTTTGCTAGTGCTGTTTGGATCATTGTGGATGCTCGGGGAAGGGGTAGTCGGATTGGGTTTGTTGATGATTGGTGGGACTACCCTGGGATCCGAATGGCTCAAGAGGGGGCCCTTGGTTGAAGATGTGCTCAGTTGGAGGCATCGCCACCGGTGAAACCTCAGTGGGGTCTAAATAGGCTAGTAATCCCTTTGTAAAGGCTATTTTGTGATCTCTTGGCCATACACCAAAGGAAGTGTAATTGGCATAAGGGAGGTTCTTTAGTCGCCGACGGGTGATGAAATCACAAACACGTGGATAAAGTGGTACAAACTCTGCAGAGTGTTAAAAACTATCATGATAGCCGTGCTCCCGGTTATGAGCACCTGGATGACCTACATGATTAGAGGGAAATTGGGATTTGGGATGGTTATGGTTTGGTAATGGTTATGGTTGATATTATGATTATGGTTATGGTTATGAGATGGAATTATGGTTTATGATATTGATTATGGTTATTGGCAATGGTAAATTGTGGACTGGTATTATGATGGTTACATGGTTTATGATGGGTTTACTTCACATAAATATGATACATTGCTTTCCAAATGTTTTACTGTACTTTTCAGCACTTAGCCATTATTACATTCGTCATTTGAATAAGCCACATGTCATACTTTCCACACTTGCTGAGTACGACATGTACTCACTCTTGCAATCCCCCCCCAACAGTTGCAGGTCAGAATTGTGAGTTTAATGGTGATAATGCGGAGTTCTAGGCCGTGTCTACCGTAAGCTTTGCCTGTGGTGTTGATTGGAGCTGCGCTATCCCTTATGCTTAATTTCTTAGTTGCTTAATTAGTTTATTTCCGCTGCATTAGTTGAACTTGTCATTAATATTCATTAGAGCTTGTATTCGAGGATAATATGGTTTGTGTAATAAAATTTGATAATTAATCTTGTTCTGTGGTAATTTTCTGTATACTCTTTTGTGATTGCACTCGTGTATGTGTGTTGAACATCCTGGGCACACATATGTGTTAGCTTGGTTCATTTTTCGGAACCGGGCATCACACAACTAGAGTTGCTTCCGGCCACTTGGTGAACTTGTCTATGGCGACATACAGGAACCTGTAACCTCCGACAGCTTTTGGGAAAGGTCCCAAGATGTCCATGCCCCACATAGCGAATGGCCATGTAGGAGGTATCATTTGCAGTGATTGAGCCGGTGTGTGAATCTTTTTTGCGTGGAACTGGCACGCTTCACATTTTTTCACTAGCTCAACCGCATCCTAGAGTGTTGTAGGCCAGTAAAAGCGGTCCCGGAAGGCTTTATCGACTAACGTACAGGAAGATGTGTGATTCCCACACTCGCCTCCATAGATTTCCGCGAGGAGCTCGCGGCCTTCTTCCCATGCAATGCACCACATTAGGATGCCATTGGCACCGCATCGGTAGAGATCCCCTTCTACCAACGTGTATCTTTTAGCCAATCTGACAAACCAGTTAGCGGATACACTGTCTTCAGGAAGGATATTGTCTTTCAAGTACCTCCGGATCTCTGAGATCCATGCATCGGAGCTAACTTGAGCTTCTGAGTCTTGCGTGCTGCGTTGCTCGGAGCTTCCGACAGCACCTACGACCCTTGGTGGACGCCATGGTAACAGGGCCACCGGGACTGCTAGCTTCGTGGTGCTAGTCTTGCCCCCTTCGCTCAGTTCGGCAGGCAAAGTTGTTGGTCTTGACATCCTCCGGACGAAGATTTCATCAGGAGCCAGAGCTCCCGTTGAGGCTTTCGTCGAGAGTTCGCCAAATTTAGCATTGTGAAGACGCTGAGCATGGTGGATATCCAGGACTTCGAAGTCCTTCTGAAGCCTATGGACTTCAAGGAGATAAGCAGCTAGTTGAGGATTGTTACAGGAGCATTCACCTTTGACTTGTTTGATGATGAGTTGTGAATCTCCCTTCACCAACAGCTGTTTGACACCATAAGATAGTGCCACCTTGAGTATGTAGATCAGAGCTTCATACTTCGCCATGTTGTTGGTCGCCTTGAAATCAAGGTGAACCATGTACTTGACCGTCTCCCTAGTCGGAGCAAGGAGAAGGATTCCAACTCCGCCCCCCTGCTTCTGCATGGAGCCATCGAAGTAGAGAGTCCAGTGAGGCTCGGTGAATACTGGAACCTTGGGTTCTGGTTTCTGCTCACTGTGGCCCCAGGGTTTGATGGAGAGAGAGTCCATTCCGCCACGAAGTCAGCCAAAGCTTGACTTTTGATTGCTTATCGTGACATGAATTCTAGATCGAACTCGGCCAGTTCCGCTGCCCACTTTGCAATGTTCTCAATAGAGTTAGGGTTATGCAAAATAGCATGCAGTGGAAAAGAAGTTACCACTAACATTTCGTGGGCTTGAAAGTAATCACAAAGCTTCCTTGAGGCAATAAGAACTGCGTAAAGCATCTTATGCACCTCAATGTATCTTGTCTTGGCATCGTGAAGCACTTCGCTGATGAAATACACTGGGCGTTGGACGGTCCGGACCCTTGGAAGGACCTGGAGCTTCTTCTCCATCGACTCGGACCCTCCTGGAGGGGTCCGGACCTTCACGCCTCGCTTCTTGGACCCTCCCAAAGGGGTCCAAAACTCCTTCTTGTTCGACCCGGACCTTGCTAGAAGGGTCCAAATCATCTTGGTTGGCCAGGTGAACTCCCTCAGGTGAATGAGGTTGATCTCCTAGCATTTCTCCTTGAGGTTCCGTGTCTGGGGGCTGGGACCCGGACATGCCTTCAGGTAACTTCGGACCCTCCCTGAGGAGTCTGGGCTCCTGGACTGGACATGGTTCCGGTCTTTCCGTGACCAGGACCATACTGACAACTTCAGTGGTTGCCGAAATGTAAAGCAGTAAAGGCTCAACAGGATTCAGAGCTACCAAGATCGGTAGTTTGGTGAGGATTTGTTTTAGCTCTTGAAATGCCTTTTATTATTCTTCAGGCCAATGAAATGGTCTAGACTTCCTTAAGAGTTTGAAGAAAGGAAGTGCCCGCTCTACCAGTCTTGAGATGAATCGGCTGAGTGCAGCTAGACATTCAATTAACTTTTGGACATCCTTGATGCGGGTTGGGGGCCGCATATCTTCTATAGTCTTGATCTTCGTCTGATTTGCTTCAATTCCTCGGTGAATCACCAAGAAACCTAGAATCTTCCCGGAGCTAACCCCGAAGACACATTTGTCCGGGTTCAGCTTAGTGCGCGTGGTGCGCGGCTTGTCGAAGACAACTTGTAAATTGTCAAGGAGTGACTCCTTGTTCTTGATCTTCACGACGATGTCATCGACGTTTACCTCCACAAAGTCTCTAATTAGCTCTCCAAATGTTTTGTACATAACTTGCATAAATGTTGAAGCAACATTTTTAAGACCAAATGGCATGGTAGTATAACAGTACAATCCATTTACTGTTATGAAGGCAGTATGCTCTTCATCTTCCTTAGACATTTGGATTTGATGATATCCTGAATATGCATGTAAGAAACACAATAGCTCACACCCGGAGGTGGAGTCCACTATCTGATCTATTCTAGGTAGTGGGAATGGATCCTTTGGACATGCCTTATTTAAGGTGGTGTAGTCGATGCACATCCGAAGCTTCCCGCCAGCCTTAGGCACCACGACTAGATTTGTCAGCCATTTAGGATGAAACACCTCCCGGGTGAAACCAACTTCAAGCAACTTCTTGATCTACTGTCAGATGATGGTTTGTCGTTCGATTGATTGCCTCCAGGGCTTCAAGTGTACAGGCCGTGCGTCAGGGTAAATCTTCAGATTGTGCTCAATCACCTCCCTAGGGATCCCAAGCATTTGTGACAGTTGCCAGGCAAACACGTCGACATTAGCCCAAAGGAAAGTGATGAGCGCGAGTTCCTATTTGTTGTTCAGACCTCCCAATATACGGGTAGTCTGAGCAGCATTGGAGCCGATTTGGACAACTTTGATGGGAACGTCGGTGTCGCCGCTTGGTTGCACACGGGGTCGGAGGTAGAGCCTTTATGACGGATGCTCGGAGAGTTCAGAGCGGGCTCCTTACCGGATGCTTCCTCTTGCGTTGTGGTAAGTGCATAGAGTTCTTCTAAAGCAGTGACTCCTGCGGTACGATCTCCGCGGATCCAGAGAACGCCCGCAGGTGTTGGCATCTTTAACACTAAGTAACCATAATGAGTTGCGGCCATGAACTTGTACAAGGCTGGTCTGTCCAAAATGGCGTTGAACGACAGACTGATTTGCGCGACGTTGAAGACCAACTTCTCAGTTTTGTAGTTCTCCCGAGTCCTGAAGGTCACTGGGAGTGTGATAGAACTGAGAGGAGTGATGGTCCCCGGACCTACCCCAGAGAAAGGTCGAGATGGGCGAAGGTCCGAAGGCCGGAGCTAAAGCTTAATGAAAGCTTCGAAGCTTATGAGGTTCAGTCATGAACCTCCGTCCACCATTACATGGTGGAGTTCAATATTGTTAATGGTGGGTGACACCATCAACGGGAGTTGGCCAGCTCCGATCATGTTACAGGGGTAGTCCGAAGCATCAAAAATGATAGGAGTGTTCATCCACTTCCGATGAGGCTATGCCCTAGCAGTGGGAGCTGCCACGGCCATGTCCCGCCGCATTGTCTTGAGGATGCGGCGAGAGGTGATGTCCCAAGAACCACCATAAATGGTGTTCAGGGTCTTTCGACGCTCATTGTCAGAGACGTCGGAACTGTCATCAACAATGTTGTAGACAGCTTTCAGGACCTTCTTGGGGTCATGGAAACCTAGCTCCTCCTCAGCCAGAGCTTCATCGACTTTTTGTTTTCCTTCCCGCTGACAGAAAGGAGCTTCTTCCTGGCGCTTGTTATAGCGCTCGGCAAGGTTCTGGACCTCCAGACATTCTTCCAGGTTGTGTCTATCTGTCTTGTGGATCAGACACCACGCTTTGGAACTATTTCCGTCTTCTGACGAAGGACGAGGTCGTTTATCGGGGCGTGGCCCCCGACCACCTGAAGCTACAGCAGCTACAGCAGCTGGTGCACCGGCCGACGCCTTCTTCTTGCCGTTGGGCTTTTTTTTCTTTTTGCCACCGCCGGATGTAGTGGCTTCAATTTTGGAGGACTTCGTGTTGGCCTCCGGAGCTGGCTTGGAGTGCATTTCACGGCCCTTCGTAGCTCTAGCACATTTGTCTGCTAGACTGAAGAGTTTCATGACACTGGTGACTTCTTTGATTGCCAGCTTCTCCAACATCTTTTTATCTAGAACACCCTATCTGAATGCAAAGAGAACATAAGAGCTCGAGATTGAAGGAATAGTATTTCGTACCTGAGAAAACCGTTGGATGAAGGATCACAACAATTCCCTCGTTGTTTGCTTTACAGCAAACAGATCCAGTTCAGTGCCAGGCCGGGTGTAAGAACTCCTGAAGTAGGTAGTGAATTGTTGGCATAGCTCCGCCCAACTATTAATGGAGTCAGGTGGGAGACTCATGAACAAGGACCTTGCAATCCCAGTTAGAGCCACTGGAAAGTAGTTGGCCATCACAGCCTCATCACCTCCCGCTACCAGTATAGCAGTGGAGTAGATTTGAAGGAACTCGGCGGGGTTGACAGTCCCGTCGAATTTTCCGTCAAGTGAGGCCGGAACTTCTATGGCCATCTGACCATGCGTAAATGCGTGGCCAGGGCATAAAAGCCTCCTCCTACGCCCTGAGGAGCAGGGTTGTCCCGAGCCTCTCGCCTCTCACGAGCATGCTCGATATGGAAGAGGTCGTCCTGCTTCTGATATCGGCGATCAAGTTCCGACCGCAGATCGTGAGTCGGAATCCTGGTGATGGTGTGTGACGCCCGGTTCCGAAAAATGAACCAAGCTAACGTATATGTGTGCCCAGGATGTTCATCACACATACACGAGTGCAATCACAAACGATATACAGAAAATTACCACAAGACAAGATTAATTAACCAAATTTTATTACACAAACCATATTATACTCGAATACAAGCTCTAATGAATATTAATGACAAGTTCAACTAATGCAGCGGAATAAACTAATTAAGCAACTAAGCAAACTAAGCATAAGGGATAGCGCAGCTCCAATAACACCACAGGCAAAACTGACGGTAGACACGGCCTAGAACTCCGCATTATCACCATTAAACTCCCAATCCTGACCTGCAACTGTTGGGGGGATTGCAAGAGTGAGTACATGTCGTACTCAGCAAGTGTGGAAAGTATGACATGTGGCTGATTCAAATGACAACAATAATAATGGCTAAGTGCTGAAAAGTACATTAAAACATTTGAAAAGCAATATATTACATGTATGTGAAATAAACCCATCATAATCATAAGTAATATCATTACCGGTCTGAATTCACTACCATCATCAATAATTCCAGATTTCACCATTGCCAGTAACCATATTCAATACCAGAAATAAATCCATAACCAACCATATCCATTACGAAACCATAACCATCTCAAATACCATTCCAATACTGAGTTCCCGCTAATCATGGAAGTTGTCCAGGTGCTCATAACCAGGAGCACGACTATCATGATAGTTTTATTTAACTCTGCAGAGTTTGTACCTCTTTACCCACATGTTCTTGATTTCATCACCTTTCGATGACTAGAACCTCTATTATGCTGTCTCACACTTCCATCGGTGTGTGGCCAAGAGATCACAAAATAGCCTTTACAAAGATATTACTAGCCTATTTAGACCCCACTGAGGTTTCACCGGTGGCGATGCCTCCAACTGAGCACATCTTCAACCAAGGGCCCCCTCTTGAGCCATTCGGATCACAGGGTAGTCCCACCAATCATCAACAAACCCAATCCGACTACCCCTTCCCCGAGCATCCACTATGGTCCAAACAGCACTAGCAAAACCCTAATTAATCAGCTACGCCGCACCCATACTTGGCCTCGTGGTGGCACTGTAGTCCTGGCTTATTCTCGCATGAATCGGTCCTTAGATCTAAAGCAAGCAAACCACCATAACATCCAACCCATCCACATACCAGGCTTGCTTAGATCACCCATCATTTTAACCAGTTCATGTTAATCATAATATCATAAATGCATAATTAAATGTGTAGAGTTGTTTTCCCATCCCAATTGATTAAGTGAAGCAAAAAGGTAAAAAGCCCTTTCCCGACTCTCTACCATATATTCCAAGTGACAAGGGTGGTCAAACAACGCTAGTAAACTTCCTACCATAGGGTTCCCATCAAATTGACACAAGCATGCAATTTTACAAACAAAACATTTATTTTAAAAACAGGATCAATATGCTTCAAGGACACTTGCCTTGCTCTTGCGGTTGATTAGGGTCAAAGCCTTCAAACTCTTGGTGCTGTAGGTCCTCCGCGACACTCTCTGGCGCAAATCCATCTAATCCGCACAATAAACATACAAGAAACACAATCAAAGAGTGCACAAATATTACTCAATATGTCATGACATGCATGATTTATGCAAATGCAAGGTAAAACTTGTTAATAGATTGCTTTTAATGATCACTAACTAGTTCTAATAGCTTTTAACAAGTTTATACAGGTTTGGATTCGATTAGATCAAATTTTAGAGTCAATTCAACACAATTTAACCAGGAAGATCGGACTAGTCCGCTAGGGACCGGACAAGTCCGCACTCCGCGAGATCAGCAAATTAGGGTTTTCTAGATCGACGTGAATTTGGAGATTAGGGGTTGAATTCACGTAAGGAAAAGAGAATAGAAGGTATACCAGGTGTTTAGGACTCCAATGAATCAAGAAACTTGGAGGCAACACTTGGATCTTGATGATCTAGGGTTGGTGATGAACTTGGGGTTGAATTGGTGGTGAAGAACGAAAACTTGATGAAGATCTTGATCCTCTTCCGTTTCCTCCTCTTCTTCTTCTTCTTGCTTGGGATCTTTTCCTCCCTCCTTGATGGTGGCTCCCCACGAACTAGGGTTTGGGTGGGTGGAAAAGTGGCAAATAGATGTCAATCCAAGGGGTGGGGCTATTTATATAGAGGTGGAGGCTAGGGTTAGATGTATTTCGAGTTTTGGGATGAGTAGAGGCCGGTTTAGAGTCCCACATGGGCTCTAAAAGAGTTAGGCACGACGTCCCTAGGCCCACTTAACGTGAAACCCAAGAAACAAGTCGTAAAACGAAAGATCAACTCGGAGTCGCGAAATATTGGACAAGTCCGAAAAGGACCAGACTAGTCTGAAGTCGTCCAGAGAGAAAATCGGACAAGTCTGGCCAAACATCGGACAAGTCCGACTTTAAACAGAGAGGAAAACGGACAAGTCCGCTGGAACACCAGACTAGTTCGGAAAGGTCCAAGGACTTAGCAATTTTTCAAGGATTCTTGGAATATCGGACTAGTCCGCACAAAATCAGACAAGTCCGAAAGTTTCTGAAGCCAAAATCGGACTAGTCCGCAGCAAAAATGGACCAGTCCGCACTTTCCTGTGTTTTAAGTGCGGTTTTGCTCAAAATCAATTTTAAATGCTTCGAATCAATTTTAAACTCGTTCCTCTTGTTGTGGGTTAATGTTAAACATGTATATGAATGTATGCAAGGCATGATGCATGAAAATGAGGGTGTTACAAACCTACCCCCTTAAAATGAATCTCGCCCTCGAGATTCCACGCAGAAGAGAAGAGATAGGGAAGTCTTTCTTGATATCATCCTCCAATTCCCACGTTGCTTCTTTTTCTGTGGGGTGCTTCCATTGAACTTTACACCATCTAATAACCTTGTTCCTTGTGACTCTCTCCTTGGTTTCCAAGATCTTGAACGGTTGCTCGGCATAAGTCAAATCTTCCTCTAGTTCCAATTATTCCATTGGCACTTGTTCTTCCGGTACTCTCAAGCACTTCTTGAGCTGGGAAACATGAAAGACATCATGTACGTCTGAAAGATGAGATGGCATCTCCAACTTATACGCTACTTTTCCTCTTTTGTCCAAAATCTTGAATGGTCCAATATAACGAGGCGTGATCTTGCCCCTTATGTTAAACCTCTTATGACCTCTCATCGACGACACCTTGAGGTAAACAAAATCTCCCACTTCAAAGGCTAATTTCCTTCTCCTATTGTCCGCATAGCCTTTTTGTCTTGATTGGGCAGCCCTCAAGTTTTCACGAATTATTTGGACTTGCTTTTCGGCTTCTTGCAACACATCTGAACCAAATACTTGAGTTTCTCCTGCCTCATTCCAGAATAAAGGAGTCCTACACTTCCTCCCATAAAGCGCTTCATATAGTGATGTCTTCAAACTTGCTTGGTAACTATTCTTGTATGAAAATTCTGCATATGGCAAGCTTTTGTCCCAACTTTTGTCATGCTTCAAAGCACAAGCTCTTAACATGTCCTCCAAAATTTGATTGGTTCTTTCAGTTTGTCCATCCGTTCGAGGATGATATGCTGAACTAAAATTCAATCTCGTTCCCAAGGCTTCATGCAATTTTTGCCAAAATCTGGAGGTGAATTGAGAACCTCTATCCGAGACTATCTTCTTCGGGACTCCATGTCGACACACAATATGCTCCATGTATATTTCGGCCAATCGTGCAGCTGTATATTTGGTCTTCACGGGGACAAAATGAGCTGACTTGGTTAAGCGATCCATAATTACCCAAATTGAGTCATACCCGGACTGAGTACGTGGTAACCCAACTATGAAGTCCATACCGATTTCTTCCCACTTCCATTCCGGGATCTTCAATGGTTATAATAATTCGGCTGGCCTTTGATGTTCTGCCTTGACTCGTTGGCACACATCACACAATGCTACTTATTCAGCTATGTCCTTCTTCATGCTATCCCACCAATAGCAAGTCTTCAAGTCTTTGTACATCTTTGTACAACTAGGGTCAATCGAGTAAGGTGAGTCATGTGCCTCCTTTAATATTGTCTCCCGAATATGCTTTACATTAGGCACAACGATCCTCTTTCCAAGCCATAAGGTACCATGTTCGTCTTCATCAAATTTGAATTCTCTCCCCTCCTCGATCCTTTCCTTGATTTCCTTGATCTCCTCATCTGCGGTTTGTGCCTCTCGAATTTCTTGGTCCAAGGTCGGATTTAACTCCATCATCTCCATCTCATTTACAAACCCGAGGTTCAACCTTTCAAACTCCTTACATAACTCGAATGGTAACTCTCGAACCGTGAGTTGATGACTTACTCCTTTTCTACTCAAAGCATCGGCCACTACATTGGCTTTTCCTGAATGATAGTTGATCCCCAAATCATAATCTTTGATGAGCTCCAACCATCTCCGTTGCCTCAAGTTCAGATTCGCTTGTGTGAAAATATACTTCAAACTCTTATGATCCGTATAATTTTCACACCTATGTCCAAGAATATAGTGCCTCCAAATCTTCAATGCGTGTACCACGGCCGCGAGTTCCAAATTGTGTGTGGGGTAATTCTGCTCATGTTTCTTCAATTGTCTTGATGCATAGGCAACCACTTGACCTTCTTGCATCAATACACATCCAAGCCCTTGTCTTGATGCATTGCAATAAATGTCAAAACTCTTGCTTACATCCGGCAATACCAAAACTGGGGTTGTTGTCAACCTCTTCTTTAACTCCTCAAAACTATTCTGACAAGCTTTAGTCCATTGGAACATCTTTCCCTTCATTAGCAACTCCGTCATAGGCTTGGCTATCTTGGAAAAGTCCTTGATGAATCTACGGTAATATCCAGCCATCCCAAGAAAACTCCTTATTTCCTTGACATTTTGTTGTGGTTCCCACTTCAACACGTCTCTCACCTTCCCGGGGTCAACCGATACTCCTCCTCCTGAGATTATATGACCCAAAAACGACACCTCCTTCAACCAAAACTGACACTTGTTGAACTTGGCATACAATCAATGCTCCCTCAATTTCTGCAACGTAAGCCTCAAGTGTTCCTCATGTTCCTTCTCATCCTTCAAGTAGATCATAATATCATCAATAAACACCACAATGAACTTATCCAAGTACTCCATGAAGACATTATTCATGAGGTACATAAAGTACGCAGGTGCATTTGTCAATCCAAAGGACATCACGGTGTACTCATAAGATCCATACCATGTCCTAAAAGCTGTCTTAGGTATGTCCGATGGTCTAATCTTCATTTGAAAATATCCTGACCTCAAGTCAATCTTAGAGAAGACACAAGCACCCTTCATCTGATCAAACAAGTCATCTATGTGTGGCAAGGTGTACTTATTCTTGATTGTTACCTCGTTGAGAGCTCGGTAATCCATGCACATCCTTTGGGATCCATCCTTCTTGTCCACAAATAGAACGGGCGTCCCCCAAGGCGAAGAGCTTGGGCGAATGAAACCCTTCTCTAATTTCTATTGAATCTTCTTCTTGAGCTCCGCTAATTCCATAGGAGGCATCCTATACGGCCTCTTAGCTATAGGTGCAGTTCCAGGTAATAAATCAATAACAAACTCAATGTCTCGATCGGGTGGCATACCTGGCAACTCGTCCGGAAAAACATCCAAAAATTCACACACCATCGGAATCTCCTCAATTGCGGCACCGTCCATATGATTCAACTCCAATTGCTTCGGTGCGGTTTGAGATGCTTCAAATTCTAAGATGATCCCTTCTTCATTGGTCAACTTCACCGTCTTCGTGGCACACTCAATAACTCCATTGTGCTTTCTCAACCAGTCCATACCAAGTATAATGTCCAACCCTTGAGAATCCAAAACAATGAGGTTGGCGGAGAAGTCTACCCCCCTTATTCTAAGGCTTACTTTTGGACATACTATATTTGTCCTCATCTCTCCTCCAGGAGACTTAACCAATAGAGTAAACTTCATATGAGAGATAGGCAAACTATACTTGGCAACATACTTCGATGCAATGAATGAATGTGATGCTCCAGAATCAAATAACATAGTCGCGGGGTTGGAGTTGGCGAGAAACATACCAATGACCACGTCATCCGCTTGTTGAGCATCCTTCGTAGAGACATGGTTCACGTTGCCATGAGCAAAATTCTGCTGTCCGCGATTCCCTTGTGGTTGTCCTCCATTGGGTCTTGGGTTTTGCCTCAGCGCATTGCTTCCTTGACCAAGGCCTGACTTAGGACATTGATGCGCAAAGTGTCCAGCTTTTCCACAAGTATAACACTTCTTAACTCCACCAG
This sequence comes from Tuctoria greenei, assembly GCA_036927565.1. Classification (NCBI taxonomy): domain Eukaryota; kingdom Viridiplantae; phylum Streptophyta; class Magnoliopsida; order Poales; family Poaceae; genus Tuctoria; species Tuctoria greenei. The sequence continues at coordinate 8,501,175 of JAYESD010000001.1, read as the reverse complement.
AATTATTGGGACGAGCTTGGTTTTGAACATTTGTAGCAGGAAAATTATCACGAGGTACATAAGGCATTGGAGGCCTAGGTGCTTGCATAACAGGGTGCTGCTGCACAAACTGAGTTGGGCGCGGTGCATAACCAGGGCGTTGAGCAGGAATAGAGGAGCTATAATAGGGCGCATTGGGTGGTGCAAGGCGAGGGTGCACATTACTTCCTTGTTGTTGTCCTTGATATGGTGCCTTCCTCTTGATTTCTTGGTCCATCTCACGGATCTTGTTCTCGACCACAATTACTTTGTCCACAAGCTTCTGAAAATTGGCATAGTCACAATTGAGCAATTGCACTTGGATCTCATTGTTGAGGCCCCTCATGAACAAGTATTGTTTCCGGCTGTCCCGACTAACATCCTCGGGCGCATACCTTGAGAGTTGAGTGAACTTATTGAGATATTCACTCACGCTCGATCTTCCTTGCCTTAAATTCTCAAATTCTTGCATATTCAAGATCATAACTCCCTTCGGCACATAATGAGAACGGAAAATCTCCTTGAATTCGGCCCAAGTAATCCTCTCTTGATTCTCGTGAGCATTGCAATAAGCATCCCACCAATCCGCAGCTGCTCCAACTAGTTGATGAGAAGCAAACAATACCTTCTCCCGGTCACTGCATTGAACAATAGCTAGCTTCTTCTCCATGGAATTGAGCCAATCATCCGCATCCATAGGGTCGGCAGCTTGAGCAAAGGTCGGCGGCCTAGTCCTCATAAACTCTCCCAATCGGTTATGAGGAGGCGGGGGTGCCAGTGGAGGCATGTGGGGCTGATTATTGATGTTGCCAGCCTGCAGTTGTCCCATAGTTTGTATCATGGTCTGCATGAGCTGGTTTTGCATAGCCAAAAGCTGCTCAATGTTGATAGCTCCCTGCGTAGAACCTTGTCCAATGTTGTTCTGAGGCACTCCATTGTCCTCCTCCTCATCATTGCCATCCATCTGGTTGCGAGTCCTCACCATCTGAAGAAAAGCAATAGGTAAGAATTAGAGAACGTCCCCAACTATATGCATCAAGGGATATGAAACTAAATAGCTAGCTACACTAGCCTAGGTGGACATGGCAATGCTAAGGCATCCCAAAATCCTCTATTAAGCACCCAAGCAAACAATATATATAGCAAACAACAAGTCAACAAAATCAAATCAATTCCTGAGTGCTCCTATGTGCTCTAAAGTGTCCATTCTATCTAGGCTGCATCCTACGGTCAACCTGTGGCTCTGATACCAATCTGTGACGCCCGGTTCCGAAAAATGAACCAAGCTAACGCATATGTGTGCCCAGGATGTTCATCACATGTACACGAGTGCAATCACAAACGATATACAGAAAATTACCACAAGACAAGATTAATTAACCAAATTTTATTACACAAACCATATTATCCTCAAATACAAGCTCTAATGAATATTAATGACAAGTTCAACTAATGCAGCGGAATAAACTAATTAAGCAACTAAGAAAACTAAGCATAAGGGATAGCGCAGGTCCAATAACACCACAGGTAAAGCTGACGGTAGACACGGCCTAGAACTCCGCATTATCACAATTAAACTCCCAATCCTGACCTGCAACTGTTGGGGGGATTGCAAGAGTGAGTACATGTCGTACTTAGCAAGTGTGGAAAGTATGACATGTGGCTGATTCAAATGACGACAATAATAATGGCTAAGTGCTGAAAAGTACATTAAAACATTTGAAAAGCAATATATTACAAGTATGTGAAATAAACCCATCATAATCATAAGTAATATCATAATACCGGTCTGAATTTAGTACCATCATCAATAATTCCAGATTTCACCATTGTCAGTAACCATATTCAATACCAGAAATAAATTCATAACCAACCATAACCATTACCAAACCATAACCATCCCAAATACCATTCCAATACCGAGTTCCGTCTAATCATGGAAGTTGTCCAGGTGCTCATAACCATGAGCACGGCTATCATGATACCTCTTTACCCACGTGTTCGTGATTTCATCACCTTTCGATGACTAGAACCTCTATTATGTCGTCTCACACTTCCATCGGTGTGTGGCCAAGAGATCACAAAATAGCCTTTACAAAGATATTACTAGCCTATTTAGACCCCACTGAGGTTACGCCGATGGCGATGCCTCCAATTGAGCACATCTTCAACCAAGGGCCCTCTCTTGAGCCATTCAGATCCCAGGGTAGTCCCACCAATCATCAACAAACCCAATCCGACTACCCCTTCCCCGAGCATCCACAATGGTCCAAACAGCACTAGCAAAACCCTAATTAATCAGCTACGCCGCACCCATACTTGGCCTCGTGGTGGCACTGTAGTCCTGGCTTATTCTCGCATGAACCGGTCCTTAGATCTAAAGCAAGCAAACCACCAAAATATCCAACCCATCCACATACCAGGCTTGCTTAGATCACCCATCATTTTAACCAGTTCATGTTAATCATAATATCATAAATGCATAATTAAATGTGTAGAGTTGTTTTCCCATCCCAATTGATTAAGCGAAGCAAAAAGGTAAAAAGCCCTTTCCCGACTCTCTACCATATATTCCAGGTGACAAGGGTGGTCAAAAAACGCTAGTAAACTTCCTACCGTAGGGTTCCCATCAAATTGACACAAGCATGCAATTTTGCAAACAAAACATTTATTTTAAAAACAGGATCAATATGCTTCAAGGACACTTGCCTTGCTTTTGCGGTTGATTAGGGTCAAAGCCTTCAAACTCTTCGTGTTGTAAGTCCTCCGCGGCACTCTCTAGCGCAAATCCATCTAATCCGCATAATAAACATACAAGACAAGAAACACAATCAAAGAGTGCACAAATATTACTCAATATGTCATGACATGCATGATTTATGCAAATGCAAGGTAAAACTTGTTAATAGATTGCTTTTAATGATCACTAACTAGTTCTAATAGATTTTAACAAGTTTATACAGGTTTGGATTCGATTAGATCAAATTTTAGAGTCAATTCAACACAATTTAACCAGGAAGATCGGACTAGTCCGCTAGGGACCGGACAAGTCTGCACTCCGCGAGATCAGCAAATTAGGGTTTTCTAGATCGACGCGAATTTGGAGATTAGGGGTTGAATTCACGTAAGGAAAAGAGAATAGAAGGTATATCAGGTGTTTAGGACTCCAATGAATCAAGAAACTTGGAGGCAACACTTGGATCTTGATGATCTAGGGTTGGTGATGAACTTGGGGATGAATTGGTGGTGAAGAACGAAAACTTGGTGAAGATCTTGATCCTCTTCCATTTCCTCCTCTTCTTCTTCTTGCTTGGGATCTTCTCCTCCCTCCTTGATGGTGGCTCCCCATGAACTAGTGTTTGGGTGGGTGGAAAAGTGGCAAATAGATGTCAATCCAAGGGGTGGGGCTGTTTATATAGAGGTGGAGGCTAGGGTTAGATGGATTTCGAGTTTTGGGATGAGTAGAGGCCGGTTTAGAGTCCCGCATGGGCTCTAAAAGAGTTAGGCATGACGTCCCTAGGCCCACTTAACGTGAAACCCAAGAAACAAGTCGTAAAACGAAAGATCAACTCGGAGTCGCGAAATATCGGACAAGTCCGAAAAGGACCGGACTAGTCCGAAGTCGTCCAGAGAGAAAATCGGACAAGTCTGGCCAAACATCAGACAAGTCCGACGTTAAACAGAGAGGAAAACGGACAAGTCCGCTGGAACACTGGATAGTCCGGAAAAGTCCAAGGACTTAGCGATTTTTCAAGGATTCTTGGAATATCGGACTAGTCCGCACAAAATCGAACAAGTCCGAAAGTTTCCAGAGCCAAAATCGGACTAGTCCGCAGCAAAAATGGACCAGTCCGCACTTTCCTGCGTTTTAAGTGTGGTTTTGCTCAAAATCAATTTTAAATGCTCTGAATCAATTTTAAACTCGTTCCTCTTGTTGTGGGTTAATGTTAAACATGTATATGAATGTATGCAAGGCATGATGCATGAAAATGAGGGTGTTACATGGTGTGGGTGTGTCGTGCCCCGGGAGGCAGCGAAGTCACCTGCTGGGATGCAACACGCCTCCTCTGCTGTGAGACTTGTGGACCAAGTTGGCCTGACAAGGTCCGTCGTTGTGATGGTGCTCGCCGTGAAGGGGGAGGACCTTGATTGCTGATGCCAGCGGCTGCGACTGCAACCAGATGGTCAACATTAGCGCTCCATTGTTCCATAGAACCCTGGGGTGCCCGTGGAGGCGGTGGATGTTGTAGGAGAGCTCGCGTGGCAATGAGCGCGTGCTCAGGGTTGTTGTTTGTCGATGCAGTGATTGACATAGATGGCCCATCTTGTCTTCTAGCATTGTTTGCCAGAACAGATGTCGGTTGTGGTGCCATAGTATCTGCCGGAACAATGGTACCCACTGGCTGCTGCACATTGGAGGGATTGCCTCTAGCGGGTAGTTTAGTGCGATTGCTGTTGGAAGATCCTGCGGCGGAATTCACCATCTTAAAATCTCAGGTCCCCCTTCCTGGTGCACCAAATGTCGAAGTGTAGCAACAACACTTCCCCCGATACTACTAAAGTGTAGCCCGCGGAGGTTTTTGTTTTGGTTGGGGCACGCAGAGATCAGGATCAAGATGGTGACACCAGAGTTTTACGTGGTTCGGGCCGCGTGAGCGTAATACCCTACTCCACGGAGTTTGTGTTGTTGTATTGAGTGTCGCTAGTATGCACGGTGTATGGCTTAACTTGGAGGTATCCTCTGTATTGTGCGGCTCAGTCCTTTTATAGTCCAAGGACTGACCGTTACATCATTCGCCTGGCCCAACATGTGGCCCTAGCGTATTTAATAGCCTAATACACTGTCTATGAATATTAAGCATGGTTAATAGTGTGATAACATGCCTTAATGGCTGCGTTACCTCTATTAATAGTGCTCTGATCGTGTGTCATTAATACAACATTAACGACACATAATCAGGTCTTGTAACTGCCCCTTTAACTGTCCCTTGAATGTCTGTGCTGAAGGAGATCCTCCAATGTATTCATTGGTGATGAAGGTTCAGAGACTCCACACGTGGCAGCTTCGGAGCTTCCCCTTGCGGGGAGGTAGCTCCGGAACCACTATACACGTGTCGGCATCGGAGCTTCCCCCTGTTGGGGTTTAGTTCCGGGGTCGTTATACACGCGTAGATCGCGGAGCTTCCCTGTGTTGGGAGTTTAGCTCCGGATTTACATTACACGTGTCAATCCCCGGAGCTACCCATATGAGGGTTACAGGTTCGGTGTAATATGACATGTGAGGCCTATGAAGACCTTCAACTTTGACGGGTAGAACTCTCTTGCACTTCTTGCGGTATCATAGGGTACCCGGTACATAGGGTACTGACAACGTCCATGAAGAATTACGACAACTGTCCTACGGATCCATTAAAATTAAAAGCTTTGGTTGATATGACGTCATTGGGTTTCAATTTCGTTCAACCGAATTTGAAGCTCAACGTCCTTTCAGAGCAACATGTAACACCGGAGTTGTGAATAGGACAGTTGATGATCAAGGATGTGAAATTACTTATTATGGGATCATTAAAAACATCCTTGAATTCAGTTTTGTGGGGAATAAGGTCCTTAATGTTGTCTTCTTTGACTGCGATTGATTTGATCCTAACAATGGAACTCGAAAAAAACTAATTTTCCATGGTAAGTGTCAAACACAAGGACCGGCTACGAGGCTACTACACCTTCGTCCCTGCACACCAAGTCGAGCAAGTGTATTATCTATATTGTCCATGCGAAAATCTTAAAGCTTGGTGGGTTGTACACAAGGTGAATCCTCCTGAGCAGTTATATACACCAGACGATGTTGGTTACCTTGGTGATGAGGTTGATGTTGTTTACTAAGAACAAGATATGCCAGACTCTTTTGGCGTCGAGCCTGATTTAGGACTCGATGACTTAGTTGGAGATGCAGAAGACATAGAGACTAGTCAGATGCGAAAACAAAAATGAGAACCTACCACGACAGAAGATCGATGGTCCGGTTTACATAGTAGAGTACATCGTGATGCTGATAGATTTTAAAATTGAGTACAAGTAACATTTCTTTCATCTCTTCTTTTCTTTTCTATACTTTCCATTAAATTCATTAGCAAATTTTCCTTTAAACAGGATGTGGTCCAGCAGCAGACGAGGAGGGGCAGGGGCGTGAAGCTTTCTACCACCGACAGTCATAAGAGGAGAGGAGGTCTTCCAGGGCAGTCAGCTTACCAGGGGTACACAGGCTCAGTTGGTGAGCCTTCTACTGGAGTTGTCGGTGGTTGAATCCGGTAGATCTCCCGACACTACGGTTAGTAGTCTGTGGAGTTTATAGTTCGGTAATGAGTGCACAGAGATTCAAGATGGTGGCAAATTGACACAGAGGTTTACGTGGTTCGGGCCGCCTGAGCGTAATACCCTACTCCACGGGGTGTGTTGCTGTTGTATTGAGTGTGTGAGTATGTTTGTGAGAGCGTCAGTGTCTCTAGAGCTTGGAGAGAGGTCAGAGAGAGATCCCCTATGTGTCGTTGACCAGTCCTTTTATAGCACAAGGACTGGTTGTTATACTGTAAGCCTGGCCCGACATGTGGCCCTGGCGGTTACTAATGTTTAATACACAATAAATGGGGTTAATTACCCTTAATAGCATGGTAACGGGCCTTAACAGTGTTGTTACTGGTATTAAGGGCCTTCCGATCTTGTGTCATTAATATGGTATTAATGACACTTAATCGGGTCTTGAAGTCCTTGATTGTCCCTTGAAGGTCTGAGCCGTTGGGGGTCCACCACTCTGATTGTTAAGGTTGAAGGTCTGGTAGTTAGGACATGTGGCAGCTCTGGAGCTTACCGTCGTGGACGGGTAGGTCCGGTGTTGTTGGACATGTGTTGGTACTGGAGCTTCCCTCTGTCTGGGGTTAGGTCCGGGGGTGCCATACTGGTATCCAGTCCGGAGTTTTCTCATGTGTGGGCGATAGCTCCGGTCTTATGATACACGTGGCGGCACTGGGACTAACCATGTCGGGGAAGCAGGCCCGGTTACGGCTGACATGTGGGGCCTTCGGAAGTCTTCAAATCTGGTAGATGAAGTTTCCTTGTGATCTTTGCAATCCCAAGGGGTATCCGGTACGCAGGGTACCGACAGTGGCTCCCAGGGCCCACCTCTGGGAGAGACCTTTTGGATGAAGTCATTCTGCCGGAGGTGGGTCCATTCTTCGGTTTTTGAGCCGTGTCTTCAAGGGTCTTCAGATGTGCCGTTGGCGGTAGTTCACAGTTAAACCACCGCCGGGTGGCATATCATGGATGCGGCAGGTGAGATCTTAGCGTGCGGATCTCACACAATTGAAGGCCGCCGGTTCCCGATACGAAAATCGTATCAGTTCTGCGCGCCCTGTCAGGCCGCCGCCTTCGGGTTTTCCACCTTTCAAGATGACAACTATTCGCCTGGGGTAAGGGTCTCGACTTGATCGTCGGGGTGGTCCCGGGCCCCCTTTTCATTGGCAGGGTGAAGTTTTTGAATGGTATCGTCAGCTCCTCTGCGGTTTCCATCCAAGCATTACGGGGGCTTACTTAAGAAGGAAAGCATGCACCGTTTTGGGATTCTTTATGCCTTCATTCGAACTTGCGCTCGAATCCTCCAAACCTTTGCTTGCTTTTCCTCTCTCGCCCCGCTGTGCCGCGATGAAGTTGGGACTCCCCAAAAGCCTCATTGGGAGCAAGAAGGAGTTGTCCAGGGTCCGGACCTACATGGGATGGTCCAGTGACTCTTTTGACAATGGCATAGGTTGCAGCGAGCTTCCCTTCGAGAAAAAGTGAGCGGAGATATGGTGTCCTTCTTTGGGTACGCCATGGCGGGTTTGATCCCGCCTTTCTCCACCTTCTTTCTGATGTTGCTAGATTTCTATGGCCTGCAGCTCCACCATCTGGGCCCTCATTCCATCTTGCTAGTGGCGACTTTTGTCCACTTTTGCGAGATGTGGGTGGGCGTGCCCCCTTGCGCGGAGTTGTTCCGGACCTTCTTCACTGTCCACCCGACTGGGAAGAGTGATGAGTTCATCGGCTTCTACTACTTCGTGAAGCGGAAAAACTCTCCCCTAAAGTACTTGAGGTCCTTCCCTTCTGGCAAGTGGGACGACTTGAAGGAAGACTGGGTGGTCATCACCGTTGAGGGACACGAGAAGCTAGAGCTGCCTGAAGGCCTTCCTCGCATGGACACCTATACTTGGAAGGACGTACCGGCGCTACCGAGGGAGTACAGGCCCATCCTGGACAGAATCCAGGAATGTGTCGAAGGTGGGGTGACCCCGCAGATGGTCTTCGGCAACTTCCTGATGAACAGGTGAGCCCCGCTGAGGGCTAGGAGTCAGCCTGCCTGGGCCTTCAACAGTGAGATGGATACCAACCGCATTGAAGTCGGCTTGGACACCAACTTGGCCAGTGAAGCCTTGAAGACCCATCTCAAGAAGTTCTAGCCTGGGAACATCGGTCCTGGCGACGTGTCTCCACCAGCGGCCTTCCTGCCTCTGAATATGATTCTAGAGGAGTGCAGAGAGCTCCGGAGGAAAATGCCGCTGTGGGACGACTTGGTCCTGGTGGGGAGGCAATCCCCAGGGCTTCTGAAGGCGGCTCCAATCCCGCCCCAAAGCCAAGAACCGAAGTTAGGCAAGGGCAAGGAGTTGGCCGAGCCCTCGAGCCGCAAGAGGAAGCTGAAGCATGCCGACGGGAGGTCCATCAGACCTGCTTCCTCCATGACGGCTCCTTCTCCCCGGCGGAGGAGGTCTTCGGTGGCGGCAACTACTCCAGCGTCGGCATCTCCCCAGGGTGTTAGCTCTGACCATGTGGCTCCAATTCCAGGGCCAGTTGAAGGCTCTGGGTCTGGAGGTCCGTCCCGGTCAAGGGGGGCCTCAACCGAGGCGACGCCGATAGCAGCAGCAAGCTCCGGGGAACCTTCCGGAGTTGGCACGCTAGGGGCGATAGGGTCCGATGCCGAGTGTCTGGGAAAGAGGTTCCGCGCTAGCTGGAGCAGAAGCCTTCCAAGGTAAGTTTGATTTTTTACCTCAGTTGATTGTTTTTTGTTGTAGCTGTGTTTTGAGTTTCTTTGTCTTCATCCACAGAGTGCCCAAGAAAAGGGCTGAAGCTCCGGTTCCTGCAGCAGCAGCTGAGGCTGTGCAGGCGGAAGCTCCAGCTCCGATTCCAGCGCCGCCGCAAGAGGTGGTTGAGGCTGCGGCAGCTCCAGCGCCGGCTGTCGTGGTCTTGGACCTCGACTCATCCCCAGAAGCTCCCATGGTAGCGCCGGACCACGGGAATGAAGATGTACCAGCGGCACCAGCCCCGGAGGTTGAAGCTCCGGGCTTGGATGCTGAAATGATGGACGCTCCAGCCTCAGAGCGGGAGGTAGCTGCAATTCCGGCCCTAGAGCCGGATGTTGTTGAATCCCTGGCAGTCGAGTCGGTGGTTGATGAGGCCCCGACGGTAGAGTCGGGTATTGATGAAGTTCTGGTGCTTGAGCCGGTTGTCGAGGAAGCTTCGGTGGTAGAGCCGGTTGCTACAGAAGTTCTGGCGGTAGAGCCAGTCGTCGAAGAAGTATTGGCGCCTGAGCCAGTTGCTGTAGAGGCGCCGGCGCTCGAGCCCATTGTGGTCGAAGCGTCAGCACCGGAACCGGCGGTGGAGGAGATGCCAACGTCAGAGTCGAATGTGGCTTCAGCTCCGGCGGAACCTTCTACGCCCGCCCCAGAAGCAGTGGTCCCGGAGGTGCCCGCACCTGAGCCAGGGTGCCAAGCTGAAGCTGCCGGCCCCCCGCCAGTGGGGCCAGTTGTCGATGACCTGGCGGCGGGACCTTCGGAGCCAATTTTGGAGGTCGAAACTTCTATTGCAGGACCTTCCTCAGCGGCGGCCGAGGCTATCCCAGAGGACGGTCCTAGCGCCGTGGAAGCTCAGGGGACCGCTCTTGTAGAGTGGGACCCATTTTTTGTCACGGAGAACCCGCTGGAACTGGCGGAGATAGCCCTGGCAGGTCCTGACCCAATCCCCCTGTCGTTGTCTATTGATAATGCCTGCTCCAGTCTTCGTCAGGTCCAGCTGGCTTTCTACCACGACAGCAAGGCCCTCGAGGATGAGCGCCAAACTCTTAGGAGGTGGTGCAACCGGCTCCATTTCGAGACCAAGCTGGTGCAGTCGAGGGTGGCTGACAACAAGGAGTGGGTGCAGAGGGAGAAGGTCCGCCTGTAATATCGGGGTAAGCTACTGGATGAGAGGGAAAGCATGACGCGATCCCTTGACAACCAGTCCCGGGCCATCTACGAGCAGGCCAAAGCTGCTAATAGCGCAGCGGATGATCGCCAGGAGAGGCTCGACGCTATCCATGCTAGTCTCATCAAGCGCCGAGAGGCTCTTGAGGTGCGGGAGAGAAAGCTCGAGGATGAAGAGCAAAAACTCCTGGAGCTGCAGGACGACATCGTGAAAAGAGAAGAAGAGTTCACTCAGAGGCTAAATCTGGGTGACAAGAGCCTCGAGGAGCGCACCAATGGAGGAGCGCTGCGAGAGAGAGGAGAAGAAGGCCTGGGAGCGAGGGCAGGAACTCCACAGGAGGGAGGATGTCGTTGCTGCCAGGGAGAAGAAAGTGCAGGGTAGGGAGAAGGACCTGGTCGACCGCCGGAACAAGATCCACCTCCGGGAGGAAGAGCTCGGAAAACTCGAAAGGCAAGTTGCTGAAAAGATTCAGCAGAATGCAAAAGAGGTTGAGCGCTTTGCCCGTGAGAATTCGGAGCTTGTGGCGACCAAAAGATCCTTGGAGGAGATGCGAGGCTCGAGGACTGTGGAGTCCCAACAAGTTTGGGACTTCCTGGGCAAATCCAATGATGCGCTGACGCCAATGGGTTTTAGTCCCATGCGTCCGGATGATCCGGAGCTGGAGCTGGACCTGGACCTGGCGTTGCAGGCATTGAGTTCGGCAGGCAACAAGCTCACCAAGATGGACGATGTTATCGCAGACCAGCTGGAGACCGAGGGACAATCCCTGGCAAAGGACATCGTAGAATTCATGCTGACGTGCTACACAAGCCGAGACCCTCAATTCCCCCTGGACCCGGTGCTTGAAGGCCCCATCGAAGGAGAGGGAGAAGCTGCCCGAGCCAGCGTATCGGAGGCTGCCCAGAAGGTCGCCTCGTTCTTCCATAGGGTTTAGGACCATCTCTTTGTAGCTCCCACTTGTATCCTCTCTTCTTTTTCTCCAATTTTGTAATCTCTTGTCTCCTATTGAATGAAATCCAAGTTTTTTGTGAATTTCATTTTTTGTCTTCAACACCTTTGTTGCACTTGGCCCCCTGGTAGATGTACACAATTTTGTTGTGAACATGTACCAAGAGGATGTAACAGTTTTTGAAGACTTGCGCACTTCAAACTTGTAGAATGTAGGTCTGAAGTCTTCGATAGTGAAGGCCCCCTGAGGTTGTCGGAGCTTAGTGGCTCCAGCATTGACCATTGTCGGAGCTTAGTAGCTCCGGCAGTAGTATCCATCAACGCGTAAAGCATCGATGATTAGTCCTCTGGGGTGTCAGAGCTTGGTGGCTCCGGTAGTGACCTCTGTCAGCATGTAGTGTGTCGACAGCAGACTCCACTCTAGAGTCTTCCCACCATATTTTATTCACGTTGACGGTTGGCCCCCTAGTTTTACCGGAGCTGAGTAGCTCCAGCGACGCTCGCTATCAATGTTTCAACATCGACCACAAGCCGCCTAGAGGATGTGGGAGCTTTGGCAGCTCCGGCTTCATTCACCATCATCATGAAATATTTATTTTTCATGCACACTGAAGTCAAGAAAAATAGTAAAATCCGTTTCCTATCTATAACTTCATTGCGGCTTACTATTCCCGAGAAAGTTTTAGGTCGAACACAATTCTAAATACAGTCGAGTGTGCTGCCTTGTTTCCTTTTGGTCCGATCGTTTCTGGACTCGCCTTACTTCGGCATGCCGGCGTGTAGGTAGAGTGGCGTACTTAGGGTGCATTACCAGGCTAGGTCGATAGCACACTTCGGCCCTAGATTGGCTTCGCGGCATTCAGACGAGTAGACCATCAACAATGTTTGGACCCAGAAGAATAGACAATGCAACTCGAATTGTACATGAACTGGCCAAGCTAAAGTTTCTTAAGAACTGCACAACTTTGTTATAGATAAGGAAGAGAAAAATAAAAAATATTGAGCATGTACAAGGTAAATGCACGCGGAGTCTGTTTCACATAATGACGTCTTTCATTGTAGGTCTGGGGTACAGGGGAAACAAGTACACTCTTAGGGTACAGAACCAGACTAAGTGTGTTTCGTTTCTCGTTTGACCCAAGGTAGCTAGCTACACTTTTAGTTCTGAGACTGTGACGAGTGTTGCATGGACGTTGCGGACTTTAGGGGGTAGGTCCGGCTGTCCTCCCGAAGGAGCTACCCGACTTTGTACAATGACTCTATAACATACATCACATGTAATTACAGACTCACCTTCGTGATATTAAGCGTAGAACTTATGGAGGTGCTCAATGTTCCAAGGATTTGGGAGAGGTGTCCCATCCTCGGTTGCCAAGCGAACGCATCCGGGACGGGATACTTTGATCACTCGGAAGGGTCCTTCCCAGCTGGGGGAAAGTTTGTTTATGCCTTCTCTGGATTGTATTCTCCGTAGCACCAGATCACCTTCCTTGAGTTGTCAGCTGTGAACATGTCGTTGGTGATAGCGCCGAAGAGCTTGGCGGTACCGGGCATTCCGAATAGCTGCTCGGCACCTTCCCTCTTCAAGGAGGTCAAGGTCTTCACGCCGGAGCTGGTCCTGCATGGCTTCGTCAAAGGTCCGGACCCGGAGCGACCCCAAGGTGATTTTCGGAGGAAGGATTGTTTCAGCTCCGTACACCAGGAAGAAGGGTGTCTCTCCAGTTGACCGGTTTAGAGTTGTTCTGTTGGCCCATAGAGTGGGCGGAAGCTCTTCAATCCAGTTGGCTCCATGTTTTTTCAGGCGCTCATATGTGCGCGTCTTGAGTCCTTTTAGGATTTCTGCATTTGCTCTCTCAGCCTAGCCATTGCTTGCCGGGTGAGCTACGGAAGCATAGCTGACTTGGATGCCGAGGTCTTTGCAATATCCTTGGAATGCAGAGCTTGTGAACTGGGTCCCATTATCAATTATGATTTTGTTTGGGACTCCAAATCTGCATACGATGGACTGCAAGAAGTTGATAGCTGATTGCTTGTTTATTGTCACAACTGGAGTTGCTTCCGGCCATTTGGTGAATTTGTCAATGGCGTCATACAGGAACTTGTAACCTCCGATGACTCTTGGGAAAAGTCCCAAGATATACATCCCCCACACAGCGAAAGGCCATGTAGGAGGTATCATTTGTAGAGGCTGAGCCAGTGTGTGAATTTGTTTTGCATGAAACTGGCATGCTTCGCATTTCTTCACCAGCTCAGTTGCATCCCGGAGCATTGTAGGCCAGTAAAAGCCATGCCGAAAAGGCTTTACTAACCGGCGTGCGGGAAGACGCGTGGTTCCAACACTTGCCTCCATGGATTTCCGTGAGGAGCTCACAGCCTTCTTCCCTTGTGATGCACCACATTAGGACGCCGTTGGCACCGCGCCGGTAGAGATCCCCTTCTACCAACGTGTATCTTTTAGCCAATATGACTATTCGGTCAGCAGATACATCATCGTAAGGAAGGATATTGTCTTTCAAGTAGCTCCAGATCTCCGAGATCCATGCATCGGAGCTTGCTTGAGCATTTGAGTCTTGCGTGTTGGGTTGCTCGGAGCTTCCGACAGCACCTACGACCCTTGATGGCTGCCATGGTAACAGGGCCATCGGTACCGCCAGCTTCGGGATGTTGGTCTCGCCCCCTTCGCTCAGTTCGGCGGGCTGAGCTGTGGGTTTTGACAACCTCCGGACGAAGGTTCCGTCGGGAGTCGGAGCTCCGATTGACGCTTTCGTCAAGAGTTCGTCAGCTTCAGCATTATGAAGACGCTGGACATGGTGGAGGTCCAGGACTTTGAAGTCCTTCTAAAGCCTCTGGACTTCAAGGAGATAAGCAACCAGTTGGGAATTGTTGCAGGAGCATTCACCCTTCACCTGTTTAATGATGAGCTGCGAATCTCCCTTGACCAACAGCTGCTTGACACCATATGATAGTGTCACCTTTAATCCGTAAATGAGTGCTTCATACTCCGCCATGTTGTTGGTCGCCTTGAAGTCAAGGTGGACCATGTATTTTACCTTCTCCCCGGTTGGAGCGAGGAGAAGGACTCCATCTCTGGCCCCTTGCTTTTGCATGTAGCCGTCGAAGTAGAGAGTTGAGTGAGGTTCGATGAAGACCAAGGCCTTGAGTTTCGGCTTCTGCTCACTAGGACCCCCAAGGTTTGATGGAGAGGGGGTCCATTCCGCCACAAAGTCCGCCAGTGCTTGACTCTTGATCGCTTGTCTTGGGACGAATTCAAGATCGAATTCGGCCAATTCCGCTGCCCACTTTGCAATGTTCCCAGTGGAATTGGGATTATGCAAGATCACACGCAGTGGATAAGAGGTCACTACTGAGATCTTATGAGCTTGGAAGTAATGGCGAAGCTTCCTGGAGGCGATAAGAACTGCATAGAGCAGCTTATGCACCTCTAGGTATCGAGTCTTGGCATCATGGAGTACTTCGCTGATGAAGTACATTGGGCGTTGGACTGTCCGGACCCTCCCGGAGGAGCCCGAAGCTTCCTCCTCATCGACCCGGACCCTCCCAGAGGGGTCCGGACCTTCTTCGGGGACCTCCGGGTCCTTGCTGAAGGAACCCGAAGCTTCTTCTGGAGTGACCCTGACCCTCCCAGAGGGGTCCAGATCCTCTAGTTCAGCAAGAGTAACTCCTTGTAGATCCAAGTCTGGGGGCTGGGACCCAGACTCTCCTTCAGGAACCTCCTGACCCTCCCGGAGGCGTCTAGATTCCTGAGCTTGTGAAGGTTCTGGTCTCTCCGTCACCAGGACCATACTGACAACTTTGTCAGTTGCCGAGATGTAAAGCAGTAAAGGCTCACCAGGGTTTGGAGCTACCAAGGTTGGTAGAGTAATGAGGAGCTGCTTTAGCTCCTGGAATGCCTTTTCTGCTTCTTCAGACCATTGAAATGGACCAGACTTCCTCAATAGCTTGAAGAATGGTAGTGCTTGTTCCGACAGTCTTGAGATGAACCGGCTGAGGGCAGCTAGACATCCAGTCAACTTCTGGACGTCCTTTATGCGGGCTGGTGGCCGCATATCTTCGACGGCTTTAATCTTCGTTGGATTCGCCTCTATGCCTCGGTGGTTCACCAAGAATCCAAGAAGCTTTCCAGAGCTAACCCCGAAGACACACTTGTCTTGGTTCAGCTTTGTGCGGGTGACCCACAACTTGTCGAAGACAGCTTGCAAGGTGTCAAGAAGTGACTCCTTGTCCTTGATTTTGACGACGATGTCATCAACATACACTTCCACTACGTCTTTGATGAGCTCTCCAAAGGTTTTGTACATAGCTCGTACAAATGTTGAGGTTGCATTCTTGATACCAAATGGCATGGCAGTATAACAATACAATCCATCTACTGTGATAAAAGAAGTATGTTCTTCATCTTCCCTAGACATTCTGATTTGATGGTACCCAGAATATGCATCTAGGAAACACAGTAATTCACACCCAGAGGTGGAATCCACTATCTGATCTATTCTAGGTAGTGGCAATGGATCTTTTGGACATGCCTTTTTCAGTGTTGTGTAGTCGATACACATCCGAAGCTTCCCGCCGGCCATGGGTACAACGACTGGGTTTGCCAGCCATTTTGGGTGGAAGACTTCTCGGATGAATCCAGCTTCAAGCAACTTCTTTACTTCTTGTCGTATGAAGTTCTGTCGCTCTACTGTTTGCTTCCGAGGCTTCTGATGTATTGGCCGAGCGTCAGGATAGATCTTCAGATTATGCTCAATCACTTCCCTAGGGATCCCAGGCATTTACGACGTTTGTCAGGCAAACACGTCAACGTTAGCCCAGAGGAAAGTGATGAGCGTGATTTCCTATTTGTCATTCAGACCCCCCGATATACGGGTGGTCTTAGTGGCATCGGAACCGATTTGGACGACATTGATGAGAATGTCGGTGTCGCTGCTTAGTTGCACACGAGGTGCGGAGGTTGAGCCTCGTTGATGCATACTCAGGGGTTTCGGAGCTTGCTCCTGCCTGGACTCTTCCTCCTGTGTTGTGGCAAGCGCGTGAAGTTCTTCCAGAGCAATCACTCCGGCAGTGCGGTCTCCGCGGATCCAGAGAACACCAGCTGGTGTTGGCATTTTCAACATTAGGTAGCCATAATGAGCAGCAACCATGAACTTGTACAAGGCTGGCCTGCCCAGAATGGCGTTAAAGGGTAAGTTGATCTGAGCAACGTCAAGGACCAACTTCTCAGTGCGATAATTCTCCCGATTCCCGAAGGTCACGGGGAGAGTAATGGCACCAAGAGGGGTTATGGCCCCCGGACCTACTCCAGAGAAAGGTCGGGAGGGGCGAAGGTCCAAAGGTCAGAGCTGAAGGTTGAAGAAAGCTTTGAAGCTTATGAGGTTTAGCCCCAAACCTCCTTCCACCATTACATGGTGGAGTTGGATGTTGTTGATGGTCGGAGATACCATCAATGGGAGTTGGCCAGCTCCAATCATATTCCGAGGGCATTCTGATGCGTCGAAAGTGATGGCGGTATCCATCCACTTACGGTGCGGCTCTGCCCTGGCGGTGGGATCTACCGAAGCCATGTCCCACCACATGGTCTTGAGGACACAGTGGGAAGTGATGTCCCACGAACCACCAAAGATGGTGTTCATGGTCTTCCGACATTCATTGTCGGAGACGTCGGAGTCATCATCGAGGGAGGTGTACACAGCCTTCAGGACCTTTTTAGGGTCCTGAAAACCTAACTCCTCTTCAGCTGGAGCTTCGTCAACTTTCTGTTTTCCTTCCCTTTGTCGAAAAGGAACTTCTTCCCAGCGCTTGTTGTAACGCTAGACAAGGTTCTGGACCTCTCGGCAGTCTTCCAGATTGTGGTTGTTCGACTTATGTATAGGACACCACATTTTGGAGTTGCCACTGTCTTCAGATGAAGGTCGAGGTCGTTTCTCGGGGCGTGGCCCCCGGCCACCCGGAACTGCAGCAGCTGCAGCAGTAGGTGTGCCAACTGACGGTTTTTTATTGCCGTTGGACTTTTTCTTCTTTTTGCCACTCCCAGAGGTAGTGGCTTCGCCCTTGGAGGATTTTTTGTTATCCTCCGGAGGTGGTTTGGAGTGCATTTCACGGCCCTCCGCAGCTTTAGCTCACTTGTCTACCAAGCTGAAGAGTTCCGTGACGCTGGTGATCTTCTTGATCGCCAGCTTCTCTAGCATCTTCTTGTCTCATACGCCCTGTCTAAATGCCACAATAACATAGGCGCTGGAGATAGAAGGAATAGTGTTTAGTACTTGGGAGAACCTCTGGATGAAGGAACACAAAGATTCTCCCCCCTTCTGCGTTACAGCAAAAGGTCCAGTTCGGTGCCTGGTCGGGTGTATGAACTCCCAAAATTGGCGGTGAACTGTTGGCACAATTCCGCCCAGCTGTTGATGGAATTGGGTGGAAGGCTCATGAACCAGGACCTGGCGGTCCCAGTTAAAGCCACGGGGAAGTAGTTGGTCATTACAGCCTCGTTACCTCCGGCTGCAAGGATTGCAGTGGAGTAAATCTAAAGAAACTCAGCGGGATTGACAGTCCCGTCAAATTTCTCCGGCAGGTGAGGCCGGAACTTTTGTGGCCATCTGACCATGCGCAAGTGCATGGCCATGGCAAAACAACCTCCTCCTATTCCCTCAGAAACAGGACTATCTCGAGCTTCTCGCCTTTCGCGAGCACGCTCGATATGGACGCGGCCGTCCTGTTCACGTAACGGCGATCAAGCTTCGCTCGGAGGTCGTGAGTTGAGAGCCTGGTTACCGTATGGGTGCGTTGTGCCCCGGGCGGCAACGACGTCACTTGTTGAGACACAGCATGCCTCCTATTTTGGGAAGCGTGCGTACCAAGTCTGCCCGACAAAGTCCGATGTTGCGATGGGGCCCGCCCTGAGGGGGGAGGACCTTGGTTGCTGATGCGATCGGCTACTGCTGCAACCAATTGTTCCACATCAGTCCTCCATTGCTCCATTGCACCCTGGGATGCACCCGGAGGTGGTGGGCGTTGGAGAAGGGTACGCGCTGCATGGAGCGCGTGTTCGGGGTTATTGTTATTCGCCGATGCGGTGACCGACGCAGATGCTCCGTCCCGCTGTCCAGCTTGACTTGCTGGTACAGGTGGTGGAGGCGGAGGCATGACTCCTGCTGAAGCCACAACACCGGCTAGTTGTTGTATGTTGGAGGGATTGCCTCTAGTAGGTGCGCAGCGAGGTTGTTGTTGCACGATCCAGTAGCTAAGTTCACCATTCTTGAAATCTCGGGCGCCCCCTACCTGGTGCACCAACTGTCGGTGGTTGAATCCGGCAGATCTCCCGACACTACGGTTAGTAGTCCGTGGAGTTTATAGTTCGGTAATGGGCGCACAGAGATTCAAGAGATGGTGGCAAATTGACACAGAGGTTTACGTGGTTCGGGCCGCCTGAGCGTAATACCCTACTCCACGGGGTGTGTTGCTGTTGTATTGAGCGTGTGAGTATGTTTGTGAGAGCATCAGTGTCTCCAGAGCTCAGAGAGAGGTCAAAAAGAGAACCCCTGTGTATCATTGACTAGTCCTTTTATAGCACAAGGACTGGTCGTTACACTGTAAGCCTGGCCCGACATGTGGCCCTAGCGGTTACTAATGTTTAATACACAATAAATGGGGTTAATTACCCTTAATAGCGTGGTAACGGGCCTTAACAGTGTTGTTACTGGTATTAAGGGCCTTTCGATCGTGTGTCATTAATATGGTATTAATGACACTTAATTGGGTCTTGAAGTCCTTGATTGTCCCTTGAAGGTCCGAGCCGTTGGGGGGTCCACCAGTCTGATTGTTAAGGTTGAAGGTCCGGCAGTTAGGACACGTGGCAGCTCCGGAGCTTACCATCGTGGACGGGTAGGTCCGGTGCTGTTAGACACGTGTTGGTACCAGAGCCTCCCTCTGTCTGGGGTTAGGTCCGGGGGTGCCATACTGGTATCCAGTCCGGAGCTTTCCCATGTGTGGGCGATAGCTCCGGTCTTATGATACACGTGGCGGCCCTGGGACTAACCATGTTGGGGAAGTAGGTTCGGTTACATCTGACATGTGGGACCTTCGGGGGTCTTCAAATCTGGTAGATGAAGTTTCCTTGTGATCTTTTCAATCCCAAGGGGTATCCGGTATGCAGGGTACCGATAGGAGTCGTCACGAGGACCTGTACAGCGGTCACGATCGGTAAAGAACATTTAATTACATAAATTATATCAGTAATTCTTTATTCAATAATATGAATCTTTAAAATTGTTAGGACGATTGTACGTCCAAGGACACAGAGGCTAGGGTGCCTCCTTCTTCGGTGCCTTCTTCGGTGATCCTCATTCTTTGGAGCCAGTGCAGTCGGGTGACCCCAATTCTGGGTCACATGCTTTGGAGCTGGTTCCACAGCGGCGGACTAGAAGGATCCACTACGTGGCTCCTCCTCCGACTACTGCAAACCCAAATGATCGGATCGTTTTCATCCGATTGGCGACAGGTAAGTAAATCTCCACTACGTAAGAAACCCAAATAGGAGACAAAGATGGATGACGCGCTCAAAAGCGGCGTCTCTGATAACGTTAAGCGAGACGAGCCCGCTTCAGCGAGGATCTGACATGGCTCGGCTGAAAGTATAAGGAGACGCGTTAAAACAAAGCCTGTCTCAGTTAAATTGGTATCTGAAACATGCTATCCTCTCTGAAAAGCGTGAGACGCGCATAAAACACAACTCATCTCCTATGACCGACGTCTCCCTCTCCCCTGCTAAAAGAGAGACGCGCTCTAATTGAAAGCGCGTCTCTAATTCCTCACGTCACCTTTAGCTTCATGATTTCTCCATTTTGCTTTGGTTCACTGTTGATATCACACATCACTGAACTCAGAGCACATTCTCACTTGATACCTGAATATAATCAAATCCTTCCTTATGATACCTTAGGAACACAATGAACACACCACACATTCATTCATTCACACAGTTGAAGAACACACAAGATCATATTCAATCACATAGATAAACAAAGATAGAATTCATTCATTAACAATATTTACAAAACAGAAGCTACTAAAAACAACAAAGAAAAATTAAATCATACTCCTACTCCTCATCCTCCTCCTCCTCCTCCTCCTACTCCTCCGGCGGCGACTGCGGCGCCGGTGCAACAGGAGCCTGGACCGGCTGCTCTGGCTGCACCGCCAACACCGGTGGTGCAACTCTGTGAACGAGGTTGCTCTCCGTTGCCTCCACCAGGTTTTTGCAGCCCTCGGGGCCAAGCACCTGGGCCATCGTCTCGAATAGAATGCCGAGACGATCGGCCATCCCTGTGAGGGTGAAGAGGTAGTGGCCGATGATACCCATTCCAGTAAACTGGAGAAGGGTACCCAGACCCAAGGAACTCATGGCGCGAGACGTATTGTTGTACGCCTCTTGCACCATAAGGAGGCGCTGCTTGGTGTTGAACCTCTCGGGGGAGCTGCAACACAGTTTCTTGCAGGGTGGCTCTCTCGGCGGGCTTGGCGGCAGAAGGTTAGCCATGGTGGTGGTGGGTCGTCGCGGTGGAGAAGATGATGGAATAAAATAATAGGATTCAAAGTGAGTGACGCGCTTGTGGAGAACTCACTGGTGATGGTGCGTCTTAAATAATGTATGCGCAGAGTCGTCAAGGGAGCATTTGGTTTCCTGTGTATTAATGGAACGATGGGACGCATCGATACCGTCCCGGGGAAACGAAAGGTCGCGCACGGACGTCACACACGTCTCTGCACCACACTGCCAAAATTAAGTTCTCCGCAGACCTCGTTCCGTGCGTCTCTCTTTCGACAATGGAAGACACGCTCTAGCTTAAAGCTCGTCTCTATTTGTTATAGTGTGTCTCGCATTTATCTTCCTCGTCTCTTCGACAATGGAAGACGCGTTTTAGCTTAACGCTCGTCTCTCTTTGTTATAGCGCGTCTCACATTTATCTCCCTCGTCTCTTTTCCTCCGGTGCTCCTTTACTAATCGACCAATGGTCCTTTACTAATCAACCAACTCCAGTGTGACTGCCTCCTCTGTTTGCCATCGCAGTTGTTGTCATCATCGCCGTCCTCATCGTCGTCGTCGCCTTCTTCCTCATCATCATCACTATTCATAGCTGGTATCGACTTGGCGTGTAGCCGATTGAAGGAGGAGCGCTTGGCGTGGTGCAAGAACCATCCCCATGTATGTACATATGGCACATCGGTCGCATGGTTGTTTATATGTAGATTTGCAATGGACTGATGAACTTAGCTGTAGTTTTGTTTTTCTGTCTTGTTTGTTTTTGGTATTTTCAATTTCTCTGCATGCGGTTTCTCTGCGAAGCATGAATCGGGAGATTTATTCAAGTGGCAGCGCATTGTCCCCGGTAAAGAAGGGGTAAGTCATGAAGAACAAGTACAATATAAGTTTAACCATCGTCTTCCTATTAATGAATTTCATTTATAGATTGAATGGGAAGGTGGTTACTACCCCCTGACGATCTCCTTCTCTCAGGGTTCTTCCACCCAAATGTCCATCACTCAGGAGCACTCTGCATCAGGATTCTTGATCAAGAGACTGTAAGATAGACCTATTTTGCTAATGTAATTAGTACTTAACTATCCGAAATTATTTGAACTGATTTCCTATGTTGCTTAAATTATATTTCGTAGGGGTGGTGGACTGGTTTTACAATTAAAACTATACTACTTGCAGTTCAGTGTTTGCTACATCAGCCAAATGCGCTCGATGTTGAAAATGATTGCTATAATCTACTTATCAAGGTTAGACGACACTTTGAGTTAGTGACATTTGAGTAGGTTATTCATTCCTCCTTCGACATTTGTTAATTTAAAAGAATGTCAATATTTTCAGGATCCAGGGGAATATAAGAGACATGTTCGGGAGCAAGCTGGACAGCACAATTTAGATTGATCGATGGGAGCTTTAGGAATAAGTTTAGATTCGAAATTAGTTTAGAGGGCATACAATGTATGAACTATAAAATCCATTGAGTTGCAAATTATCTCTGAATTGCAATATCATTGCGTTTGTTTATCCCTGAATTCCAATTAATCCGTGAATTGCAATATCATCGCGTTTGTTTATCCCAGCAACGGTTCACAATTTCGTGCGAGTGGCAATGTGGAGAGAGCATGAGGGACAAAATTTAGAAAGATGCATCTCAGATACCTGATATTTGGCAAAAGGGAGACGAGCCTTACACGGGCTCATCTTCGATTTATGTCGAAGATCTTTTGTTTCACCTCGGAAAGCTGAGCGCAATGCAACGATCATATAACGCATTGCGCACAATTTCCAGTTGGACACGCCGGAATGTCCTGGATGTTGTTAATGGCTTCAGCACACCATGGCGCATCTAGGACACTCCGGGGTGTCCGGGGCATCAAAATAATATAAGACGCGCCTTCCGTTGGCCTGTCTCCAATTTACGCCAAAGATCTGTTGTCCCACTGCGGAATGCTAAGCGCATCGCAACGATCATATAAGACACTGCGCACAGTAGCAGTTGGCCAGCATCCAGTATGCGAACGAGATGTTCCATGCTTCAGCACCGTTGCACATCTTTTGCATATTGGATTCCCATTCTACCAACAAAATAGTGTGAGACGGGCGTTATATACACCCGTCTTCAATTCCTGACGAAGAGCTAATGCGAGACGTGTGTTATATACGTCCGTCTCCCATTGTTGTTCCTAGTTTCAGCAAACAGAATATCTTCAGCAATACGCCGCCTCGTCCCGTGTCCCCGGAGCACGCCGCCGCCTCGACCACGACCTCGGTAATCAGTATGTTCTCCCTGTCTCCAGAGCACGCCGACCTGCTGTTATCAGAGAGCTGAGGAACCACCACTCTAGCGCCTCCGCCAGCTCGTCCCGGATCATGCCGCCGCGTCCCCTGTCCTCTGAGCACGCCGCCGCCTGGACCCTGCCCTCAGAGCGTGCATTCCAGTGATTTTATTGAATTTGAGGATGTCCAATGAAGGCTCATCGTTAATTAAGTCATTGATCTAAAGGGAGAATTTTCATTACGATATACATTCATCTCCCTTGTTTATGTCTAAAGCAGAAGTAATATATTTGTTTGGACTATCAAAATATAATAAATTCTAATTCGCAAACCCTTGAAATTGCGGGAGCTGTGGTTGACACTAGAATTTTTCATCCAACTGAGTTTGATTTCTACCTCTGCAGCCATGCTGGAATCAAGGTACCTATGCGATAATTGGTGTTTCTCTCACGAGTTTTTGATATTAGACTATAAAAGCATTAGTGGAATGTAAATTGTTTGTTTTTTTAGGGAACAAGCAAACCAGCTCAGTACCAACCATGAGAACAATTTCTCTGTTGATGCCCTGCAGATGCTCACCAACTGCATGTGCTACAAGTAAGCTTTATTCTTCATTCACTAACAGTTCCTGTGTTTATTACAATTTTATACTAATCTGTTCTTGTGTTTATTACAGTTGAATTTTAGGATGTCTCAGTCGGAGCATTAGGGGCTATGAAGGCTCATTGTCAATGAAGTCATTGATCGGGAGATTTTTCATTATGGTATACAGGATTAGATGATGATAGTTATGATGTGTGTAGTTAGTTACATTGTAATCAGGATGAATAGTCTTTGTTGTGTTATTAGTATACTTGATAACCACGATTGACACTTTGGTAATATTTGATTAGTCATTATAATTTAACGTGTCATAATTTTGTCTATGCATATGTTCATGAATAGTATGTTGCTGACACTGGTAATACGGCTGTCAAATCCTGGATAGCTCCTAATAAGAGTGCCTGTAAACAATCTGCAACGAGCTGTAGCAGAGAGCGTCTCAAATAACCTACATAAAGGAGACAAACTTCTATAAAGCCCGTCTCACATAAGTTAATGAATCTGCGACGCGGTACATAACAGAGCGTCTCAAATTAGTCAATATATCCGCGACGTGCTTTGTAAGGCCTGCCACGCTTGTAAGGTGGTGGGCAACCCGCCCCAGTGGCGTCTCCAATGACACCGTAAAGAACGTCAGTTATGACAAAAAGAAAGGAGACGCGCTTCTTTTGAGCGTGTCTCGCACCTAGTTTGATCGGCGACGCGCCTTGAAGCCCGTCTCTGATGCCAGCGTAATGCGAGACGTGACAACGGAGATGCACAATTTGTTCGTCTCCCTTCTTCGTTCGGGCCCGTCTCGTATGAGCCTTTCTTACGTAGTGCTCTAACTATTCAATTTAGATACTTTTAGACTTATATATATATAAATAAATAAATCATGTATTAGGACTTGGGAGGATGCTTCGTTCATGGGCCAGGGATGCCACACGCTGATGAACAGTATCCTGGGCCGTCTAGTCCATTTGCACTACCCCAGTATAGTGAACGGACACGTTGCCACGTCTTGGGATGACTACTATAGAGCTCAGGATGTTCTTCATGGCAACCACCGGGAGGCTGTTTGCCAGGACTTCATGGTAAGTATGAACACTACTTATGTAATACAAATCTAATATAAGTTATATACATTTACTTGCATATTTTTTTCAGACACGGTATCGTTTGAAGAACGAGGCCGAGCAGACGGATCACGCTCGTCTCGTCTTCCATAACCGCGCTAGGAAGATCGTGACACAGTCACTATCGGCGGCCCACATTAAAGATATGTATGGTTACTTCAAGTTGCATCCAAACGAGCGTGAGCCGGGGAAGGAATCGGCCGACACGTAGTTGACAGAGCCGAAGTACGCAGAGGTAATGTTTTTAGTTTACTTTGTTTCATTATCTGAATGTGATCAATAATTTCATTCAATAATAAATTTGTGCAGGTCAACATAGCGTGGCTTGAAAACCGTTCGGACGCGTACCGTGCCCTGTGTGCTCTTTGGGCGAGCGATGGCTTCCAGGCAGTTTCTAGAACTCGTCGAGAGAGTAGAGGGACAGAGGGAAAACATCGCTTGGGTGGGGACGGCTAAATACGCCTCGCTAAATGGATGGTAAGTGCTAATCGCATTCTATTAAGTAATTTTATAATCTTCATTGTGCTAACATGTATCGATTGGAGCACGAGAGCGGTCAGCAGCCGACACCTATCAAGGTGTGGAAGAGGTGTCAATTGGGAAGTGACCCGTTGCAGCCTAACCAATTGTCTTCTTAGATGGCGACACAAACTTTGGTGAGTTATTTTTTCAATTTAATTGAATTATCATTAATAGTTCTAATGATGTTATTTTTCTGTATTTTCAGGAAAAGTACGGGGAGGACGCGCGGAGGATTCGAGGCGAAGAGTTCAATTGGCAGAGCGTGCCTATCATCCACGAAGCTGCGTATGCAAGCGGTGGTGGGTAACCTCACGGACAGTGAGCTTTGCTATTTTTAAGTTACCGTTACCAACTTTGAGATACAAAAATTTAATAATCTTACCTCGTTATGCAGGTTAGCCATCTTCCATGGAGTGGTCGAATCAAGGTGAGCACGGGCTTTCTCGAGGGCCTCTTCATCGCATCAGGGCGGGTCCAGCAGCAGCCGTGCGAGCCGAGATCTGGAGCTCCAGAGTTTTCGAGAGGAGCTCCAAAGAACTCAAGAAGCGCTCAGGGCTGCGGACGAGGCGCGGGCTGCGAAGATCAGGGCTAGGGACGAGGTGCAGAGGGCTAGGGACGACGTGCAAAGGGATTGGGACGAGTATCAACACTCGTTCATGCTACTGATGCAAGCTGTCGTGCAGGTACATTCTAGATGTTGTACTTAACATTTTTAATATATATATATATATATATAACATGTATAATGATTTGCTTTGTGTTTGCATGCTAGTTTCCAGGACAACCGCCTGTCTTTCCACAATGGGCGTTGTCGGTGGTTTGGATCCGGTAGATCTCCCGACACTACTAAAGTGTTAGAGGAGTTTGAGGTTTGATGTGGGCGCGCGGAGATTCAAGAAGGTGAATTGTAAATGACACAGGAGACACAAAGATTTACGTGGTTTGGGCCGCCTGAGTGTAATACCCTACTCCACGGGTGTGTTGGTGTTGTATAGTTGTATGAGCTTGTGTTGAGCGTCTATGGAACGTGTGTAGCCTATCTGAACGTGTAGAGTCCGTCGTCGGCCTGTCCTTTTATAGTACAAGGGCAGGTCGTTACAAGTTAGCCTGGCCCGACATGTGGCCCCGATGGTTACTAGTATTGATACTCATTCAACACGTTTAATTGCCCTTAATGACTGTGTAATGGGCTTTGACAGCACCGTTACTGGTAATTAAGGTCGTCCGATCGTGTGTCATTAATATGGTATTAATGACACTTAATCAGGTCTTGAAGTCCTTGATTCCCCTTTGAAGATCTGGAGCTGTTGTGTAGTCTTCTGGAGGTTAGAGGCTGAAGATCTGACGGTTGGACACGTGGCAGCTTCGGAGCATACTGTGGGAAACAGGTAGCTCCGGAGCTACCTGACACGTGTTAGATCCGGAGCTTCCCTTGGTCTGGGGTTAGGTCCGGGGGTGCCATTTCGGTACATAGCCCGGAGCTTCCCCCTTGTGGGCGGTAGTTCCGGTTTGATAGTACATGTGGCGACCCTGGGATTAACCATGTTGGAGAAGCGGGTCCGGTTATATCTGACATGTGGGCCTTCGAAGGTCTTCAAAACAAGTAGATGACTTTCCTTTGAGATCTTTGTAACCTCAAGGGGTGTACGGTTTCCAGGGTACCGATAGTGGCCCCCTGGACCCACCTCTGGGGAAGACCCTTTGGGTGAAGTCATTCCGCCGGAGGTGGGTCCATCCTCGCGACTTTTGAACTGAGTCTTCAAAGGTCTTCGGATGTGCCGTTGGCTATGGTTTGTAGTTAAATCCTCGCCGTGTGGCGTATCTCGCGTGCGACAGATGAGATCTTTGGCATGCGGATCTCACGCAATTGAAGGTCGCCGGTTCCCGATACGAAAACTGTATCGGTTCCGCGCGCCTTGTCAGGCCGCCGCCTTTGGGCTTCCCGCCTCATGATGACAACCGTTCACCTGGGTAAGAACCTCGACTTGATCGTCGGGGTGGTCCTGGGCCCTCTTGTCATCAGTTGGGTGGAATTTTTGAGTGGTATCTTCGACTTCCTTGCGGTTTCCATCCAAGCATTGTGAGGGCTTACTTAAGAAGGAAAGCGTGCACCGTCTGGAGTTCTTTACGCCTCTCATCTGATCTTGCGCTCAAACTCCCAAGTTGTGCTTCACTTTTCCTCTCTTGCCTTGCTGTGCTGCGATGGAGTTGGGTCTCCGTGAGAGCCGTTTGAAGACCGACAGCGACCTGAAGAAGGTCCGGACCCTCATGGGATGGTCCTCGGACTTCTTCAACCGCTCGGTCCGCGCCGGGGGAGAGCTCCCGTTTGAGAAGGAGCACGCCGGCGAAATGGTGTACTTCTCCTCGTACGCCATGGTGGGGTTGATCCCACCTTTTTCCTCCTTTTTCTTGATGCTGCTAGACTTTTATGGTCTGCAGCTATACCACCTTGGCCCTCACTCCATTCTCCTTGTGTCTATCTTCGTCCACTTCTGTGAGATGTGGGTGGGCATCCCCCCAGCATTGAACTCTTCCGGACCTTCTTCACCGTCCATACCACCGGTAGGAGCAATGAGTACCTTGACTTCTACTACTTCGTGAAGCGCAAGAAGTGCCCATTCAAGTACCTCCGGTCGTTTCCCTCTGGGAAGTGGGATGACTGGAAGAAGGACTGGATAGTTATCCGGGTGGAGGAGCATGAGAGGCTGGAGCTGCCCGAAGGCCTCCTCAACATTGACACGACGATCTGGAGTGAAGCTCCGGTTTTGGCGGACGCCTTCAACCCTGCTCTAACCAGGATCCGCCAGTGCGTGGAGGGAGGATTAACTCCTCAGGCGGTGTTTTGTAACTTCCTGGTCAACAGGTGGGCACCGCTGAAGAGGAGAGAAAAACTCGCTTGGGCCCTCAACAACGTGATGGACGACGATCGGGTTGAGATCGGGCTGAAGTCCAACATGGTGGGGACAACCTTGGAGTTCCACCTCAAGAAGTTCCAGCACGGCATCAACGTCGAGGGTGACGACTTGACTCCGCCATCAGCTTTTCTTCCTCTGAACGTGGAAGTAGAGTTCAGTAGGGAGCTCCGACGGAAGATGCCCGTGCTTGACGACCTCGGTGTCATCGAGAGAAGATCGATCTCCAGGGTCGCGATCCCTAGGGTTTTCAAAGGTGGTTCCAACCCTGCCCCGAAGCCAGGGGTTGAGGTCATCGGCAAGGGCAAGGAGCCGGCGGATGAACCCTTGAGCCGAAAGAGGAAGCTGCAGCACGCCGACGGAAGGTCTGTCAGGCCTGCCACCTCTGTGTCGGCTCCTTCTCCCCGGAGGGGGAGGTCTTCTGCAACCGCGGCGACTGTACCCGCAGCGGGGTCCTCTCGGGGTGCTAGCTCCGGGCATGCGACTCCAGCACCAGGGCCGATTGAGGCCTCTAAGTTCGGAGGTTCTTCCCAATCAAGGGGGGGCCTTGACTAGGGAAACGCCCGTGGCTGCAACGAGTTCCGGGGGGCCTTCCGGAGCTTCCACGCCGGCTATGACCAGCCCAGAACGCCCGGGAAAGAGGTTTCGCGCAAGCTGGTGCGGAAGCCTCCCAAGGTAATTTTTAATCTTTACCTTGGACAGTTGTTTAGTTGTAGTAACTATTTTTTAAGTTTCTTCATCCATCATCTGTAGCGTTCCCAAGAAGAGGAGTGAGGATCCACCCTCAGCCACAGCAGCTGAAGCTGTGAGGGCGGGGGCTTCTGCTCCTGTCCTGGTGCCGCCCCAAGTGGTGGCTGAAGATGCGACAGCTCCGGCGCCAGCTGTCGTGGTCATGGACCTCGACTCATCCCCAGAGACTCCCGTGGTAGCGCCAGACCGCGGGAGAGAAGATGCGCCAGCGGCACCTGTCCTGGAGGTTGAAGCTCCGGGTCCTGGTGCTGAGATGATGGAAGCTCCGGCCGTTGAGCCGGAGGAAGCAGTAATTCCGGCCCAGAGCCGGAGATTGTCGAAGCTCCGGCGGTTGAGCCGGAGGTGATTGAAGTCCCGGCGTGCGCGTCGGATGTTGAGGAAGTTCCGGCAGTTGGGTCGGCTTCCTCAGAAGCATCGGCCGCAGAGCCGGTCATTGTTGGAGCTTCGGCCGCAGGGCCGGTTGATGATGAAGATCTTCCAGCTCCCGAGCCGGTTGTTGCAGAGGCGTCAGAGCTCGAGCCCCCATCAGAGGAGGTGCCCAGACCGGAGCCAGCAGCGGCCCCTGCTCCGGAAGTGACAATGTCGGAGGTACCCGCGGCTGAGCCGGAGTGCCCTGGTGAAGTCGTTGGCCCCCTGCCTGAGGGGGTGAATGAAGACTTGGCGGTGGGGCCTTCCTCGATGGCGACTGAGGCCATCCCGGAGGACGGCCCTAGTGCCACGGAGACCCAGGGGACCACTCTTGTGGAGTAGGACCCAATTTTTGTATCTAAAAACCCGCTGGAACCAGCGGAGGAGACCCCAGCAGGTCCGGAACCTATCCCGTTGTCACTGTCTATTGACAATGCATGTTCCAGTCTGCGTCAAGTTCAACTGGCCTTCTTCCACGACAGCAAGGCTCTTGAAGAGGAGCGCCAAACCCTTAGGCGGTGGCATAACCGGCTCTACTTCGAGACCAAGCTGGCGCAGTCGAGGCTAGCGGATGACAAAGAGTGGATCAAGCGGGAGAAGGTCCGCCTGGAATACTGGGGTAAATTATTGGATGACAGGGAGAGTATGACTCGCGCCCTCGAAGCCCAATCCCGGGAGCTTTATGAGCAGACCAAAGCAGCTAACAGTGCGGCCGATGAACACCAAGAAAGGCTTGAGGCCATTAACACTACACTCATCAAGTGCCGGGAGGCACTTGAGGAGAGGGAGAAACGGCTCAAAGATGAAGAGCAGAGACTCCTAGAGCTGCGGGATGACGTCCTGAGGAGGGAGGAGGAGCTCACCAAGAAGGTGGCTCTGGCTGACAAGGGCCTAGAGGAGCGTGCCAAGAAATTGGAAGAGCGCTGCATTGAGGAAGAGGAGAAGGCCTGGGTGCGAGGGCAGGAACTCTACGAGCAAGAGTGTGCCCTTGCTGCCAGGGAGAAGAAAGTCAGGGGTAGAGAGAAGGACCTGGTTGACCGCTAGAACAAGATCCACCTCCGGGAGGAGGAGCTCGGAAAACTCGAGAAGCGAGTTGCTGAAAGATCCAGCAAAATGCCAAAGAGGTTGAGCGCCTCGCTCGCGAGAATTCTGAACTGGTGGCGGCCAGAAGATCCTTGGAGGAATTGAAGGGATTAAGGACTGCAGACTCCCTACAGATTTGGGAGTTCTTGGGCAAGGCCAATGACACGCTGACACCGATGGGCTTCAGTCCCGTGCGTCCGGATGATCCGGAGCCGGAGCCGGACCTGGCGTTGCAGGCATTGAGCTCGGCAGGTAACAAACTCTCCAAGGTGGGTGACATCATCGCGGACCAATTGGAGGTTGAGGGGCAATCCCTGGCAAAGAACGTCACAGAGTATGTGCTGACGTGCTACACCAGCCAGAACTCCCAATTTCCTCTGGACCCGGTGCTTGAAGGTCCCGTTGAAGGAGAAGGCGAAGCTGCCCGAGCCAACGTGTCGGAGGTTGCCCAGAAGGTCGCCCAATTCTTCCATAGGGTCTAGGACCATCTCTGTAGTTCTCACTTCTATTTTCTCTTCTTCTTCCTCAATTTTGTAATCCCTTGTCTCGAGATGAATGAAATCCCCAAATTTTTGTGAATTTCACTTTTTGTCTTCAACACTTTTGTCTTCACTTGGCCCCCTGGTAGATGTACACAATTTGATTGTGAACATGTACCAAGAGGATATTGTGTTTTGTTGAAGACTCATTTGCTCCGAACTTGTAGAGTGTAGTTCCAAAGTCTTCGATAGTGAAGGCCCCCTGAGGTTGTCGGAGCTTAGAAGCTCCGGCATTGTCTATCGTCGGAGCTTAGTAGCTCCGGCAATAGTCCTTATCAACGCGTAGAGCATCGATAGTTAGTCCTTCGGGATGTCGAAGCTTAGTAGCTCCGGCAGTGACCTTTGCCAACACTTATTTTGTTGGCAGCAGACTCCGTTTGCGGGGTCTTCTCACCATCTTTTATTTAGCTTCGACGGCTGGCCCCCCTAGCTCTACTGGAGCTTGATTACTCCGGTGATGCTCGTTTTCAGTGCGTAACATCGATTACAAGCCACCTAGGGGAGTCGGAGCTTTGTTAGCTCCGGCTATTCTCCATCAACGTATATTTTATTTTTCCTGCACATTGAAGCCAAGAAAAATAGTAAAATTCGTTTCTTGTCTATAACTTCATCGCGGCTTACGATTCTCAAGAAAATTTTAGGTCCAACACAATTCTAAATACAATCGAATGCGTTGTCTTTACTTCTAGATCCAATTGTACTTGGACCCGCCTTACTTCGGCCTGCCGGGGTGTAGGTAGAGTGGCGTACTTAGGGTGCTTGACCAAGCTAAGTCGATAGCACACTCCGGCCCTAGATTGGCTTGGCGGCATTCAGGCGAGTGGGCCATGAACAATATTTGAATCCAAAAGAATCGACAATACAACTCGAATCGTATATGGACCAGTCGAACTAAAATTTCTTTAGAATTGCACGTCTTTGTTATAGACAAGAAAGAGAAAAATAAAAAATGTTGAGCTTGTACAAAATAAATGCACGTGGAGTCTGTTCCACATGAAGATGTCTTTCATTATAGGTCCAGGGTACAGGGGAAACAAGTACACTCTTAGGGTACGGAACCAGGCTAAGCGTGTTTTATTTCTCGTTTGAGCCAGGGTAGCTAGCCACACTTTTAGTCCTGAGACTGTGACAAGTGTTGCATGAACTTTGCGGACCTTCCGGGAAAGGTTCGGCTGTTCTCCCAGAGGAACTACCCGACTCTGTACAATGACTCTATAACATACACCTCAAGTTACTACAGACTCACCTCCGTGATATTAAGTGTAGAACTTACGGAAGTGCTCAATGTTCTAAGGATTTGGGAGAGGTGTCCCATCCTCGGTAGCCAAGCGAACGCTACCGGGACGGGATACTTTAATCACTCGGAAGGGTCCCTCCCAGCTGGGGGAGAGTTTGTTTAACCCTTCTCTGGATTGTATTCTCCGTAGCACCAGGTCACCTTCCTCGAGCTGTCGGTTGTGTACATGCCGCTGATGATAGCGCCGAAGGGCTTGGCGGTATCCAGCATTCCGAACAGGTGCTTGGCACCTTCCCTCCTCGAGGAGGTCTAGGTCTTCACGCCGGAGCTGGTCCTGCATGGCTTCGTCGAAGGTCCGGACCCGGAGTGACCCCAAGGTGATTTCTGGAGGAAGGATTGCTTTAGCTCCATACACCAGGAAGAAGGTTGTCTCTCCAGTTGACCGGTTTGGAGATGTCCTGTTGGCCCAGAGAGTGGGCGGAAGCTCTTCAATCCAGTTGGCACCATGTTTTCTCAAGCGCTCATAGGTGCGCGTTTTGAGTCCTTTAAGGATTTCAGCATTTGCTCTCTCGGCTTGGCCATTGCTTGCTGGGTGAGCTACGGAGGCGTAGCAAAATTGAATGTCGAGGTCTTCGCAATATCCTTGAAATGCAGAGCTTGTGAATTGGGTCCCATTATCAGTGATGATTTTGTTTGGGACTCCAAATCTGCATACAATGGACTGCAAGAAGTTGATAGCAGATTGCTTGTTGATTATCACAACTGGAGTTGCTTCCGGCCACTTGGTGAACTTGTCAATGGCGACGTACAGGAACTTGTAACCTCCGACGGCTCTTGGGAATGGTCCCAAGATGTCCATCCCCCACACAGCAAAGGGCCATGTAGGAGGTATCATTTGTAGGGGCTGAGCCGATGTGTGAATTTGCTTTGCATGAAATTGACATGCTTTGCATTTCTTCACCAGCTCAATTGCATCCTGGAGTGCTGTAGGACAATAGAAGCCATGCCGAAAGGCTTTACCAACCAGCGTGCGGGAAGACGCGTGGTTCCCACACTCGCCTCCATGGATTTCTGCGAGGAGCTCGCAGCCTTCTTCCCTTGTGATGCACCGCATTAGGATGCCGTTGGCACCGCGTCGGTAGAGATCCCCTTCTACCAACGTGTATCTTTTAGCCAATCTGACTACCCGGTCAGCAGACACATCATCATCAGGAAGGATGTTGTCTTTCAAGTAGTTTCGGATCTTCGAGATCCATGCATCGGAACTAACTTGAGCATTTGAGTCTTGCGTGTTGGGTTGCTCGGAGCTTCCGACAGCACCTATGACCCTTGATGGCTGCCATGGTAACAGGGCCATTGGGACCGTTAGCTTCGGGATGCTGATCTCGCCCCCTTCACTCAGTTCGGCAGGCTGAGCTGTGGGTTTTGACAACCTCTGGACAAAAGTTCCATCAGGAGCCGGAGCTTCGGTTGACGCTTTCGTCGAGAGTTCGTCGGCTTCAGCGTTGTGGGCACGCTGGACATGGTGGAGATCTAGGACTTCGAAGTCCTTCTGAAGCCTCTGGACTTCAAGGAGGTAAGCAGCTAGCTGGAGATTGTTGCAGGAGCATTCACCCTTCACTTGCTTAATGATGAGCTGTGAATCTCCCTTGACCAGCAATTGCTTGACACCGTATGACAGTGCCACCTTTAGTCCGTAGATGAGTGCTTCGTACTCGGCCATGTTGTTGGTCGCCTTGAAGTCAAGGTGTACCATGTATTTTAGCTTCTCCCCGGTTGGTGCAAGGAGAAGGATTCCAACTCCGGCCCCCTGCTTTTGCATGGAGCCGTCGAAGTAGAGGGTCCAATGAGGCTCGGTGAAGGCCGGAGCTTCGTGTTCCAGCTTCTGCTCACTGGGGCCCCCAGGGTTTGATGGAGAGGGAGGTCATTCCGCCACGAAGTCTGCCAATGCTTGACTCTTGATTGCTTGCCTTGAAATGAATTCGAGGTCGAATTCGACCAATTCTACTGCCCACTTTGCAATATTCCCAGTTGAGTTGGGATTATGCAAGACTGCTCGAAGTGGGTAAGAGGTCACCACTGAGATCTTGTGAGCTTGGAAATAATGGCGAAGCTTCCTAGAGGCGATAAGAACTACATAGAGCAGCTTATGCACCTCTAGGTATCGAGTCTTGGCACCATGTAGTACTTCACTGATGAAGTACACCGGGCGCTAAATGGTCCAGACCCTCCTGGAGGGGCCTGGAGCTTCCTCTTCACCGACCCGGATCCTCCCGGAGGGATCCGGATTTTCTTCGGGGACCTTCGGGTCCTGACTGGAGGAACCCGAAGTTTCTTCAGAAACAACCTGGATCCTCCCGGAGGAGTCTGGGTCTTCTGAAGTGGTTTCTTGTGGATTCGAATCTGGGAGCTGGGACCCAGACTCGCTTTCAGGAACCTCCGGACCCTCCCGAAGGGGTCTGGATCCCTGAGTATGGGGTAGTTCTGGTCTTTCCGCGACCAGGACCATAGTGATGACTTCGTCAGTAGCTGAAATGTAAAGCAACAAAGGATCACCAGGGTTCGGAGCTACCATAATTGGTAGGGTGGTGAGGAACTGTTTTAGCTCCTGGAACGCCTTTTCTGCTTCTTCAGACCATTGGAATGGTCCGGACTTCCTCAATAACTTGAAGAAGGGGAGTGACCGTTCCGCCAGTCTTGAAATGAACCGGTTGAGGGCTGCTAGACATCCAGTTAGCTTTTGGACGTCTTTGATGCGGGCTAGTCGCCGCATGTCTTCAATGGCCTTGATCTTTGCCGGATTAGCTTCTATGCCCCGGTGACTTACCAGGAAACCAAGAAGTTTTCCGGAGCTAACCCCGAAGACACACTTGTCTGGCTTTAGCTTTGTGCGGGTGACACGCAGCTTATCGAAGACAGCCTGTAAGGTGTTGAGGAGTGACTCCTTGTTCTTGACCTTGACCACGATGTCATCGACGTACACTTCCACTATGTCTCTAATGAGGTCTTCAAAGGTTTTGTACATAGCTCGTACAAAGGTTGAAGCTGCATTCTTGAGACCAAACGGCATGGCTGTATAACAGTACAATCCATCTACTGTGATGAAAGAGGTATGCTCCTCATCTTCCCTAGATATTCTGATTTGATGATACCCAGAATATGCGTCTAGGAAACACAGTAATTCACACCCGGAGGTGGAATCCACTATCTGATCTATCCTAGATAGTGGGAATGGATCTTTTGGGCATGCCTTATTTAGCGTTGTGTAGTCGATACACATCCAAAGCTTCCCACCGGCCTTGGGCATAACGACTGGGTTTGCCAGCCATTTTGGATGGAAGACTTCTCGGATGAATCCAGCTTCGAGCAACTTCTTCACTTCTTGTCGAATGAAGTTTTGTCTCTCTACGGATTGCTTCCGAGGCTTCTGATGCACAGGCCGGGCATCGGGGTAGATCTTCAGATTGTGCTCAATCACTTCCCTGGGGATCCCAGGCATTTGTGACGGTTGCCAGGCAAACACGTCGACATTAGCCCGGAGGAAAGCGATGAGCG
Source organism: Tuctoria greenei (assembly GCA_036927565.1). NCBI lineage: Eukaryota > Viridiplantae > Streptophyta > Magnoliopsida > Poales > Poaceae > Tuctoria > Tuctoria greenei. Next base: position 8,465,395 of record JAYESD010000001.1, on the reverse strand, counting down.
CGAGTTCCTATTTGTCGTTCAATCCTCCTGATATACGGGTGGTCTGAGCGGCATCAGAACTGATTTGGACGACTTTGACGGGAATGTCGGTGTCGCCGCTTGGCTGCACACGAGGTGCAGATGTCGAGCCTCGTTGACGAATGCTCGGGGGTTTTGGAGCTTGCTCCTGCCTGGAGTCCTCCTCTTGCGTCGTGGCAAGTGCATGGAGTTCTTCTAGAGCAGTTACTCCGGCAGTACGATCTCCGCAGATCCGGAGAACGCCTACTGGTGTTGGCATCTTTAACACCAGGTAGCCATAATGAGCAGCTGCCATGAATTTGTACAAGGCAGGCCTACACAAGATGGCATTGAAGGGTAAGTTGATCTGAGCAATATCAAAGACCAACTTCTCGGTGCGATACTTCTCCCGTGTCCCGAAGGTAACGGGGAGGGTAATAGCTTCGAGTGGGGTAATGGCTCCCAGACCTACTCTGGAGAAAGGTCGGGAGGGGTGGAGATCCGAAGGTCGGAGCTGAAGCTTGGTAAAAGCTTCAAAGCTTATGAGGTTAAGCCCCGAACCTCCGTCTACCATGACATGGTGGAGTTGGATGTTATTGATGGTAGGAGATACCATCAAAGGTAGCTGACCTGCTCCAACCATGCTTCAAGGGCAGTCCGAAGCATCAAAAGTGATGGTTGTGTCCATCCACTTCCGATGAGGTTCCGCCTTGGCTGTAGGAGCTACAGCAGCCATGTCCCGACGCATAGTCTTGATGACGTGGCGGGAGGTGATGTCCCATGATCCACCAAAGATGGTGTTCATGGTCTTCCGATGCTCGTTGTCAGAGACGTCGGAATCGTCGTCGACGGAGGTGTAGACGGCCTTCAGGACCTTTTTGGGATCCTGAAAACCTAACTCCTCTGCAGCCGGAGCTTCGTCGACTTTTTGTTTTCCTTCCCTCTGTCGGAAAGGAACTTCTTCCCAGCGCTTGTTGTAGCGCACGACAAGGTTTTGGACCTCCCGACAGTCTTCCAAACTGTGGCTGCCCGTTTTGTGAATTGGACACCACACCTTGGGTTTGCCACCGTCTTCAGAAGACGGTCGAGGTCACTTCTCGGGGCGTGGCCCCCGACCACCCGGAGCTGCAGCAGCTACAACATTGGATGTACCGGCCGACGGCTCCTTCCTGCTGTTGGTCTTCTTCTTCTTTTTGCCACTCCCGGAGGTAGCGGCTTCTCCTTTGGAGGATTTCTTGTGATCCTCCGGAGTTGGTTTGGAGTGCATTTCACGGCCCTCCGCAGCTCTGGCACATTTGTCGGCCAAACTGAAGAGTTCCGTGACACTGGTGATCTCCTTGATCGCCAGTTTCTCCAGCATCTTCTTATCTCGTACACCCTGTCTGGATACCACAATGACAGAGGCGCTAGATATAGAAGGGATAGTGTTTCATACCTGAGAGAACCTCTGGATGAATGATCGCAGGGATTCTCCCCCTTTTTGCACGACTGCAAAAAGGTCCAGTTCAGTGCCTGGTCGGGTGTATGAACTCCCAAAGTTGGCGGTGAACTGTCGGCACAGCTCCTCCCAACTGTTGATGGAGTTGGGTGGAAGGCTCATAAAACAGTACCTGGCGGTCCCAGTTAAAGCCACTGGGAAATAATTGGCCATTACGGCCTCATTTCCTCCAGCTGCCAAGATAGCAGTGGAGTAGATCTGAAGAAATTCGACAGGATTGACGGTCCCGTCAAACTTCTCTGGTAGGTGAGGCCGGAACTTCTGTGGCCACCTGACCATACGCAGATGCATGGCCAGGGCTGAACAGCCTCCTCCCACTCCTTCAGGAGCAAGAACGTCTTGAGCTTCTCGTCTTTCACGAGCACGCTTAATATGGACTCGGTCGTCCTGTTGTCGGTATCGGGGATCAAGCTCCGCCCGGAGGTCATGAGTAGAAAGCCTGGATACCGTGTGAGTGCATAATGCCCCAGAAGGCAATGACATCACTTGCTGTGATGCAGCACGTCTCCTGTTGTTGGAAACGTGCGGACCAAGTCTGCCAGACAAGGTCCGTCGCTGCGATGGGGCCCGTCCTGAAGGAGGAGGACCCTGGTTGCTGATGCGATCGGCTGCTGCTGCAACCAAATGTTCCACATCAGCTCTCCACTGCTCCAGCGCATCCCGGGATGCATCCGGAGGTGGTGGGCGTTGGAGAAGAGCACGTGCTGCATGGAGCGCGTGTTCCGGGTTGTCATGATTTCCCAACACAGTGACTGACGCTGGTGCACCATCGCGTTGTCCAGCTTGATTTGCTGGTGGAGGTGGCGGTGGTGGCAGTGTGACTCCTGCTGGCGCTGAGGCCCCTGCTGGTGGCTGCATATTGGAGGGATTGCCCCCAACAGCTTGACCAGTAGGATGACCGTTGGATGATCCAGCAGCTGAGTTCACCATTCTCGAAATCTCAGGCGCCCCTACCTGGCGCGCCAACTGTCGGTGGTTTGGATCCGGCAGATCTCCCGACACTACTAAAGTGTTAGATGAGTTTGAGGTTCGGTGTGGGCGCGCGGAGATTCAAGAAGGTGAATTGTAAATGACACAGGAGACACGAAGATTTACGTGGTTTGGGCCGCATGTGCGTAATACCCTACTCCACGGGTGTGTTGGTGTTGTATTAGCTGTATGAGCTTGTGTCGAGCGTCTATGGAACGTGTGTAGCCTATCTGAACGTGTAGAGTCCGTCATCGGCCTGTCCTTTTATAGTACAAGGGCAGGCCGTTACAAGTTAGTCTGGCCCGACATGTGGCCCCGGCGGTTACTAGTATTGATACTCATTCAACACGTTTAATTGCCCTTAATGACCGAGTAATGGGCTTTGACAGCACCGTTACTGGTAATTAAGGTCGTCCGATCGTGTGTCATTAATATGGTATTAATGACACTTAATCGGGTCTTGAAGTCCTTGATTCCCCTTTGAAGATCCGGAGCCGTTGTGGAGTCTTCCGGAGGTTAGAGGCTGAAGATCTGATAGTTGGACACGTGGCAGCTCTGGAGCATACTGTGGGAAACAGGTAGCTCCGGAGCTACCTGACACGTGACAGATCCGGAGCTTTCCTCGGTCTGGGGTTAGGTCCGGGGGTGCCATTTCGGTACATAGCCCGGAGCTTCCCCCTTGTGGGCGGTAGTTCCGGTTTGATAGTACACGTGGCGACCCTGTGATTAACCATGTTGGAGAAGCGGGTCCGGTTATATCTGACATGTGGGCCTCCGAAGGTCTTCAAATCAAGTAGATGACTTTCCTTTGAGATCTTTATAACCTCAAGGGTGTACGATTTCCAGGGTACCGACAGGCGCCACCAGCGATACAGCTGCCGCTGGTGCCGACGACAGCAGCCCAGGTACAAAATTATTCAAAATAGCTTAAACTAGTTAAACTTGTTCAAATTTAGTAAAATATGCATTTTTTTACTTGTAACATGTCTAACCACACTTGCACATCACAGGGATCGAGAACGGAGGCTCAAACTCTGTCGCCTCATATTCCGGCGCTTGGACGACTGCAGGAGGAGTACTTTCCGAACTCCGGTGACAACGGACGGGGTAGCATCTCATAGTCAGGTTAGCTCCTCACTTGAATTTTTGTTATCCAAAACATGGATAACAGATGGTATCAGACAGATAGCAAGAAAAAGCTCGTACCCTTGCCATAACAGCAGCCATTTGCATGTTTAGTGTCTGCTTAACAAATAGTTCATAGTTGCACGGCTTGTAAAAGAAATCGGCCAGCCATGTCTCGTTCCAAATGTGGCTGAAACCATAAGATGATTGAAAAAAAAAGGAGTTTAAAGAGGAGATGAGTAATATATTTAAATAAATTTGTGGAACAGTGCCAAACATAAATAGTTTGCTTGTGCCAGGAAAACAGAACTGTGTGACCCAATCAAGAATAATTTCAGCATGTAGTTTCAGAACTGTGCTTGAATCTCCATAATTTCAACATCGTAATGAAAACAATTTGCAAACTTTCCTGTTACTTGTAGCATGTAGTTTGAGATAAGTGGTATCATAATTTCCTACTTATTAATGTTTTTTATTGTTGCAGGTCTGGGCAATCGCGGTTGTATTTTGCTTCTGTCTTTGTGGTTTTGACTTCACGAACTATGGTGACATAAAGTGTGTAGTGGTGTGTGTATAGTGTTTTGAAACTTATGGTGATATATATATGCTCGTATGTTTTTATGCCTGTGTGATCTGGCCATCGCGCCAGGGCTGGCCTCGAAGCCAGGACAACATTTTCTATTTTTTTTTTAAAAAAAAAGCTGCACACCTTATTGACGACGGTTTTATGGCCACCGTCGTCGATACTGGCAAGTTATCGTCGACGGTTTCCCAAATCCCGTCGACGATAGCGTCTATCGACGATGGTTTTTGTGCGACCGTCGTCGATACTAACAAGTTATCGTCGACGGTTCTGAAAGCCCATCAACGATAACGTCCAGTATTGACAACGGTCACGTGAAAATCGTCATCAATAAGCTCTATTATAGACGACAATCCGTTATACCATCATCTATAAGGTCCCCCCGCTACCACATGGAAGGAGTCACCTATTGACGACATCTAAATTTGACCGTCGTCAATTAACTTATAGACGACGGTAACCGTCATCAATAAGCTTATAGATGACAAAAAAACGTAGACGGCCGGAAACCATCATCTATAAGGATATACCATCGTCTATAGCTTATAGACGACGGTTTAGTACTTATCGACGACGGTTTTATGGCCGTTGTCTGTTATCGCGATTCCTATAGTGATAGGGTGGCTCTGTTGTTGCCACATGCCCAGAAGAGCCGGACATGCCTCCCTCGTTTGGGTAGCTCCAGTGCTACCATGTGTCCTGCAGAGCCGTACCTATATCCCTCCTCAGGGAAACTCCGACGCTGCCACATGTTCACTAGCACCGGACCTATCCCCGAGTAGAGGAAAGCTCCGGATCTTCCACGTGTCACACTGTCGGAGCTAAGTCTGCAATGGGAAGATAGCGGGATTTTCAATGGCGCAGACATTAAAGGGCTATTAATTGGCCGTTACAAGACCTGGTTAACGCATCATTAATCCTATATTAATGACTCACGATCAGAGGACTATCAAGACTGATAACGCTGCTATTAAGACATGCTATCATGCTATTAACCACCCTTATCACTGTAGATCATGTATAGGGCAGTTTATTATAGCCGGGGCCACCTGTCGGGTCAAGTACACACTGTAACAACCAGTCTTTAGCATATAAAAGGGCAGCGCTGCACGGTAGAAAGCCATCTGAGGTCATCTCATACGCATCCAAGCTCAGGCTCACTCATACTCATACTATCAACACACACCCCGTGGAGTAGGGTATTACGCTCAGGCGGCCCGAACCACGTAAAAATATCGGTGTTCACCTCTTGTTCCTGATCTTGACTCGCGTCTTAACCGAATACGAATCTTCGCGGACTACTGTTTAGTAGTACCGGGGGAAGTGTTCTAGTCTACACTTCGACAGAGACCTTGATACAAAATTCAGAAGTGAGTTTTCTACAACTAAACACTCAATCCAGTGATTATTCATTGTAGTTAGCACTTAAAGACTAAAAGGATGATGGACTGCTTGGAAACGACGAGCAAGTTGGCCCAATGGCCCTGTGCGTCATCTGAATCCTCCATCTTTCATTCTCAAGTTCCTGCGCATAACATACAACAGTCCGTGACCGATCGATCAGTTGCGCATGCTACCATGCAGGTTTATTAGGTATCCATCATCCAAAATGCGACATATTATATGCCAAGATCGCCCAATAGAGTACCATTAACCAGCAAACGGGAACAGATGCCACCATATGCTTAGTGGCCTTAATTACTAGTATGATATTCCGCCCGTCTCATTTTAGCTGACGCTGGTTAGTAACTAACCAGCGTCGAGGAGTATATGTCTAGCTCAGTGACCGCTATATCCGCAGCGATTGTAGCCAGAAAAGTCTGCGGCCATGAACGGTTACAGCACCGCGATCATGCTATATACTTCCCGCTTCCGATGGTTCACGCAGCATTCTTAAGCCTACAAATTAACTTGCGCATGTTACCAGTTATAGATAACAACCATCCAATAATACGCCAAGATTCTAGATTAAAATGGCATCGACCATCATACGGAAACAAGCGTCAACAGGAATCTACAACTGCAGCAATCTTGTTCCCTAGTGCCCATCTCGAGAATTGATGAACATGTATATACTTCATACCACCCCAGTTTGTTTAGATCAAATTGCCCAAAAAAAAAGGTTTTGCTAAACCGATCCAGATAAGCAGAGGAGTCACCCTCACGTGCATGGTCGTCACGAGTTCACGCTTCTTCTCCTATAAATACCGCCCTCGAGCACCACCACAAACCATCGCAAGCACTTAGCAATCAAGAGCGATCGAGCTAGCTCACTCTGCTTTGTGCTTCGTGGTCAGCTAGTTACTGTTGTGCAGCAATGGCAGGCAAGGCCTCGATCGCTCTGTTCCTCGCCGTCAACCTGGTCGTGTTCGCCATGGCCAGCGCTTGTGGAGGCAACTGTCCCACTCCCACGCCATCAACCCCGACCCCGACGACGCCGACCCCGACGCCGGCCTCTTTCGGCAGGTGCCCCCGCGACGCGCTGAAGCTGGGCGTGTGCGCCAACGTACTCGGCTTGATCAAGGCCAAGGTGGCTGTGCCGCCCACGGAGCCATGCTGCCCGCTGCTGGAGGGGCTCGTCGACCTGGAGGCCGCCGTCTGCCTCTGCACCGCCATCAAGGGCGAGATCCTGGGCATCAAGCTTAACCTCCCTATTGACCTCAGCCTCATCCTGAACCACTGCGGCAGGACCGTGCCCACTGGATTCATGTGCCTCTAAGCCAGCGGATGCATTGTGTTTCGCATGAGCCAAGCATGCATCGAGGCATTGTATCATTGTTTGCTTATCCTACGTACAACTCCTAATAGGCCGTTTGAGCATCCATCACTATTAGGAGATTCCTTTACTATTGTAATCGGTAGTCGTCCTTGCATGGACGACGTTCTCGATCCACTACTATTTGGATTGTTCTTTTGTATTCCACAATCTTTCCTCTGAATAAAATTTGTTTTGATTCCTATATTATTCGGTGCTAACTTAGTAAATTTCAGATGCACTTTGCACGTTCTGATAATTGATATGATTCTTTAGAAGAAATGAGCTTTCAACCGCAACACGAGCTGAAAACTAGTAACAATTTTCAACCTTACTAATCTTTTATTACTTTGAAAACAAATTAAATAGAATTAATGTACACTTTACGAAATATGGTTAACTGAGTGGGGACATCTATACAACACACCTGGGTGCTTCAGAGGCCAATCTATAAAATGTGAATGCATTTTGGCAGCAGAGGTAACTGCATTTGGACACTGAAAACTAATATACTCTAATATTCATTCTTCTCATCCGAAAAAAATATATAAATGACAGTACTTATTGCTGTGCAATGGAAGTTCACTACTTTGAAAACGTTCACACAGTAAGGTCGTCTTCCATCAAGTCATAGTTACCGCACCCATAGAAAGATCAAGACAACTACTACCATAATATTATTGTTACTGCACGGTTAATCTAATCGACAATGCTAGTTTTCAGGTGCCTGAGGCACCCGTAGATATCAGGTGACACTGCATGGGGATAGGGTGGAAGATGATTAACTTTATTCTTATTTTGTTAATTATTAATCTGTAATTGTAAGGATTATGTTAATTGTAAAATAATAAAATAAATAATTTTGTGATTGGTTAACCTATAGAATGAATGGTTAATGATTAATTACAATAATTAGTAGTTTATGATAGTAATTAGCTGCAAACTACAAGGTGCCTGAAATTTTCTTAAATTTCAGGCACCTGAAATCTAGACAGCTCCTAATCTAATTGCTCCCTGTCGTGCTTATCAAACCATATGAATATATCCAACATATTCATTATCAAAAAAATGCACGGATATTAAAATAGATCCGACTACTTATGTCATAGATTGATTGAAATGAGATATTCCTTCCATCTCAAAATACTTATTACTCTTTAGTTCAAAAATGAACTAAAGAGTGACAAGTATTTTAGGATGGAGAGAGAACTCATTTTAGACGATTGAATAATGAGTCTGTATATATTTCAGGTGCTTGAAATTTTTTAAAAAAATTAGGCACTGAGTAATTAATAGCTAATTACTATCATTAACTACTAATCCTAGTAATTAAGCATTGATCTTTCTATAAGTTAATCAATTACAAAATTATTTTATTTGTTTATTTTAACTAATATAGTCCTTACAAAAATTAACAATCAAAATGATTAACCAGCCGCTAGTTGCAACTCGGCGCCTGAAATCAGTTCCGATTGCGGGCACTTAACTTTTAACTTTTCCGTGAAAAATAGCATTTTCACACAGTTTTTCTTTGCTTTACTGCTTAATTCGTCCTTCCCAGATTTTACCGTTTCATGAAGTGGTGGCGTACTGTCATAGTTCTTCACGTTCATGCCTTCTTCATAAAAAAAAAGGTCTTGACGTTCATGAAGAGACGCGTTATCTGTCGCGCGTCCATTGCGGTTGCTGTGTTAGTTGGTCCTCCTCCTCCCCTGATGACCATTCGAAGAAAGTGCCCGAGCGAGAGAACCGACATGAGCCTCGCTCTGGCCGCGCCTGTGCGGCCCGTGACCTCGCCTCGATCCAGCTGGCCGGCGACGTTGATGTCATGATGTGCCCCTGCCAGGCGGGAGAGATGTGAGGTGATCGATGTTGCTGCATGTTAATTAGCTGAGCACGTCGACCCCACGCGACGGCAAGCGGGCAAGGCTCCAAGGCAACCTCTCGTCTTTTCCTCCTGCCAGCGCGAGCGCCCTGCTGGCGTATGCCGCGCCTCCACATGGGATTCTCCTCCGCCGTACGTGTCCTCTTGTCTTTCCAATCGACGGTACACAGTCCGAAACTCGGCTTGTTGCTGCACGCAAACCACACACGGTTCAGACTTCAGAGTCAAGTCGCATGTACGCACATTGGAGCCACTGTGATCAGTAGTAGTATGATGAGCATATATTAATTGCCGCCAACACTACAAGTCTACAGTATTAACGTACGTACTTGGCACGGTGATTTGTACTGTGCCGGCCTTGCACCTATTAAACCTTTTAGTTAAGTACCCTAAGCAGCTGGAATATAGTACTGGGGGTACAATCACATCACACGGCTCTTACCTCTCAGCGCGCAGGTGGGAGTGAACTAAAATAGTACAAAAGCAATTTACTGGTACGGATCGGACTAAGACGGTTCGCACTGAAAAAGGTTTTGGATTATAGACATACTCTAAGTGTAGATTAAGTATACAAAATGAACATACTATAAAAGTAGATGACACACTAGAAAAAAATATAGAAAATGTGTTTAGAGTAAACGAGTGTAGATAGCTTAAGCTCGGCTAATTCATTTATAAAATCGAGCACCTACTCCACTCCAGCAACCGCCAATGTGGCAAGTAATGAGCAATATTTGCTGTTTGCCTGGTTCTCCTATAAATACCCCGCTACTCCCCTCCCTAAACCTTCCCATCTCACAATCACTAGCTGGTCTCGTTACTGCACCAATACTTGTAGTCTGCAGGCTACTGCTCAGCTAAGCTTACAATTCAGGGACTCAGCCATGGCATCCAAGGTCCTCCTCATCTTGGCACTCAACCTCCTCTTCTTCACGGCGGCCAACGCCTGCGGCTGCGCCTGCGGCAAGTGCCCGACCCCGTCGCCCCCCGTCGTGCCACCGCCGCCGGCGCCTACTCCTACCCCGTCCTACAACAAGTGCCCGGTCGACACGCTCAAGTTCGGCGTGTGCGCCAACGTGCTTGGGCTCATCAGCGGCGAGGCCGGCAAGGTGCCCGCCGAGCCGTGCTGCAGCCTCCTTGGCGGCCTTGCCGACCTGGAGGCCGCCGTCTGCCTCTGCACGGCCACCAAGGCCAATGTGCTCGGTGTCGTCTTAGACATCCCCATCAAGCTAAGCGGCCTCATCAACTACTGTGGCAAGTGCGTCCCCAGCGGCTACAAATGCGCGTAATCTTCGCGGTTACTCTCGTAGCCGCGTACATATATAAAGCACGCACGCGCATTTGTATGTGGTGTACGTGCATTGTACCTGCTGATCTGTTTTATCTCATGTGTGCACATTCAGTTGGGTTCTGGAACTTAGAACCATTTCGTGTTATGTACTGTTGAACTTGTCGTTTGATTTTGTGTTCACTCTCGTTTGTATTCCTTTATAATAGTCAGGCAGCATCTTCTTGAAACGATAAATGAGAGTTTGTTTGATTCTTGATGATGTACTCCCTTATTTCTCAAAATTTTGTCGTCTTCTTGTCACTGCTACAATAAGCCTCATCACAGACGGCTCCAAACCTATTATCACAAACGGCTTTTAAAACCGCCTGAAACGAAGAGTCTGTGATAATCCGCAATTTCACAGGCGGAGAAGTGATACCGCATGTGAAGACATATTATCATAGGCGGTTCTTTACTTAGGCTAGCCGCCTGTGAAGACACATTATCATAGACGGTTCTTTACTTAGGCTAGCCGCATATAAAGATACTTTATCACGGGCGGATCGTGCAGCATATATAACCGCCTATGATAAATGTCTTATCACAGATGGGTATTGAAGCATAACTAACCGCCTATGATAATGTGTCTTCACAGACGGGTATTGAAGCATAACTAACCGCCTATGATAATGTGTCTTCACAGACGGGTACTGAAGCATAACTAACCGCCTATGATAATATGTCTTCACAGACGGGTATTGAGGCATAACTAACCGCCTATGATAATATGTCTTCACAGACGGGTATTGAAGCATAACTAACCGCCTATGATAATGTGTCTTCACATGCGGGTATTAAAGCATAACTATGGTAATGCTGTTATCACAGACAGACGTTTACCTACATCAGCCGTCTGTGAAGACCCTTTAACGCAGCCGGTTTCTACCATAACAGTACCGCCTGTGAAAATTAGGTTATCACAGATGTTTCTTTACTTGTATCTAGCCGCCTGTGATAATTGTTTTTCACAGTCATGCCTAGCCGTTGGTTAATAACCGTCTGTGATAAGGTATAACCTATGCAGTACTACTGCTGTTATTTCTAATTTCTAGGTCAATTCAATATAATCACAGAACAAAAAACAACAATATCATCACAGAACAAAAGTCAACAATATTATCATCACAGAAGTCAATTTCACTAAAACAATATACATATGTACAAGTTACAGATACAATTCATCTCAAAGTTTACAAGTTTTCACTAAAAACTGTTTCTATTGGCATAGTCGCAAAGTTCTGGCACATCAGCTGCTGCACAATTCTCATCAAAGAACTTGCCTTTTTTGTGCAAAATTTCACGACGAATGAACTGACAGAGTTCAGCAGCAATCCTGTCTGCTCCTCCATCAGGAATACTTCTACAAACCAGCCATTCTTCGTTCAGATTCTTCGTGTGCTGCAATATAACACATAACAAGGTTTAGAATGTATTGGTTTGAACAATCTCAAAGTATAGATCAAAGTGAGAGTATACAGGAATTTATTTGGTATTTTTGGAGCAGTTGTACTATGAGCAATTAAATTTTGAAGTTGAAATCAAAATATGAAAATAATGTTTCTGGTAATATTGAACAACAGAGAATATAAGCATTAAACTATGCTAGTTACAATGAAAATGAAACACAAAAGTAAGAAAATAAGGTATCGACATTAAGGATAACTTACATCCTCACGATTCACTCTATATACGCCGGCGGTCCGAAGATGCTCGCATACATAATACCCGCATAAGACACTCCCATCAGGCTGCTTCGGACAAGCATAATACGTTTTAATGTCCAATGCATTCGTATTAGGAGGTCTCTGACCGCCAAGCTGTTCCGCGTAAAACCGCCAAGCGCTGTAATACAAGAAATATCATATAAAACTTGTCAACACATTCTAAATGTGCGTAAATTAAAATTATTGAATAAACGTACGATTTCAAAATGGAAAGGAAATCTTTGTAACGATCTGGTGGGTAATCGGCCGAGTCCAAGACTGTTGCCATTCCCTGCGTTGGCTTGATGAAGATCATTATGTAGTGATTACTACAAACATACAAACACGCGTGTTAACAATTACCAATAATTGCTATTTCAATGTCATGTGTCGAACTTACTCGAAGTGGTACAGAGCCTTTACGAGGTCATTGTCGTCTCTGACAAAGTTAAACATCGTCTGTCCTATGTAAGCTGCAACTTTTGTCTTTCTATCCTTCTTAAGTTTTGCAATTGCTTTTTCAAAATCCCTTTTTTCATGTGTTTGTACTGTCCCGATTCTCGATTCGCCTGGACGTCAAATAGCGACTTTACAATCCTAGTAGGGTCAAGGATACCTGTCTTGCGCTCCAACTTTACATTATTCGTGTATTGCATCCTATTGAAGAAGTCCAGAATTGTTATAATCTCATGAAATGCATATGCGTGTAGTAAGAAAAGCAAATAAAAAATATTAGAGCACTTACAAGCACCAGACGAGCAGCAGGTTGATATCGAGCATGCCCCGATGGAAAAGGGAATGCAGCTCTTCAAATAAAATGACTCGTTTATCTACTCCAGTGCTCCAAAATGCTTCTTTTGGAATAAGAAATATGACGCAATTAAGACCATATTTTGTGCTGGCAGTGATGTACCACTCATGCATTCTTCTGAGCTGGACGGGTTGTTTGCTAAGTTGTACGGATATCATGAACGGCTTTCCATCCTTAAATTTAAGAGGAACATCCTCAAGCTTGTATATTGAAACTACTAGTTTAACTAAAACCGTCCGCCGATTATACATAACACCGTCTTCTTCTCACTCCTCGATATCTTCTAATGCTGGCTCATGAGAAGATCGAGATGCACTCGATTTTCTAATATTTTCCTTCATAGCTTCCAAATACTTTGACACTTCTGATGAAGGTTTATTAATTTCGTATGAGCTAACTTTGATAGGCACTGATGATCGAGGAGTAGTCGTCGGAAGTTGGACACTGGCTTGTTGTTGAACCTGTTGTTCAACTGATTGCTCTTTACTCCCAGCAGTTGGCTCTAGTACTACTTCAAGTTGTTGCTCAACTGGTTGCTCCTTACTAGCAACAGCTTGCTCTGGTACTGCTTGAAGATGTTGTCCAACTTGTTGCTCTTGGATATCATCCTTGCTGAGACATAGGGGGAGTGGATCTTCCCGGACTGGGAGTGGATCTTCATGCACTTTCGCCTTAGAAGATGGGGTTGCAGTATTTGGAGATGCGACGGGGCTAGAAATTGGCTCATCGTCCAACACGATATCGCGTCGGTGCCAAAGGATTAATTGGTTGATAGCCTGCCCCAGAGTCGCGGTCCCCTCAGGTGTGACGTGGTCTATTTCATAATCTTCATAATTATTATCAATGTTCTGAAGAACTTGCACCACAACATAATACAACGGAAGTGGAATCCCGTTGAAGTCACGATCAAGCTTTGCCATAGCAGTGGCAACCTGTTTGGTTTTGTTCCCTGCTTTGCCTATTGGGACAAGAAGACAACAAGATTTGTCGTTAGCAATATCATCGACAGGGAACTTATGGGCTGACCCTGAGCCTGGCACGGAACCAACGCTGCTAGGGTAGGCAGTTGGAGATACTAATTGCTCCTTTTGCACCGGAACTATCATTGTACTCGGTGCCACTAATTGTCCTGATTATCTAAGTTGTTCCATTATTTCTTGCATATTTTCTTTGACCTTTTGAGCAATCGTTTCATCAAGTGTTTTCTTAAACTTCTCACGTCTTCTATATGTGTCTTTATCTTTAGGGAAACCATCTAGCCAAGACATTTTAGAAGAGACCGCTCGAACCCGTCCGCTGTGTTCAGGGTTTCCTAAGATAGCGGTAAGTTGGTCATTCTCCCTCTTTGGCTTCAAGAGACCCTTCTGTTGCTTTTCAATTACTTCTTTCATTTTATCCTCTACTTCATTCAAAGAGTCGGGCTTTTCAAGTTTGCCCTCGCTAGTCAAACCTGACCGAGCAAAGACCCAACATTGAGTTCGCTCATCGCACCCTTCTAATTGGTGAGGATTGCCCTTACTGGTAATTTCGTCTAATATCTTATTCCATTTCTGGACTTTGGGGCCATATCCGGCAGACCCCAAGCGATGATGGTATTTGTTCTTTTTTGTAAGCTCTGACCTAGTTGCACTTAGAGCTTTAGCATCAGGTGTGCTCTTTTGACGAACAAACTCTTGCCACTGAGCTTGTGTGATTTTTCCCATCTTCCTCGGGCTAGGGACCTTATCAGCCTTAACATAAGCATTCATTTCACTCTTCCAGCATCGAAACTTCTTGCCGCAAGAGACCAATGTTGCTTTCTTTACAGCTTCTTTTGTGCCTTTCGTGAACTTGAATTGTTTTTTATCTTTTCCCACAACTCATTCTTGGTCTGCTCGGGTAATTTCCTCCAATTCTCGGTTGTGATCGGCACAACCTCCCTAACAAGAAAACCGCATGCATTACGGTACTTGGTAACTAAATCCAGTGGTTCTTGGGGAAGCCCACCTGGACCGACCCTTGTTATGTACATGATGTGGTCCAATGGACCCTTATTGGGACCTCGTTGCCCTCGTTTCCGCTTGAGTGAAGCTGAGGATTCATCCATTGGAGAACCTTCTGCGGTTTTAGGAGCCGATGTCACTTCATTGTCTTCGCGATTAATCTAGGTAGAAGAAAATTATAAGACTTCGTATACTTGACAACCAACATTAACTTGAACTGCTGAAGTTAAGATTTGTGATCCATACCTCGTCGGCAGGATCATATTCCGGGTCTAGATATACTGAAGTCTTTTTAATTTTTATATTCGGAAAAGGATTCGAAGGACTGTGATAGGAGCCTGAACTGCTGGAGTCAATAAACTCCATATTGTCTTCTTTGTTGTTACTATCAGGACCAGTCTTCTTAGGGCTTTCCATGCTAGATCTAATAAGACAAAAAATCTAATAAATGGCATATTAACTCTACATGAAGTGTTGCATGAAGAAAAAGATGGAAGCATTCTAGGATTTGATAAGGCATTCTAGGGTTTAAGGCAACTGACCAAAAGGTTCCTATACATTGCGAGGGTGACAAGCATGTTAAAATTGCTCACCAGCAATGGCAATTTTATCGTTTTATTCTAAATAGGCTAGCTTCGTTCAGAGTGGCGACCACATTCTTGAGGTTTACTAGGCGACGCCTAGCTCCGGACCTATAACTGATCAAACAAGGGACGAAAAGCAAATCCCCGCACATCTCCTACCTAGCTTAGAGGGCATTATCATCCCCGCTCTCAAGTTTCCTCTTATTCCCTGTCACTGATTCTTCTGCCTACTGAATGAAAAATAACATGCTGATGCGTACTTGTGTAGATGCAGTGCCTAGAAGAGACTGATAGCAGCAGCAGCAACTAGCAAGCTCACTTTACACCGACAACCCAAGGCATAACTTAGTCAAAATTAGTCAAGTATAGCTATATCTAATGTAACTTAGCCAGAATTAGCCAAATTTGCTCAACTTAACCAAATATAGCTAAATCTTGCCCAGCATAGTCAAACATGCTTGATTATGCTTCAGTTAGATAAATTTGGTCATATTTAAAACAAATTTTCTCAAAGCTGTCTCAATTAAGTAAATTTAGCCAAAACACATTTTTGAAGTTATATAGGTCTAACTAAATTCTTGTATCATAGAGATTGGCAGCATATGCTCAGACTCCATCGCCACACCTAGTGGTACCTAGATATGGGCGTGAGGATGCTCCTGGCATCACAAATGAGTTGGCCAGCAACTTGTTTGGCTTCAGAGCTAAATATAGCATAACTTTGGTAGCTCAGATTAGGTACAATTGCTCAAATGAAGCTGATGGAGCCACAAGTGCAGACATCTTTGGTAGCACAGAATAGCTACAATTGCTCAAATGAAGCTAACTTAGAGAAATAAAAGCAAACTTAGCCAAACTTACTCTAGCATAGCTAACTCTAAGCAAAAGTAACCAAATATAGCATAACTTAGTCAAAATTAGTCAAGTATAACTATATCTAATGTAACTTAGTCAAAATTAGCCAAATTTGCTCAACTTAACCAAATATAGCTAAATCTTGCCCCTAATAGAGAATTATGTGGCATATGCAAGGCCGATGACAAAAATAGGGAATATACTGCTGTTACTAGAGTCTAGAATCATGTTTACCACTAATGTGTCAGAACAGAATAGGATCATGCACAATGCGATGACAGAACGCGCAGACTGACAGTTTTGCTACATGATCCTACAGGCTTTGCTCCAATGAATATAACTAAGTGGAACTTCTTCAGCATATATTTGGTAAACCTAATGATCCTAGGAGAAGAAAAACAACTACTATTCAGAATATTATCTCTGCAAACTACCAGAAGATGAAATGCTACTGATTTCACAGTTTCAGACACACAGAACCAACTACCAATTTATCGTGATATAACCATCCACGACGAAGGGAGTAACTCCTATTCATTCGAACTTGACAGTTTTATCTCTGCAAACTACCAGAAGATGAAATGCTACTGATTTCATAGTTTCAGACACACAAAACCAACTACCAATTTATCGTGATATAACCATCCACATAAATCTTGCCCCACCGAACCCTAACCAAAGATGCCATAGAACTTGACAGTCTTTCGAATTCCACCGAACCCTAACCAAGGATGCCTACCATTTTCCAATTCCCGAACCCTAACCAAGGATATGCAAGGCGGCAGCGAGGGCGGGGAGAGAGGCGGCACGGCGAAGGAGGATGGAAGGTCGAAGGGTTTAGGGTTTACCTTGAAGCTCGGCGGCGACAGCAATGGCTTCGCTCGGTGTACCTAGAAATGACGAGGGCGAAGCTCGGCGGCGACGGCGAAGCTCGGCGACGGCGAAGCTCGGCGGCGTACCTGGAAGTGACGAGGGCGAACACTTGGCGGCAAATGAAATTTTGGCAGCCTAACGACGTCTAAGTGTTTCGCCCGGGTTAGGTTTTTCCAATGCTGCCGAGGGGTATATATAGACTCACATTTTCTCAGGCGGATTTTAAGTACCGACCGCCTGAGAAGATTGTTACCTCAGACGGGTTTTACTTACCAACCGTCTGAGAAGATACAATTATCTCAGACGGTTGGTTAGTAACACCCGCCTGAGATACACATGGGCCTGTGAAGATATTTACTTCTTCTTAATTAATATGTGTTCATTATAATTTGATGAACGCCTACATAAAGACCCCTCACCAACCGCCTATGAAGACGTGTTGACGACCGTGCGCGACCTTTCTTTTCCCTGAGGCGCGACCTTTAATGCGCGGTAAACCAACTGCTCCATCTTCCACTCCGTGCGGCCTTAAAGACGCGCTATCGCTCACAAGCGCATCGCTCACTTTGAATCCTCTTATTTTCTTCGTCCTCCTCCGCTCCGACGACCCAACACCACTATGGCTGACCTTCCGCCGCCAAGCCCTCCAAGGGAGCCACCTTGCAAGAAACTATGTTGCAGCTCCCCCAAGAAGATCAACACCGAGCAGCGCCTCCTCATGGCGCGAGAGGCGTACAACAATACGTCTCGCGCCATGAGTTCCTTGGGGCTGGGTATCCTTCCAGAGTATACTGGAATGGGTACCATGGGCCACTACCTCTATGCCCTCACGGGGGTGGCTGATCGTCTCAACATTCTGTTCGCGACGATGGCCCAGGTTCTTGGCCCCGAGGGCCGTAGGACGCTGGTGGAGGCGACGGCTAGCAACCTCGGGGTTGCACCGCCGGTGCAGCCGGCCCTGTCTCCTGTTGCACCGGTGCCGGAGTCGCCGCCGGAGGACGAGGAGGAGGAGGAGGAGGAGGAGGAGGAGGAGGAGGAGGAGGAGGAGGAGGAGGAGGAGTAGGAGTAGGATTTAATTAGTTTTTCTTTTTGTTGTTTTTAGTTGCTTCTGTTTTGTAAATATTGTTAATGAATGAAATCTATCTTTTTTCATCTATGTGATTGAATATTACTTGTGTATCTTGTGTGTTCTTGTGTAAATATTGTGCATCTTGTGTGTTCTTTTGTGAGATGTGTGATTGAATATTATTAATGAATGAGTATCTTGTGTGTTCTTCAACTGTGTGAATGAATGAATGTGTAGTGTGTTCATCGTTAATTAAAATTTCACGTCTGAGAAGAAGATTATCTCAGGCGGTTGGTAAGTAATACTCGCCTGAGATAAATATATTCTCAGGCGGTTGGTAAGTACCAACCGTCTGTGAAGATATTTACTTCTTCTTAATTAATATTCTTGATTAAATGTGGTCCTTTAAAAAGGCAAAAATCCACTTTATTGTAATATTATTGATAAGTAAAGGTTACCGTTAAATTTCACTTCATAAATCCTTCGAAATTAGTCAGAACATAAAAAACATACAACAAATGCTATTTTTCATTTTTCTATCTTGATGAATATAATGCTTTTTTCATTTATTTTTTCAGTGGACATATTTCATCATACCAACCTCTATGAATTTTTTCAGATTTTTTTAAATTTTTTTGAATCAATGTGTATTCATAATTTGATGAATGCCTCATATGTATATGAGCATTTAGTTAGAATGGTGGATAATTTGAAGTTTGACATGTTGGAATGCTTTTAAAAAAATTCATACATGTATAAATTATACAAATATGTTCATACCAACAATTTTGAGTGAATGAACTTTTTTTTATGAGATACACAAATTTGAATAATATGTGAGTAGAAATTAATTTGATATTTACCAAAACATTACAATGTCAGCTATACAAGTTTTAAAAATATTTTGTTCAGGTGGTAGATGTTAATTTTATACAAATGTAGAAGAAAGAATCATCGAATTTGGACACAATTTGCAGAATCTAAACATGTTTGAGTATTTATATTGGAATCTAAATAAAAAAGAAGCAAGGGATAAGGAAACTGAAGAACAGTATCGGGCATTATCTCAGGCGGTTGGTAAGTAATACCCGCCTGAGATAAATTTATTCTCAGGCGGTTGGTAAGTACCAACCGCCTGTGAAGATATTTACTTCTTCTTAATTAATATTCTTTCTTAAATGTGGTCCATTAAAAAGGCAAAAATCCACTTTCTTATAATATTATTGATAAGTAAAGGTTACCATTAAATTTCACTTCATAAATCCTTTGAAATTGGTCAGAACATAAAAAACATACAACAAATGCTATTTTTCATTTTTCTATCTTGATGAATATAATGTTTTTTTCATTTATTTTTTCAGTGGACATTTTTACTCATCATACCAATCTCTATGAATTTTTTCAGATTTTTTTAAATTTTTTTGAATCAATGTGTGTTCATAATTTGATGAATGCCTCATATGTATATGAGCATTTAGTTAGAATGGTGGATAATTTGAAGTTTGACATGTTGAAATGCTTTTAAAAAATTCATACATGTATAAATTATACAAATATGTTCATATCAACAATTTTGAGTGAAGGAACTTTTTTTTATGAGATACACAAATGTGAATAATATGTGAGTAGAAATTAATTTGATATTTACCAAAACATTACAATGTCAGCTATACAAGTTTTAAAAATATTTTGTTCAGGTGCTAGATGTTAATTTTATACAAATGTAGAAGAAAGAATCATCGAATTTGGACACAATTTGCAGAATCTAAACATGTTTGAGTATTTATATTGGAATCTAAATAAAATAGAAGCAAGGGATAAGGAAACTGAAGAACAGTATCGGGCATTATCTCAGGCGGTTGGTAAGTAATACCCGTCTGAGATAAATATATTCTCTGGCGGTTGGTAAGTACCAACCGCCTATGAAGATATTTACTTCTTCTTAATTAGTATTCTTGATTAAATGTGGTTCTTTAAAAAGGAAAAATCCACTTTCTTGTAATATTATTGATAAGTAAAGGTTACCATTAAATTTCACTTCATAAATCCTTTGAAATTGGTCAGAACATAAAAAACATACAACAAATGCTATTTTTCATTTTTCTATCTTGATGAATATAATGCTTTTTTCATTTATTTTTCAGTGGACATTTTTACTCATCATACCAATCTCTATGAATTTTTTCAGATTTTTTTAAATTTTTTTGAATCAATGTGTGTTCATAATTTGATGAATTCCTCATATGTATATGAGCATTTAGTTAGAATGGTGGATAATTTGAAGTTTGACATGTTGGAATGCTTTTAAAAAAATTCAAACATGTATAAATTATACAAATATGTTCATACCAACAATTTTGAGTGAAGGAACTTTTTTTTATGAGATACACAAATATGAATAATATGTGAGTAGAAATTAATTTGATATTTATCAAAACATTACAATGTCAACTATACAAGTTTTAAAAATATTTTGTTCAGGTGGTAGATGTTAATTTTATACAAATGTAGGAGAAAGAATCATCGGATTTGGACACAATTTGCAGAATCTAAACATGTTTGAGTATTTATATTGGAATCTAAATAAAAAAGAAGCAAGGGATAATGAAACTGAAGAACAGTATCGGACATTATCTCTGGCGGTTGTTAAGTAATAACCGCCTGAGATAAATATCTTCCTAGACAGTTATTAAGTACCAACCGCCTGTGAAGATATTTACTTCTTCTTAATTAATATTCTTGATTAAATATGGGTCCTTTAAAAAGGCAAAATTTCACTTTCTTGTAATATTATTGATAAGTAAAGGTTACCATTAAATTTCACTTCATAAATCCTTTGAAATTGGTCAGAACATAAAAAACATACAACAAATGCTATTTTTCATTTTTCTATCTTGATGAATATAATACTTTTTTCATTTATTTTTTAAGTGGACATTTTTACTCATCATACCAAGCTCTATGAATTTTTTCATATTTTTTTAAATTTATTTGAATCAATATGTGTTCATAATTTGATGAATGCCTCATATGTATATGAGCATTTAGTTAGAATGGTGGATAATTTGAAGTTTGACATGTTGGAATGCTTTTTAAAAAATTAAAAAAATTCATACATGTATAAATTATACAAATATGTTCATACCAACAATTTTGAGTGAAGGAACATTTTTTTATGAGATACACAAATGTGAATAATATGTGAGTAGAAATTAATTTGATATTTACCAAAACATTACAATGTCAGCTATACAAGTTTTAAAAATATTTTGTTCAACTGGTAGATGTTAATTTTATACAAATGTAGAAGAAAGAATCATCGAACTTGGACACAATTTGCAGAATCTAAACATGTTTGAGTATTTATATTGGAATCTAAGTAAAAAAGAAGCAAGGGATAAGGAAATTAAAGAACAGTATCGGGCATTATCTCAGGCTGAGGCGGTTGGTAAGTACCAACCGCCTATGAAGATATTTACTTCTTCTTAATTAATATTCTTGATTAAATGTGGTCCTTTAAAAAGGCAAAAATCCACTTTCTTGTAATATTATTGATAAGTAAAGGTTACCATTAAATTTCACTTCATAAATCCTTTGAAATTGGTCAGAACATAAAAAACATACAACAAATGCTATTTTTCATTTTTCTATCTTGATGCATATAATGCTTTTTTCATTTATTTTTTCAGTGGACATTTTTACTTATCATACCAACCTCTATGAATTTTTTCAGATTTTTTTTAAATTTTTTTGAATCAATGTGTGTTCATAATTTGATGAATGCCTCATATGTATATGAGCATTTAGTTATAATTTGAAGTTTGACATGTTGGAATGCTTTTAAAAAAATTAAAAAATTCATACATGTATAAATTATACAAATATGTTCATACCAACAATTTTGAGTGAAGGAACTTTTTTTTTATGAGATACACAAATGTGAATAATATGTGAGTAGAAATTAATTTGATATTTACCAAAACATTACAATGTCAGCTATACAAGTTTTAAAAATATTTTGTTCAGGTGGTAGATGTTAATTTTATACAAATGTAGAAGGAAGAATCATCAAATTTGGACACAATTTGCAGAATCTAAACATGTTTGAGTATTTATATTGGAATCTAAATTAAAAAGAAGCAAGGGAAAAGGAAACTGAAGAACAGTATCAGGCATTATCTCTGGCGGTTGTTAAGTAATAACCGCCTGAGATAAATATCTTCCTAGACGGTTATTAAGTACCAATCGCCTGTGAAGATATTTACTTCTTCTTAATTAATATTCTTGATTAAATACGTGTCCTTTAAAAAGGCAAAATTTCACTTTCTTGTAATATTATTGATAAGTAAAGGTTACCATTAAATTTCACTTCATAAATCTTTTGAAATTGGTCAGAACATAAAAAACATACAACAAATGCTATTTTTCATTTTTCTATCTTGATGAATATAATGCCTTTTTCATTTATTTTTTCAGTGGACATTTTTACTCATCATACCAACCTCTATGAATTTTTTTCAGAATTTTTTAAATTTTTTTGAATAAATGTGTTTTCATAATTTGATGAATGCCTCATATGTATATGAGCATTTAGTTAGAATGATAGATAATTTGAAGTTTGACATGTTGGAATGCTTTTAAAAAAAATTAACAAAATTCATACATGTATAAATGAATACTTTTTTATTGGTGTTGGGAGAACTAGGGGTAGCGCATCCAAAAGGGAATGGAGGGAATATAACCCATAGAGTACAATACGTTATGGGAGAACAGGTCATACTCGCGCTCAATCCTACAGTTCTCAGTACACAAGACGGTCTACTCGGACCACCCTCGGAGCCAGTGTGTGAATTTGTTTTGCATGAAACTGGCATGCTTCGCATTTCTTCACCAGCTCAGTTGCATCCCGGAGCATTGTAGGCCAGTAAAAGCCATGCCGAAAAGGCTTTACTAACCGGCGTGCGGGAAGACGCGTGGTTCCAACACTTGCCTCCATGGATTTCCGTGAGGAGCTCACAGCCTTCTTCCCTTGTGATGCACCACATTAGGACGCCGTTGGCACCGCGCCGGTAGAGATCCCCTTCTACCAACGTGTATCTTTTAGCCAATATGACTATTCGGTCAGCAGATACATCATCGTAAGGAAGGATATTGTCTTTCAAGTAGCTCCAGATCTCCGAGATCCATGCATCGGAGCTTGCTTGAGCATTTGAGTCTTGCGTGTTGGGTTGCTCGGAGCTTCCGACAGCACCTACGACCCTTGATGGCTGCCATGGTAACAGGGCCATCGGTACCGCCAGCTTCGGGATGTTGGTCTCGCCCCCTTCGCTTAGTTCGGCGGGCTGAGCTGTGGGTTTTGACAACCTCCGGACGAAGGTTCCGTCGGGAGTCGGAGCTCCGATTGACGCTTTCGTCAAGAGTTCGTCAGCTTCAGCATTATGAAGACGCTGGACATGGTGGAGGTCCAGGACTTTGAAGTCCTTCTAAAGCCTCTGGACTTCAAGGAGATAAGCAACCAGTTGGGAATTGTTGCAGGAGCATTCACCCTTCACCTGTTTAATGATGAGCTGCGAATCTCCCTTGACCAACAGCTGCTTGACACCATATGATAGTGTCACCTTTAATCCGTAAATGAGTGCTTCATACTCCGCCATGTTGTTGGTCGCCTTGAAGTCAAGGTGGACCATGTATTTTACCTTCTCCCCGGTTGGAGCGAGGAGAAGGACTCCATCTCTGGCCCCTTGCTTTTGCATGTAGCCGTCGAAGTAGAGAGTTGAGTGAGGTTCGATGAAGACCAAGGCCTTGAGTTTCGGCTTCTGCTCACTAGGACCCCCAAGGTTTGATGGAGAGGGGGTCCATTCCGCCACAAAGTCCGCCAGTGCTTGACTCTTGATCGCTTGTCTTGGGACGAATTCAAGATCGAATTCGGCCAATTCCGCTGCCCACTTTGCAATGTTCCCAGTGGAATTGGGATTATGCAAGATCACACGCAGTGGATAAGAGGTCACTACTGAGATCTTATGAGCTTGGAAGTAATGGCGAAGCTTCCTGGAGGCGATAAGAACTGCATAGAGCAGCTTATGCACCTCTAGGTATCGAGTCTTGGCATCATGGAGTACTTCGCTGATGAAGTACATTGGGCGTTGGACTGTCCGGACCCTCCCGGAGGAGCCCGAAGCTTCCTCCTCATCGACCCGGACCCTCCCAGAGGGGTCCGGACCTTCTT
The DNA here is from genome assembly GCA_036927565.1 of Tuctoria greenei. Classification (NCBI taxonomy): domain Eukaryota; kingdom Viridiplantae; phylum Streptophyta; class Magnoliopsida; order Poales; family Poaceae; genus Tuctoria; species Tuctoria greenei. Next base: position 8,441,153 of record JAYESD010000001.1, on the reverse strand, counting down.
CGGGGACCTCCGGGTCCTTGCTGAAGGAACCCGAAGCTTCTTCTGGAGTGACCCTGACCCTCCCAGAGGGGTCCAGATCCTCTAGTTCAGCAAGAGTAACTCCTTGTAGATCCAAGTCTGGGGGCTGGGACCCAGACTCTCCTTCAGGAACCTCCTGACCCTCCCGGAGGCGTCTAGATTCCTGAGCTTGTGAAGGTTCTGGTCTCTCCGTCACCAGGACCATACTGACAACTTTGTCAGTTGCCGAGATGTAAAGCAGTAAAGGCTCACCAGGGTTTGGAGCTACCAAGGTTGGTAGAGTAATGAGGAGCTGCTTTAGCTCCTGGAATGCCTTTTCTGCTTCTTCAGACCATTGAAATGGACCAGACTTCCTCAATAGCTTGAAGAATGGTAGTGCTTGTTCCGACAGTCTTGAGATGAACCGGCTGAGGGCAGCTAGACATCCAGTCAACTTCTGGACGTCCTTTATGCGGGCTGGTGGCCGCATATCTTCGACGGCTTTAATCTTCGTTGGATTCGCCTCTATGCCTCGGTGGTTCACCAAGAATCCAAGAAGCTTTCCAGAGCTAACCCCGAAGACACACTTGTCTTGGTTCAGCTTTGTGCGGGTGACCCACAACTTGTCGAAGACAGCTTGCAAGGTGTCAAGAAGTGACTCCTTGTCCTTGATTTTGACGACGATGTCATCAACATACACTTCCACTACGTCTTTGATGAGCTCTCCAAAGGTTTTGTACATAGCTCGTACAAATGTTGAGGTTGCATTCTTGATACCAAATGGCATGGCAGTATAACAATACAATCCATCTACTGTGATAAAAGAAGTATGTTCTTCATCTTCCCTAGACATTCTGATTTGATGGTACCCAGAATATGCATCTAGGAAACACAGTAATTCACACCCAGAGGTGGAATCCACTATCTGATCTATTCTAGGTAGTGGCAATGGATCTTTTGGACATGCCTTTTTCAGTGTTGTGTAGTCGATACACATCCGAAGCTTCCCGCCGGCCATGGGTACAACGACTGGGTTTGCCAGCCATTTTGGGTGGAAGACTTCTCGGATGAATCCAGCTTCAAGCAACTTCTTTACTTCTTGTCGTATGAAGTTCTGTCGCTCTACTGTTTGCTTCCGAGGCTTCTGATGTATTGGCCGAGCGTCAGGATAGATCTTCAGATTATGCTCAATCACTTCCCTAGGGATCCCAGGCATTTACGACGTTTGTCAGGCAAACACGTCAACGTTAGCCCAGAGGAAAGTGATGAGCGTGATTTCCTATTTGTCATTCAGACCCCCCGATATACGGGTGGTCTTAGTGGCATCGGAACCGATTTGGACGACATTGATGAGAATGTCGGTGTCGCTGCTTAGTTGCACACGAGGTGCGGAGGTTGAGCCTCGTTGATGCATACTCAGGGGTTTCGGAGCTTGCTCCTGCCTGGACTCTTCCTCCTGTGTTGTGGCAAGCGCGTGAAGTTCTTCCAGAGCAATCACTCCGGCAGTGCGGTCTCCGCGGATCCAGAGAACACCAGCTGGTGTTGGCATTTTCAACATTAGGTAGCCATAATGAGCAGCAACCATGAACTTGTACAAGGCTGGCCTGCCCAGAATGGCGTTAAAGGGTAAGTTGATCTGAGCAACGTCAAGGACCAACTTCTCAGTGCGATAATTCTCCCGATTCCCGAAGGTCACGGGGAGAGTAATGGCACCAAGAGGGGTTATGGCCCCCGGACCTACTCCAGAGAAAGGTCGGGAGGGGCGAAGGTCCAAAGGTCAGAGCTGAAGGTTGAAGAAAGCTTTGAAGCTTATGAGGTTTAGCCCCAAACCTCCTTCCACCATTACATGGTGGAGTTGGATGTTGTTGATGGTCGGAGATACCATCAATGGGAGTTGGCCAGCTCCAATCATATTCCGAGGGCATTCTGATGCGTCGAAAGTGATGGCGGTATCCATCCACTTACGGTGCGGCTCTGCCCTGGCGGTGGGATCTACCGAAGCCATGTCCCACCACATGGTCTTGAGGACACAGTGGGAAGTGATGTCCCACGAACCACCAAAGATGGTGTTCATGGTCTTCCGACATTCATTGTCGGAGACGTCGGAGTCATCATCGAGGGAGGTGTACACAGCCTTCAGGACCTTTTTAGGGTCCTGAAAACCTAACTCCTCTTCAGCTGGAGCTTCGTCAACTTTCTGTTTTCCTTCCCTTTGTCGAAAAGGAACTTCTTCCCAGCGCTTGTTGTAACGCTAGACAAGGTTCTGGACCTCTCGGCAGTCTTCCAGATTGTGGTTGTTCGACTTATGTATAGGACACCACATTTTGGAGTTGCCACTGTCTTCAGATGAAGGTCGAGGTCGTTTCTCGGGGCGTGGCCCCCGGCCACCCGGAACTGCAGCAGCTGCAGCAGTAGGTGTGCCAACTGACGGTTTTTTATTGCCGTTGGACTTTTTCTTCTTTTTGCCACTCCCAGAGGTAGTGGCTTCGCCCTTGGAGGATTTTTTGTTATCCTCCGGAGGTGGTTTGGAGTGCATTTCACGGCCCTCCGCAGCTTTAGCTCACTTGTCTACCAAGCTGAAGAGTTCCGTGACGCTGGTGATCTTCTTGATCGCCAGCTTCTCTAGCATCTTCTTGTCTCATACGCCCTGTCTAAATGCCACAATAACATAGGCGCTGGAGATAGAAGGAATAGTGTTTAGTACTTGGGAGAACCTCTGGATGAAGGAACACAAAGATTCTCCCCCCTTCTGCGTTACAGCAAAAGGTCCAGTTCGGTGCCTGGTCGGGTGTATGAACTCCCAAAATTGGCGGTGAACTGTTGGCACAATTCCGCCCAGCTGTTGATGGAATTGGGTGGAAGGCTCATGAACCAGGACCTGGCGGTCCCAGTTAAAGCCACGGGGAAGTAGTTGGTCATTACAGCCTCGTTACCTCCGGCTGCAAGGATTGCAGTGGAGTAAATCTAAAGAAACTCAGCGGGATTGACAGTCCCGTCAAATTTCTCCGGCAGGTGAGGCCGGAACTTTTGTGGCCATCTGACCATGCGCAAGTGCATGGCCATGGCAAAACAACCTCCTCCTATTCCCTCAGAAACAGGACTATCTCGAGCTTCTCGCCTTTCGCGAGCACGCTCGATATGGACGCGGCCGTCCTGTTCACGTAACGGCGATCAAGCTTCGCTCGGAGGTCGTGAGTTGAGAGCCTGGTTACCGTATGGGTGCGTTGTGCCCCGGGCGGCAACGACGTCACTTGTTGAGACACAGCATGCCTCCTATTTTGGGAAGCGTGCGTACCAAGTCTGCCCGACAAAGTCCGATGTTGCGATGGGGCCCGCCCTGAGGGGGGAGGACCTTGGTTGCTGATGCGATCGGCTACTGCTGCAACCAATTGTTCCACATCAGTCCTCCATTGCTCCATTGCACCCTGGGATGCACCCGGAGGTGGTGGGCGTTGGAGAAGGGTACGCGCTGCATGGAGCGCGTGTTCGGGGTTATTGTTATTCGCCGATGCGGTGACCGACGCAGATGCTCCGTCCCGCTGTCCAGCTTGACTTGCTGGTACAGGTGGTGGAGGCGGAGGCATGACTCCTGCTGAAGCCACAACACCGGCTAGTTGTTGTATGTTGGAGGGATTGCCTCTAGTAGGTGCGCAGCGAGGTTGTTGTTGCACGATCCAGTAGCTAAGTTCACCATTCTTGAAATCTCGGGCGCCCCCTACCTGGTGCACCAACTGTCGGTGGTTGAATCCGGCAGATCTCCCGACACTACGGTTAGTAGTCCGTGGAGTTTATAGTTCGGTAATGGGCGCACAGAGATTCAAGAGATGGTGGCAAATTGACACAGAGGTTTACGTGGTTCGGGCCGCCTGAGCGTAATACCCTACTCCACGGGGTGTGTTGCTGTTGTATTGAGCGTGTGAGTATGTTTGTGAGAGCATCAGTGTCTCCAGAGCTCAGAGAGAGGTCAAAAAGAGAACCCCTGTGTATCATTGACTAGTCCTTTTATAGCACAAGGACTGGTCGTTACACTGTAAGCCTGGCCCGACATGTGGCCCTAGCGGTTACTAATGTTTAATACACAATAAATGGGGTTAATTACCCTTAATAGCGTGGTAACGGGCCTTAACAGTGTTGTTACTGGTATTAAGGGCCTTTCGATCGTGTGTCATTAATATGGTATTAATGACACTTAATTGGGTCTTGAAGTCCTTGATTGTCCCTTGAAGGTCCGAGCCGTTGGGGGGTCCACCAGTCTGATTGTTAAGGTTGAAGGTCCGGCAGTTAGGACACGTGGCAGCTCCGGAGCTTACCATCGTGGACGGGTAGGTCCGGTGCTGTTAGACACGTGTTGGTACCAGAGCCTCCCTCTGGCTGGGGTTAGGTCCGGGGGTGCCATACTGGTATCCAGTCCGGAGCTTTCCCATGTGTGGGCGATAGCTCCGGTCTTATGATACACGTGGCGGCCCTGGGACTAACCATGTTGGGGAAGTAGGTTCGGTTACATCTGACATGTGGGACCTTCGGGGGTCTTCAAATCTGGTAGATGAAGTTTCCTTGTGATCTTTTCAATCCCAAGGGGTATCCGGTATGCAGGGTACCGATAGGAGTCGTCACGAGGACCTGTACAGCGGTCACGATCGGTAAAGAACATTTAATTACATAAATTATATCAGTAATTCTTTATTCAATAATATGAATCTTTAAAATTGTTAGGACGATTGTACGTCCAAGGACACAGAGGCTAGGGTGCCTCCTTCTTCGGTGCCTTCTTCGGTGATCCTCATTCTTTGGAGCCAGTGCAGTCGGGTGACCCCAATTCTGGGTCACATGCTTTGGAGCTGGTTCCACAGCGGCGGACTAGAAGGATCCACTACGTGGCTCCTCCTCTGACTACTGCAAACCCAAATGATCGGATCGTTTTCATCCGATTGGCGACAGGTAAGTAAATCTCCACTACGTAAGAAACCCAAATAGGAGACAAAGATGGATGACGCGCTCAAAAGCGGCGTCTCTGATAACGTTAAGCGAGACGAGCCCGCTTCAGCGAGGATCTGACATGGCTCGGCTGAAAGTATAAGGAGACGCGTTAAAACAAAGCCTGTCTCAGTTAAATTGGTATCTGAAACATGCTATCCTCTCTGAAAAGCGTGAGACGCGCATAAAACACAACTCATCTCCTATGACCGACGTCTCCCTCTCCCCTGCTAAAAGAGAGACGCGCTCTAATTGAAAGCGCGTCTCTAATTCCTCACGTCACCTTTAGCTTCATGATTTCTCCATTTTGCTTTGGTTCACTGTTGATATCACACATCACTGAACTCAGAGCACATTCTCACTTGATACCTGAATATAATCAAATCCTTCCTTATGATACCTTAGGAACACAATGAACACACCACACATTCATTCATTCACACAGTTGAAGAACACACAAGATCATATTCAATCACATAGATAAACAAAGATAGAATTCATTCATTAACAATATTTACAAAACAGAAGCTACTAAAAACAACAAAGAAAAATTAAATCATACTCCTACTCCTCATCCTCCTCCTCCTCCTCCTCCTACTCCTCCGGCGGCGACTGCGGCGCCGGTGCAACAGGAGCCTGGACCGGCTGCTCTGGCTGCACCGCCAACACCGGTGGTGCAACTCTGTGAACGAGGTTGCTCTCCGTTGCCTCCACCAGGTTTTTGCAGCCCTCGGGGCCAAGCACCTGGGCCATCGTCTCGAATAGAATGCCGAGACGATCGGCCATCCCTGTGAGGGTGAAGAGGTAGTGGCCGATGATACCCATTCCAGTAAACTGGAGAAGGGTACCCAGACCCAAGGAACTCATGGCGCGAGACGTATTGTTGTACGCCTCTTGCACCATAAGGAGGCGCTGCTTGGTGTTGAACCTCTCGGGGGAGCTGCAACACAGTTTCTTGCAGGGTGGCTCTCTCGGCGGGCTTGGCGGCAGAAGGTTAGCCATGGTGGTGGTGGGTCGTCGCGGTGGAGAAGATGATGGAATAAAATAATAGGATTCAAAGTGAGTGACGCGCTTGTGGAGAACTCACTGGTGATGGTGCGTCTTAAATAATGTATGCGCAGAGTCGTCAAGGGAGCATTTGGTTTCCTGTGTATTAATGGAACGATGGGACGCATCGATACCGTCCCGGGGAAACGAAAGGTCGCGCACGGACGTCACACACGTCTCTGCACCACACTGCCAAAATTAAGTTCTCCGCAGACCTCGTTCCGTGCGTCTCTCTTTCGACAATGGAAGACACGCTCTAGCTTAAAGCTCGTCTCTATTTGTTATAGTGTGTCTCGCATTTATCTTCCTCGTCTCTTCGACAATGGAAGACGCGTTTTAGCTTAACGCTCGTCTCTCTTTGTTATAGCGCGTCTCACATTTATCTCCCTCGTCTCTTTTCCTCCGGTGCTCCTTTACTAATCGACCAATGGTCCTTTACTAATCAACCAACTCCAGTGTGACTGCCTCCTCTGTTTGCCATCGCAGTTGTTGTCATCATCGCCGTCCTCATCGTCGTCGTCGCCTTCTTCCTCATCATCATCACTATTCATAGCTGGTATCGACTTGGCGTGTAGCCGATTGAAGGAGGAGCGCTTGGCGTGGTGCAAGAACCATCCCCATGTATGTACATATGGCACATCGGTCGCATGGTTGTTTATATGTAGATTTGCAATGGACTGATGAACTTAGCTGTAGTTTTGTTTTTCTGTCTTGTTTGTTTTTGGTATTTTCAATTTCTCTGCATGCGGTTTCTCTGCGAAGCATGAATCGGGAGATTTATTCAAGTGGCAGCGCATTGTCCCCGGTAAAGAAGGGGTAAGTCATGAAGAACAAGTACAATATAAGTTTAACCATCGTCTTCCTATTAATGAATTTCATTTATAGATTGAATGGGAAGGTGGTTACTACCCCCTGACGATCTCCTTCTCTCAGGGTTCTTCCACCCAAATGTCCATCACTCAGGAGCACTCTGCATCAGGATTCTTGATCAAGAGACTGTAAGATAGACCTATTTTGCTAATGTAATTAGTACTTAACTATCCGAAATTATTTGAACTGATTTCCTATGTTGCTTAAATTATATTTCGTAGGGGTGGTGGACTGGTTTTACAATTAAAACTATACTACTTGCAGTTCAGTGTTTGCTACATCAGCCAAATGCGCTCGATGTTGAAAATGATTGCTATAATCTACTTATCAAGGTTAGACGACACTTTGAGTTAGTGACATTTGAGTAGGTTATTCATTCCTCCTTCGACATTTGTTAATTTAAAAGAATGTCAATATTTTCAGGATCCAGGGGAATATAAGAGACATGTTCGGGAGCAAGCTGGACAGCACAATTTAGATTGATCGATGGGAGCTTTAGGAATAAGTTTAGATTCGAAATTAGTTTAGAGGGCATACAATGTATGAACTATAAAATCCATTGAGTTGCAAATTATCTCTGAATTGCAATATCATTGCGTTTGTTTATCCCTGAATTCCAATTAATCCGTGAATTGCAATATCATCGCGTTTGTTTATCCCAGCAACGGTTCACAATTTCGTGCGAGTGGCAATGTGGAGAGAGCATGAGGGACAAAATTTAGAAAGATGCATCTCAGATACCTGATATTTGGCAAAAGGGAGACGAGCCTTACACGGGCTCATCTTCGATTTATGTCGAAGATCTTTTGTTTCACCTCGGAAAGCTGAGCGCAATGCAACGATCATATAACGCATTGCGCACAATTTCCAGTTGGACACGCCGGAATGTCCTGGATGTTGTTAATGGCTTCAGCACACCATGGCGCATCTAGGACACTCCGGGGTGTCCGGGGCATCAAAATAATATAAGACGCGCCTTCCGTTGGCCTGTCTCCAATTTACGCCAAAGATCTGTTGTCCCACTGCGGAATGCTAAGCGCATCGCAACGATCATATAAGACACTGCGCACAGTAGCAGTTGGCCAGCATCCAGTATGCGAACGAGATGTTCCATGCTTCAGCACCGTTGCACATCTTTTGCATATTGGATTCCCATTCTACCAACAAAATAGTGTGAGACGGGCGTTATATACACCCGTCTTCAATTCCTGACGAAGAGCTAATGCGAGACGTGTGTTATATACGTCCGTCTCCCATTGTTGTTCCTAGTTTCAGCAAACAGAATATCTTCAGCAATACGCCGCCTCGTCCCGTGTCCCCGGAGCACGCCGCCGCCTCGACCACGACCTCGGTAATCAGTATGTTCTCCCTGTCTCCAGAGCACGCCGACCTGCTGTTATCAGAGAGCTGAGGAACCACCACTCTAGCGCCTCCGCCAGCTCGTCCCGGATCATGCCGCCGCGTCCCCTGTCCTCTGAGCACGCCGCCGCCTGGACCCTGCCCTCAGAGCGTGCATTCCAGTGATTTTATTGAATTTGAGGATGTCCAATGAAGGCTCATCGTTAATTAAGTCATTGATCTAAAGGGAGAATTTTCATTACGATATACATTCATCTCCCTTGTTTATGTCTAAAGCAGAAGTAATATATTTGTTTGGACTATCAAAATATAATAAATTCTAATTCGCAAACCCTTGAAATTGCGGGAGCTGTGGTTGACACTAGAATTTTTCATCCAACTGAGTTTGATTTCTACCTCTGCAGCCATGCTGGAATCAAGGTACCTATGCGATAATTGGTGTTTCTCTCACGAGTTTTTGATATTAGACTATAAAAGCATTAGTGGAATGTAAATTGTTTGTTTTTTTAGGGAACAAGCAAACCAGCTCAGTACCAACCATGAGAACAATTTCTCTGTTGATGCCCTGCAGATGCTCACCAACTGCATGTGCTACAAGTAAGCTTTATTCTTCATTCACTAACAGTTCCTGTGTTTATTACAATTTTATACTAATCTGTTCTTGTGTTTATTACAGTTGAATTTTAGGATGTCTCAGTCGGAGCATTAGGGGCTATGAAGGCTCATTGTCAATGAAGTCATTGATCGGGAGATTTTTCATTATGGTATACAGGATTAGATGATGATAGTTATGATGTGTGTAGTTAGTTACATTGTAATCAGGATGAATAGTCTTTGTTGTGTTATTAGTATACTTGATAACCACGATTGACACTTTGGTAATATTTGATTAGTCATTATAATTTAACGTGTCATAATTTTGTCTATGCATATGTTCATGAATAGTATGTTGCTGACACTGGTAATACGGCTGTCAAATCCTGGATAGCTCCTAATAAGAGTGCCTGTAAACAATCTGCAACGAGCTGTAGCAGAGAGCGTCTCAAATAACCTACATAAAGGAGACAAACTTCTATAAAGCCCGTCTCACATAAGTTAATGAATCTGCGACGCGGTACATAACAGAGCGTCTCAAATTAGTCAATATATCCGCGACGTGCTTTGTAAGGCCTGCCACGCTTGTAAGGTGGTGGGCAACCCGCCCCAGTGGCGTCTCCAATGACACCGTAAAGAACGTCAGTTATGACAAAAAGAAAGGAGACGCGCTTCTTTTGAGCGTGTCTCGCACCTAGTTTGATCGGCGACGCGCCTTGAAGCCCGTCTCTGATGCCAGCGTAATGCGAGACGTGACAACGGAGATGCACAATTTGTTCGTCTCCCTTCTTCGTTCGGGCCCGTCTCGTATGAGCCTTTCTTACGTAGTGCTCTAACTATTCAATTTAGATACTTTTAGACTTATATATATATAAATAAATAAATCATGTATTAGGACTTGGGAGGATGCTTCGTTCATGGGCCAGGGATGCCACACGCTGATGAACAGTATCCTGGGCCGTCTAGTCCATTTGCACTACCCCAGTATAGTGAACGGACACGTTGCCACGTCTTGGGATGACTACTATAGAGCTCAGGATGTTCTTCATGGCAACCACCGGGAGGCTGTTTGCCAGGACTTCATGGTAAGTATGAACACTACTTATGTAATACAAATCTAATATAAGTTATATACATTTACTTGCATATTTTTTTCAGACACGGTATCGTTTGAAGAACGAGGCCGAGCAGACGGATCACGCTCGTCTCGTCTTCCATAACCGCGCTAGGAAGATCGTGACACAGTCACTATCGGCGGCCCACATTAAAGATATGTATGGTTACTTCAAGTTGCATCCAAACGAGCGTGAGCCGGGGAAGGAATCGGCCGACACGTAGTTGACAGAGCCGAAGTACGCAGAGGTAATGTTTTTAGTTTACTTTGTTTCATTATCTGAATGTGATCAATAATTTCATTCAATAATAAATTTGTGCAGGTCAACATAGCGTGGCTTGAAAACCGTTCGGACGCGTACCGTGCCCTGTGTGCTCTTTGGGCGAGCGATGGCTTCCAGGCAGTTTCTAGAACTCGTCGAGAGAGTAGAGGGACAGAGGGAAAACATCGCTTGGGTGGGGACGGCTAAATACGCCTCGCTAAATGGATGGTAAGTGCTAATCGCATTCTATTAAGTAATTTTATAATCTTCATTGTGCTAACATGTATCGATTGGAGCACGAGAGCGGTCAGCAGCCGACACCTATCAAGGTGTGGAAGAGGTGTCAATTGGGAAGTGACCCGTTGCAGCCTAACCAATTGTCTTCTTAGATGGCGACACAAACTTTGGTGAGTTATTTTTTCAATTTAATTGAATTATCATTAATAGTTCTAATGATGTTATTTTTCTGTATTTTCAGGAAAAGTACGGGGAGGACGCGCGGAGGATTCGAGGCGAAGAGTTCAATTGGCAGAGCGTGCCTATCATCCACGAAGCTGCGTATGCAAGCGGTGGTGGGTAACCTCACGGACAGTGAGCTTTGCTATTTTTAAGTTACCGTTACCAACTTTGAGATACAAAAATTTAATAATCTTACCTCGTTATGCAGGTTAGCCATCTTCCATGGAGTGGTCGAATCAAGGTGAGCACGGGCTTTCTCGAGGGCCTCTTCATCGCATCAGGGCGGGTCCAGCAGCAGCCGTGCGAGCCGAGATCTGGAGCTCCAGAGTTTTCGAGAGGAGCTCCAAAGAACTCAAGAAGCGCTCAGGGCTGCGGACGAGGCGCGGGCTGCGAAGATCAGGGCTAGGGACGAGGTGCAGAGGGCTAGGGACGACGTGCAAAGGGATTGGGACGAGTATCAACACTCGTTCATGCTACTGATGCAAGCTGTCGTGCAGGTACATTCTAGATGTTGTACTTAACATTTTTAATATATATATATATATATATAACATGTATAATGATTTGCTTTGTGTTTGCATGCTAGTTTCCAGGACAACCGCCTGTCTTTCCACAATGGGCGTTGTCGGTGGTTTGGATCCGGTAGATCTCCCGACACTACTAAAGTGTTAGAGGAGTTTGAGGTTTGATGTGGGCGCGCGGAGATTCAAGAAGGTGAATTGTAAATGACACAGGAGACACAAAGATTTACGTGGTTTGGGCCGCCTGAGTGTAATACCCTACTCCACGGGTGTGTTGGTGTTGTATAGTTGTATGAGCTTGTGTTGAGCGTCTATGGAACGTGTGTAGCCTATCTGAACGTGTAGAGTCCGTCGTCGGCCTGTCCTTTTATAGTACAAGGGCAGGTCGTTACAAGTTAGCCTGGCCCGACATGTGGCCCCGATGGTTACTAGTATTGATACTCATTCAACACGTTTAATTGCCCTTAATGACTGTGTAATGGGCTTTGACAGCACCGTTACTGGTAATTAAGGTCGTCCGATCGTGTGTCATTAATATGGTATTAATGACACTTAATCAGGTCTTGAAGTCCTTGATTCCCCTTTGAAGATCTGGAGCTGTTGTGTAGTCTTCTGGAGGTTAGAGGCTGAAGATCTGACGGTTGGACACGTGGCAGCTTCGGAGCATACTGTGGGAAACAGGTAGCTCCGGAGCTACCTGACACGTGTTAGATCCGGAGCTTCCCTTGGTCTGGGGTTAGGTCCGGGGGTGCCATTTCGGTACATAGCCCGGAGCTTCCCCCTTGTGGGCGGTAGTTCCGGTTTGATAGTACATGTGGCGACCCTGGGATTAACCATGTTGGAGAAGCGGGTCCGGTTATATCTGACATGTGGGCCTTCGAAGGTCTTCAAAACAAGTAGATGACTTTCCTTTGAGATCTTTGTAACCTCAAGGGGTGTACGGTTTCCAGGGTACCGATAGTGGCCCCCTGGACCCACCTCTGGGGAAGACCCTTTGGGTGAAGTCATTCCGCCGGAGGTGGGTCCATCCTCGCGACTTTTGAACTGAGTCTTCAAAGGTCTTCGGATGTGCCGTTGGCTATGGTTTGTAGTTAAATCCTCGCCGTGTGGCGTATCTCGCGTGCGACAGATGAGATCTTTGGCATGCGGATCTCACGCAATTGAAGGTCGCCGGTTCCCGATACGAAAACTGTATCGGTTCCGCGCGCCTTGTCAGGCCGCCGCCTTTGGGCTTCCCGCCTCATGATGACAACCGTTCACCTGGGTAAGAACCTCGACTTGATCGTCGGGGTGGTCCTGGGCCCTCTTGTCATCAGTTGGGTGGAATTTTTGAGTGGTATCTTCGACTTCCTTGCGGTTTCCATCCAAGCATTGTGAGGGCTTACTTAAGAAGGAAAGCGTGCACCGTCTGGAGTTCTTTACGCCTCTCATCTGATCTTGCGCTCAAACTCCCAAGTTGTGCTTCACTTTTCCTCTCTTGCCTTGCTGTGCTGCGATGGAGTTGGGTCTCCGTGAGAGCCGTTTGAAGACCGACAGCGACCTGAAGAAGGTCCGGACCCTCATGGGATGGTCCTCGGACTTCTTCAACCGCTCGGTCCGCGCCGGGGGAGAGCTCCCGTTTGAGAAGGAGCACGCCGGCGAAATGGTGTACTTCTCCTCGTACGCCATGGTGGGGTTGATCCCACCTTTTTCCTCCTTTTTCTTGATGCTGCTAGACTTTTATGGTCTGCAGCTATACCACCTTGGCCCTCACTCCATTCTCCTTGTGTCTATCTTCGTCCACTTCTGTGAGATGTGGGTGGGCATCCCCCCAGCATTGAACTCTTCCGGACCTTCTTCACCGTCCATACCACCGGTAGGAGCAATGAGTACCTTGACTTCTACTACTTCGTGAAGCGCAAGAAGTGCCCATTCAAGTACCTCCGGTCGTTTCCCTCTGGGAAGTGGGATGACTGGAAGAAGGACTGGATAGTTATCCGGGTGGAGGAGCATGAGAGGCTGGAGCTGCCCGAAGGCCTCCTCAACATTGACACGACGATCTGGAGTGAAGCTCCGGTTTTGGCGGACGCCTTCAACCCTGCTCTAACCAGGATCCGCCAGTGCGTGGAGGGAGGATTAACTCCTCAGGCGGTGTTTTGTAACTTCCTGGTCAACAGGTGGGCACCGCTGAAGAGGAGAGAAAAACTCGCTTGGGCCCTCAACAACGTGATGGACGACGATCGGGTTGAGATCGGGCTGAAGTCCAACATGGTGGGGACAACCTTGGAGTTCCACCTCAAGAAGTTCCAGCACGGCATCAACGTCGAGGGTGACGACTTGACTCCGCCATCAGCTTTTCTTCCTCTGAACATGGAAGTAGAGTTCAGTAGGGAGCTCCGACGGAAGATGCCCGTGCTTGACGACCTCGGTGTCATCGAGAGAAGATCGATCTCCAGGGTCGCGATCCCTAGGGTTTTCAAAGGTGGTTCCAACCCTGCCCCGAAGCCAGGGGTTGAGGTCATCGGCAAGGGCAAGGAGCCGGCGGATGAACCCTTGAGCCGAAAGAGGAAGCTGCAGCACGCCGACGGAAGGTCTGTCAGGCCTGCCACCTCTGTGTCGGCTCCTTCTCCCCGGAGGGGGAGGTCTTCTGCAACCGCGGCGACTGTACCCGCAGCGGGGTCCTCTCGGGGTGCTAGCTCCGGGCATGCGACTCCAGCACCAGGGCCGATTGAGGCCTCTAAGTTCGGAGGTTCTTCCCAATCAAGGGGGGGCCTTGACTAGGGAAACGCCCGTGGCTGCAACGAGTTCCGGGGGGCCTTCCGGAGCTTCCACGCCGGCTATGACCAGCCCAGAACGCCCGGGAAAGAGGTTTCGCGCAAGCTGGTGCGGAAGCCTCCCAAGGTAATTTTTAATCTTTACCTTGGACAGTTGTTTAGTTGTAGTAACTATTTTTTAAGTTTCTTCATCCATCATCTGTAGCGTTCCCAAGAAGAGGAGTGAGGATCCACCCTCAGCCACAGCAGCTGAAGCTGTGAGGGCGGGGGCTTCTGCTCCTGTCCTGGTGCCGCCCCAAGTGGTGGCTGAAGATGCGACAGCTCCGGCGCCAGCTGTCGTGGTCATGGACCTCGACTCATCCCCAGAGACTCCCGTGGTAGCGCCAGACCGCGGGAGAGAAGATGCGCCAGCGGCACCTGTCCTGGAGGTTGAAGCTCCGGGTCCTGGTGCTGAGATGATGGAAGCTCCGGCCGTTGAGCCGGAGGAAGCAGTAATTCCGGCCCAGAGCCGGAGATTGTCGAAGCTCCGGCGGTTGAGCCGGAGGTGATTGAAGTCCCGGCGTGCGCGTCGGATGTTGAGGAAGTTCCGGCAGTTGGGTCGGCTTCCTCAGAAGCATCGGCCGCAGAGCCGGTCATTGTTGGAGCTTCGGCCGCAGGGCCGGTTGATGATGAAGATCTTCCAGCTCCCGAGCCGGTTGTTGCAGAGGCGTCAGAGCTCGAGCCCCCATCAGAGGAGGTGCCCAGACCGGAGCCAGCAGCGGCCCCTGCTCCGGAAGTGACAATGTCGGAGGTACCCGCGGCTGAGCCGGAGTGCCCTGGTGAAGTCGTTGGCCCCCTGCCTGAGGGGGTGAATGAAGACTTGGCGGTGGGGCCTTCCTCGATGGCGACTGAGGCCATCCCGGAGGACGGCCCTAGTGCCACGGAGACCCAGGGGACCACTCTTGTGGAGTAGGACCCAATTTTTGTATCTAAAAACCCGCTGGAACCAGCGGAGGAGACCCCAGCAGGTCCGGAACCTATCCCGTTGTCACTGTCTATTGACAATGCATGTTCCAGTCTGCGTCAAGTTCAACTGGCCTTCTTCCACGACAGCAAGGCTCTTGAAGAGGAGCGCCAAACCCTTAGGCGGTGGCATAACCGGCTCTACTTCGAGACCAAGCTGGCGCAGTCGAGGCTAGCGGATGACAAAGAGTGGATCAAGCGGGAGAAGGTCCGCCTGGAATACTGGGGTAAATTATTGGATGACAGGGAGAGTATGACTCGCGCCCTCGAAGCCCAATCCCGGGAGCTTTATGAGCAGACCAAAGCAGCTAACAGTGCGGCCGATGAACACCAAGAAAGGCTTGAGGCCATTAACACTACACTCATCAAGTGCCGGGAGGCACTTGAGGAGAGGGAGAAACGGCTCAAAGATGAAGAGCAGAGACTCCTAGAGCTGCGGGATGACGTCCTGAGGAGGGAGGAGGAGCTCACCAAGAAGGTGGCTCTGGCTGACAAGGGCCTAGAGGAGCGTGCCAAGAAATTGGAAGAGCGCTGCATTGAGGAAGAGGAGAAGGCCTGGGTGCGAGGGCAGGAACTCTACGAGCAAGAGTGTGCCCTTGCTGCCAGGGAGAAGAAAGTCAGGGGTAGAGAGAAGGACCTGGTTGACCGCTAGAACAAGATCCACCTCCGGGAGGAGGAGCTCGGAAAACTCGAGAAGCGAGTTGCTGAAAGATCCAGCAAAATGCCAAAGAGGTTGAGCGCCTCGCTCGCGAGAATTCTGAACTGGTGGCGGCCAGAAGATCCTTGGAGGAATTGAAGGGATTAAGGACTGCAGACTCCCTACAGATTTGGGAGTTCTTGGGCAAGGCCAATGACACGCTGACACCGATGGGCTTCAGTCCCGTGCGTCCGGATGATCCGGAGCCGGAGCCGGACCTGGCGTTGCAGGCATTGAGCTCGGCAGGTAACAAACTCTCCAAGGTGGGTGACATCATCGCGGACCAATTGGAGGTTGAGGGGCAATCCCTGGCAAAGAACGTCACAGAGTATGTGCTGACGTGCTACACCAGCCAGAACTCCCAATTTCCTCTGGACCCGGTGCTTGAAGGTCCCGTTGAAGGAGAAGGCGAAGCTGCCCGAGCCAACGTGTCGGAGGTTGCCCAGAAGGTCGCCCAATTCTTCCATAGGGTCTAGGACCATCTCTGTAGTTCTCACTTCTATTTTCTCTTCTTCTTCCTCAATTTTGTAATCCCTTGTCTCGAGATGAATGAAATCCCCAAATTTTTGTGAATTTCACTTTTTGTCTTCAACACTTTTGTCTTCACTTGGCCCCCTGGTAGATGTACACAATTTGATTGTGAACATGTACCAAGAGGATATTGTGTTTTGTTGAAGACTCATTTGCTCCGAACTTGTAGAGTGTAGTTCCAAAGTCTTCGATAGTGAAGGCCCCCTGAGGTTGTCGGAGCTTAGAAGCTCCGGCATTGTCTATCGTCGGAGCTTAGTAGCTCCGGCAATAGTCCTTATCAACGCGTAGAGCATCGATAGTTAGTCCTTCGGGATGTCGAAGCTTAGTAGCTCCGGCAGTGACCTTTGCCAACACTTATTTTGTTGGCAGCAGACTCCGTTTGCGGGGTCTTCTCACCATCTTTTATTTAGCTTCGACGGCTGGCCCCCCTAGCTCTACTGGAGCTTGATTACTCCGGTGATGCTCGTTTTCAGTGCGTAACATCGATTACAAGCCACCTAGGGGAGTCGGAGCTTTGTTAGCTCCGGCTATTCTCCATCAACGTATATTTTATTTTTCCTGCACATTGAAGCCAAGAAAAATAGTAAAATTCGTTTCTTGTCTATAACTTCATCGCGGCTTACGATTCTCAAGAAAATTTTAGGTCCAACACAATTCTAAATACAATCGAATGCGTTGTCTTTACTTCTAGATCCAATTGTACTTGGACCCGCCTTACTTCGGCCTGCCGGGGTGTAGGTAGAGTGGCGTACTTAGGGTGCTTGACCAAGCTAAGTCGATAGCACACTCCGGCCCTAGATTGGCTTGGCGGCATTCAGGCGAGTGGGCCATGAACAATATTTGAATCCAAAAGAATCGACAATACAACTCGAATCGTATATGGACCAGTCGAACTAAAATTTCTTTAGAATTGCACGTCTTTGTTATAGACAAGAAAGAGAAAAATAAAAAATGTTGAGCTTGTACAAAATAAATGCACGTGGAGTCTGTTCCACATGAAGATGTCTTTCATTATAGGTCCAGGGTACAGGGGAAACAAGTACACTCTTAGGGTACGGAACCAGGCTAAGCGTGTTTTATTTCTCGTTTGAGCCAGGGTAGCTAGCCACACTTTTAGTCCTGAGACTGTGACAAGTGTTGCATGAACTTTGCGGACCTTCCGGGAAAGGTTCGGCTGTTCTCCCAGAGGAACTACCCGACTCTGTACAATGACTCTATAACATACACCTCAAGTTACTACAGACTCACCTCCGTGATATTAAGTGTAGAACTTACGGAAGTGCTCAATGTTCTAAGGATTTGGGAGAGGTGTCCCATCCTCGGTAGCCAAGCGAACGCTACCGGGACGGGATACTTTAATCACTCGGAAGGGTCCCTCCCAGCTGGGGGAGAGTTTGTTTAACCCTTCTCTGGATTGTATTCTCCGTAGCACCAGGTCACCTTCCTCGAGCTGTCGGTTGTGTACATGCCGCTGATGATAGCGCCGAAGGGCTTGGCGGTATCCAGCATTCCGAACAGGTGCTTGGCACCTTCCCTCCTCGAGGAGGTCTAGGTCTTCACGCCGGAGCTGGTCCTGCATGGCTTCGTCGAAGGTCCGGACCCGGAGTGACCCCAAGGTGATTTCTGGAGGAAGGATTGCTTTAGCTCCATACACCAGGAAGAAGGTTGTCTCTCCAGTTGACCGGTTTGGAGATGTCCTGTTGGCCCAGAGAGTGGGCGGAAGCTCTTCAATCCAGTTGGCACCATGTTTTCTCAAGCGCTCATAGGTGCGCGTTTTGAGTCCTTTAAGGATTTCAGCATTTGCTCTCTCGGCTTGGCCATTGCTTGCTGGGTGAGCTACGGAGGCGTAGCAAAATTGAATGTCGAGGTCTTCGCAATATCCTTGAAATGCAGAGCTTGTGAATTGGGTCCCATTATCAGTGATGATTTTGTTTGGGACTCCAAATCTGCATACAATGGACTGCAAGAAGTTGATAGCAGATTGCTTGTTGATTATCACAACTGGAGTTGCTTCCGGCCACTTGGTGAACTTGTCAATGGCGACGTACAGGAACTTGTAACCTCCGACGGCTCTTGGGAATGGTCCCAAGATGTCCATCCCCCACACAGCAAAGGGCCATGTAGGAGGTATCATTTGTAGGGGCTGAGCCGATGTGTGAATTTGCTTTGCATGAAATTGACATGCTTTGCATTTCTTCACCAGCTCAATTGCATCCTGGAGTGCTGTAGGACAATAGAAGCCATGCCGAAAGGCTTTACCAACCAGCGTGCGGGAAGACGCGTGGTTCCCACACTCGCCTCCATGGATTTCTGCGAGGAGCTCGCAGCCTTCTTCCCTTGTGATGCACCGCATTAGGATGCCGTTGGCACCGCGTCGGTAGAGATCCCCTTCTACCAACGTGTATCTTTTAGCCAATCTGACTACCCGGTCAGCAGACACATCATCATCAGGAAGGATGTTGTCTTTCAAGTAGTTTCGGATCTTCGAGATCCATGCATCGGAACTAACTTGAGCATTTGAGTCTTGCGTGTTGGGTTGCTCGGAGCTTCCGACAGCACCTATGACCCTTGATGGCTGCCATGGTAACAGGGCCATTGGGACCGTTAGCTTCGGGATGCTGATCTCGCCCCCTTCACTCAGTTCGGCAGGCTGAGCTGTGGGTTTTGACAACCTCTGGACAAAAGTTCCATCAGGAGCCGGAGCTTCGGTTGACGCTTTCGTCGAGAGTTCGTCGGCTTCAGCGTTGTGGGCACGCTGGACATGGTGGAGATCTAGGACTTCGAAGTCCTTCTGAAGCCTCTGGACTTCAAGGAGGTAAGCAGCTAGCTGGAGATTGTTGCAGGAGCATTCACCCTTCACTTGCTTAATGATGAGCTGTGAATCTCCCTTGACCAGCAATTGCTTGACACCGTATGACAGTGCCACCTTTAGTCCGTAGATGAGTGCTTCGTACTCGGCCATGTTGTTGGTCGCCTTGAAGTCAAGGTGTACCATGTATTTTAGCTTCTCCCCGGTTGGTGCAAGGAGAAGGATTCCAACTCCGGCCCCCTGCTTTTGCATGGAGCCGTCGAAGTAGAGGGTCCAATGAGGCTCGGTGAAGGCCGGAGCTTCGTGTTCCAGCTTCTGCTCACTGGGGCCCCCAGGGTTTGATGGAGAGGGAGGTCATTCCGCCACGAAGTCTGCCAATGCTTGACTCTTGATTGCTTGCCTTGAAATGAATTCGAGGTCGAATTCGACCAATTCTACTGCCCACTTTGCAATATTCCCAGTTGAGTTGGGATTATGCAAGACTGCTCGAAGTGGGTAAGAGGTCACCACTGAGATCTTGTGAGCTTGGAAATAATGGCGAAGCTTCCTAGAGGCGATAAGAACTACATAGAGCAGCTTATGCACCTCTAGGTATCGAGTCTTGGCACCATGTAGTACTTCACTGATGAAGTACACCGGGCGCTAAATGGTCCAGACCCTCCTGGAGGGGCCTGGAGCTTCCTCTTCACCGACCCGGATCCTCCCGGAGGGATCCGGATTTTCTTCGGGGACCTTCGGGTCCTGACTGGAGGAACCCGAAGTTTCTTCAGAAACAACCTGGATCCTCCCGGAGGAGTCTGGGTCTTCTGAAGTGGTTTCTTGTGGATTCGAATCTGGGAGCTGGGACCCAGACTCGCTTTCAGGAACCTCCGGACCCTCCCGAAGGGGTCTGGATCCCTGAGTATGGGGTAGTTCTGGTCTTTCCGCGACCAGGACCATAGTGATGACTTCGTCAGTAGCTGAAATGTAAAGCAACAAAGGATCACCAGGGTTCGGAGCTACCATAATTGGTAGGGTGGTGAGGAACTGTTTTAGCTCCTGGAACGCCTTTTCTGCTTCTTCAGACCATTGGAATGGTCCGGACTTCCTCAATAACTTGAAGAAGGGGAGTGACCGTTCCGCCAGTCTTGAAATGAACCGGTTGAGGGCTGCTAGACATCCAGTTAGCTTTTGGACGTCTTTGATGCGGGCTAGTCGCCGCATGTCTTCAATGGCCTTGATCTTTGCCGGATTAGCTTCTATGCCCCGGTGACTTACCAGGAAACCAAGAAGTTTTCCGGAGCTAACCCCGAAGACACACTTGTCTGGCTTTAGCTTTGTGCGGGTGACACGCAGCTTATCGAAGACAGCCTGTAAGGTGTTGAGGAGTGACTCCTTGTTCTTGACCTTGACCACGATGTCATCGACGTACACTTCCACTATGTCTCTAATGAGGTCTTCAAAGGTTTTGTACATAGCTCGTACAAAGGTTGAAGCTGCATTCTTGAGACCAAACGGCATGGCTGTATAACAGTACAATCCATCTACTGTGATGAAAGAGGTATGCTCCTCATCTTCCCTAGATATTCTGATTTGATGATACCCAGAATATGCGTCTAGGAAACACAGTAATTCACACCCGGAGGTGGAATCCACTATCTGATCTATCCTAGATAGTGGGAATGGATCTTTTGGGCATGCCTTATTTAGCGTTGTGTAGTCGATACACATCCAAAGCTTCCCACCGGCCTTGGGCATAACGACTGGGTTTGCCAGCCATTTTGGATGGAAGACTTCTCGGATGAATCCAGCTTCGAGCAACTTCTTCACTTCTTGTCGAATGAAGTTTTGTCTCTCTACGGATTGCTTCCGAGGCTTCTGATGCACAGGCCGGGCATCGGGGTAGATCTTCAGATTGTGCTCAATCACTTCCCTGGGGATCCCAGGCATTTGTGACGGTTGCCAGGCAAACACGTCGACATTAGCCCGGAGGAAAGCGATGAGCGCGAGTTCCTATTTGTCGTTCAATCCTCCTGATATACGGGTGGTCTGAGCGGCATCAGAACTGATTTGGACGACTTTGACGGGAATGTCGGTGTCGCCGCTTGGCTGCACACGAGGTGCAGATGTCGAGCCTCGTTGACGAATGCTCGGGGGTTTTGGAGCTTGCTCCTGCCTGGAGTCCTCCTCTTGCGTCGTGGCAAGTGCATGGAGTTCTTCTAGAGCAGTTACTCCGGCAGTACGATCTCCGCAGATCCGGAGAACGCCTACTGGTGTTGGCATCTTTAACACCAGGTAGCCATAATGAGCAGCTGCCATGAATTTGTACAAGGCAGGCCTACACAAGATGGCATTGAAGGGTAAGTTGATCTGAGCAATATCAAAGACCAACTTCTCGGTGCGATACTTCTCCCGTGTCCCGAAGGTAACGGGGAGGGTAATAGCTTCGAGTGGGGTAATGGCTCCCAGACCTACTCTGGAGAAAGGTCGGGAGGGGTGGAGATCCGAAGGTCGGAGCTGAAGCTTGGTAAAAGCTTCAAAGCTTATGAGGTTAAGCCCCGAACCTCCGTCTACCATGACATGGTGGAGTTGGATGTTATTGATGGTAGGAGATACCATCAAAGGTAGCTGACCTGCTCCAACCATGCTTCAAGGGCAGTCCGAAGCATCAAAAGTGATGGTTGTGTCCATCCACTTCCGATGAGGTTCCGCCTTGGCTGTAGGAGCTACAGCAGCCATGTCCCGACGCATAGTCTTGATGACGTGGCGG
Organism: Tuctoria greenei; assembly: GCA_036927565.1. Taxonomy (NCBI): domain Eukaryota; kingdom Viridiplantae; phylum Streptophyta; class Magnoliopsida; order Poales; family Poaceae; genus Tuctoria; species Tuctoria greenei. Next base: position 8,419,415 of record JAYESD010000001.1, on the reverse strand, counting down.
GAGGTGATGTCCCATGATCCACCAAAGATGGTGTTCATGGTCTTCCGATGCTCGTTGTCAGAGACGTCGGAATCGTCGTCGACGGAGGTGTAGACGGCCTTCAGGACCTTTTTGGGATCCTGAAAACCTAACTCCTCTGCAGCCGGAGCTTCGTCGACTTTTTGTTTTCCTTCCCTCTGTCGGAAAGGAACTTCTTCCCAGCGCTTGTTGTAGCGCACGACAAGGTTTTGGACCTCCCGACAGTCTTCCAAACTGTGGCTGCCCGTTTTGTGAATTGGACACCACACCTTGGGTTTGCCACCGTCTTCAGAAGACGGTCGAGGTCACTTCTCGGGGCGTGGCCCCCGGCCACCCGGAGCTGCAGCAGCTACAACATTGGATGTACCGGCCGACGGCTCCTTCCTGCTGTTGGTCTTCTTCTTCTTTTTGCCACTCCCGGAGGTAGCGGCTTCTCCTTTGGAGGATTTCTTGTGATCCTCCGGAGTTGGTTTGGAGTGCATTTCACGGCCCTCCGCAGCTCTGGCACATTTGTCGGCCAAACTGAAGAGTTCCGTGACACTGGTGATCTCCTTGATCGCCAGTTTCTCCAGCATCTTCTTATCTCGTACACCCTGTCTGGATACCACAATGACAGAGGCGCTAGAGATAGAAGGGATAGTGTTTCATACCTGAGAGAACCTCTGGATGAATGATCGCAGGGATTCTCCCCCTTTTTGCACGACTGCAAAAAGGTCCAGTTCAGTGCCTGGTCGGGTGTATGAACTCCCAAAGTTGGCGGTGAACTGTCGGCACAGCTCCTCCCAACTGTTGATGGAGTTGGGTGGAAGGCTCATAAAACAGTACCTGGCGGTCCCAGTTAAAGCCACTGGGAAATAATTGGCCATTACGGCCTCATTTCCTCCAGCTGCCAAGATAGCAGTGGAGTAGATCTGAAGAAATTCGACAGGATTGACGGTCCCGTCAAACTTCTCTGGTAGGTGAGGCCGGAACTTCTGTGGCCACCTGACCATACGCAGATGCATGGCCAGGGCTGAACAGCCTCCTCCCACTCCTTCAGGAGCAAGAACGTCTTGAGCTTCTCGTCTTTCACGAGCACGCTTAATATGGACTCGGTCGTCCTGTTGTCGGTATCGGGGATCAAGCTCCGCCCGGAGGTCATGAGTAGAAAGCCTGGATACCGTGTGAGTGCATAATGCCCCAGAAGGCAATGACATCACTTGCTGTGATGCAGCACGTCTCCTGTTGTTGGAAACGTGCGGACCAAGTCTGCCAGACAAGGTCCGTCGCTGCGATGGGGCCCGTCCTGAAGGAGGAGGACCCTGGTTGCTGATGCGATCGGCTGCTGCTGCAACCAAATGTTCCACATCAGCTCTCCACTGCTCCAGCGCATCCCGGGATGCATCCGGAGGTGGTGGGCGTTGGAGAAGAGCACGTGCTGCATGGAGCGCGTGTTCCGGGTTGTCATGATTTCCCAACACAGTGACTGACGCTGGTGCACCATCGCGTTGTCCAGCTTGATTTGCTGGTGGAGGTGGCGGTGGTGGCAGTGTGACTCCTGCTGGCGCTGAGGCCCCTGCTGGTGGCTGCATATTGGAGGGATTGCCCCCAACAGCTTGACCAGTAGGATGACCGTTGGATGATCCAGCAGCTGAGTTCACCATTCTCGAAATCTCAGGCGCCCCTACCTGGCGCGCCAACTGTCGGTGGTTTGGATCCGGCAGATCTCCCGACACTACTAAAGTGTTAGATGAGTTTGAGGTTCGGTGTGGGCGCGCGGAGATTCAAGAAGGTGAATTGTAAATGACACAGGAGACACGAAGATTTACGTGGTTTGGGCCGCATGTGCGTAATACCCTACTCCACGGGTGTGTTGGTGTTGTATTAGCTGTATGAGCTTGTGTCGAGCGTCTATGGAACGTGTGTAGCCTATCTGAACGTGTAGAGTCCGTCATCGGCCTGTCCTTTTATAGTACAAGGGCAGGCCGTTACAAGTTAGTCTGGCCCGACATGTGGCCCCGGCGGTTACTAGTATTGATACTCATTCAACACGTTTAATTGCCCTTAATGACCGAGTAATGGGCTTTGACAGCACCGTTACTGGTAATTAAGGTCGTCCGATCGTGTGTCATTAATATGGTATTAATGACACTTAATCGGGTCTTGAAGTCCTTGATTCCCCTTTGAAGATCCGGAGCCGTTGTGGAGTCTTCCGGAGGTTAGAGGCTGAAGATCTGATAGTTGGACACGTGGCAGCTCTGGAGCATACTGTGGGAAACAGGTAGCTCCGGAGCTACCTGACACGTGACAGATCCGGAGCTTTCCTCGGTCTGGGGTTAGGTCCGGGGGTGCCATTTCGGTACATAGCCCGGAGCTTCCCCCTTGTGGGCGGTAGTTCCGGTTTGATAGTACACGTGGCGACCCTGTGATTAACCATGTTGGAGAAGCGGGTCCGGTTATATCTGACATGTGGGCCTCCGAAGGTCTTCAAATCAAGTAGATGACTTTCCTTTGAGATCTTTATAACCTCAAGGGTGTACGATTTCCAGGGTACCGACAGGCGCCACCAGCGATACAGCTGCCGCTGGTGCCGACGACAGCAGCCCAGGTACAAAATTATTCAAAATAGCTTAAACTAGTTAAACTTGTTCAAATTTAGTAAAATATGCATTTTTTTACTTGTAACATGTCTAACCACACTTGCACATCACAGGGATCGAGAACGGAGGCTCAAACTCTGTCGCCTCATATTCCGGCGCTTGGACGACTGCAGGAGGAGTACTTTCCGAACTCCGGTGACAACGGACGGGGTAGCATCTCATAGTCAGGTTAGCTCCTCACTTGAATTTTTGTTATCCAAAACATGGATAACAGATGGTATCAGACAGATAGCAAGAAAAAGCTCGTACCCTTGCCATAACAACAGCCATTTGCATGTTTAGTGTCTGCTTAACAAATAGTTCATAGTTGCACGGCTTGTAAAAGAAATCGGCCAGCCATGTCTCGTTCCAAATGTGGCTGAAACCATAAGATGATTGAAAAAAAAAGGAGTTTAAAGAGGAGATGAGTAATATATTTAAATAAATTTGTGGAACAGTGCCAAACATAAATAGTTTGCTTGTGCCAGGAAAACAGAACTGTGTGACCCAATCAAGAATAATTTCAGCATGTAGTTTCAGAACTGTGCTTGAATCTCCATAATTTCAACATCGTAATGAAAACAATTTGCAAACTTTCCTGTTACTTGTAGCATGTAGTTTGAGATAAGTGGTATCATAATTTCCTACTTATTAATGTTTTTTATTGTTGCAGGTCTGGGCAATCGCGGTTGTATTTTGCTTCTGTCTTTGTGGTTTTGACTTCACGAACTATGGTGACATAAAGTGTGTAGTGGTGTGTGTATAGTGTTTTGAAACTTATGGTGATATATATATGCTCGTATGTTTTTATGCCTGTGTGATCTGGCCATCGCGCCAGGGCTGGCCTCGAAGCCAGGACAACATTTTCTATTTTTTTTTTAAAAAAAAAGCTGCACACCTTATTGACGACGGTTTTATGGCCACCGTCGTCGATACTGGCAAGTTATCGTCGACGGTTTCCCAAATCCCGTCGACGATAGCGTCTATCGACGATGGTTTTTGTGCGACCGTCGTCGATACTAACAAGTTATCGTCGACGGTTCTGAAAGCCCATCAACGATAACGTCCAGTATTGACAACGGTCACGTGAAAATCGTCATCAATAAGCTCTATTATAGACGACAATCCGTTATACCATCATCTATAAGGTCCCCCCGCTACCACATGGAAGGAGTCACCTATTGACGACATCTAAATTTGACCGTCGTCAATTAACTTATAGACGACGGTAACCGTCATCAATAAGCTTATAGATGACAAAAAAACGTAGACGGCCGGAAACCATCATCTATAAGGATATACCATCGTCTATAGCTTATAGACGACGGTTTAGTACTTATCGACGACGGTTTTATGGCCGTTGTCTGTTATCGCGATTCCTATAGTGATAGGGTGGCTCTGTTGTTGCCACATGCCCAGAAGAGCCGGACATGCCTCCCTCGTTTGGGTAGCTCCAGTGCTACCATGTGTCCTGCAGAGCCGTACCTATATCCCTCCTCAGGGAAACTCCGACGCTGCCACATGTTCACTAGCACCGGACCTATCCCCGAGTAGAGGAAAGCTCCGGATCTTCCACGTGTCACACTGTCGGAGCTAAGTCTGCAATGGGAAGATAGCGGGATTTTCAATGGCGCAGACATTAAAGGGCTATTAATTGGCCGTTACAAGACCTGGTTAACGCATCATTAATCCTATATTAATGACTCACGATCAGAGGACTATCAAGACTGATAACGCTGCTATTAAGACATGCTATCATGCTATTAACCACCCTTATCACTGTAGATCATGTATAGGGCAGTTTATTATAGCCGGGGCCACCTGTCGGGTCAAGTACACACTGTAACAACCAGTCTTTAGCATATAAAAGGGCAGCGCTGCACGGTAGAAAGCCATCTGAGGTCATCTCATACGCATCCAAGCTCAGGCTCACTCATACTCATACTATCAACACACACCCCGTGGAGTAGGGTATTACGCTCAGGCGGCCCGAACCACGTAAAAATATCGGTGTTCACCTCTTGTTCCTGATCTTGACTCGCGTCTTAACCGAATACGAATCTTCGCGGACTACTGTTTAGTAGTACCGGGGGAAGTGTTCTAGTCTACACTTCGACAGAGACCTTGATACAAAATTCAGAAGTGAGTTTTCTACAACTAAACACTCAATCCAGTGATTATTCATTGTAGTTAGCACTTAAAGACTAAAAGGATGATGGACTGCTTGGAAACGACGAGCAAGTTGGCCCAATGGCCCTGTGCGTCATCTGAATCCTCCATCTTTCATTCTCAAGTTCCTGCGCATAACATACAACAGTCCGTGACCGATCGATCAGTTGCGCATGCTACCATGCAGGTTTATTAGGTATCCATCATCCAAAATGCGACATATTATATGCCAAGATCGCCCAATAGAGTACCATTAACCAGCAAACGGGAACAGATGCCACCATATGCTTAGTGGCCTTAATTACTAGTATGATATTCCGCCCGTCTCATTTTAGCTGACGCTGGTTAGTAACTAACCAGCGTCGAGGAGTATATGTCTAGCTCAGTGACCGCTATATCCGCAGCGATTGTAGCCAGAAAAGTCTGCGGCCATGAACGGTTACAGCACCGCGATCATGCTATATACTTCCCGCTTCCGATGGTTCACGCAGCATTCTTAAGCCTACAAATTAACTTGCGCATGTTACCAGTTATAGATAACAACCATCCAATAATACGCCAAGATTCTAGATTAAAATGGCATCGACCATCATACGGAAACAAGCGTCAACAGGAATCTACAACTGCAGCAATCTTGTTCCCTAGTGCCCATCTCGAGAATTGATGAACATGTATATACTTCATACCACCCCAGTTTGTTTAGATCAAATTGCCCAAAAAAAAAGGTTTTGCTAAACCGATCCAGATAAGCAGAGGAGTCACCCTCACGTGCATGGTCGTCACGAGTTCACGCTTCTTCTCCTATAAATACCGCCCTCGAGCACCACCACAAACCATCGCAAGCACTTAGCAATCAAGAGCGATCGAGCTAGCTCACTCTGCTTTGTGCTTCGTGGTCAGCTAGTTACTGTTGTGCAGCAATGGCAGGCAAGGCCTCGATCGCTCTGTTCCTCGCCGTCAACCTGGTCGTGTTCGCCATGGCCAGCGCTTGTGGAGGCAACTGTCCCACTCCCACGCCATCAACCCCGACCCCGACGACGCCGACCCCGACGCCGGCCTCTTTCGGCAGGTGCCCCCGCGACGCGCTGAAGCTGGGCGTGTGCGCCAACGTACTCGGCTTGATCAAGGCCAAGGTGGCTGTGCCGCCCACGGAGCCATGCTGCCCGCTGCTGGAGGGGCTCGTCGACCTGGAGGCCGCCGTCTGCCTCTGCACCGCCATCAAGGGCGAGATCCTGGGCATCAAGCTTAACCTCCCTATTGACCTCAGCCTCATCCTGAACCACTGCGGCAGGACCGTGCCCACTGGATTCATGTGCCTCTAAGCCAGCGGATGCATTGTGTTTCGCATGAGCCAAGCATGCATCGAGGCATTGTATCATTGTTTGCTTATCCTACGTACAACTCCTAATAGGCCGTTTGAGCATCCATCACTATTAGGAGATTCCTTTACTATTGTAATCGGTAGTCGTCCTTGCATGGACGACGTTCTCGATCCACTACTATTTGGATTGTTCTTTTGTATTCCACAATCTTTCCTCTGAATAAAATTTGTTTTGATTCCTATATTATTCGGTGCTAACTTAGTAAATTTCAGATGCACTTTGCACGTTCTGATAATTGATATGATTCTTTAGAAGAAATGAGCTTTCAACCGCAACACGAGCTGAAAACTAGTAACAATTTTCAACCTTACTAATCTTTTATTACTTTGAAAACAAATTAAATAGAATTAATGTACACTTTACGAAATATGGTTAACTGAGTGGGGACATCTATACAACACACCTGGGTGCTTCAGAGGCCAATCTATAAAATGTGAATGCATTTTGGCAGCAGAGGTAACTGCATTTGGACACTGAAAACTAATATACTCTAATATTCATTCTTCTCATCCGAAAAAAATATATAAATGACAGTACTTATTGCTGTGCAATGGAAGTTCACTACTTTGAAAACGTTCACACAGTAAGGTCGTCTTCCATCAAGTCATAGTTACCGCACCCATAGAAAGATCAAGACAACTACTACCATAATATTATTGTTACTGCACGGTTAATCTAATCGACAATGCTAGTTTTCAGGTGCCTGAGGCACCCGTAGATATCAGGTGACACTGCATGGGGATAGGGTGGAAGATGATTAACTTTATTCTTATTTTGTTAATTATTAATCTGTAATTGTAAGGATTATGTTAATTGTAAAATAATAAAATAAATAATTTTGTGATTGGTTAACCTATAGAATGAATGGTTAATGATTAATTACAATAATTAGTAGTTTATGATAGTAATTAGCTGCAAACTACAAGGTGCCTGAAATTTTCTTAAATTTCAGGCACCTGAAATCTAGACAGCTCCTAATCTAATTGCTCCCTGTCGTGCTTATCAAACCATATGAATATATCCAACATATTCATTATCAAAAAAATGCACGGATATTAAAATAGATCCGACTACTTATGTCATAGATTGATTGAAATGAGATATTCCTTCCATCTCAAAATACTTATTACTCTTTAGTTCAAAAATGAACTAAAGAGTGACAAGTATTTTAGGATGGAGAGAGAACTCATTTTAGACGATTGAATAATGAGTCTGTATATATTTCAGGTGCTTGAAATTTTTTAAAAAAATTAGGCACTGAGTAATTAATAGCTAATTACTATCATTAACTACTAATCCTAGTAATTAAGCATTGATCTTTCTATAAGTTAATCAATTACAAAATTATTTTATTTGTTTATTTTAACTAATATAGTCCTTACAAAAATTAACAATCAAAATGATTAACCAGCCGCTAGTTGCAACTCGGCGCCTGAAATCAGTTCCGATTGCGGGCACTTAACTTTTAACTTTTCCGTGAAAAATAGCATTTTCACACAGTTTTTCTTTGCTTTACTGCTTAATTCGTCCTTCCCAGATTTTACCGTTTCATGAAGTGGTGGCGTACTGTCATAGTTCTTCACGTTCATGCCTTCTTCATAAAAAAAAAGGTCTTGACGTTCATGAAGAGACGCGTTATCTGTCGCGCGTCCATTGCGGTTGCTGTGTTAGTTGGTCCTCCTCCTCCCCTGATGACCATTCGAAGAAAGTGCCCGAGCGAGAGAACCGACATGAGCCTCGCTCTGGCCGCGCCTGTGCGGCCCGTGACCTCGCCTCGATCCAGCTGGCCGGCGACGTTGATGTCATGATGTGCCCCTGCCAGGCGGGAGAGATGTGAGGTGATCGATGTTGCTGCATGTTAATTAGCTGAGCACGTCGACCCCACGCGACGGCAAGCGGGCAAGGCTCCAAGGCAACCTCTCGTCTTTTCCTCCTGCCAGCGCGAGCGCCCTGCTGGCGTATGCCGCGCCTCCACATGGGATTCTCCTCCGCCGTACGTGTCCTCTTGTCTTTCCAATCGACGGTACACAGTCCGAAACTCGGCTTGTTGCTGCACGCAAACCACACACGGTTCAGACTTCAGAGTCAAGTCGCATGTACGCACATTGGAGCCACTGTGATCAGTAGTAGTATGATGAGCATATATTAATTGCCGCCAACACTACAAGTCTACAGTATTAACGTACGTACTTGGCACGGTGATTTGTACTGTGCCGGCCTTGCACCTATTAAACCTTTTAGTTAAGTACCCTAAGCAGCTGGAATATAGTACTGGGGGTACAATCACATCACACGGCTCTTACCTCTCAGCGCGCAGGTGGGAGTGAACTAAAATAGTACAAAAGCAATTTACTGGTACGGATCGGACTAAGACGGTTCGCACTGAAAAAGGTTTTGGATTATAGACATACTCTAAGTGTAGATTAAGTATACAAAATGAACATACTATAAAAGTAGATGACACACTAGAAAAAAATATAGAAAATGTGTTTAGAGTAAACGAGTGTAGATAGCTTAAGCTCGGCTAATTCATTTATAAAATCGAGCACCTACTCCACTCCAGCAACCGCCAATGTGGCAAGTAATGAGCAATATTTGCTGTTTGCCTGGTTCTCCTATAAATACCCCGCTACTCCCCTCCCTAAACCTTCCCATCTCACAATCACTAGCTGGTCTCGTTACTGCACCAATACTTGTAGTCTGCAGGCTACTGCTCAGCTAAGCTTACAATTCAGGGACTCAGCCATGGCATCCAAGGTCCTCCTCATCTTGGCACTCAACCTCCTCTTCTTCACGGCGGCCAACGCCTGCGGCTGCGCCTGCGGCAAGTGCCCGACCCCGTCGCCCCCCGTCGTGCCACCGCCGCCGGCGCCTACTCCTACCCCGTCCTACAACAAGTGCCCGGTCGACACGCTCAAGTTCGGCGTGTGCGCCAACGTGCTTGGGCTCATCAGCGGCGAGGCCGGCAAGGTGCCCGCCGAGCCGTGCTGCAGCCTCCTTGGCGGCCTTGCCGACCTGGAGGCCGCCGTCTGCCTCTGCACGGCCACCAAGGCCAATGTGCTCGGTGTCGTCTTAGACATCCCCATCAAGCTAAGCGGCCTCATCAACTACTGTGGCAAGTGCGTCCCCAGCGGCTACAAATGCGCGTAATCTTCGCGGTTACTCTCGTAGCCGCGTACATATATAAAGCACGCACGCGCATTTGTATGTGGTGTACGTGCATTGTACCTGCTGATCTGTTTTATCTCATGTGTGCACATTCAGTTGGGTTCTGGAACTTAGAACCATTTCGTGTTATGTACTGTTGAACTTGTCGTTTGATTTTGTGTTCACTCTCGTTTGTATTCCTTTATAATAGTCAGGCAGCATCTTCTTGAAACGATAAATGAGAGTTTGTTTGATTCTTGATGATGTACTCCCTTATTTCTCAAAATTTTGTCGTCTTCTTGTCACTGCTACAATAAGCCTCATCACAGACGGCTCCAAACCTATTATCACAAACGGCTTTTAAAACCGCCTGAAACGAAGAGTCTGTGATAATCCGCAATTTCACAGGCGGAGAAGTGATACCGCATGTGAAGACATATTATCATAGGCGGTTCTTTACTTAGGCTAGCCGCCTGTGAAGACACATTATCATAGACGGTTCTTTACTTAGGCTAGCCGCATATAAAGATACTTTATCACGGGCGGATCGTGCAGCATATATAACCGCCTATGATAAATGTCTTATCACAGATGGGTATTGAAGCATAACTAACCGCCTATGATAATGTGTCTTCACAGACGGGTATTGAAGCATAACTAACCGCCTATGATAATGTGTCTTCACAGACGGGTACTGAAGCATAACTAACCGCCTATGATAATATGTCTTCACAGACGGGTATTGAGGCATAACTAACCGCCTATGATAATATGTCTTCACAGACGGGTATTGAAGCATAACTAACCGCCTATGATAATGTGTCTTCACATGCGGGTATTAAAGCATAACTATGGTAATGCTGTTATCACAGACAGACGTTTACCTACATCAGCCGTCTGTGAAGACCCTTTAACGCAGCCGGTTTCTACCATAACAGTACCGCCTGTGAAAATTAGGTTATCACAGATGTTTCTTTACTTGTATCTAGCCGCCTGTGATAATTGTTTTTCACAGTCATGCCTAGCCGTTGGTTAATAACCGTCTGTGATAAGGTATAACCTATGCAGTACTACTGCTGTTATTTCTAATTTCTAGGTCAATTCAATATAATCACAGAACAAAAAACAACAATATCATCACAGAACAAAAGTCAACAATATTATCATCACAGAAGTCAATTTCACTAAAACAATATACATATGTACAAGTTACAGATACAATTCATCTCAAAGTTTACAAGTTTTCACTAAAAACTGTTTCTATTGGCATAGTCGCAAAGTTCTGGCACATCAGCTGCTGCACAATTCTCATCAAAGAACTTGCCTTTTTTGTGCAAAATTTCACGACGAATGAACTGACAGAGTTCAGCAGCAATCCTGTCTGCTCCTCCATCAGGAATACTTCTACAAACCAGCCATTCTTCGTTCAGATTCTTCGTGTGCTGCAATATAACACATAACAAGGTTTAGAATGTATTGGTTTGAACAATCTCAAAGTATAGATCAAAGTGAGAGTATACAGGAATTTATTTGGTATTTTTGGAGCAGTTGTACTATGAGCAATTAAATTTTGAAGTTGAAATCAAAATATGAAAATAATGTTTCTGGTAATATTGAACAACAGAGAATATAAGCATTAAACTATGCTAGTTACAATGAAAATGAAACACAAAAGTAAGAAAATAAGGTATCGACATTAAGGATAACTTACATCCTCACGATTCACTCTATATACGCCGGCGGTCCGAAGATGCTCGCATACATAATACCCGCATAAGACACTCCCATCAGGCTGCTTCGGACAAGCATAATACGTTTTAATGTCCAATGCATTCGTATTAGGAGGTCTCTGACCGCCAAGCTGTTCCGCGTAAAACCGCCAAGCGCTGTAATACAAGAAATATCATATAAAACTTGTCAACACATTCTAAATGTGCGTAAATTAAAATTATTGAATAAACGTACGATTTCAAAATGGAAAGGAAATCTTTGTAACGATCTGGTGGGTAATCGGCCGAGTCCAAGACTGTTGCCATTCCCTGCGTTGGCTTGATGAAGATCATTATGTAGTGATTACTACAAACATACAAACACGCGTGTTAACAATTACCAATAATTGCTATTTCAATGTCATGTGTCGAACTTACTCGAAGTGGTACAGAGCCTTTACGAGGTCATTGTCGTCTCTGACAAAGTTAAACATCGTCTGTCCTATGTAAGCTGCAACTTTTGTCTTTCTATCCTTCTTAAGTTTTGCAATTGCTTTTTCAAAATCCCTTTTTTCATGTGTTTGTACTGTCCCGATTCTCGATTCGCCTGGACGTCAAATAGCGACTTTACAATCCTAGTAGGGTCAAGGATACCTGTCTTGCGCTCCAACTTTACATTATTCGTGTATTGCATCCTATTGAAGAAGTCCAGAATTGTTATAATCTCATGAAATGCATATGCGTGTAGTAAGAAAAGCAAATAAAAAATATTAGAGCACTTACAAGCACCAGACGAGCAGCAGGTTGATATCGAGCATGCCCCGATGGAAAAGGGAATGCAGCTCTTCAAATAAAATGACTCGTTTATCTACTCCAGTGCTCCAAAATGCTTCTTTTGGAATAAGAAATATGACGCAATTAAGACCATATTTTGTGCTGGCAGTGATGTACCACTCATGCATTCTTCTGAGCTGGACGGGTTGTTTGCTAAGTTGTACGGATATCATGAACGGCTTTCCATCCTTAAATTTAAGAGGAACATCCTCAAGCTTGTATATTGAAACTACTAGTTTAACTAAAACCGTCCGCCGATTATACATAACACCGTCTTCTTCTCACTCCTCGATATCTTCTAATGCTGGCTCATGAGAAGATCGAGATGCACTCGATTTTCTAATATTTTCCTTCATAGCTTCCAAATACTTTGACACTTCTGATGAAGGTTTATTAATTTCGTATGAGCTAACTTTGATAGGCACTGATGATCGAGGAGTAGTCGTCGGAAGTTGGACACTGGCTTGTTGTTGAACCTGTTGTTCAACTGATTGCTCTTTACTCCCAGCAGTTGGCTCTAGTACTACTTCAAGTTGTTGCTCAACTGGTTGCTCCTTACTAGCAACAGCTTGCTCTGGTACTGCTTGAAGATGTTGTCCAACTTGTTGCTCTTGGATATCATCCTTGCTGAGACATAGGGGGAGTGGATCTTCCCGGACTGGGAGTGGATCTTCATGCACTTTCGCCTTAGAAGATGGGGTTGCAGTATTTGGAGATGCGACGGGGCTAGAAATTGGCTCATCGTCCAACACGATATCGCGTCGGTGCCAAAGGATTAATTGGTTGATAGCCTGCCCCAGAGTCGCGGTCCCCTCAGGTGTGACGTGGTCTATTTCATAATCTTCATAATTATTATCAATGTTCTGAAGAACTTGCACCACAACATAATACAACGGAAGTGGAATCCCGTTGAAGTCACGATCAAGCTTTGCCATAGCAGTGGCAACCTGTTTGGTTTTGTTCCCTGCTTTGCCTATTGGGACAAGAAGACAACAAGATTTGTCGTTAGCAATATCATCGACAGGGAACTTATGGGCTGACCCTGAGCCTGGCACGGAACCAACGCTGCTAGGGTAGGCAGTTGGAGATACTAATTGCTCCTTTTGCACCGGAACTATCATTGTACTCGGTGCCACTAATTGTCCTGATTATCTAAGTTGTTCCATTATTTCTTGCATATTTTCTTTGACCTTTTGAGCAATCGTTTCATCAAGTGTTTTCTTAAACTTCTCACGTCTTCTATATGTGTCTTTATCTTTAGGGAAACCATCTAGCCAAGACATTTTAGAAGAGACCGCTCGAACCCGTCCGCTGTGTTCAGGGTTTCCTAAGATAGCGGTAAGTTGGTCATTCTCCCTCTTTGGCTTCAAGAGACCCTTCTGTTGCTTTTCAATTACTTCTTTCATTTTATCCTCTACTTCATTCAAAGAGTCGGGCTTTTCAAGTTTGCCCTCGCTAGTCAAACCTGACCGAGCAAAGACCCAACATTGAGTTCGCTCATCGCACCCTTCTAATTGGTGAGGATTGCCCTTACTGGTAATTTCGTCTAATATCTTATTCCATTTCTGGACTTTGGGGCCATATCCGGCAGACCCCAAGCGATGATGGTATTTGTTCTTTTTTGTAAGCTCTGACCTAGTTGCACTTAGAGCTTTAGCATCAGGTGTGCTCTTTTGACGAACAAACTCTTGCCACTGAGCTTGTGTGATTTTTCCCATCTTCCTCGGGCTAGGGACCTTATCAGCCTTAACATAAGCATTCATTTCACTCTTCCAGCATCGAAACTTCTTGCCGCAAGAGACCAATGTTGCTTTCTTTACAGCTTCTTTTGTGCCTTTCGTGAACTTGAATTGTTTTTTATCTTTTCCCACAACTCATTCTTGGTCTGCTCGGGTAATTTCCTCCAATTCTCGGTTGTGATCGGCACAACCTCCCTAACAAGAAAACCGCATGCATTACGGTACTTGGTAACTAAATCCAGTGGTTCTTGGGGAAGCCCACCTGGACCGACCCTTGTTATGTACATGATGTGGTCCAATGGACCCTTATTGGGACCTCGTTGCCCTCGTTTCCGCTTGAGTGAAGCTGAGGATTCATCCATTGGAGAACCTTCTGCGGTTTTAGGAGCCGATGTCACTTCATTGTCTTCGCGATTAATCTAGGTAGAAGAAAATTATAAGACTTCGTATACTTGACAACCAACATTAACTTGAACTGCTGAAGTTAAGATTTGTGATCCATACCTCGTCGGCAGGATCATATTCCGGGTCTAGATATACTGAAGTCTTTTTAATTTTTATATTCGGAAAAGGATTCGAAGGACTGTGATAGGAGCCTGAACTGCTGGAGTCAATAAACTCCATATTGTCTTCTTTGTTGTTACTATCAGGACCAGTCTTCTTAGGGCTTTCCATGCTAGATCTAATAAGACAAAAAATCTAATAAATGGCATATTAACTCTACATGAAGTGTTGCATGAAGAAAAAGATGGAAGCATTCTAGGATTTGATAAGGCATTCTAGGGTTTAAGGCAACTGACCAAAAGGTTCCTATACATTGCGAGGGTGACAAGCATGTTAAAATTGCTCACCAGCAATGGCAATTTTATCGTTTTATTCTAAATAGGCTAGCTTCGTTCAGAGTGGCGACCACATTCTTGAGGTTTACTAGGCGACGCCTAGCTCCGGACCTATAACTGATCAAACAAGGGACGAAAAGCAAATCCCCGCACATCTCCTACCTAGCTTAGAGGGCATTATCATCCCCGCTCTCAAGTTTCCTCTTATTCCCTGTCACTGATTCTTCTGCCTACTGAATGAAAAATAACATGCTGATGCGTACTTGTGTAGATGCAGTGCCTAGAAGAGACTGATAGCAGCAGCAGCAACTAGCAAGCTCACTTTACACCGACAACCCAAGGCATAACTTAGTCAAAATTAGTCAAGTATAGCTATATCTAATGTAACTTAGCCAGAATTAGCCAAATTTGCTCAACTTAACCAAATATAGCTAAATCTTGCCCAGCATAGTCAAACATGCTTGATTATGCTTCAGTTAGATAAATTTGGTCATATTTAAAACAAATTTTCTCAAAGCTGTCTCAATTAAGTAAATTTAGCCAAAACACATTTTTGAAGTTATATAGGTCTAACTAAATTCTTGTATCATAGAGATTGGCAGCATATGCTCAGACTCCATCGCCACACCTAGTGGTACCTAGATATGGGCGTGAGGATGCTCCTGGCATCACAAATGAGTTGGCCAGCAACTTGTTTGGCTTCAGAGCTAAATATAGCATAACTTTGGTAGCTCAGATTAGGTACAATTGCTCAAATGAAGCTGATGGAGCCACAAGTGCAGACATCTTTGGTAGCACAGAATAGCTACAATTGCTCAAATGAAGCTAACTTAGAGAAATAAAAGCAAACTTAGCCAAACTTACTCTAGCATAGCTAACTCTAAGCAAAAGTAACCAAATATAGCATAACTTAGTCAAAATTAGTCAAGTATAACTATATCTAATGTAACTTAGTCAAAATTAGCCAAATTTGCTCAACTTAACCAAATATAGCTAAATCTTGCCCCTAATAGAGAATTATGTGGCATATGCAAGGCCGATGACAAAAATAGGGAATATACTGCTGTTACTAGAGTCTAGAATCATGTTTACCACTAATGTGTCAGAACAGAATAGGATCATGCACAATGCGATGACAGAACGCGCAGACTGACAGTTTTGCTACATGATCCTACAGGCTTTGCTCCAATGAATATAACTAAGTGGAACTTCTTCAGCATATATTTGGTAAACCTAATGATCCTAGGAGAAGAAAAACAACTACTATTCAGAATATTATCTCTGCAAACTACCAGAAGATGAAATGCTACTGATTTCACAGTTTCAGACACACAGAACCAACTACCAATTTATCGTGATATAACCATCCACGACGAAGGGAGTAACTCCTATTCATTCGAACTTGACAGTTTTATCTCTGCAAACTACCAGAAGATGAAATGCTACTGATTTCATAGTTTCAGACACACAAAACCAACTACCAATTTATCGTGATATAACCATCCACATAAATCTTGCCCCACCGAACCCTAACCAAAGATGCCATAGAACTTGACAGTCTTTCGAATTCCACCGAACCCTAACCAAGGATGCCTACCATTTTCCAATTCCCGAACCCTAACCAAGGATATGCAAGGCGGCAGCGAGGGCGGGGAGAGAGGCGGCACGGCGAAGGAGGATGGAAGGTCGAAGGGTTTAGGGTTTACCTTGAAGCTCGGCGGCGACAGCAATGGCTTCGCTCGGTGTACCTAGAAATGACGAGGGCGAAGCTCGGCGGCGACGGCGAAGCTCGGCGACGGCGAAGCTCGGCGGCGTACCTGGAAGTGACGAGGGCGAACACTTGGCGGCAAATGAAATTTTGGCAGCCTAACGACGTCTAAGTGTTTCGCCCGGGTTAGGTTTTTCCAATGCTGCCGAGGGGTATATATAGACTCACATTTTCTCAGGCGGATTTTAAGTACCGACCGCCTGAGAAGATTGTTACCTCAGACGGGTTTTACTTACCAACCGTCTGAGAAGATACAATTATCTCAGACGGTTGGTTAGTAACACCCGCCTGAGATACACATGGGCCTGTGAAGATATTTACTTCTTCTTAATTAATATGTGTTCATTATAATTTGATGAACGCCTACATAAAGACCCCTCACCAACCGCCTATGAAGACGTGTTGACGACCGTGCGCGACCTTTCTTTTCCCTGAGGCGCGACCTTTAATGCGCGGTAAACCAACTGCTCCATCTTCCACTCCGTGCGGCCTTAAAGACGCGCTATCGCTCACAAGCGCATCGCTCACTTTGAATCCTCTTATTTTCTTCGTCCTCCTCCGCTCCGACGACCCAACACCACTATGGCTGACCTTCCGCCGCCAAGCCCTCCAAGGGAGCCACCTTGCAAGAAACTATGTTGCAGCTCCCCCAAGAAGATCAACACCGAGCAGCGCCTCCTCATGGCGCGAGAGGCGTACAACAATACGTCTCGCGCCATGAGTTCCTTGGGGCTGGGTATCCTTCCAGAGTATACTGGAATGGGTACCATGGGCCACTACCTCTATGCCCTCACGGGGGTGGCTGATCGTCTCAACATTCTGTTCGCGACGATGGCCCAGGTTCTTGGCCCCGAGGGCCGTAGGACGCTGGTGGAGGCGACGGCTAGCAACCTCGGGGTTGCACCGCCGGTGCAGCCGGCCCTGTCTCCTGTTGCACCGGTGCCGGAGTCGCCGCCGGAGGACGAGGAGGAGGAGGAGGAGGAGGAGGAGGAGGAGGAGGAGGAGGAGGAGGAGGAGGAGGAGTAGGAGTAGGATTTAATTAGTTTTTCTTTTTGTTGTTTTTAGTTGCTTCTGTTTTGTAAATATTGTTAATGAATGAAATCTATCTTTTTTCATCTATGTGATTGAATATTACTTGTGTATCTTGTGTGTTCTTGTGTAAATATTGTGCATCTTGTGTGTTCTTTTGTGAGATGTGTGATTGAATATTATTAATGAATGAGTATCTTGTGTGTTCTTCAACTGTGTGAATGAATGAATGTGTAGTGTGTTCATCGTTAATTAAAATTTCACGTCTGAGAAGAAGATTATCTCAGGCGGTTGGTAAGTAATACTCGCCTGAGATAAATATATTCTCAGGCGGTTGGTAAGTACCAACCGTCTGTGAAGATATTTACTTCTTCTTAATTAATATTCTTGATTAAATGTGGTCCTTTAAAAAGGCAAAAATCCACTTTATTGTAATATTATTGATAAGTAAAGGTTACCGTTAAATTTCACTTCATAAATCCTTCGAAATTAGTCAGAACATAAAAAACATACAACAAATGCTATTTTTCATTTTTCTATCTTGATGAATATAATGCTTTTTTCATTTATTTTTTCAGTGGACATATTTCATCATACCAACCTCTATGAATTTTTTCAGATTTTTTTAAATTTTTTTGAATCAATGTGTATTCATAATTTGATGAATGCCTCATATGTATATGAGCATTTAGTTAGAATGGTGGATAATTTGAAGTTTGACATGTTGGAATGCTTTTAAAAAAATTCATACATGTATAAATTATACAAATATGTTCATACCAACAATTTTGAGTGAATGAACTTTTTTTTATGAGATACACAAATTTGAATAATATGTGAGTAGAAATTAATTTGATATTTACCAAAACATTACAATGTCAGCTATACAAGTTTTAAAAATATTTTGTTCAGGTGGTAGATGTTAATTTTATACAAATGTAGAAGAAAGAATCATCGAATTTGGACACAATTTGCAGAATCTAAACATGTTTGAGTATTTATATTGGAATCTAAATAAAAAAGAAGCAAGGGATAAGGAAACTGAAGAACAGTATCGGGCATTATCTCAGGCGGTTGGTAAGTAATACCCGCCTGAGATAAATTTATTCTCAGGCGGTTGGTAAGTACCAACCGCCTGTGAAGATATTTACTTCTTCTTAATTAATATTCTTTCTTAAATGTGGTCCATTAAAAAGGCAAAAATCCACTTTCTTATAATATTATTGATAAGTAAAGGTTACCATTAAATTTCACTTCATAAATCCTTTGAAATTGGTCAGAACATAAAAAACATACAACAAATGCTATTTTTCATTTTTCTATCTTGATGAATATAATGTTTTTTTCATTTATTTTTTCAGTGGACATTTTTACTCATCATACCAATCTCTATGAATTTTTTCAGATTTTTTTAAATTTTTTTGAATCAATGTGTGTTCATAATTTGATGAATGCCTCATATGTATATGAGCATTTAGTTAGAATGGTGGATAATTTGAAGTTTGACATGTTGAAATGCTTTTAAAAAATTCATACATGTATAAATTATACAAATATGTTCATATCAACAATTTTGAGTGAAGGAACTTTTTTTTATGAGATACACAAATGTGAATAATATGTGAGTAGAAATTAATTTGATATTTACCAAAACATTACAATGTCAGCTATACAAGTTTTAAAAATATTTTGTTCAGGTGCTAGATGTTAATTTTATACAAATGTAGAAGAAAGAATCATCGAATTTGGACACAATTTGCAGAATCTAAACATGTTTGAGTATTTATATTGGAATCTAAATAAAATAGAAGCAAGGGATAAGGAAACTGAAGAACAGTATCGGGCATTATCTCAGGCGGTTGGTAAGTAATACCCGTCTGAGATAAATATATTCTCTGGCGGTTGGTAAGTACCAACCGCCTATGAAGATATTTACTTCTTCTTAATTAGTATTCTTGATTAAATGTGGTTCTTTAAAAAGGAAAAATCCACTTTCTTGTAATATTATTGATAAGTAAAGGTTACCATTAAATTTCACTTCATAAATCCTTTGAAATTGGTCAGAACATAAAAAACATACAACAAATGCTATTTTTCATTTTTCTATCTTGATGAATATAATGCTTTTTTCATTTATTTTTCAGTGGACATTTTTACTCATCATACCAATCTCTATGAATTTTTTCAGATTTTTTTAAATTTTTTTGAATCAATGTGTGTTCATAATTTGATGAATTCCTCATATGTATATGAGCATTTAGTTAGAATGGTGGATAATTTGAAGTTTGACATGTTGGAATGCTTTTAAAAAAATTCAAACATGTATAAATTATACAAATATGTTCATACCAACAATTTTGAGTGAAGGAACTTTTTTTTATGAGATACACAAATATGAATAATATGTGAGTAGAAATTAATTTGATATTTATCAAAACATTACAATGTCAACTATACAAGTTTTAAAAATATTTTGTTCAGGTGGTAGATGTTAATTTTATACAAATGTAGGAGAAAGAATCATCGGATTTGGACACAATTTGCAGAATCTAAACATGTTTGAGTATTTATATTGGAATCTAAATAAAAAAGAAGCAAGGGATAATGAAACTGAAGAACAGTATCGGACATTATCTCTGGCGGTTGTTAAGTAATAACCGCCTGAGATAAATATCTTCCTAGACAGTTATTAAGTACCAACCGCCTGTGAAGATATTTACTTCTTCTTAATTAATATTCTTGATTAAATATGGGTCCTTTAAAAAGGCAAAATTTCACTTTCTTGTAATATTATTGATAAGTAAAGGTTACCATTAAATTTCACTTCATAAATCCTTTGAAATTGGTCAGAACATAAAAAACATACAACAAATGCTATTTTTCATTTTTCTATCTTGATGAATATAATACTTTTTTCATTTATTTTTTAAGTGGACATTTTTACTCATCATACCAAGCTCTATGAATTTTTTCATATTTTTTTAAATTTATTTGAATCAATATGTGTTCATAATTTGATGAATGCCTCATATGTATATGAGCATTTAGTTAGAATGGTGGATAATTTGAAGTTTGACATGTTGGAATGCTTTTTAAAAAATTAAAAAAATTCATACATGTATAAATTATACAAATATGTTCATACCAACAATTTTGAGTGAAGGAACATTTTTTTATGAGATACACAAATGTGAATAATATGTGAGTAGAAATTAATTTGATATTTACCAAAACATTACAATGTCAGCTATACAAGTTTTAAAAATATTTTGTTCAACTGGTAGATGTTAATTTTATACAAATGTAGAAGAAAGAATCATCGAACTTGGACACAATTTGCAGAATCTAAACATGTTTGAGTATTTATATTGGAATCTAAGTAAAAAAGAAGCAAGGGATAAGGAAATTAAAGAACAGTATCGGGCATTATCTCAGGCTGAGGCGGTTGGTAAGTACCAACCGCCTATGAAGATATTTACTTCTTCTTAATTAATATTCTTGATTAAATGTGGTCCTTTAAAAAGGCAAAAATCCACTTTCTTGTAATATTATTGATAAGTAAAGGTTACCATTAAATTTCACTTCATAAATCCTTTGAAATTGGTCAGAACATAAAAAACATACAACAAATGCTATTTTTCATTTTTCTATCTTGATGCATATAATGCTTTTTTCATTTATTTTTTCAGTGGACATTTTTACTTATCATACCAACCTCTATGAATTTTTTCAGATTTTTTTTAAATTTTTTTGAATCAATGTGTGTTCATAATTTGATGAATGCCTCATATGTATATGAGCATTTAGTTATAATTTGAAGTTTGACATGTTGGAATGCTTTTAAAAAAATTAAAAAAATTCATACATGTATAAATTATACAAATATGTTCATACCAACAATTTTGAGTGAAGGAACTTTTTTTTTATGAGATACACAAATGTGAATAATATGTGAGTAGAAATTAATTTGATATTTACCAAAACATTACAATGTCAGCTATACAAGTTTTAAAAATATTTTGTTCAGGTGGTAGATGTTAATTTTATACAAATGTAGAAGGAAGAATCATCAAATTTGGACACAATTTGCAGAATCTAAACATGTTTGAGTATTTATATTGGAATCTAAATTAAAAAGAAGCAAGGGAAAAGGAAACTGAAGAACAGTATCAGGCATTATCTCTGGCGGTTGTTAAGTAATAACCGCCTGAGATAAATATCTTCCTAGACGGTTATTAAGTACCAATCGCCTGTGAAGATATTTACTTCTTCTTAATTAATATTCTTGATTAAATACGTGTCCTTTAAAAAGGCAAAATTTCACTTTCTTGTAATATTATTGATAAGTAAAGGTTACCATTAAATTTCACTTCATAAATCTTTTGAAATTGGTCAGAACATAAAAAACATACAACAAATGCTATTTTTCATTTTTCTATCTTGATGAATATAATGCCTTTTTCATTTATTTTTTCAGTGGACATTTTTACTCATCATACCAACCTCTATGAATTTTTTTCAGAATTTTTTAAATTTTTTTGAATAAATGTGTTTTCATAATTTGATGAATGCCTCATATGTATATGAGCATTTAGTTAGAATGATAGATAATTTGAAGTTTGACATGTTGGAATGCTTTTAAAAAAAATTAACAAAATTCATACATGTATAAATGAATACTTTTTTATTGGTGTTGGGAGAACTAGGGGTAGCGCATCCAAAAGGGAATGGAGGGAATATAACCCATAGAGTACAATACGTTATGGGAGAACAGGTCATACTCGCGCTCAATCCTACAGTTCTCAGTACACAAGACGGTCTACTCGGACCACCCTCGCCTGCCGCAGCGGGCAGGCCCCTGGTTCCCCCCTGTTGGGCAGCGGCAAACGCCATCGTCAATGTCGGGCAGCGCCACCGGCGGCGGTCCGGGAGGAGGCCTACGCAGTAACCTCCAGCTCAAAAAAACATCGAGCCTCTATATGGCTTGATTCTGACACCGGCAACACTCCTTGTTGGTCCTCTTCATCGCGACGGACCCGACCGCGTTGTCGCCGACGTGGGCCTCGCCTTCGACTTGCCGGATATACTCGAGGGCGTTGCGGTCCCCGCGGTCGGCATCGTAGCGGAGCATGGCGAGGACGTAGGCCGCCACCTTGTGGCCGTTCGCGGCTGCCCGGGCAAGGAACTGGGTGCCCTGCTGCACCTGCGCGCGGCCGTAGTTGAAGACGAGGTCGAACCCGGTGACGTAGCACGCATGAGGGTTGCCCACGTTGGCCAGGCACTCCACGATGGCGTCGTAGCTCCCGTTCTCGTGCCGTTGGAACCACTCCCAGCTGCTCTCCCGCTCCAGCGCCACGCGCCTGCCCACGGTGGGATCACGGCACGCCGCGTGCATGGCCTTGCAGGTGGCGCGCAGACTGGAGTGGTCGTCCATGGGTTGGGTGGAGGTTGCGGCGACCCACCCCACGATCAGGACCGCAATATCGTGCGGCAAGGGGAACTCCATGGGCTTATCTCAGGCGGTTGGTAAGTAATACCCGCCTGAGATAAATATATTCTCAGGCGGTTGGTAAGTAATACCCGCCTGAGATAAACATTTTTGAAACTACAAGATGTTAATTAACGGCCTGAGAAGATGCTAATTAACTGACGCGCCACACAAGGTCTGCGGAGAAGTTAA
Organism: Tuctoria greenei; assembly: GCA_036927565.1. Classification (NCBI taxonomy): domain Eukaryota; kingdom Viridiplantae; phylum Streptophyta; class Magnoliopsida; order Poales; family Poaceae; genus Tuctoria; species Tuctoria greenei. Next base: position 8,396,483 of record JAYESD010000001.1, on the reverse strand, counting down.
GAAGCCGTGGGGCAGGGACGCGTGCGCGACGTTCCACATGGATACCAGAGAGACAGAAGGATCTCTGAAGATTGTCTTCCACAGTGGTTTAATTGTGCGCCGCACGAGGTCTGCAAAGAGTTCAATGCGCAATGAAAAAATATTTTGTTCAGGTGGTAGATGTTAATTTTATACAAATGTAGAAGAAAGAATCATCGAATTTGAACACAATTTGCAGAATCTAAACATGTTTGAGTATTTATATTGGAATCTAAATAAAAAAGAAGCAAGGGATAAGGAAATTGAAGAACAATATCGGGAATTATCTCAGGCGGTTGGTAAGTAACCGCCTGAGATAAACATTTTTGAAACTACAAGATGTTAATTAACGGCCTGAGAAGATGTTAATTAACTGACGCGCCGCACGAGGTCTACGGAGAAGTTGAGAAGCCGTGGTGCAGGGACGCGACGTTCCACATGGATACTAGAGAGACGGAAGGATCTCTGAAGATCGTCTTCCACAGTGGTTTAATTGTGCGCCGCACGAGGCCTGCAAAGAGTTCAATGTGCAGGAAACGAACCGCTCCCTCGTCTACTCCGCACCGACCATATATAAGGCGCGTCGTCGGTTATGTACAAGCACAGAACTTTTGCACTCCTTTCTTCTTCTTCCATCGTTCCACCTCCTAGCCCGGCGCCGACGAACCACCACAGCCATGGCCAACCTTCCGCCTCCTAGCCCGCCGAGGCTGCCACCCTGCAAGTGGATACGCTGCAGCTCCCCCGAGAGGGTGAATGACGACCAGCGCATTCCACCACTGGTGCAGCCAGAGCCACCGGTACAGCCGGAGCAATCGGCTCAGCCGGAGCCACCGGTACAGCCGGAGCAATCGGCTCAGCTGGAGCAGCTGACCCACTCTCCCGCTGCATCGTCACCGGGGGAGGAGGAGGAGGAGGAGGAGGAGGAGGACGATGACGACAACGACGACGACGATGATGATGACGACGAGTCGTCCTCCGACGACGGCAACGACGACGGTGACCACCACCATGGTGACGACTACGAAGACGACGACGAGTCGGAGGAGGACCGCTTGGCGTGGTTTGAGAAGTTGGCGGAGAGGAGGGATTAGGCGGGGCCGTAGTGTAGTTTTAGGAGTTCTTGTACATATTTCTTTTGTAGTTTTAGGAGTTCTTGTGTTTTGTAATATATATGTGTTCATTCGTGTCAATGAATACTGGTGTGTTAGAATTTCTGGATTTCAATCAAGTGAATGTGCTCTAAATGCTCATATGTATATGAGCATTTAGTTAGAATGGTGGATAATTTGAAGTTTGACATGTTGGAATGCTTTTAAAAAAATTAAAAAAATTCATACATGTATAAATTATACAAATATGTTCATACCAACAATTTTGAGTGAAGGAACTTTTTTTATGAGATACACAAATGTGAATAATATGTGAGTAAAAATTAATTTTGATATTTACCAAAACATTACAATGTCAGCTATACAAGTTTTAAAAATATTTTGTTCAGGTGGCATTATCTCAGGCAGTTGGTAAGTAATACCCGTCTGAGATAATCATCTTCTCGGACGGTTATTAAGTACCAACAGTCTGTGAAGATATTTACTTCTTAATTAATATTCTTGATTAAATATCTTTTCAGGCGGTTGGTAAGTAAAACCCGCCTGAGATAAAGTTAAAAACCACCTGTGAAAAACCGACGTCTATATAAGGACCCCTCACCACAGTCAAAACGCAACCCTGGAGAATTTATATCGACGCCGCAAGGCTGTTGAATTTCCCCTGCGCCGCGCCGCCGCTCCGCTCCGCTGCCCTGCCCATACTGCCGCGCCGCTGCTCAACCCCGCACCGCCACTTCTCCACCTAGCCGACCCACCGTGCTGACGCCTCCCCACCGTGCTGACGCCTCTGCAAGGTAAATGTAGTTTCCTTACTTTTTCTTTGTATATTTTCATTAGCTGATAAGCTGTTAGTTTTGTGTGTTCTGGTATATGGATTATGTCCTTTTGCATGTGTAAGGACTGTATGGATATTGTTCTGGTATATTGATGTATGGACTAAATGGATTGTTTCCTTTTTGTACCTATTATGTGACATGAATATGATGTTTAATTAACATATGCTATTGTAATATATATAAGATGCATCTGGGCCTGTTTCCCGATATAACAGACCGGATCCCACCCAGACCTAGCCCATGCTGCTGGGCCCTTTTTCCCCCTTTGACTCCGTCCGCCTCAAGACGTCGCCCGTCTCCTACATTAGTCGCCCTAATCATACTTGTTATGTCTCTGTAAATTCATTTTATAGAAGACCTTTAGAGAATATTTGTGGCCAAATTGTGTAAATCTGACAAAAATTCTATTATTGAAGCATGGACCATCGAGCGTGGATGTATAACATGCCAAGACCCGATCCTATGTACATTCATAATGTTGCAAATTTTATTGAAGCATCCAAGAGACATGCGAAGTTGCAAAAGATAGATGACATATTATGTCCATGTATCGACTGCGAAAATAAGATTGCTTGGACGAAAACTATAGTAATCCAATCTCATTTGGTGAAAAGAGGTTTTAAAATAACTACACAATATGGACAGAGCATGGTGAGTTAGATACACATGATGTGGATAAAGATGATGAGAGCGGATCAGATGATGATAATGTTCATATCGATGATGGTAGTGACAATCAAGCTGGTGATGATGATGATGAGTTCGATTGTGAGGAGATGTTGCGTCACATTGAACCATATGTACTGACTTCTATGGGAGCAAGCAAATGTTTAAGTAAAATGGAGACATTGCAGAATGCGGCGACAGAGCTTTTATATGATGAATCAAACGGTTGTGATAAAGAGTTTACTATATTGCGTGCAGTCTTAGAACTACTAAAGTTGAAAGCTACGCACAGATGGTCCGATAGTAGTTTCTCTGATCTTTTGAATCTTCTGGCAGAAATTCTTCCAAATCCAAATAAACTGCCCAGAAGCACTTATAAAGCGAAGAAACTTCTTTGCCCGATGGCACTAGGTGTGACAAAAATACACGCTTGTGTGAACCATTGTATTCTGTATCGCAAAGAGCATGAGCTCACAACTAGATGCCCCATTTGTGGTGTTAGTAGATACAAGAAGGACTACAATCACCAGTATGTTACCAACATGAAAAAGACTCAAAAGAATAAGAAGTTTATTATTGGTCCTGAAGGTGACGATGACGATACTTCTGGCGATGCAGACGGGAAGAATAAGAGAAAAATTCCTGCATTAGTGATGTGGTACCTTCCGGTAATTGATCGCTTGAAGCGTTTGTTCTCAAACCCTAGGGAGGCTGAACTTATGTGTTGGCATTCCGAGCAACGCAAGAAGAATGAAAAACATATACGACACCCTGGTGATGCAACGCAGTGGAAAATTTTTGATATTTAGTATCCAGAATTTGCGAAGGAAATCAGAAATGTGAGGTTTGCCTTGGGTACAGATGGAATGAATCCGTTTGGTGAAAAAAGGAGCATACACAACACATGGCCCGTGGTCTTAACTATGTACAACCTACCGACGTGGTTGTGTCACAAAAGGAAATATATCTTATTATCTGTTCTTATCCAAGGTCCGAAACAACCTGACATCGAAATTGATGTGTTCTTGGAACCTTTAATGGAAGATATGGAGAAATTGTGGAATGAAGGGGTACGTATATGGGATGAGTACAAGCGGGAGTATTTCACGCTAAGAGCAATGATATTCGTTACCGTGCATGATTATCCCGGACTGTTTACATTATCAGGACAAATGAAAGGGAAGAAAGGTTGCGTTAGGTGCGTGGATAGAACTGGATTTATATACCTCACTTCATCCAGAAAGACGGTGTACATGAGACATCGACGGTTGTTGACAGATACACACAAGTATAGGAAGATGAAAGAACAATTTGATAACAAAATAAAAAAAGATACTGCATCGAAACCTTACAGTGCAAAACTTGTGTTTGAAATGGTCAAAAACATTCATATTGCTTTCGGTAAGGGAAAAAATAGTAAAGGAATTAAGAGAAAGAAAAGTACATCTTCGGATGATACAACTGACATGGCTTTCAAGAAACAATCAATTTTTTTCAAGTATCTTCCGTATTGGAAGAATCTGGAATTTTGCCATAGTATTGATTTGATGCACGTTACAAAGAATGTATTTGACAGCATCATTGGGACCTTGCTGGACATGCCGAGGAAAACAAAGGACGTATTAAATTCACGTATGGACCTAGTAAATCTTGATTTGAGACCGGAGCTTCATCCAGTAGAAAAGGCGAACGGGAAGCATTACCTTCCCCCAGCCAGCTACAACTTGACGCTAGAAGAGAACAAAGCAATTTGCGAATGCTTGCATGGGATCAAAGTGCCCACAAGTTTCTCATCCAATATCCGCAAACTAGTCCCGATGAAAGACTTGTCTTTATTCGGTTATAATTCTCACGACTGTCACATGATGATGACAGTTTTCCTTGCCATTGCAATAAGAGTAATCAAACCTGAGCATATAAAAGTTGTCATCACACGTTTGTGTTACTTCTTCAATGCAATATCGCAAAAGGTGATAGCACGTGAAGATTTAGACTATCTGAAAACATACATCGTCGAGACAATGTGCAAGCTTGAGATGTGTTTCCCACCATCCTTTTTTGATATCCAAGTACACCTAATCATACATCTTGTTGATCAGATAAAAGCATTGGGGCCACTATATTTACATCATATGTTTTCGTTGGAGAGATATTTAGGAGTATTAAAAGGTTATGTGCGGAACCGTGCTCACCCAGAGGGTTCAATTATGGAAGAATACACCACTGAAGAAGTGATTGAGGGTTGCGCTGATTACATCAAAGATGGAAAATCGATAGGTGTGCCTATACCAGTACATGAGGGTAGACTACGTGGGAGAGGCAAAGTGGGTAAGAAAACTTTTATTGTTCAAGATTACAAGAATGTACACCGTGCACATTTTGGTGTACTACAACAGCTCGCAATAGCTGAGTCGTACATCGAGGAATACCAAATTGAGCTTCGTGATAAAAACCAAGACTGCACAGAGGACTGGATCATGAAAGAACACAGAAGATGTTTCACTGAATGGTTAATGGACAAAAATATATCATACGGAAACACTATAGAAGAGGCAACAATGAAGAAGTTAGCTTCTGGCCCATCTGCTTTGGTAACATCATGGCAAGCATATGACATCAATGGTTACACATTTTACACTAAAGAAAAAGACGATAAGAGTGTTGCACAAAATAGTGGTGTTCGTATTGAGGCTTATGATTCACAAGGGCAGAAGACCACATACTTCGGGTTCATAGAGGAAATATAGGAACTCGATTATGGCGAAATAATGGTAATGCCCGTATTTAAGTGCCAATGGGTCAAACATCCTGATGGTTTGAAAGTGGACAATTACGAGCTGACACTGGTAGACTTGAATAAAGTGGGTTACAAAGATGACCTGTGGGTTCTCGCTGATAATGTTGCACAAGTTTTTTATGTTCAAGATCCAGAAACTGAGAAGTTGCACGTAGTTGTTTCTGGAAAGCAAAATATTGTTGGGGTTGAGAATGTGGGAGATAATGAAGAGGAATATAATCAGTATGAAGAGATGTACCTTTTCACCGAACCAGAAAACATCAAGCGCGTAGAGAGAAGCATTAAAAAGAATTTGAAACCCTATATGTGAGAAGATGTCAATGCTGGAAAAAATGTATATAGCAATGCAAGATGATATATATTGTATATATTTGTATCTTCTGAAATCAACTTAGAACAATGTTGGTATATGGATTGTGTCCTTTTGTATTTGTGTACATATGCGTTTGGACTCAATAATTAGGAAGTTTGGAAGTTTGGTCTTTCAGATAATGATGTCTCGGGCGTGTAGCCGATTGAAGGAGGAGCGCTTGGCGTGGCGCAAGAACCATCCCCATGTATGTACATATGGCACATCGGTCGCATGGTTCTATATACATATGTATCTGTAATGGACTGATGAACTTAACTGTAGTTTGTTTTTCCGTCTTGTTTGTTTTTGGTATTTTCAATTTCTCCGCGTAGGGTTTCTCTGCGAAGCCTGAATCGGAAGATTTATTGAAGTGGCAGTGCATCGTCCCCGATAAAGAAGGGGTAAGTCATGAAGAACAAGCACAATATGAGTTTAACCATCGTCCTCCTATTAATAAATTTCTTTTGCGGACTAAATGGGAAGATGGTTACTACCCCCTGACAATCTCCTTCTCTGAGGACTATCCCTTGGTGCCTCCAAGATGCGCCTTTCCAATTGGGTTCTTCCACCCAAATGTCCATCGTTCGGGAGCACTCTGCATCGGAATTCTCGATCAAGAGACTGTAAGATAGACCTATTTTGTTCATATAATTATTACTTATAATTGTTGTCGAACTTATTTGAACTGGTTTCTTATATTGCTTAAATTATATTTCGTAGGGGTGGTGCAGTGCTTTTACAATCAAAACTATACTACTTGAGGTTCAGCGTTTGCTGCATCAGCCAAATGTGCCTGACGTTGAAAATGATTGCTATAATCTACTTATCAAGGTTAGATGACACTTTGACTTAGTGACCAATGTAGGTTATTCATTCCCCCTTCGACATTTGTTAATTTAAATAATGTCAATATTTTCAGGATCCAGCGGAATATAAGAGACGTGTTCGGGAGAAAGTAGGACGGTACAATTTAGATTGATCGATGGTAGCTTCATCGTCGATCTACAATGAATGTAGCATGATTTTTGTTCAGTGTGTAAAGAAATTATCTTTGAACAATTGTAAAGCCTCTAATGGTGTATTATCATAATTAAGCCAGCCTCACTGGTGATCGAGCATTTCCTATAATGCATTACTATACTAGTATCCGCTCATTTGTGTTTTTTTCCTGATACAATTTCCCCTGCAATGACTACATACGGTTGTGATAATTGCAACGACTACATCCCTGTAATTTCAATGAAAACCGCTTGTGTTAATTGAACAACTACATACGGTTCTTAAACAATGACCGCCACTGAAAATACATGATATTCTCAGGCCGTTGTTAACCAAGAACCATCTATAAAGTTCATTGCATTATAGGCGGTTATTAATTAAGAACCGTCTACAAAGATCATGTATTTACCCAGGCGGTTGTTTTTTAAAATCCGTCTGTGAAGTTCATTGCATTACAGACGGTTCTTAATTAAGAACCGCATATGAAGATCATGTATTTACCCAGACAGTTGTTTCTTAAATCCGTCTGAGAAGTTCATTGCATTACAGACGGTTCTTAATTAAGAACTGTCTGTGAAGATCATATATTTACCTAGACGGTTGTTCTTTAAAATCCGACTGTGTTGTTCTGTCATCACATGCGGTTATTATATCATTCGTCATCACAATCGCATATTTTTAACGACCGTCTGTGTTTAAAAATTTGAGGCGCCTGTAAAAATATTTTTTGTAGTAGTGTGTTCATTTTTTGTATTAGAAAGCGACAAACTTTTGAGAAAATAGAGAGTATGTAAAATCGATCAAGCATTTTGAACTTATAACTTGTTCCATAAGTTGTTCATTATATCTGTTTTGGAGCAGAATAAAGCCTCTTGAGCTATTTCATGTTATGATCTTGTTTCACTAAACTTTTAGCTTGTGCAAAACTTTGTTTTCTTTTAGGGGCTGTCTATATTTCAGACACCTGGAATTTTATCAAATTTCAGGTGACCTTAATTAACACCTAATCACTATTATATGCAGTTCATTTTTTGTAATAAACAACTTTTTCAATAGTCCATACATTAACAAAATTATTTTTATTATTATTTTATAATTAACATAATTCTTACAATTAGTATAATTAGCAATTAAGGAAATACCCGTCGTCTGATGCATGAGGCGACTGAAGAAGAGCATTTCCGTTTCTTTTGTTATATCGTACAATTGTGTGTTTGTTAGAATCGAGGTCATCCTCACTTCCATTTCAAACGAAATGGGGGTCAAGTTTACAAAGTTGAGAATGTAATTTAAAACCAAAAGAAATACACAAAAACTAAAGTTGGGCACGCCAGCAAAAGGTTTATGCCCCCAAAACGAATCAACCGTATTTCCAGATATTCGTTAGGCGGTAGCTTAACTTCAAGGAACAACCAACAGTCTATCGGCATGTTTGGTTGTATACCTAAGTTGCCTAAGCCTAACTTTAGTCACTTTCCACACTTGTAGCACGCTTAAGCTACCTAATGTTAGCGGTTGTTTGGTTTGTTACTGTAGCCTAAGCTTAGGCGCACATAAGAAAGTGTGGCATGCTTAGGCGGTCAATTCGAGCGCCTCAGTTGAGGTAATTTTTTGTTAGGCAATGGATGCAAAAGTTGCCTAACTTTTGTGGCGCGCCTAACTTTAGTCAACAGCCAAACATCCGCCTAAAACAGTGTGACATGCCTAACGTTAGGCTTAGGCAACTTAGACGTAGAACCAAACAGGCCCTATATTACTAGTAGCAAAGCGTCGCTCCAGCTTTGGTAATCCCCTTCATGTAACGCTGATACAGACCTGCTCAATATTGTAGAGAACAGGCGTAACAAATGATGTCGCAAGGATATTTAATCAAATTTTGACATATATTTTAAAAGTATCGAGCTCTCCCAACGTGTTTGATTTTTTTAAAATGATAATTGAACATGTATGTTGACATTGTAAAAATGTTGTCAAATTTTGAGTATTAAAAATAGAAATCCTATACTACGTGTGCCTGAAAACATGTTAAATTTTAGATGACTATTGGTTTCACTTTAAGATTCATGCGAAGCAACCTTATCTTCTCCTCATCTCTCTCACAACCATAAACTCTTCTCTCACCAGCACTGGCACCCCACTCGACGGCAGCAGGTGTGGCCGTGCACTGCGGCGGAGATCGGCTGCAGCGCGACGAGGCAGGGCTGCAGCATGGCGGTGGGTGCAAAGGCGTGTGGTGGCAGGCTCCGGCGGCGGCGCCCCGCGGGCCAGCGGCGAAGAAGGTTAGCACTCTATTCTTTCTCTTTTTTTCTTTCTAAAAAACCATTCCTGGCACTTTAATTATAAGGCAAAAAGAGTGTTACAGGTCTCATGCACAAGTTGTACTTGAAGGGAGACAGAGAGTAGATAGCAGTGGGAAAAGAGGATAGTACACCACACCACCACTATTAGCATATCAGAGGAAGAGAAGCAGAGGAGAACAAAGTGGCGGGTGATGCTTGGTTATGGTGTGGCTCTTGGAGGGGCCAAAAACCTGGCACCAGCAGCACACCATAGTCTGATCTCATCTTTAATCGCCACCAGAAACTCCGCGGCAGTCCACTCTTTGGCTTGAAAAATCCTCATGGTGCGTTCTCTCCCGATTGACCAAATGACCAGCATAAGCAGAGGTTCAATACCCTTCTTCAGACTCCTGTTGACTCCATGCGACAGATTATTGAACCAACTCTGGAGGCAAGCTCCTGCTGCCCAAGTAGCAGGGTGGAGGCTAGGTTTCTCAGTCCAATTACTCACTGATACCCATATTTGCAATGTGAAAGGGCACTCAGCAAAGAGATGAAATGCTGTTTTGAGATTTCGATAGCAATTCGAGCAAAGGTAATTATTCGGCCGCTGTCTTCGTTGTCGCCGGTGTGCTGTCCACAATCTGTTCTGAAGGAGGGGCCATGCAAATATTTTGCATGTTGAAGGAGCCCAAATTTTCCAGATTGAGGCTGGCCAAGATGATCTAACAGCACCCTCAAATTGCATGAGATAAGCTGACTTCACCGTGTACTCCCTCTTGGCCGTAAGCTTCCATCTCATTTGATCTCTTCCTTCGGAATGAAGCACCTGTTGCTGTTCATCGACCATGATCCAAAGTTGCAGGTAATCTTGTAGCAGACTGATTGAGAAGTTTGGCAGTAGATTGCTAGTCCAAGAGGCATTCTGCAGTGCGACAGCTACGTACTTGTTCTTCCCTTTAGAGCAAGAACGCTGGCGCGTATAGCTGCAGCCAACTAGAGTGCGAGAAGCGGGCCATTCTACCATCCCGGACAGTCACTATCGTTGCCACCGCGAATAAGGCCATGTTGCTATTATCCACCGGCAGTTCAGATCCATTCCACGGTCTGTCGGGGTGTTCCCATGAGAGCCATAGCCAACAAAGGCGAAGAGCACGGCTGAACATCCACTACTACAAAAAGCATTTTCACAGGCGCCTGGATTTTTCAAACACAGGCGGTCTGTAAAAAAAATGCGACTGTGATGACGAATGATACAATAACCGCCTGTGATGACAGAACATCACAGACGGATTTTAAGAAACAACCGCTCATGGAAATCATGTATTTTCTCAGACGGTTATTAATTAAGAACCGCCTATGATGTAGCTAACATCACAGGCGGTTCTTAATTAACCAACGCCAGAGAAAATACATGATTTCCACGGGCGGTCATTGTTTAAGAATCGCCTGTGATGCTGTCTAAGATAATGTCCGAGCCTGTTCTTCAGTTTCCTTTTTCCTTGCTTCTTTTTTATTTAGATTCCAATATAAATACTCAAACATGTATATATTCTGCAAATTGAGTCCAAATTCAATGACTCTTTCTTCTATAATTTTCAAAAATTAATATCTACCACCTGAACCAAATATTTTAAAACTTGTATAGCTGACATTATAATGTTTTGATAAATATCAAATTAATTTCTACTCACATATTATTCACATTTGTGTATCTCCTAAAAAAAGGATCCTTCACTGAAATTTGTTTGTATGAACATATTTGTATTATTTATACATGTATGAATTTTGTTAATTTTTTTTAAAACATTCCAACATGTCAAATTTCAAATTATCCATCATTCTAACTAAATGCTCATATACATATGAGACATTCATCAAATTATGAACACACATTGATTCAAAAAAATTAAAAAATCTGAAAAAATTCATAGAGGTTGGTATGATGAATAAAAATGTCCACTGAAAAATAAATGAAAAAATCATTATATCATCAAGATAGAAAAATGAAAAATAGAAATTATTATATGTTTTTATGTTCTGACCAATTTCAAAGGATTTATGAAGTGAAATTTAATGGTAACCTTTACTAATCAATAATATTACAAGAAAGTGGAATTTTGCCTTTTTAAAGGCCCCACATTTAATCAAGAATATTAATTAAGAAGAACTAAAGATCTTCTCAGGCGATTGTTATTGAATAACCGCCTGAGAAGATGTTTATCTCAGGCGGGTTTTACTTACCAACCGCCTGAGATAATGCCCGAGACTGTTCTTCAGTTTCCTCTTCCCTTGCTTCCTTTTCATTTAGATTCTAATATAAATACTCAAACATGTATAGATTCTGCAAATTGAGTCCAAATTTGATGATTCTTTCTTCTATAATTTTCAAAAATTAACATCTACCACCTGAACCAAATATTTTAAAAATTGTATAGCTGACATTGTAATGTTTTGGTAAATATCAAATTAATTTCTACTCACATATTATTCACATTTGTGTATCTCCTAAAAAAAGGATTCTTTAGTGAAATTTGTTTGTATGAACATATTTGTATTATTTATACATGTATGAATTTTGTTAATTTTTTAAAGCATTCCAACATATCAAAATTCAAATTATCCATCATTCTAACTAAATGCTCATATACATATGAGGCATTCATCAAATTATGAACACACATTGATTCAAATAAATTAAAAAAATCTGAAAAAATTCATAGAGGTTGGTATGATGAATAAAAATGTCCACTCAAAAATTAATGAAAAAATCATTATATTCATCAAGATAGAAAAATGGAAAATAGCAATTGTCATATGTTTTTTATGTTCTGACCAATTTCAAAGGATTTATAAAGTGAAATTTAATGGTAATCTTTACTAATCAATAATATTACAAAAAGTGGAATTTTGCCTTTTTAAAGGCCCCACATTTAATCAAGAATATTAATTAAGAAGAAGTAAAGATCTTCTCAAGCGGTTGTTACTGAATAACTACCTAAGAATATGTTTATCTCAGGCGGGTTTTACTTACCAACCGCCTGAGATAATTGAATCTTCGTAGGCGGTTGGTAAGTAAAACCTGCCTGAGATAACCATCTTCGCATGCGGTCTGTACTTAAAACTCGCCTGAGAAAATAGGCGTCTATATATACCCCTCGGCTGCGTTGGAAAAACCTAACCCGGGCGAAACACTTAGACGCCATCAGGCTGCCAAAATTTCGTTTGCCGCCAAGTGTTCGCCGCTATCATCGCCGAGCTTCGCCGTCGTCCGTTTGCTTCGCCCTCGTCACTTCCAGGTACACCGAGCAAAGCCATTGCCGTCGCCGTTGAGCTTTACGGTAAACCCGAAACCCTTCGATCTTCCCTCCTTCGTCCCCGTGCCGCCTCCCTCCTCGCCCTCGCCGCCGACCGAGTCAAATGATGCCTTGTATAGATTTCCTTGGTTAGGGTTCGGGAATTCAAAAAGGGTAGGCACCCTTGGTTAGCCTTCTGTAGTGAGTCCTCTACATATTTTCTATTGAATTCCAGGTCAGAATCCTCATGAAACTCGAGAAAAAACTCGAAGTTCCAACCTCTATCGAATTTGAACACCTAGTAGACAGTTCTGTATACAGTCACGATTTTGACCATAACTCTTGGTAGAATGGTCGAATAGCTTCGTGTAATACATTCACGAAAACATTGCGACCTGTATAACAAGTTTGTAATGTAACTTGCTGTCAAGTTGTGATGTTATCTGTTTGAAAATTAAGGATAAAACCAGCCACAAATAAAGTAATTTTTGTCAAATTCACTTCTGAAATCTGGTAGCAGTGTCCAACTTTAAAAATCCATATCTCTTCAACCTGAAGGGCTATGGAGGCAAATGAATACTTTTTGGAAAACTCTTGAAGTATTCTGTAAGTTTTATATTGAGCTTCAAGCCAATAAACCGTTGTAAGGTGATAAAAATCTTCTCTAACTAAATCAGCCGCTGTTCTGAAATTGTATGAACAAGCATTTGATTTTTTGCCATACTTATCTGTAGAAAGCTCTTCTAGTCTATTGTGATACATTTTTTGAAGGGGTAAGATCTATTCTACAACTTTTCTATTCATTGTTAACTCAAATTCGATTTAGAATTATTAGAAACTGGAGTTGAAGTTAGTACCTGTGTACAGTGCTATCTGAAACAGCCAGAAAATTTCTAAACTTTGAACAGTCATAATTCTTAAATTAGAAAAGCAACCTATTCATATCTATACATGTCTCGAAAAGTTAAAGAGTCCTCTATCGATTTCCTATTAAACTCTAATGCTAAAACACGCAATAACCAGGTCTAAATCGAAGTATCATTTAAGGTGTCGTAACAGTCTAGAATCTCGACAATTATGTATTCAGTTGTTGTTTGGATCGTAATTTCTAGTAGGATCATCAAAAGGCTTCATAATTTACATTTATGGAATCCTGAGGATGTGTGTAACAATTTTGCAATATATTGTTTCTACAAATATCAATGTTCTCTATTTAAAAATTGTGGACAAAATCAGCAACATACAAAGGAAGCTCTACCAAACTTTAGTTAAAAATCTGGGAACTTGGTGGTAACATGAGTGGATAATAGCATCTGTACTGAAAACAGAGTATAGCCGACCCGCACTTCATCTCACAGGGTTGTGCTCCTTCGAGATCGGTGTCGCTATCCTTTTGCCAAACAAAGCAATGTGCTCTCATACGGCTGTTGAACATCGCTTGTGCTCAGAACGCAGATACAAGTAACTGCCTATTTAGAATAAGAAGATAAAATTGCCATTGCTGGTGAGCAACTTTAACATGCTTGTCACCCTTGCAATGTATAGGAACCTTTTGGTTAGTCGCCTTAAACCCTAGAATGCCTTATCAAATCCTAGAATGCTTCCATCTTTTTCTTCATGCAACACTTCATATATAGTTAATATGCCATTTATTATATTTTTTTGTCTTATTAGTTCTAGCATGGAAAGCCCTAAGAAGACTGGTGCTGATAGTAACAATAAACAAGACAATATGGAGTTTACTGACTCTAGCAGTTTAGACTCCTTTCACAGTCTATCGGATCCTTTTCCTAATATGAAAATTAAAAATATTTCAGAGGATCTCGACCTGGAATATGATCCTGCCGACGAGGTATGAATCACGAATCTTAACTTCAGCAGTTCAAGTTAATGTTAGTTGTCAAGTGTATGAAATCTTATAATTCTTTTCTACCTAGATTAATCGCAAAGACAACGAGGTGACTTCGGCTCCTAAAATCGCAGAAGGTTCTCCAATGGATGAATCCTCAGCTTCACTCAAGCGGAAACGAGGGCATCGAGGTCCCAATAAGGGTCCATTGGACCGCATCATGTACATAACAAGGGTCGGTCCAGGTGGGCTTCCCCAAGAACCACTGGATTCAGTTACCAAGTACCGTAATGCATGCGGTTTTCTTGTTAGGGAGCTCGTGCCGATCACAACTGAGAATTGGAGGAAATTACCCGAGCAAACCAAGAATGAGTTGTGGGAAAGGATAAAGAAACAATTCAAGTTCTCAAAAGGCACGGAAGAAGTGTAAAGAAAGCAACATTGGTCTCTTGCGACAAGAAGTTTTGTGGCTGGAAGAGTGAAATAAATGCTTATGTTAAGGCCGATAAGGTCCCTGGCCCGAGGAAGATGGGAAAAATCACACAATCTTAGTGGCAAGAGTTTGTTCGTCAAAAGACCATACCTGATGCTAAAGCTCTAAGTGCAACTAGGCCAGAGCTTGCAAAAAAAGAACAAATACCATCATCGCTTGGGGTCTGCCGGATATGCCCCCAAAGTCCAGAAATGGAATAAGATATTAGAGAAATTACCAGTAAGGGCAATCCTCACCCATTAGAAGGCTGCGATGAGAGAACTCATCAGTGGGTCTTTGCTCGGTCAGGTTTGACCAGCGAGGGCAAACTTGAAAAACCCGACTCTGTGAATGAAGTAGAGGATAAAATGAAAGAAGTAATTGAAAAGCAACAGAAGGGTCTCTTCAAGCTGAAGAGGGAGAATGACCAACTTACCGCTATCTTAGAAAACCCTGAACACAGTGGACGGGTTCGAGCAGTCTCTTCTCAAATGTCTTGTCTAGATGGTTTCCCTAAAGATAAAAACACATATAGAAGACATGAGAAATTTAAGAAAACACTTGATGAAACGATTGCTCAAAAGGTCAAAGAAAATATGCAAGAAATAATGAAACAACTTAGACAATCGGGACAATTAGTGGCACCGAGTACATCGATGGTTCCGGTGCCAAAGGAGCAATTAGAATCTCCAACTTCCTACCCTAGCAGCGTTGGTTCTGTGTCAGGCTCAGGGTCAACCCATAAGTTCCCTGTCGATGATATTGCTAACGACAAATCTTGTCATCTTCATGTCCCGATTGGTAGAACAGGGAACAAAACCAAACAGGTTGCCACTGCTATGGCAAAGTCTGATCGTGACTTCAACGGGAATCCACTTCCGTTGTATTATGTTGTGGTGCAAGTTCTTCAGATCATTGATAATGATTATGAAGATTATGAAATAGACCATGTCACACCTGAGGGGATCGCGACCCTGGGGCAGGTTGTCAACCAATTAATCCTTTGGCACCAACGCGATATCGTGTTGGACGTCACATCTCGTAATACTGCAACCCCATCTTCTAAGGCGAAAGTCTAGGAATATCCACTCCCCATATGTCTCAGCAAGGATGATAGTAACCTTGCTAGTAAAGATATCCAAGAGCAACAAGTTGGACAACAGCTTCAAGAAGTACCAGAGCACGCTGTTGCTAGTAAAGAGCAACCAGTTGAGCAACAGCTTGAAGTAGTACTAGAGCCAACTGCTGGGAGTAAAGAGCAATCAGTTGAACAACAGGTTCAACAACAAGCCAGTGTCTAACTTCCGACGACGACTCCTCGATCATCAGTGCCTATCAAAGTTAGCTCATACAAAATTAAGAAACCTTCTGTAGGATCGAAGAGCACGTGAAAAGCTACCAGAGGGGGGTGAATGTTAGATTTAAAAATCTTACGCAGCGGAAACAATTAAACCCCAATCCATTCGGCAGAAAAACAATCTGTTAAAGAAATCGTGTGTGAGACTAATCTAAACGTGTTTCACCGTGACAAAAGTGATAGATATCAGAGAGAATCAAGTCACGAAGACAACACAAAAATAATCACTCAAATCCGTTGAGAAAAACTCATGTTATGATCGAAAGATCAAACGATAGTCAATCTGCCCTACCCGAGAAAAAACAGTTCTGGAACGCTGTAAAGAATCTCGTGTAAATCATAGATCACAAATCCAATGAACGTGAAATTTTGATAGATGATAGACAATCAAGTTGTGAAGACAACCCAAAAAGAATCACGTCAATTGGATCTGTAAAACTCGAGTTATGATAAAACCACCGACGAAAGGTCGTGCTGTTCAGAAACTCGACGAGTAAAACTTGTCTAGAACAAGTCGGACGAACAAGGCATAAAAGTTCCTTCAAACTATGAATTTTATTCAATAGAACACAAGAGGAACAGCCCCAAAGTCGTGCTCCACGAGCTCTGGGCTCCCTTGCTTATATAACCAGCCCTTAGGCCAACCCAATATCAACTAGGACTCCAATCCTACTCAGATCACGAATCGTAACTTTCCATAACTGCTCAAGATTCTTCTATACGCAGATAGAAGCAATCTTAAGACTTCCAAACACCTTAGGAACGTATCCCACATTCCTAAACAACTCAAATTCGTGACCCACACGAAATCCTAACATAACCAACTCGATACTTTCCATGTCGAGCCATAACCGACTCCGCCGCAGCCAAAGTCATCAACCAGTACGACCCGATCCTTCCAACCAGATCTTCCCATCCATAAACCATCTTTGGAACCATGTTGCCACGTCATGCACGGCATGCATACGTGCAAACACCTTCCTTCGACGTTCAGTAACCTTCATATGCACTGCCCTTGATTCAATCATCCTGCGCGACCTCCTGATCAGCTCAACCACAATTCCTCCTAAATTTGGTTGTTAGAACCTCATCTCCCCCCTGAGACTAGTCCAATGGATCCCGTCATCATCCATGTATTGAACTCAAGCAACACCTGCACTGGAATAAACAACCAATCTATAAGAGCCCAAGTCCTCGACTTGACTCAAATTAGTTCCGAACACAACATCTTACGTGAGAGCCTCACATAAGCATGTTGCAAAGCATAGCAAAACGATATCAGCCATATCATCCAAAACGCACCAAAAAATTTAGTAAAAGAATACTAAGCAAACTTTCCAACAATGTAAAGCAAGTACGAAACATTGCAAATGAAAAGCAGAAGCACTACTGTCAAGTTCCGGACCTTGCCAAAGCAACCCGAGCCTTGAGCCGGAGCTAACAAAAGCTAGTAGAACCTAGCGCTGGAGCTTACCAAACTAGTAGAACCAAGCTCCCACCGGAGCTTACAAAACTAGCAGGACCTAGCGCTGGAGCTAACCAGAACTAGTCGGAACTAGTAAACCCAAAAACCGGAGCTAGAAAAATGTAAGTCGGAGCTTAGTAAAAACATGCCGGAGCTATCAAATACATGCCGGAGCTATCAAAGACATGCCGGAGCTAAAGATAAAGCTTACCGGAGCTAACCAAAGCTAGTCGGACCTTACCAAGAAATCGGACCTAGCTTCGAACATAGCCGGAGCTATCCAAAACAAGCCGGACCTACCGTCGGACCTTGCTGTAGCTCGGAGCTAGAGTCGGACCTTGATAACTTTTATCGTCAAAGCAAGTGTATTCACTACCAGCCAATGTATTCAGCACATATAGGTCTTACAATCTCCTCCTTGATGAATGCATTGGCAACACCATTTAAAATCTGAACCTTGGCTTATTCACATAAAAGTTTTGAAGACAATTTCTCCCCCTTTGTAAATCAAAAGTAAAATGAGAAGAAAAATTATCCGATATTATCTCTCCCCCTTTATTATCTCTCCTTATGCACATATTCTCTTTTTCTTCATGCTTATCTCCCCCCCTTTGACAATGTATTCATCAAGTCATGAACATATAAACAAATTATCTCTCCAACTTTAGTTGTTATGAGCATATTATAACATATACATATAAACAAAGCTCATCTAAGTCATACTATCAAGTACCTTACATTATCACATCAATGAGATACATAAAGTAGTGTAAGCCATGCTAGAGATCATATGTAATTTTCAATTTAAGCAAGTCATGATCTCACAAACTTAACTATTTCAAAACCTGAAAGCATGACACTAGTTGCTGCATTTTATTATTTTTCAAAACATAAATTTATATCATATGATATTTGCAAGAGATTATATGCGCATCTGCCTTATTCTAACCAACCAAGCCAAGCCTATGTCGTTTGACAATCAGAAGCTTAAGGACATAGTTTTAGTCATACACAACTTCTTCCAAGTTCATATCTAAGTGCAATGACAAGCCATCTCAAAAGAAGAAGTGTGATGCATGCATATTCTCTTGATCTTTTCTCAATTTATATTTGTTCATAAAAACTCAACATGTGAGTTGATTACTTGATTAATTCTTTATGATTAAAAGCACTTGTGAACATGTAACAAGTTCAAAACAGCAAGAAACTTTGACCATGACCAGTTTTAGTGTAAGTAATTATTCCAATTACTAGACATGGCAAAAACTACAAAATGTATAACACGAGTAATGTAGTAAGAACTTTCAGCATGTAAAAGGAATCACAAAGTCATATATGTATGAAATACTATGCTCATATTATTTTTATTTCAGATCCACACATAGACTTCCCAAGTTTCAAAAACTCCCCCCCAATTTAAGCCATGAGGATGCATAACCCCTATTTCACTACGAATGAAACAAAAACGAGTGAAATCCAAAGGTTTTGTAAAAATGTCAGCCAATTGATGTTCTGTATGTACATGGTGAAGCACAATGTTTCCTTTTTCAATGTTATCTCAGAGAAAGTGATACCTAATATCAATGTGCTTAGTTCTAGAATGTTGCACGGGGTTTTTGGCAATGCAAATAGCACTAGTGTTATCACAAAACAGTGGAACACTATCTAGATCAACCCCATAGTCCTTAAGTGTTTGAACAATCCAAAGAGTTTGTGAGCAAGCACTAGCAGCAGCTACATATTCAGATTCGGCTGTGGATTGTGCAGCTGAATTTTGTTTTCAAGAGGACCAAGCAACAAGAGAATTACCAAGAAAATGACAAGCACCAGAAGTGCTTTTCCTATCAATCCTACAACCCCCAAAATCAGCATCTGAAAAAGCTTTCAAAGTAACGGTTGAGGAAGAAGGAAGAAAAATGCCAAATTCTTGGGTTTCATGTAAGTACCTGAGAATCCTTTTGACGGCTTGATGATGTGAAACACGTGGGGATGCTTGAAATCGTGCACAAAGACATACGCTGAATTGTATGTCCGGTCTTGATGCCGTGAGGTACAAAAGTGATCCGATCATGCTTCTATATTCTTTTTGATTCACGGGTTCACCATCTTCATCAAGTTCAAGTGTTGTTGCTGTTCCCATTGGTGTCCGAAGAGGCTTGCTTTTGTCCATGTTGAAGCGCCTTAGGAGGTCTTTGGTATACTTCGTTTGATGCACAAAGGTACCCTCCTTGGTTTGCTTGATTTGCAGCCCCAAAAAGTAAGTGAGTTCACCCATCATACTCATCTCAAATTCTGAACTCATCATAGCTGGAAACTTGGACATAAGATCATGAGAAGCACAACCAAAGATAATATCATCCATACACACTTGAACGAATAATGAGTCATTGTCATGCTTAAGCACAAAAAAAGTTTTATCAACCTTGCCCATGGTAAACCCCTTTTCAAGTAAGAATGTTTTTAACCTATCATACCATGCTCTAGGGGCTTGTTTGAGACCGTATAAGGCTTTGGACAGTTTGTAAACATGATTAAGAAAATCTGGATTTTCAAAACCCGGTGGTTGCTTGACATAAACCTCCTCATCTATGTAGCCATTAAGAAAAGCACTTTTAACATCCATTTGATATAGCTTAAAACCTTTAGATGCTGCAAAATCTAACAAAATTCTTATGGCTTCTAATCTAGCGACAGGAGCAAAAGTTTCATCAAAATCTAGACCTTCAACTTGAGTGAAACCTTGAGCAACCAACCTAGCCTTATTTCTAACCACAACCCCATCCTCACTTTGTTTATTTTTAAATACCCATTTAGTTCCAATTAAAGTGTGACCTTGAGGTGGAGGTACAAGTTTCCAAACATTATTTCTTTCAAAATTTTCTAACTTTTCTTGCATGGCAATAATCCAAGATTCATTAGTGAGTGCGTGTGATATATCTTTGGGTTCAAAAGAAGCAACAAAAGCAGAATGAGCATGAGAGTTTGGATCGCAAAACCTGGACCGTGTGACTCGTTCGTGCAAGCTTCCAATCATCTGTTGTGGGGGATGATCTTTGTAAAAACGTAGGGGAACAGATGTCTCACAAGCTTCTTCTTCATTAGGTTCATCGTAAATTGATGAGCTTGTGACTTGTGGACAATCAGGACCAGCATAGGTTATAGCCGGAGCTTGTTCAATGTCCGGAGCTGGACACGTGTCAACTTCGGAACTACCAGACAGTATCACCGGCTCTTCTTCATCTTCGAAAATACCCTCCCCCTGAGGATACGGATCTGGTCCTCCGAAGGATTGAACACGTGAAGGTCCAGTCATGTGGCGTGAGCAACTTGAATCCACAATCCAAATGTTCTCCTTCCTCAAACGTGTAACCTACATAAAAGCACAATACGTCGATGACTCAATACTGGGGTTAGTCAAAAGGCATTTAGGTATCCAGTACCGAGTCGCACGACGTGCAGTAGGAAAAATACGCGAAAGCTGAGATAAAACAACAGGTTTATGAGTCGAAGTTTGAGGTTTTCTATTCTTAACTCTTTTAGCACAAAAACCAGTAGCTCCGGAGGTAAAAGCAGCAGTTCCAAAAGACAAGGCTGAAGCTCCGGAAACAAAAGCTGAAGTTCCGAAGGAAACAACAGAAGGTCCAGGAGCTCTCGGAGCTATCGGAACTATCGGAGCTGCTTTTGCGGATTTCTTACCAGAAGGTCCGGAAGCTACATTTTCAAATTTCTGACTTACTAAAGCAGGTTGTGTTTTTCGAATTGCATGAAAGTTATAAGATCTAGCAATTTTTCTTTCCTTTTTCTGTTGTTTAGCTAGTCTATAACAAAAATCTATGACATGACCATCTCTACCACAGAAGGTACAATAAAATTTAACTTTGTGTTCTTGTCTAGATGAGCAAGCAATATTTTTATTTGAAACCGAATGAGACAACACTCCAGCAGATTTGAAAACCACTCCTTTTTGTTTACGAACTGCTTGAATCAAACCACTTCCTAATGACTTTACAATTTTAGGTGGATGTGCCTTAGCATGAGCATGAGAATCAAAACCTAAACCAGTTTTATCATTGCGTGACTTGGAAGAATTCAGCAGTAAGTTTAGGTTCTTATTCCCATTACAAAACTGATCTAATGTCCTATGCATGTCATCAAGTTTATTGGATAAATCAAGGCAATTTTCACATGAAGTTTTTCCTTTTAGTTTTCAATTTGAACAAAATTTAACTTCATGAGAACGTAAAGCATTGTTCAATATAGAAATTTCATTCATAGCATCCTGTAGTTTCTTATCAAGATCATCACAAGTAGAACAATGCAAATCAATTGTAGAACAGCTAGCATCTTTCAAGTTTTTATCATTAAGTGCAGCAAGCTCTTTGTTCTTTTCAATTTCTAACTCAAGTTTATCAAGTGTGGAGGTGTGTGCACTTCTTAATAAGGACAATTGTCCATATATTAAATCACATGAGGAACATGCATCATCACTAGGAATCAAAGTTTTTAAACGGTTGATTTCAGATTCTAGTGATTCAATTTTAGCAGCATTATCCCTAAGCTTTTTGTCCTTTTTCTTGACAATAATAGTTGCACGAGAAATATCATCACACATTTTATTGCAGATAGAACATACCTCATCATCTTCACTGTTGTGTTCTGCATCCTCCTGACTTGATCTTGATCTTGTTTTGCCCGCCATGAAGCATAAGTTGGCCAGATCGTCATCATCTTCATCACTTTCAAAGTCTACATCACTTGAACTAAGTTCTTGAAGAGCGGTGATGAAACTGTTGATCATCTTGCGTCCTATGGTAACTTTCTTCTTCTTGTTGGAATTTCTAGAGGAGGTCCGGACCTTGCTTTGTTTTTCTTCCCGGGTGGTCGGACCTGAAAGTTTATGGCATTCTGTACGAAAGTGTCCTATTTTACCACATTCAAAACAGCGTTGAGGTCCGGAGCTTCCTCTCCTTCTAGTTCTCACATTTTGCAATGCTTTTGAGAATCTAGTAGAGATGAGTGCCAACTCCTCTTCTGGAAATTTTTTGATCTGCTCCAGGGTTAGTGAGGACAACAAAGCAAGAGTATTGCAAGATGATGATTGGACGGAGCTAGACATATCACGTTGTAAGACAAATGCAATAGACTTGTTTGGGTTCTTACGTGCTAGTATGTCAATTTCATGAGTTTTTAGTTTAGAATAAAGTACATCTAATGTAAGAGAACTCATGACAGTTGATTCACGAATAGATGTTACTTTCATCTCCCAAATTGACATGTCTAATGCACTAAGAAGTTGTCTAGCATTCTCAGCATCAGAAAAATTAACATTGACACTACGTAAGTTGCTGAGAATTTTATTGAAACGAGCAAAGAGGTCATCGATAGACTCACCTGGTTGCATCTCAAAACGCATATATTCCTTTTGAACATATCTTGTTTTACCTCCTTGATTGTGTTGGAGCCTTCATGATAATCACAGAGAGCTCTCCAAACATCGTATGCTGATCGGAGGTGCGCGACAAGATCAAAGTCGCTTTGAGTGAGTCCTTGGATGATCAAGTTTCGGGCTTTGTTGTTGTTGTCGACGTCCCGTAGATTTGTGGCCGTGACTTGATCATTAGGTGGCACTTCATAAGGCTTGTATACCTTCTCCCATATTGCAAAGACTTGTGCCTGGATGAAAGCCTCCATGCGTGCCTTCCAAACCTGAAAATCAATACAAGCAAACACACAAGGTTTGGCAGAGTACTTCTCCATGATGATTAGTCAAAAACACGTGCAAATCACAAAGATTAGAGCACCGTGGCTCTGATACCAATTGTAGGATCGAAGAGCACGTGAAAATCTACTAGAGGGGGGGTGAATGGTAGATTTAAAAATCTTACGCAGCGGAAACAATTAAACCCCAATCCCTTCGGCAGAAAAACGATATGTTAAAGAAATCATGTGTGAGACTAATCTAAACGTGTTTCACCGTGACAAAAGTGATAGATATCAGAGAGAATCAAGTCACGAAGACAACACAAAAATAATCACTCAAATCCGTTGAGAAAAACTCAAGTTATGATCGAAAGATCAAACAATAGTCAATCTGCCCTACCTGAGAAAAAACAGTTCTAGAATGCTGTAAAGAAACTCGTGTAGATCATAGACCACAAATCCAATGAACGTGAAATTTTGATAGATGATAGACAATCAAGTTGTGAAGACAATCCAAAAAGAATCACGTCAATTGGATCTGTAAAACTCGAGTTATGATAAAACTACCGACGAAAGGTAGTGCTGTCCAGAAACTCGACGAGTAAAACTTGTCTAGAACAAGTTGGATGAACAAGGCACAAAATTTCCTTCAAACTATGAATTTTATTTAATAGAACACAAGAGGAACAGCCCCAAAGTCGTGCTCCACAAGCTCTGGGCTCCCTTGCTTATATAACCAGCCCTTAGGCCAACCCAATATCAACTAGGACTCCAATCCTACTCAGATCACGAATCGTAACTTTCCATAACTGCTCAAGATTCTTCTATACGCAGATAGAAGCAATCTTAAGACTTCCAAACACCTTAGGAATGTATCCCACGTTCCTAAACAACTCAAATTCGTAACCCACACGAAATCCTAACATAACCAACTCGATACTTTCCATACCAAGCCATAACCGACTCCGCCGCAGCCAAAGTCATCAACCGGTACGATCCGATCCTTCCAACCAGATCTTCCCATCCATAAACCATCTTCGGAACCATGTTGCCACGTCATGCACCGCATGCATACGTGCAAACACCTTCCTTCGACGTTCAGTAACCTTCATATGTACTGCCCTTGATTCAATCATCCTGCACGACCTCCTGATCAGCTCAACCACAATTCCTCCTAAATTTGGTTGTTGGAACCTCATCTCCCCTATGAGACTAGTCCAATGGATCCTGTCACCAGCCATGTATTGAACTCAAGCAACACCTGCACATGAATAAACAACCAATCTATACGAGCCTAAGTCCTCGATTTGACTCAAGTTAGTTCCGAACACAACACCTTACGTGAGAGCCTCACATAAGCATGTTGCAAAGCATAGCAAAACGATATCAGCCATATCATCCAAAATGCACCAAAAAACTTAGTAAAAGAATACTAAGCAAACTTTCCAACAATGTAAAGCAAGTACGAAACATTGCAAATGAAAAGCAGAAGCACTACGGTCAAGTTCCGGACCTTGCCAGAGCAATCCGGACCTTGAGCCGGAGCTAACAAAAGCTAGTAGAACCTAGCGCCGGAGCTTACCAAACTAGTAGAACCAAGCTCCCACCCGAGCTTACAAAACTAGCAGGACCTAGCGCCGGAGCTAACCAGAACTAGTCGGAACTAGTAAACCCAAAAACCGGAGCTAGAAAAATGTAAGTTGGAGCTTAGTAAAAACATGCCGGAGCTATCAAAAACATGTCGGAGCTATCAAATACATGCCGAAGCTATCAAAGACATGCCGGAGCTAAAGATAAAGCTCACCGGAGCTAACCAAAGCTAGTCGGACTTTACCAAGAAATCGGACCTAGCTTCGAACATAGCTGGAGTTACCCAAAACAAGCCGGACCTACCGTCGGACCTTGCTGTAGCTCGGAGCTAGAGTCGGACCTTGATAAAAAGGTGTTTTGGTGATATTCAAAACTTTTATCGTCAAAGCAAGTGTATTCACTACAAGCCAATGTATTCAGCACACATAGGTCTTACACCTTCATCAGAAGTGTCAAAGTATTTGGAAGCTACGAAGGAAAATATTAGAAAATCGAGTGCATCTCGTTCTTCTCATGAGCCAGCATTAGAAGATATCGAGGAGTGGAAAGAAGACGGTGTCATGTATAAATGGCAGATGGCTTTAGTTAAACCAGGAGTTCCAATATACAAGCTTGAGGATGTTTATCCTAAATTTAAGAATGGGAAGCCGTTCATAACATCCGTACAACTTAGCAAACAACCTGCCCTGCTAAAAAGAATGTATGAGTGATACATCCTTGCCAGCATAAAATATGATATTTCTTGCGTCACATTTTGTATTCCAAAAGATGTATTCTGGAGCACTGGATCAGATAGACGAGTCATTTTATTTGAAGAGCTGCATCCCCTTTTCCTTCAGGGCATGCTCAAAATCAACCTGCTACTCGTCTGGTGCTTGCAAGTGCCTCTAATATTTTGCATTTGCTTTTCTTGCTACACGCATATACATTTCATGAGATTCTAACAATTATGGACTTCTTCAATAGGATGCAATACATGGATAATGAAAAGATGAAACGCAAGACAGGTATCCTTGACACTACACGGATTGCAAAGACGCTATTCGACATTAAGGCGGATCGAGACTCAGCAAAGTTCAAGCATATGAAAAAAAAAGAATTTGAAAAAGCAATCGCAAAACTTAAGAAGGATAGAAGGACATAAGTTGCAGCTTACATAGGACATGTGATGTTTATTTGTCAAAGACGACAAGGACCTCGTAAAGGCTCCGTACCACTTCGAGTAAGTTTGACACATGACATTGAAATAGCAATTATTGATAATTATTAACACGTGTGTTTGTATGTTTGCAGTGATCACTACATAATGATCTTCATCAAGCCAACGCAGGGAATGGCAACAGTTTTGGACTCGGTCGATTACCCACCAGATCGTTACAAAGATTTCCTTTCCATTTTGAAACTGTACGTTTATTCAATAATTTAAATTTACACACATTTATAATGTGTTGACAAGTTTTATATGACATTTCTTGTATTATAGCGCTTGACGGTTTTACGCGAAACAGCTTGGCGGTGAGAGACCTTCTAATACGAATGCATTGGACATTAAAACATAATATGTTTGTCCGAAGTAGCCTGCTGGGAGTGTCTTATGCGGGTATTATGTATGCGAGCATCTTCGGACCGCCAGCGAATATAGAGTGAATCATGAGGATGTAAGTTATCCTTAATGTCGATATCTTATTTTCTTACTTTTGACTTTTATTTTTATTGTAACTAGCATAGTTTAATACTTATATTCTCTGCTATTCAATATTACCAGAAAAAATATTTTCATATTTTGATTCCAACTTCAAAATTCAATTGCTCATAGTACAATTGCTCCAAAAATACCAAATAAAATTCTGTATACTCCCACTTTGATCTATACTTTGAGATTGTTCAAACCAACACATTCTAAACCTTGTTATGTATTTCATTGCAGCACACGAAGAATGTGAACGAAGAATGACCGGTTTGTAGAAGTATTCCTGGTGGAGGAGCCGACAAGATTGCTGTTGAACTCTGTCAATTCATTCGTTGCGAAATTTCGCACAAAAGAGGGGAGTTCTTTAATGAGAATGGTGCAATAGCTGATGTGCCAGAACTTTGCAACTATGCCAATAGAAACAGTTTTTAGTGAAAACTTGTAAACTATGAGATGAATTGTATGTGTAACTTGTACATATGTATATTGTTTCAGTGAAATTGACTTCTGTGAGATGACTTCTGTGATGATGTTGTTGACTTCTGTGATGATATTGTTGACTTCTGTTCTGTGATTATACTGAATTGACTTGGAAATTAGAAATAATATCAGCTAGTACTGCATAGGTTATACCTTATCACAGGCGGTTATTTACCAACGGTTAGACCTGCCTGTGAAAAACAATTATCACGGGCGACTAGATATAAGTAAAGAACCATATGTGATAACCTAATTATCACAGACGGTTACTGTTATGGTAGAAACTAGCTGCGATAAACTGTCTTCACAGACGGCTTGATGTAGGTCAAGATCCGCCTATGATAACACAATTATAACAGACGGTTATATATGCTGCACGACCCGCCTGTGATAACACAATTATCACAGGCGGTTATATATGCTGCACGACCTGCCTGTGATAACTTATCTTCACAGATGGCTAGCCTAAGTAAAAAATCGCCTGTGATAATGTGTCTTCACAGGCGATGTCACTTCTCCGCCTGTGAAATTGCGGATTATCACAGGCTCTTCATTTCAGAAGGTTTTAAAAACCGCATATGATAATAGGTTTGGAGCCGATTGCGATAAGGCTTATTGTAGTAGTGCGCTCCAAGTCCGCTATGCCGAGTCCACCATAGTGCAGTGGTCTACATACACGCTTCCAATTGACCTTACATTTACCTCCTTGTAGCTGTTGCGATCCGGCCCAGAGAAATCTTCGTCTGATCTTATCAAGGTCCTTGTAAAATTTTTTGAGTGGCTTCAAAGCTGACAGAGTATATGTTGCTAAAGAGCTGAGAACAAAATGCACTAATTCACGGCGCCCCCAATATTGAGCAACCGACCTTGCCATCCAGCGACCTTCCCCATAGCTGTCTTGAATATGCTGCAGGTGTGCGATTCTGAGACGTCTCAGTGTGATTGGCAAGCCAAGATACATCAGGGGCCAGGTGGTTCGCTGACCGTTGATATTCTACAACAGATCGCCCAAGTCCAGACCTTCGCACCTGATCGGTGCTACAGAGCATTTTGCTAGGTTGATTCTTAGAACAGTTGCATCCCCAAACAGGTGCAGAATCTCTGGAGCAGCTGTGATGTCAGATTTATTAGGATTTAAAAATAAAACCACATCGTCCGCATACATGGGCAGTCTAAGTTGTGCTGATCTCCCTCGCATTGGAGTTATGCAGCCATTATCTGTTGCTAGCTGAAAAATCTTCTGCAAAGTATCGATAGCCAAGATGAAGAGGTAGGGAGACAAAGGATCACCTTGACACAGTCCCTGTTCATGTCTGATCAGTGGCCCAGGTATCCCATTAAGCAGCACCTTGGAAGAGGAAGTGCAGAACAATAGTGAGATCCAGTCACGCCATCGCGCCGGAAAACCTCGATGCTCCATAAGCTCTAAAAGATATTCCCATGACACGGAATCAAATGCCTTGGAGATATCAAGTCTAAAGAGCAAGAGAGGCCGGTGTGCACGATGGTATGCCCATGCTAGATTTCGGACAACCAAGAAGTGTTCCTGAATGTTTCGGTGATTGATGAATGCGCTCTGAGACGTAGATACTAGTTCTGCGATTCTCTTTTCAGACTTAAGGTAAGTACTTTAGATATCAGCTTAGATATTGAGTGAACCAAGCTTATTGTTCGACACTCTCCTGGTGATTATGCGCCTTGTTTCTTTGATAGAAGAGTAATCTCAGATCTGTTTAATTCAGGGAGTGCAGGCACTGCAATGTCGCAGTGATGTCCATTTTAATGATCGGCCAACACTTCCTAAAGAAGACCCCCGTGAACCCATCAGGCCCTGGCGCCTTCTCAGTCGGTTGTTCGCATATCGCTTGCCAGATTTCAGATTCTGTAAAGGGAGCATCAAGGCCGGAATGCTGGATCTGGGGCAAGTTCAGTTCATTCCATTGGAAAGTATTCTGCCTAGGCTGACGTGAACCAATGATGCTTGCGAAGCTTGAGCTTTTTCTTCCTGTGTCCAGACATAGTGGTCAGATTCATTTTTTAGGCAAGCGATGAATTGCTCGTGCACAACCATTTGCTTTGAGATGAAAAAACTTGGTACATGCATCTCCCTCTCTCAACCATGTAATTCTAGAGGCTTGCCTCCTTGTCAAATGTTCAATTGTTGTCAGCCCTAAAATCCTGGATTTAAGATCTTTCCTCAGTTGCAATTCTTCATCAGAGAGTGGACGTTGCTCTTGAGCTAAGTCCAGCCGTTGAATAACCCCGTTTGCATTGTGTAATTGCATCCGGGCATCCTTGAACATGCTCTTAGTCCATCGTTTCAAAGCATGTGCTGTGTTCTGCAATTTATGGTTCAGCATGTTCAACGGGGAGGAACCCGGAACCGGTTGAGCCCAAGCGGCCTGAACGACCTGCAGAAACCTCGGCACTCGGATCCAGAAATTTTCAAACCTGAATGTTGCCTTCTTTTTCGGCTTGCACTGATGAGTAAGGATAATAGGGCAGTGGTCTGATATGGAAGTGGAGAGGGCTTGCAAGCATAGGTCTGGGTGGTTCAGAGCCAATTCATCAGTACAGAATGCATGATCAAGACGTACTAGCGTCGGATCCACTCTTTCGTTGTTCCATGTGAATTTCCTATTTTGCAGAGGTAGCTCCATTAGCTCAGATGAGTCTACTGCCTTCCGGAAGAAGCCCATTAGCCACATGTTTATATTCAGGTTGCTTTTGCCCTTTGTCTCATAAATCAAGTTGAAATCACCGATACACACCCAAGGGATATTATTTGGAGACCTGGTGGATAACAGCTCCTTAAGAAAATTTGGCTTGTCTGCATCTATTGAAGGCCCATATACTGTGGGAAAAACAGAGATTGTGTTTGTTGGCAAGTAATTGATTGACACAAAGAGAGAGTTGTCATGCAGGACCGGAGCAGAAGGGTCCACAAAATCTGTGTTCCAAGCCAAAATGATGCCACCTTTGGTGCCTGCTGCCGGCAGATGGACAAAATTGGATAGGTTAGGTCCTAAAATATCAGCTGCCAACTGAGCATCGACATCCTGAAGTTTGGTTTCCTGAAGGCAAGCAATGTGAGGTCTTATAGCCAAGAGTTGTTCACGAACAGCTTCTCTCCGCACCGGCGAATTCAAGCCCCGTACATTCCAACTGATGATCATCGGGTCGTTACTCATTTTTAGTTCTGAAAATGCAATAGAAAGTAGAATATAGCAGAAGGTCAAAGAGGGCGGGAACATTAAGCTGAGGCCACCTGTGCTGCAACCTCGCCAGACGCCATGGACACCGCTGCAGTGGTGATCTGACTGTTGCCCAGACAGGTGAGCTCGCGGATGGCCACCACCACCTTGGGCTGGAGAGGCTGCCGATACATCTTTGCGTACCGAAGCAGAGCTTGCTCAGCAATGGGTTCATCTGCCCCAGCTCAGTCCAGCTGTCGTATCAGTCGAAACGTAGCACGGTGGGCGACAGGAATAGGTGTCTGTTGTTTAGGCTACCTTGCGCTCTTTGAGGGATCTGTCGATGTTGATCTGGCGCGCACGCCAGGGTGCTAGCACTGGAGACGGAAGGATGGCGGGAGGACAGGGTTTAAAGACCTGGTTGTAGAAGAGGCCCAAGGCAGGCGGGTTGGTGTTCGTGACCTGCGTGGCTGAGAGCCCAGCCTGCTTGGTACTTTCCTCCTCGTGACAGGCCAACCCATCCCTTGTTGTCAGGGCATTTTGAAGGGCTCCTTTGGCGACTTCCATCTCAAACCCAACTGCTGCAGCTGATGATGTTGGCACCGAGCATTCCTGCTGGCTCGACTGTCGCGATATGGACAGAGCTGTCAATAGCCCTACCAAGGTTGCAGGCGTCAGGGATTAGGGATACAGCGCCTGCGATGTTGCAGGAAGGAGACCCAACCGAAGTTTGACCTGGCGGTGGGACGTGCTTGCTGAAGGAGTTGCTCCCGAACTCAGACAACATGGGGTCTTTGACGTACCCCAAGAAGGTACTAATGCAGAACCCAGTTTGCCAACTTGGGTCAGACAGGAATGCCGCAATGGGGTCGTCCTGGGTACGCGCAAGCACGGTATGGGCTTGGAAAGCTTGGCCAGTCGCTTTTTCAGTTGGTCTGGAGATCGTGGCAATAGAGGTACCACGTCCTTGGCTGCCATAGGCTCTGGGACATGCAATTTTGGGTGCCTGCACTGACGAGGAGATGGAGAAAGTGAATGACTCCTTACCCAGTCATCATCCTGACACCTTGGTGGATCCCTTGCACGAAGTAGCAACGACAACGTTTGGGTGCTACGACCCCATAGCTGCTCCTCGCCGACGCTTGAGGAACCGTGGTGCTGCCGGACGTCGACGTGCCGAGTTGCTCATTAGCTATCGCACGGAATGGCGCAACGCTGGAAGTAGGCATGTTCGCTGTCGATCTCCCACGTGCATGGATACTCTGCTGCCAGTCACCGCATGACGAGTTGTCTCCGTTGTCATCATTCCGATCATCTCGGTGGTCCCAATCTTGATGGCAGCATGGATCCTGGTCGTGGCCCAGAGCAAGGGGAGCCCTGTCGTCTGGGACACCACAAATCCAGTGGCATCAGTGGAGGGATGGCAAATCTTCTGACTTCGAGGAAGAAGAAGGTAACCCACTCGCTCCAGAGTTCGGCGAGCCTGCCGGTGATGATGACCAATTATAGAATTGCACCAGGTGTATCAGCAACTCCACACGGTTACCTTCTGGAGGTCCCATCACCTCCTCTTCCCTTTGATTGCATCTGAGGAGTTCTGGGAAGAAGGTGACCATCTTGGTGCAGGGCAGCTGATTGGGATTATCCATCCAAATCCACACTCGGTACATGTTTGTGTTTTCTTGAGATAAGTTGTTGTCCTCCAAACGATCGAAAGCACAATGATCCCCCAAAACCTGCCTGATTACATCAGTGGACCAAGCATGTAAGGGCAAGTTTTCGATGTAGATATTGACATGGTAGAACCAGAAGTACAAGGAGGAGGGGAACTGCCATGGCCTAATCGTGAAGACAGTGACCCCTGCATGAAGGCACCCAACGCGTGCGAGCACCTCCTGCTGCTCGGCGAATTCAAATCGGGGGCAGAAATCATCAGCGTGGTAGCATGAATCCGAGATGTTGCATCGAGGGATGCGGTACTGCTGACACAAGATGTGGGTAGTCTCCTGCGCTCCAGCCTGGTAGCCAGTGTGTGGTGCAGAGAGGACCACGGCCTTGGCCCGTAGCTGGTTGAACTCTACAGACATGGCACCTCCAATGCAAACCGCCGTCTGACCATGGGATGGTCGTTCCCGGGCAAAGCCGGGGATATAGTCTCTTGGGCACGCCATCTTCATCGAGAGGGTACCCACCACTTCGGCATAAGAAGGCAGATTCTGGGTCGCGAGCGCAGGGAAGGTGAGGCAAGAGTGGATGTTGGGATGCTGCGATGACTTCTCAGCCGGGAAGGTGAGGCGAGAGTGGATGTTGGGGTGCTGTGATGGCTTCTCAGTTGGGGTAGTCCAAGGGCACGAGCGAGCAAAGTGGCCATACCCCCAACACCTAGCACACTATCGAGGCCCTCGACATTGGAAGAGACGATGATTTGTGGAGAGACAACGAAAGCATCGACCCCTGAAGAGGTCTTTAAGGACGAGAGAAGGGATCCCACACGGTGGTTGAAACGCTGGCCCAGCGGGAGGCTCGCTTGGGAGGGCAAGACAGCTTGCTACTCTCCTTTGGCTAACTTGAAATACTGCACCTTCCATGGAAGACCAGGCATTGAGGACAAGCTGGGGTTGACAGAGCGACAACCTTGGACGGAGCAGCACGATTCCCTTTGTTGGATATCACCATCTTCCATTCTTGTGTGGCATTCGTAGTCAGTGGAGCGCCTAGTATGCCTTTGCCATCAATGCCCTCGTCCAAGTTGAGAAGCTTCGGGCCCCCACTCACCGAATCTAGAATGGGGAGCCACAGTTGGTGATCCGCCAATAGGGGTGGGCATTCGGTTAACCGGAGAAATTCGGTTCAGTTTTTTGGTTTTTTTTGCAAATTTTGTTTTTGGAAAACGGAAACCAAAATTATTAAGAGGAAAACGAAAACCGTCGCACCGGTTAACTGAAAATTTTGGTTCGATTTTCGGTTAAACTGAGAAAACCGAACACTAACAGATGTCGCACAACGGGACTCAGGACGGTGAAGCCACACAATGGCGGTGGGGTGGCGGAGCCGCGACCGGGCGCGACGGCGTGAGGGCGCCGGAGCCGTGGCCCAGCGCGATGGCGGAGCCGCGGATGGGCGCGACGGCGCGTGGGCCGGTGGAGCCGCGACGTGAACAGGCGCAAGAGCGCTCCGACGGTTGGGTGTGACGACAACGGTGCTCCAGGACTGGGTGGGGCAGTGCTCCGGCGGCGCACAGGGTGGGGCGGCGCTCTGGCAACGGGTGAAGGGGATGGGCGGGGCTCCATCCGTAGATGGCGCATGGGCTCTAGCCTCTGGGCGTCTGGCGGCTGAGATGGAGAAGAAGGGAGTGGAGGGATTAGGGTTGAGTGCTGACTACTGAGGCTGTTGTTGGGCCTGTGTGCTGGGCCCCTGTTGGGCTTTAGGGCCATTGTTCGGTTAACCCAGTTAATCGGATAAATAAACCGAAAACCAAAAAAATACCGGTTTTTGCATATTCAGAACCGAAATTTGGTTTGGTTTCACCGGTTTGGTTTATTCGGTTTTGGTTTCTGATTATTTCGGTTTCGGTTTTTGGTTTCTGGTTTTTTTGCCCGCCCCTATCCGCCAGGGCCGTACCAGGTCTCTGAACGGGTAGACTTGCCACCACTCCTGGGATGCTTTCAAGACGAGTAGAGTTGTGAGAGGTCACACAACCCGAAGTGGTGGCATCGATGGCAGGAGGTGTGGTCTCGCCGTCCACCAGTGAGGTGACATCCTTCAATGCAGCAGTAGCCGGGGGCCGACGACTACTGACCCGAAGCTCAGATCAGCAACCATTATCGTCCCCACCACCGGGGCGAGAAGGGATGGTGACTTTCTAAAGCCACCCCACACAAAGAAGCCAGCATGACGAGACAAGATCAACATCTGCAGGATGCAGGAGTGCGCCTTCGTTGGCTTCCCAACCCATACAGACGAGTTTGTTCTCGGACTAGCAGTTAATGAGTGATAGTCGTTGTCCTCCGATTCAGATATCTTAGCCTGCAAAATAGGTAGGAGTGAGAAGACGCCCTCCTCATCTGTGACAGACCCCCACTCGACCGGAGCAGGACTCCGTAGGGAGGAGAAGGGCGTGCAGTGTAGGGTAGGGGACTGAGATAGAGAGAGAGATAGAGAGGCTGGATGTGGGGGCAGATAGGGCGTGAGGGCGCAAGATTGATGGAGAGAGACCTGACCATTGGAAGTGGCTTCGATTGCCTGCGTGACCTCTGGTGAGAACAATGGCAAAGGGCAAGGGTGGAATCCGTGGCCGGAGCAGCCTCAGGCGAAGAGGGAGGAGGGGGCGGTGGTAGCTCTCTCTCACTCATTTCACCTCCAACTGCGGGTCCTCTATTCTTTATCAAAAATTTGTCATTTTTTAGTTCAAAATTGAACTAGAAAGCGAAAAACTTTCGAGAAAGGATGGATGTCGAAGTGTGTAATCGACACTTCCCCTAGTACTACTAGATCGTAGACCGCAGAGTTTCGTGACTGGTTGGAGCGCGCGTGAGATTACGAACAAGACAGTGACATAAGAAGTTTTACGTGGTTCGGACTGCCTGAGCATAACACCCTACTCCACAGGATGGGTGTTAATGTCTGAGTATGTGGTGGCTTGTGAGCGTATGAGCTTAGTTTTTTCTATGTCGTGTGGCGCATCCCTTTTATAGTCCAAGGGATGGTCGTTACACTGGCTGCCTGGCCCGACATGTGTCCCCGGCGGTGTTTAATTACCTAATACACGACCTGTATGTATTAAGTACATTTAACAGTGATAATGCGCCTTAATGGCAGTGTTACCTGTACTAAAGGCCATTTGATCGTATGTCATTAATATGGCATTAATGACACGTAATCAGGTCCTATAACGGTAGTTTTAACTGTCCCTTGAGTGTTCGCACCATTGGAGATCCGTTTATCTTTCCGTTGCTAGTTTAGGTCTGGAGGCTCGACATGTGGCAGCTCTGGAGCTTCCCTTTGTGGGGAGGCTGGTCCGGAGCTACTGTACACGTAGCAGCACTGGAGCTTCTCTCTACTGGGGGTTAGGTTCGGGGCCCCTGAACACGTTGCACGACCGGAGCTTTCCTATACAAGGAGTTAGGTTCGGCCTTGCTTTACTCGTGGCATCGCCTGAGCTACCCTAATGAGGGAGGCATGTCCAATGTTGTGGGACACGTGGATCCTTCGGAGGTCTTCAACTCGGACAGGTGGAACTCCGTGGCTTTTCTTGCGGTATAGTGAGGTACCCAGTACGCAGGGAACCGATAGTGGCCCCGGGGCCCACCTTTGGGAGAAACCCTTTGGGTTAAGCTATTCTACCTGAGGTGGGGCCATCTTCGATTCCCACGCTGCGGCTTCAAAGGTCTTGTCTTGGGCTGTTGGGGCGATGGTCCGTAGTAACCACCACCGCGTGACTCTTCTTGATGCGACATGTGAGATCCTGGTGTGCGGATCTCACGCAATTGAGGTCACCAGTTCCCAATACAAAAACTGTATCGGTTCTAAGCGCCCTGTTAGGTCGCCACCCTCGGGCTTCCAACTTCCCATCATGACAACGGTTCGCGTGGGGTATTAACTTTGACTTTTCTGCTGAAGTGGACACGGGCCCATTTGTCATGGATGGGGTAGGTTTTTGAAGTGTGATCTTGATCCCGCTGCAGTTTCCATCCAAGCGTTGCGGAGGCTTACTTAAGAAGGAAAGCTCACACGGTTTTAGGACTCTTAACGCTTTCCTTCAAACCTACGCTCAAAGCCTCCCAACCTTTGCATAACCCTTCCAAGTTTTTGCTCCCCTTTGTTGCGATGGAGTTGGGTCTTCACCGTAGTAAGATCACTAGCGATGAAGATCTGAAGAGGGTCCGGACCTACATGGGGTGGTCCAGCGACTCCTTCAACAACGACATCCGCTTCGGCAAGCTCCTCTTCAAGAAGGAGCGCACCGGAGAGATAGTGTACTTCTCAGCGTACGCCATGGTGGGTCTGATCCTGCCTTTCTCAATCTTTCTCTTGATGCTACTGGATTTCTACGGCCTCCAGCTTCATCACCTTGGCCCCAACTCCTTCTTGCTAGTGGCGACCTTCGTCCACTTTTGCGAGATGTGGGTTGGTGTGCCTCCGTGCATTGAGCTCTTCTGGATCTTCTTCATGGTCCAAACCACGGGGAAGAGTGATGAGTACTTGGGCTTCTATTACTTCATGAAGTGCAATAACTGTCCCTTCAAGTACCTGAGAACCTTGCCTTCCGGCAAGTGGGACAACTGGAAGAAGGATTGGGTGATTATCACGGTGGATCATCACGACAGGCTGGAGCTACCGACGGGCCTCCCCAATGTCGACACTGATGCGTGGAACACGACTTCAGAGCTGCCTGAAGCTTTCAATCCGATCCTGACCAGGATTCGTTAGTGTGTGGAGGATGGAGTGACCCCTCAAGTGGTCTTCGGGAACTTCCTGACGAACTGGTGGGCTCCACTGATGATAAGGGAATGGCTCGCCTCGGCTTTCAATAGCGATATGGACCACAACCAAATTGAAGTTGGCCTCCTGACCAATCTAGATGATGGGGCTTTGAAGTTCCACCTACAAAAACTTCAACACGGGGCTATCTCCCGCGACTCTTTGACACCTCCGATAGACTTCCTCCCACAAAATATGGTTCCAAATGTCAGGAGGGAGCTCCGGAAGGGGTAGCCGGAGCTACACGATCTTGGCCTGGTGGACAGGCGTAGGACCTCCAGGGTTGCAATCCCCAGGGCTTCAGATAGGGTGGCCCCCACTGCTCCAAACCATAGGGTCGACGACGCCTGCAATGGCAAAGGCAAGGGAAAGGAGCCAACCAAATCTTCTAGCCGGAAGAGGAAGTTGTGGCATGCTGATGGGAGCTCCGTCAGGTCAGCTCCGACTTTAACAGCCCCCTCTCCCCGATGTAGCAGAGCTTCAACGACCACATGTCCTTCGGTGCTGGTGCCCTCGAGGGGTGCCATCTCCGGCAAATCGACTCTGGCTCTAGTGCCGACTATGGGCTCTAGGTCCGGAGATTCTTCCCAGCCGAGGGAGGTCCCAGGTGAGGTGACTCGAGCTACTGCGGCTAGCTCCTAGTCGGGGTCCAAGGTTTTTGCTTCACCGGGTCTGGTGGGCTCAGACTCTGAACCTCAGAAGAGGAAATCCACGGTGACTGGGGCGGTAGCATTCCCAAGTAAGTGTGGCCATCTCACCTTGAGGTGCTAATCTTGTCTTTGTCATGTCTTGAATTTTCCCAATCTTTTGTTTCCAAGATGTCGAGAAAGAATATTGAGGCTTTGACACCTACTGCATGAACTGAGGCTGAGTGTGCGGAACCTCTGACTTCAACCATTGTGCCTCCCCAAGTAGTTGCTGAATACATCACAGTTCTGGCGCCAGAAGTTCTCGTGGTAGCGCCGGACCACGAGGGAGATGTTCGTGAAGAAGTGCCAATGGTTTCGTCGCTGGCGATTGAAGTTTCTACTCCGGAGACAGAGGTGGCAGAAGCTCCGGTGCTTGAGTCGGGGGTAACTGATGCTTCGGCCCCCGAGCCAGAAATAGTTGAAGCTCTAGCCTTGGAGCCAGAGACTGCAGAAGCCCCGACACCTGAGCCGGAGGTAACCGAAGCTCCAGCACCCGAGCCGAAAGAAGTTGAAGTTGCGGCATCTGAGCCGAAGGCGGAGGGAGCTCCGGTCGAAGCTGTAGCATCCACCCCGGAGGTGAGTACTCCAGAGGTGTCTATGTCGGAGCCGGAGTACCCACAAGAGTCAGCTGCAGGTCCTCCACCCCAGAGCTGATGATTGAAGATCCAACAGGGGGCCCTTCTTCATCAACTCCAAAAGTCGGCCTGAGTGCCGTGGAAACGCAGGGGACCACGCTTGTGCCATGGGACCCAATTTTTGTGTTATAAGACCCCTTGGAGCCAGCAGAGGAGATCCCAGCAGGTCCAGAGCCAATTCCTTTGGCCTTGTCTATTGACAACGCCTGCTCTAGTCTCCATCAAGTTCAACTCGCCTTCGACCATGTGTAGGGTCGAAGAGCACGTGAAAAGCTACCAGAGGGGGGGGGGGGGGTGAATGGTAGATTTAAAAATCTTATGCAGCGGAAACAATTAAACCCCAAACCCTTTCGGCAAAAAACGATCTCTTAAAGAAATCGTGTGTGAGACTAATCTAAATGTGTTTCATCATGAAAAAAGTGATGGATATCAGAGAGAATCAAGTCACGAAGACAACACAAAAAGAATCACTCAAATCCGTCGAGAAAAACTCAAGTTATGATCGAAAGATCAAACAAAGGTCAATCTGCTCTACCCGAGAAAAAACAGTTCTGGAATGCTGCAAAGAAACTCGTGTAGATCATAAACCACAAATCCAATGACCGTGAAATTTTGACATATGATAGACAATCAAGTTGTGAAGACAACCCAAAAGGAATAACGTCAATTGGATCTGTAAAACTCGAGTTATGATAAAACCACCAACGAAAGGTAGTGCTGTCCAGAAACTCGACGAGTAAAACTTGTCTGAAACAAGTCCGACGAACAAGGCACAAAAGTTCCTTCAAACTACGAATTTTATTCAATAGAACACAAGAGGAACAGCCCCAAAGTCGTGCACTACGAGCTCTGGGCTCCCTTGCTTATATAACCAGCCCTTAGGCCTACCCAATATCAACTAGGACTCCAATCCTACTCAGATCACGAATCGTAACTTTCCATAACTGCTAAGATTCTTCTATACGCAGATAGAAGCAATCTTAAGACTTCCAAA
Organism: Tuctoria greenei; assembly: GCA_036927565.1. Lineage (NCBI taxonomy): Eukaryota > Viridiplantae > Streptophyta > Magnoliopsida > Poales > Poaceae > Tuctoria > Tuctoria greenei. Next base: position 8,357,533 of record JAYESD010000001.1, on the reverse strand, counting down.
CACCTTAGGAACGTATCCCACATTCCTAAACAACTCAAATTAGTAACCCATACGAAATCCTAACATAACCAACTCGATACTTTCCATACCGAGCCATAACCGACTCCGCCGCAGCCGAAGTCATCAACCGTACAATCCGATCCTTCCAACCAGATCTTCCCATCCATAAACCATCTTCAGAACCATGTTTCCACGTCATGCACCGCATGCATACGTGCATACACCTTCCTTGTCCGGTAACCTTCATATGCACCGCCCTTGATTCAATCATCCTACGCGACCTCTTGATCAGCTCAACCACAATTCCTCCTGAATTTGGTTGTTGGAACCTCATCTCCTCCCTGAGACTAGTCCAATGGATCCCGTCACCAGCCATGACTTGAACTCAAGCAACACCTGCATATGAATAAACAACCAATCCATACGAGCCCAAGTCCTCGACTTGACTCAAGTTAGTTCCGAACACAACACCTTACGTGAGAGCCTCACATAAGCATGTTGCAAAACAACAGTAACACGATATCATCCATATCAACCAAAACGCACCAAAAACTTAGCAAATGAATACTAAGCAATCTTTCCAACAATGTAAAGCAAGTACAAAACATTGCAAATGAAAAGCAGAAGCACTACGGTCAAGTTCCGAACCTTGCCAGAGCAACCCGAAGCTTGAGCCGGAGCTAACAAAAGCTAGTAGAACCTAGTGCCGGAGCTTACCAAAACTAGTACAACCAAGCTCCCGCCGGATCTTACAAAACTAGCAAGACCTAGCGCCAGAGCTAAACAGAACTAGTTGGAACTAGTAAACCCAAAAGCCGGAGCTAGAAAAATCAACTCGGAGCTTAGCAAAAACATGTCGGAGCTATCAAAGACATGCCGGAGCTAAAGACATGACTTCACCGGAGCTGACCAAAGCTAGTCGGACCTAGCAACGAACATAACCGGAGCTACCCAAAACAAGCCGGACCTACCATCGGACCTTGCTGTAGCTCAGAGCTAGAGTCGGACCTTGATAAAAAGGTGTTTTGGTGATATTCAAAACTTTTATCGTCAAAGCAAGTGTATTCACTACAAGCCAATGTATTCAGCACACATAGGTCTTACAATCTCCCCCTTGATGAATGCATTGGCAACACCATTTAAAATCCGAACCATTGGCTTATTCACATAAAAGTTTTGAAGGCAATTTCTCCCCTTTTGTAAATCAAAAGTAAAATGAGAAGAAAATCTCTCCCCCTTTATTATCTCTCCTTATGCACATATTTTCTTTCTCTTCATGCTTATCTCCCCCCCTTTGACAATGTATTCAGCAAGTCATGAGCATATAAACAAATTATCTCTCCCCCTTTAGTTGTTATGAGCATATTATAACATATACATATAAACAAAGCTCATCCAAGTCATACTATCAAGTACCTTACATTATCACATCAATGAAATACATAAAGTAGTGTAAGCCATGCTAGAGATCATATGTAATTTTCAATTTTAAGCAAGTCATGATCTCACAAACTTAACTATTTCATAACTTGAAAGCATGAAACTAGTTGCTGCATTTTATTATAATTCAAAGCATAAATTTATATCATATGTTATTTGCAAGAGATTATATGCGCATCTGCCTTATTCTAACCAACCAAGCCAAGCCTATGTCATTTGACAATCAGAAGCTTAAGGACATTGTTTTAGTCATACACAACTTCTTCCAAGTTCATATCTAAGTGCAATGACAAGCCATCTCAAAAGAAGAAGTGTGATGCATGCATATTCTCTTGATCTTTTCTCAATTTATATTTTTTCATAAAAAATCAACATGTGAGTTCATTACTTGATTAATTCTTTATGATTAAAAGTATTTGTGAGCATGCAACAAGTTCAAAACAGCAAGAAAGTTCGACCATGACCAGATTTAGTGTAAGTAATTATTACAATTACTAGACATGGCAAAAACTACAAAATGTATAACACGAGTAATGTAGTAAGAACTTTCAACATGTAAAAGGAATCACAGAGTCATATATGTATGAAATACTATGCTCATATTATTTTAATTTCAGATTCACACATAGACTTCCCAAGTTTCAAAAACTCCCCCTCAATTTAAGCCATGAGGATGCATAACCCCTATTTCACTACGAATGAAACAAAAACGAGTGAAATCCAAAGGTTTTGTAAAAATGTCAGCCAATTGATGTTCGATATCTACATGGTGAAGCACAATGTTTCCTTTTTCAATGTTATCTCGGAGAAAGTGATACCTAATATCAATGTTCTTAGTTCTAGAATGTTGCATGGGGTTTTTGGCAATGCAAATGGCACTAGTGTTATCACAAAACAGTGGAACACTATCTAGATCAACCCCATAGTCCTTAAGTGTTTGAACAATCCAAAGAATTTGTGAGCAAGCACTAGCAACAGCTACATATTCAGATTCGGCTGTGGATTGTGCAACTGAATTTTGTTTTCTAGAAGACCAAGCAACAAGAGAATTACCAAGAAAATGACAAGCACCAAATGTACGTTTCCTATCAATCCTACAACCCCCAAAATCAGCATCCGAAAAAGCTTTCAAAGTAACGGTTGAGGAAGAAGGAAGAAAAATGCCAAATTCTTGGGTTCCATGTAAGTACCTGAGAATCCTTTTGACGGCTTGACGATGTGAAACACGTGGGGAATCTTGAAACCGTGCACAAAGACATACGCTGAATTGTATGTCCGGTCTTGATGCCGTGAGGTACAAAAGTGATCCGATCATGCTTCTATATTCTTTTTGATTCACAGATTCCCCATCTTCATCAAGTTCAAGTGTTGTTGCTGTTCCAATTGGTGTCCGAAGATGCTTGCTTTTGTCCATGTTGAAGCGCCTTAGGAGGTCTTTGGTATAGTTCGTTTGATGCACAAAGGTACCCTCCTTGGTTTGCTTGATTTGCAGCCCCAAAAAGTAAGTGAGTTCACCCATCATACCCATTTCAAATTCGGAACTCATCATTGCTGAAAACTTGGACACAAGATCATGAGAAGCACAACCAAAGATAATATCATCCACATACACTTGAACAAATAATGAGTCATTGCCATGCTTAAGCACAAAAAGAGTTTTATCAACCTTGCCCATGGTAAACCCCTGTTCAAGTAAGAATGTTTTTAACCTATCATACCATGCTCTAGGGGCTTGTTTGAGACCGTACAAGGCTTTGGACAGTTTGTAAACATGATTAGGAAAATATGGATTTTCAAAACCAGGTGGTTGTTTGACATAAACCTCCTCATCTATGTAGCCATTAAGAAAAGCACTTTTAACATCCATTTGAAATAGCTTAAAACCTTTAGATGCTGCAAAAGCTAACAAAATTCTTATGGCTTCTAATCTAGTGACATGAGCAAAAGTTTCATCAAAATCTAGACCTTCAACTTGAGTGAAACCTTGAGCAACCAACCTAGCCTTATTCCTAACCACAACCCCATCCTCACTTTGTTTATTTTTATATACCCATTTAGTTCCAATTAAAGTGTGACCTTGAGGTGGAGGTACAAGTTTCCAAACATTATTTCTTTCAAAATTTTCTAACTCTTCTTGCATGGCAATAATCCAAGATTCATTAGTGAGTGCGTGTGATATATCTTTGGGTTCAAAAGAAGCAACAAAAGCAGAATGAGCATAAGAGTTTGGATCGCAAAACCTGGACCGTGTGACTCGTTCGTGCAAGCTCCCAATCATCTGTTGTGGGGGATGATCTTTGTAACAACATAGGGGAACAGATGTCTCACAAGCTTCTTCTTCATTAGGTTCATCGCAGATTGATGAGCTTGTGACTTGTGGACAATCAGGACCAGCATAGGTGATAGCCGGAGCTTGTTCAATGTTCGGAGCAGGACACGTGTCAACTTCGGAACTACCAGGCGGTATCACCGGCTCTTCTTCATCTTCGAAAATACCCTCCCCCTGAGGATACGGATCTGGTCCTGCAACACCGGAGCTAGTACCTGGGCTAGCTTCATCAAAAGACACTTCACAAGTCTCCACAATTTTGTTAGTGTCAAGTAAAAGCACACGGTAGCCTCTAGTATGAGATGGATAACCAAGAAACATGCTATCAAAGGATCTTGGTTCAAATTTATCAAGATTACCATGTTTCTTAACAAAGCATTTGCAACCAAAGACCCGAAAGTGTGTAACACTAGGCCTATGTCCAAACCGAAGCTCATATGGTATTTTACCTAGCTTAGCACGCAAGAAAACACGATTTGAGACATAACAAGCGGTTGCTAACGCATCAGCCCAAAATTTCCTAAGAGTTTGATATTCATCAGGCATAGTCCTAGCCATCTCAACTAAGATTCTGTTCTTTCTTTCTACAACACCGTTTTGTTGAGGTACATATGGTGAAGAGAATTGATGATCTATTCTATTTTCAGCATAAAAGTGATCAAAAGATTGATTTTTAAATTCAGTTCCATTATCACTTCTAATTGCTTTTAATGGTCCTGGGTGATCAATTGATAATCTAAGAAATGAAGTTCTAAAGTGACTAAAAACTTCATTCTTAGACGCCATAAAGTAAACCCAAGAGTATCTAGAACAATCATCAACGATAAAAAGAACATACCATTTACCTCCGAAGGATTGAACACGTGAAGGTCCTACGGTGTCAAGATGCAAAAGTTGACATGGTTCAGTTGTCATGATCATTGTGAGAGGAGTATGTGAACCTGCAATCATCTTAGCATGTCTACAAGAAGAGCACACAATTTCTTTGTCCCCTTTAAGCTTAGGCAACCCACGTACGCGATCAAGAGCACTAACACGCGTTAGGTGATCAAAGCCTACGTGACCAAGTGTACGATGCCAAAAATATAAGTCATTTGAATCATTAGCAACTAGACACCTATGCTTAGAGGAAGACATATCAAAATCAGCTTTAAAAACTCTTCCAAACCGAGACATGTTAAAAATGAGCTCACTATTTGCACCTACAACTTTGCAGCAGTTCTTATTGAAAATAATTTCTAGATTTTCATCTAGCAATTGTGCAACAGAAAGCAAGTTGTATTTCAAATTTTTGACAAGTGCCACATCCTTCAAAGTGTAGTGATCATTTACTCTAACCGAACCCTTAGCAATTATAGGAGTTGAAGAATTATCGGCAAAAGTAACATTCTCTACACGTGACACAAAAGAGAGGGAGGAGAACCAATCTTTGTTACCGGTCATGTGGCGTGAGCAACCTGAATCCACAATCCAAATGTTCTCCTTCCTCAAACGTGTAACCTACATAGAAGCACAATACGTCGATGACTCAATACTGGGGTTAGTCAAAAGGCATTTAGGAATCCAGTACTGAGTCACGCGACGTGCAGTAGGAAAAACACGCGAAAGCTGAGACAAAACAGCAGATTTATGAGTCAAAGTTTGAGATTTTTTATTCTTAACTACTGACCTATAAGGTGTTACTTGTGTAGCACAAAAATCAGTAGCTCCGGAGGCAAAAACATAAGGTCCGGAGGTAAACTTTGAATGTTTTAGACTCAAAACAGCAGGTCGTACATTCGGTTCAATGTGTGCAGCAAATTTTGCATGAAAGTTATGAGATCTAGCAACCATTCTTTCCCTTTTCTGTTGTTTAGCTAGTCTATAACAAAAATCTATGACATGACCATCTCTACCACAGAAAGTACAATGAAATTTAAATTTGTGTTCATGTCTAGATGAGCAAGCAATATTTTTATTTGAAACCGAATGAGGCAACACTCCTGCAGATTTGAAAACCACTCCTTTTTGTTTAGGAATTGTTTGAATCAAACCACTTCCTAATGACTTTAAAATTTTAGGTGGATGTGCCTTAGCATGAGCATGAGAATCAAAACCTAAACCAGTTTTATCATTGCAAGACTTGGAAGAATTCAGCAGTAAGTTTAGGTTCTTATTCCCATTACAAAACTGATCTAGTGTCCTATGCATGTCATCAAGTTTATTGGACAGATCAAGGCAATTTTCACATGAAGTTTTTCCTTTTAGTTTGCAATTGGAACAAAATTTAACTTCATGAGAACGTAAAGCTTTGTTCAATATAGAAATTTCATTCATAGCATCCCGTAGTTTCTTATCAAGATCATCACAAGTAGAACAATGCAAATCAATTGTAGAACAGCTAGCATCTTTCAAGTTTTTATCATTAAGTACAGCAAGCTCTTTGTTCTTTTCAATTTCTAACTCAAGTTTATCAAGTGTGGAGGTGTGTGCACTTCTTAATGAGGACAATTGTTCATATATTAAATCACATGAGGAACATGCATCATCACTAGGAATCATGGTTTTTAAACGGTTGATTTCAGATTCTAGTGATTCATTTTTAGCAGCACTATCCATAAGCTTTTTGTCCTTTTTCTTAACAATAATAGTGGCACGAGAAATAGCATCACACATTTCTTCGCAAGTAGGACATACCTCTTCATTGTCGTTGTTGTGTTCTGCCTCCTCCATACTTGATCTTGACTTGCCCGCCATAAAGCACAGGTTTGCCAAATCATCTTCATCTTCATCACTTCCAATGTCCACGTCGCTTGAACTGAACTCTTGAAGCACGGTGATGAAACTGTTGATCATCTTGCGTCCTATGGTACCTTTCTTCTTCTTGTTGGAATTTCCAGAGGAGGTCCGAACCTTGCTTTGTTTTTCTTCCCGGGTGGTCGGACCTGAAAGGTTAGGGCATTCTGTACGAAAGTGTCCTATTTTACCACATTCAAAACAGCATTGAGGTCCGGAGCTTCCTCTCCTTCTAGTTCTCACATTTTGAAATGCTTTTGAGAATTTAGTAGAGATGAGTGCCAACTCCTCTTCTGGAAATTCTTCTATCTGCTCCAGGGTTAGTGAGGACAACAAAGCAAGAGTATTGCAGGATGATGATTGGTCGGAGCTAGACATATCACGTTGTGAGACAAATGCAATAGACTTGTTTGGGTTCTTACGTGCTAGGATGTCAATTTCATGAGTTTTTAGTTTAGAATAAAGTACATCTAATGTAAGATAACTCATGACAGTTGATTCACGAATAGATGTTACTTTCATCTCCCAAATTGACATGTCTAATGCACTAAGAAATTGTCTAGCATTCTCAGCATCAGAAAAATTAACATTGACACTACGTAAGTTGCTGAGAATTTTATTAAAACGAGCAAAGAGGTCATCGATAGACTCACCTGGTTGCATCTCAAAACGCATATATTCCTTTTTGAACATATCTTTTTTTACCTCCTTGATTGTGTTGGAGCCTTCATGATAATCACAGAGAGCTCTCCAAACATCGTATGCTGATCGGAGGTGCGCAACACGATCAAAGTCGCTTTGAGTGAGTCTTTGGATGATCAAGTTTCGGGCTTTGTTGTTGTTGTCGACGTCCCGTAGGTTTGTGGCCGTGACTTGATCATTAGGTGGTACTTCATAAGGCTTATACACCTCCTCCCATATTGCAAAGCCTTGTGCCTGGATGAAAGCCTCCATGTGTGCCTTCCAAACCTGAAAATCAATACCAGCAAATACACAAGGTTTGGCGGAGTACTTCTCCATGATGATTAGTCAAAAACACGTGCAAATCACAAGGATTAGAGCACCGTGGCTCTGATACCAATTGTAGGATCGAATAGCACGTGGAAAGCTACCAGAGGGGGGGTGAATGGTAGATTTAAAAATCTTATGCAGCGGAAACAATTAAACCCCAAACCCTTTCGGCAGAAAAACGATCTCTTAAAGAAATCATGTGTGAGACTAATATAAATGTGTTTCACCGTGACAAAAGTGATGGATATAAGAGAGAATGAAGTCATGAAGACAACACAAAAAGAATCACTCAAATCCGTTGAGAAAAACTCAAGTTACGATTGAAATATCAAACAAAGGTCAATCTGCTCTACCCGAGAAAAAACAGTTCTGGAATGCTGCAAAGAAACTCGTGTAGATCATAAACCACAAATCCAATGACCGTGAAATTTTGACAGATGATAGACAATCAAGTTTTGAAGACAACCCAAAAGGAATAACGTCAATTGGATCTGTAAAACTCGAGTTATGATAAAACCACCAACGAAAGGTAGTGCTGTCCAGAAACTCGACGAGTAAAACTTGTCTGAAACAAATCCGACGAACAAGGCACAAAATTTCCTTCAAACTACGAATTTTATTAAATAGAACACAAGAGGAACAGCCCCAAAGTCGTGCACCACGATCTCTGGGCTCCCTTGGTTATATAACCAGCCCTTAGGCATACCCAATATCAACTAGGACTCCAATCCTACTCAGATCACGAATTGTAACTTTCCATAACTGCTCAAGATTCTTCTATACGCAGATAGAAGCAATCTTAAGACTTCCAAACACCTTAGGAACGTATACCACATTCCTAAACAACTCAAATTCGTGACCCATACGAAATCCTAACATAACCAACTCGATACTTTCCATACCGAGCCATAACCGACTCCGCCGCAGCTGAAGTCATCAACTGATACAATCCGATCCTTCCAACTAGATATTCCCATCCATAAACCATCTTCGGAACCATGTTGTCTCGTCATGCACCGCATGCATACGTGCATACACCTTCCTTCGATGTCCAGTAACCTTCATATGCACCGCTCTTGATTCAATCATCCTGCGCGACCTCTTGATCAGCTCAACCACAATTCCTCCTGAATTTGGTTGTTGGAACCTCATCTCCTCCCTGAGACTAGTCCAATGGATCCCATTACCAGCCATGACTTGAACTCAAGCAACACCTGCATATGAATAAACAACCAATCCATACGAGCCCAAGTCCTCGACTTGACTCAAGTTAGTTCCGAACACAACAACTTACGTGAGAGCCTCACATAAGCATGTTGCAAAACAACAGTAACACGATATCATCCATATCAACCAAAACGCACCAAAAACTTAGCAAATGAATACTAAGCAATCTTTACAACAATGTAAAGCAAGTACAAAACATTGCAAATGAACAGCAGAAGCACTACGGTCAAGTTCCGGACCTTGCCAGAGCAACCCGGAGCTTGAGCCGGAGCTAACAAAAGCTAGTAGAACCTAGCGCCGGAGCTTACCAAAACTAGTACAACCAAGCTCCTGCCGGAGCTTACAAAACTAGGAGGACCTAGCGCCGGAGCTAAACAGAACTAGTCGGAACTAGTAAACCCAAAAGTCGGAGCTAGAAAAATCAACTCGGAGCTTAGCAAAAACATGTCGGAGCTATCAAAGACATGCCAGAGCTAAAGACATAACTTCACCGAAGCTGACCAAAGCTAGTCGGACCTAGCATCGAACGTAACCGGAGCTACCCAAAACAAGCCGGACCTACCGTCGGACCTTGCTGTAGCTCAGAGCTAGAGTCGGACCTTGATAAAAAGGTGTTTTGGTGATATTCAAAACTTTTATTGTCAAAGCAAGTGTATTCACTACAAGCCAATGTATTCAGCACACATAGGTCTTACACCATGATAGCAAGATCCTCAAAGAAGAGCGCCACACCTTGAGGCATTGGCGTAACAGACTTCACTTCGAGACCAAGTTGGTGCAATCAAGGCTTGCTGACCAGTGGGAATGGGTCAAGAAGGAAAAGGCACGGATGATATATTGGGGCCAGCTGCTGGATGAGCGGGAAGCTTCCATCAGGGTCCTCGACACAAAGTCTCGGGAGATTCTGGAGTATGCTAGGAAGAGCAACGAGGCTACTGACGATCATTAAGACAACCTCAATAAGCTAACTAAGATTCTCCTTAAGCGCCGAGGGACCTAGATGAGAGGGAGGAGAAACTCCTGGAGAAGCAGGAGACCCCCAACTTTCTTTAGATTCCGCCGAGGGACCGCTGGGAAGTCTCTGTCCAATAACATCGCCGAATATGTGCTGACATGTTTCAAAAGCCGAGACCCCCAACTTTCTCTAGATTCGGTGTTCAAAAGGCCCATTGCGGAAGAGGAAGATGTTGTCAGGGCCATCGTTCAAGAAGCTGTCGAACAAGTTGCCTCGTATTTCCATAGAACTTAGGACCTCCAGTAGTCAGGACCTTTTTCTTTTGCCTTTTCCTTCGTAATCCAATCCTTGTGATGAATGAAATCCACTCTTCTTGAATGAATGAATTCCATCTTGTATTTGTCTTCAATGCATTGTCCTTTATCTTATTGGCCCCTGGTAGATGTACATAATTTTATTGAGAACATGTACCATAAGAATCTGACAATGACTTGAACACTTCAAACTTGTAGATAGAACGCTTAGCTCTTAGGTCTGAAGTTTACTTCCGACATCCCCAGGGACCCTTTGTGATGTCGATGGCGGGCCCCCTAGGAGGTGTCGGAGCTTGATAGGTCTGACGGTGCCCGCTGCCAACACAAAGAGCGTCAATGACGGGCTCCCTAGGAGGTGTCAGAGCTTGATAGGTCCGATGGCGCCCACTGTCAACGCATGAAACATTGATGGCGGGCTCCCTTGGGGTTGTCGGAGCTTTATAGCTCTGACTGCGCCCACTATCAACACTTAGAAAGTCCACGGTGGGCCCCCTGGGATCGTCAGAGCTTCTCAGCTTTGATGATATCCACCATCAACATATAATATGTCGACGGCGAATCCCCTCAGGTTGATTTCTTTGCCATCTTCACTTGGATTGCTGTTTATTCTTCACGTTGATGGTTGGCCCCCATGGGAGTTATCAGAGCTTGTTAGCTCCGAGGACACCCACTTTTAACATTAGAAACATCGACGGCGCGCCCAATGGGGTTATCGTAGCTCAGTAGCTCCAGCCACATCCACCATCGCCATGAACTTTCCATTATTCCTGCGCGTTAAAGACAAGAAAAATAGTAAAATTTGTCCTCTCGTCTATAACTTGTTTGTGGCTTACTTTTCTTATTTGAACTTTATATTCGAAAGAATTCTACATGATAACAAGTAAATTGATGGAATCTCTTCAGATCTGAATGCCTTCCGAACCTGCCCTACTAAGACCTGCCAAAATATAGGTAGAGTGGTGTACTTAGGGTGTTGGACCAGTCTAAGTCGATAGCGCACTCTGGACCTGTCATTGGCTTTGGCGTTCAGGCGAGTAGACTATCCAGCAATGCTAAGATCCGAAAAGTATCAACAATATAACTTGTATATCATATGAATAACTTGGGCCAAATTTCAAAAAGAATTGCACAACTTCGTTATAGACAAGAAGATAATGAAAGTAAAATGAGCCTGTACAAAATTAATGCACGTGGAGTTTGCTTTCACACAACAATGTCTTTCATTATAGGTCCAAATTACAGGGGAGACAAGGGCACACTTAGGGTATGGAACCAGGCCAAGTGTGTTATTCATCTTGTTCTAACCCAGGGTAGGTAAGCCGTACTTTCAGTACATGGACCAAGTTAGGTGGGCTTGAACTTGCTGGACCCTCCCGGAGGGGTCCATGTGTTCTCCTTTAGGACCTACCGGACTTTGTGTATATATTTTATAACTTACATTGTGTGTAATTACGGACTCACCTTCGTGAAACCAAGTATAAAACTTACGGAGGTGCTCAATGTTCCAAGGCCTGGGAAGTGGAGTCACATCCTCTGTTGTCAAGCGAACGCATCTGAGACAGGATACTTTGATCACCCGGAAGGGACCTTCTCGGATGGGGGACAATTTGTTCATCCCTTCATGAGTTAGTATTCTCCACAGCACCAGATCGCCTTCTTCAACCTGTCGGTTGCGCACATGCCTTTGGTGATAGCGTCGGAATGCCTGGCGGTATCATTCATTTCGAACAGCTGCTTGACATCTTCCCTAATCGACGAGGTCAAGGTCTTCACGTTGGAGCTTGTCCTGCGTGGCTTCGTCAAAGGTCCGAACCTGGAGTGACCCCATGGTGATCTTCGGAGGAAGGACCACTTTAGCTTTGTACACCAGGAAGAAGGGGGTCTTTCCAGTTGACCGGCAGGTGTAGTCCCGCTCGCCCACAATGCGGACAAAAGCTCCTCTATCTAGTTGGATCCGTGCTTCTTCAAGCGCTCGTAAGTGCGCGTCTTGAGTCTTTTCAATATTTCTGCATTTGCTCTCTCAGCTTGGCCATTACTTGTCGGGTGAGCTACTGATGCATAGCTGACTTGAATCCCGATGTCTTCGCAATTCTTTTGGAACGCTGCACTTGTGAATTTGGTTCCATTGTCAGTGATGAGTCTGTTCGGAACTCCAAATCTGTAGACTATGGACTTCAAGAACTTGATAGCTAATTGCTTGTTGATAGTCACAACTGGAGTTGCTTCCGGCCACTTGGTGAACTTTTCGATGGCGACGTACAGGAACCTGTAACCTCCGACGGCTTTTGGGAAAGGTCCCAAAATGTCCATCCCCCACACAGCAAATGACCATGTAGGAGGTATCATTTGTAGTGACTGAGCCAGTGTGTGAATTTGTTTCGTATGGAACTAGCACGCTTCACATTTTTTAACAGCTCAACTGCATCCTGGAGAGTTGTAGGCCAGTAAAAGCCATGCGAGAAAGCTTTACCGACCAACGTGCGGGAAGATGCATGGTTCCCACACTCGCCTCCATGGATTTCCACGAGGAGCTCACGACCTTCTTCTCTTGCGATGCACCGCATTAGGACACCGGTGGCACCGTGCCGGTAGAGAACCCCTTCTACCAGCGTATATCTTTTAGCCAATCTGACGTCCCGGTCAGCGGATGCACTGTCTGCAGGAAGGATGTTGCCTTTAAACTAGCTCCAAATCTCTGAGATCCATGCATTGGAGCTAACTTGAGCTTCTGAGTCTTGTGTGTTGGGTTGCTCGGAGCTTCCTGCAGCACCTATGACCCTTGGTGGACGCCATGGTAATAGAACCACCGGGACTGCTAGCTTTGAAGTGCTGATGTCGCCCCCTTCGCTCAGTTCGGCGGGCTGAGCGGTTGGTCTTGACAACCTCCTGACAAAAACTTCGTTGGGAGCTTGAGCTCCGGTTGAAGCCTTCGTCGAGAGTTTGTGAGCTTCAGCGTTGTTGAGACGCTGGACATGGCAGAGATCCAGGACATCGAAGTCCTTCTAGAGCATCTGGACTTCAAGGAGGTAAGCAATAAGTTGTGGGTTGTTGCAGCTGCATTTGCCTTTGACTTGCTTGATGATGAGCTGCGAATCGCCTTTCACCAGCATCTGCTTGACGCCATATGATAGGGCCATCTTGAGCCCATAGATGAGAGCTTCATACTCCGCTATGTTGTTGGTTGCCTTGAAATCAAGGTGTACCATGTACTTGACCTTCTCCCCGGTCGGGGCGAGGAGAAGGATTCCAGCTCCGGCCCCCTGCTTTTGCATGGATCCATCAAAGTAGAGAATCCAGTGAGGATCGATGAAGAGCGGGACCTTGGGTTCCAGCTTTTGCTTACTGGGGCCCCCTGGATTTGATGAAGAAGGGGTCCATTCCGCCACGAAGTCAGCCAATGCCTGACTCTTGATAGCATGTTGAGGGAGGAATTCGAGATCGAACTCTGCCAGCTCTGCTGCCCACTTTGCAATATTTCCAGTAGAATTAGGGTTATGCAGTATAGCATGCAATGGATAGGAGGTTACCACTGGTATCTTGTGGGCTTGGAAGTAGTGATGTAGCTTCCTTGAGGCGACGAGAATTGCATAAAGCAGCTTATGCACCTCAATGTATCGAGTCTTGCTGTCGTGGAGTACTTCACCGATGAAGTACACTGGCCGCTGGACAGCCTGAACCTTCTGTGAAGGGCCCGAAGCTTCTTCTTCATCAACCCAGACCCTCCCGGAGGGGTCTTGACCTTCTTGTTGAGCTTCCCGGACCCTCCAGGAGGGTTTCAGAACTTCTTCTTCAGCCATGTGAACTCCCTCGGATTAGAGAGGTTGATTCTCGGGCAGCTTGCCTTGAAGATCCGTGCTTGGGGGCAGGGACCCAGAATTGCCTTCAGGTAGATCTGGACCCTCTCGTAGGGGTCTGGGCTCCTGAACTATAGGTGGTTCCGGTCTTTCTGTGACTAGACCATGCTGACAACCTCCGTAGTTGCCAAAATGCAAAGCAAGAGCGGCTCACCAGGGTTCGGAGCTACCAAGATTGGTAGTGTGGTGAGGAGTTGCTTGAGATCTTGGAACGCCTTTTCTGCTTATTTGGACCAATGGAATGGCCCGGACTTCCTAAATAACTTGAAGAAGGGAAGTGCCCGCTCCGCCAGTCTTGAGATGAACTGGCTGAGCGCGACTAGACATCCAGTTAGCTTCTGAACATCCTTGATGCAGGCTGGGAGCTGCATGTCTTCAATGGACTTGATCTTCATCGGGTTTGCCTCAATTCCTCGGTGAGTCACCAAGAATCCGAGGAATTTCACGGAGCTAACCCCGAAGACACATTTGTACGGGTTCAGCTTGGGGAGCGTCACGCGCAGCTTGTCGAAGACGGCTTGCAAGTTGTCAAGGAGTGACTCCTTGTTCTTGACCTTCACGATGATGTCATCGACGTAGACCTCCACCAAGTCCCTAATGAGCTCTCCAAATGTTTTGTGCATGGCTCGCACAAAAGTTGAAGCAGCATTTTTTAGACCAATCGGCATGGCATTGTAACAGTACAATCCATCTACTGTTATGAAGGCAGTATGCTCTTCATCTTTCCTAGACATTTGGATCTAATGATATCCAGAGTATGCATCTAAGAAACACAATAGCTCACACCCGGAGGTGGAGTCCACTATCTAGTCTATTGGTAGTGGAAATGGATCTTTTGGACATGCCTTATTTAAGGTGGTGTAGTCGATACACATCCAAAGTTTCCCGCCGTCCTTTGGTACAACGACTGGGTTTGCCAGCCATCGTGGATGATGAACCTCCCAGATGAAACCAGCTTCAAGCAGCTTCTTGATTTCTTGTCGAATGAAGTTCTGTGCTCGATTGATTGCTTCCGGGGCTTCTGGTGTACCGGCCGTGCATCGGGATATATCTTCAGACTGTGCTCAATCACCTCCCTAGGGATCCTAGGAATTTGTGACGGTTGCCAAGCAAACACGTCAACATTCGCCTGGAGGAGAGTGATGAGTGCGAGTTCCTATTTGTTGTCCGGTCCTCCCGATATGGGTGGTCTGGGCAGTGCCAGAACCAATCTGGACGACTTTGATGGGAATGTCAGTGTCGCCGCTTGGTTGCACACATGGTGCAGAGGTTGACTCTCGATGACAAGTGCTCGAAGGTTGAGCAGCTAGCTTTTTGTCGGATGCTTCCTCCTACGCTGTTGTAAGTATGTGGAGTTCTTCCAGCGCAACAAATCCTGCAGTACGATCCCTGCGTATTCGGAGAATGCCTGAAGATGTCGACATCTTCAACACCAAGTAGCCATAATGGGTTGCGGCTATGAACCTATACAGGACAGGCCTGCCTAGGATGGCATTGAAGGGTAAGCTGATATGAGCCACATCGACGACCGGCTTCTCAGTTATGTAGTTCTCCTGAGTCCTGAAGGTCACTGGGAGAGTAATCGAGCCGAGAGGATTGATGGCCCCCAGACCTACCCAAGAGAAGGGACGTGAAGGGCGAAGTCCAAGAGTCGGAGCTGGATCTTGACGAAAGCTTCATAGCTGAGGAGGTTGAGGTCTGACCCTCCGTCCACCAAGACATGGTAGAGCTGGACATTGTTGATAGTAGGAGACACCATCAACAACAATTGTCCAGCTGCGATCATGTTTCTTGGATAGTCTGTAGCATCAAAAGTGATGGGAGTGTCCATCCACTTTCGATGTGGTTCTGTCTTGGCAGTTGGAGCTGTGGAAGCCATCTCCTGACACATTGTCTTGAGGACGCGGCGAGAGGTGATATGCCAGGATCCTCCATAGATGGTGTTGAGGGTTTTCCGATGCTTGTTGTCAGAGATGTCAGAGTCATCGTTGACGGTGTTGTACACAGCCTTCAGGACCTTCTTGGGGTCCTAGAAGCCTAGCTTCGGATCAGCTGAAGCTTCGTCGATTTTTTGCTTTCCTTCCCGTTGACAGAAAGGAGCTTCTTCTTGGCGCTTGTTGAAGTGCCCGACATGGTTTTGGACCTCCCAATAGTCTTCAAGATTGGGGGTGTCCGTTTTGTGGATTGCACACCACATCTTTGGACTGCCACCTTCTTCAGATGAAGGTCGAGGTCATTTCTCGGGGCATGGCCCCTGGCCACCCGGAGCTGCAGCTGCTGCAGCAGTAGGTGTGCCGGCCAACATCTTCTTCTTGTTGTTGGACTTTTTCTTCTTTTTTCCACTACCGGAAGTAGTGGCTTCAGCCTTGGAGGACTTTTTGTTAGCCTCTGGAGCTCGCTTGGAGTGCATTTTACGGTCCTCTGTAGCTCTGACAGATTTGTCGGCCAAGCTAAAGAGTTCCATGACGCTGGTGACTTCTTTCGTCGCTAGCTTCTCCAACATCTTCTTGTCTCGGACGACCTGTCGAAATGCTACAAAAACAGATGCGTTGGAGATAGAAGGAATGGTGTTCCCTACCTGGAAGAAACCCTGGATTAATGATCGTAGCGACTCCCTTGATTTCTGTTGTATGGCAAACATACACAATTCTGTGTCAGGTCGGGTGTAAGAACTCCCGAAGTTGGCTGTGAATTGGTTGCATAGCTCCGCCCAATTGTTGATGGAGTCAGGCGGAAGACTCATGAACTAGGACCTGGCGGTCCTAGTAAGAGCCACAGGAAAGTAGTTGCCCATCACGGCCTCATTGCCACCCGCTGCTAGGATGGCGATGGAGTAGATTTGGAGGAACTCAACGGGGTTGACAGTCCCGTCGTATTTCTTCGGCAGATGAGGTCAGAACTTCTGCAACATTGTGCCATGCAAAGGTGCATGGTCAGGGCTGAACAGCCGCTCCCTACTCCCAAAGGAGAAGGGTTTCTTTGAGCCTCTCGCCTTTCACGAGCGCGCTCGATGTGGACGCGGTCGTCCTGCTGTCTGTAATGGTGGTCAAGCTCCGATCGCAGATCATGTGTCGAGAGCCTCGACACCGTATGAGTGCGACGTGCCTCGGAGGGCAGCGATGTCACTTGCTGGTCATAGCACATCTCCTATGCTGTGAAATTTGGGGACCAAGTCTAGCAGACAAGGTCTTCCACTCTGAAGTTGCCTGCCCAGCAGGGGGTGGGCCTTGGTTACTTATGGCATCGGTTGCGGCTGCAACCAGATGTTCGACATCAGTACACCATTGTTCCATGGCTGCTGGAGGACCTCCAGCCACTGGAGGACGCTGGAGAAGGGTACACACAGCAATTAGCGCGTTCTCCGGGTTGTTTGTCGATGTAGTCATTGACGCGATGGCTCCATCTTGTTGTCCAGCATTGGCAACCAGAGCAGATGGTGGTGGTACAGAAACACCCACCAGGACAACAGCGCTAGCTGGCTGTTGAGCATTGGAGGGATTTCCTCCTTCAGTCTGTCCGGCGTTGCCGTTGGACGATGTTGCTGCAGAGTTCACCATCTTGAAATATCAGGTTCCCCTACCTAGCGCGCCAAATGTTGAAGTGCGTAATCGACACTTCCTCTGGTACTACTAGATCGTAGCCTGCGGAGGTTCGTGATTGGTTGGGACGCGCGTGAGATTACGAACAAGACAGTGATAGAAGGAGTTTTACGTGGTTCGGGCCGCCTGAGCGTAACGCCCTACTCCACGGGATGGGTGTTGATGTCTGAGTATGTGGTGGCTTGTGAGCGTATGAGCTTAGTTTTTTTCTGTACCGTGTAGCACGACCCTTTTATAGTCCAAGGGCTGGTCGTTGCACTGGCTGCCTCGCCTGACATGTGGCTCGGGCGATGTTTAATTACCTAATACACAATCTGTATGTATTAAGTACATTTAACAGTGATAACGCTCTTTAATGGCGGTGTTACCGGTACTAAAGGCCATCTGATCGTGTGTGATTAATATGGCATTAATGGCATGTAATCAGGTCTTGTAATGGTAGTTTTAATTGTCCCTTGAATGTCCGCACCATTGGAAATCTGTTTATCTTCCCATTGTTGGTTTAGGTCCGGAGGCCCGACACGTGGTAGCTCCGGAGCTTCCCTCTGCGGGGAGGCAGGTCCGAAGCTACTGTACACGTGGCAGCACCGGAGCTTCCCTCTACTGGGGGTTAGGTCCAGGGCCCCTGAACACGTGGCACGACCGGAGCTTTCCTATACAAGGAGTTAGGTCCGACCTTGATTTACACGTGGCATCGCTGGATCTAACCTAATGAGGGAGGTGGGTCCAGTGCTGCAGGACACGTGGAGCCTTCGAAGGTCTTCAACTCAGATAGGTGGAACTCCATGGCTTTTCTTGCGGTGAAAGTTAAACCGCCTGTGAAATGGGTTTATCACAGGTGGTTATTAACCAATGACTAGCTGCTTGTGAAGATATTTTATCACAAGCGGTTCTTTACATACGACAAGCCGCCTGTGAAGACACATTATCACAGGCGGGTCGTACATTATAGGTAACTGCCTATGATAATCTTTTTGTCTTAGGCGGATTTTTACCTATGGCAAGCCGCCTGTAGAGACAATTTATCGCAGTCGGTTTATACTATAATAGAAACCGCATGTGATAACAGAGTTATCACAGGTTGTTCTTTACCTATTTCTAGCCGTCTGTGATAATATAATTTCACAAGCAGGTCTAGCCGTAGGTAAAGAACCGCCTCTGATAAAGTATACCCTATGCAGTACTATCTGCTATTATTTCTAATCTCCAAGTCAATTCAATGTAATCACAGAAGTAAACAAAATAATCACATAAGTCAATTTCATTGAACAATATACATATGTACAAGTTACACATACAAGTCATCTCATAGTTTACAAGTTTCACTAAAAGTGTTTCTATTGTCATAGTCGCAAAGTTCTGGCACATCAGCTATTACACCATCCTCAACAAAGAACACCCCTCTTTTGTGCAAAATTTTGCGACGCATGAATTGACACAGTTCACCGTCAATCTTGTCGGCTCCTCCACCAGGCATACTTCTACAAACTGGCCATTTTTGGTTCACATTATTTGTGTGCTGCAATGAAACACATAATAAGGTTTAGAATGTGTTGGTTTGAACAATTTCAAAGTATAGATCAAAGTGAGTATACAGGAATTTATTTGGTATTTTTGGAGCAGTTGTACTATGAGCAATTGAATTTTGAAGTTGAAATCAAAATATGGAAATAATTTTTCCGATAATATTGAACAATCAAGAATATAAGTATTAAAATACGCTAGTTACAATGAAAATGAACTCAAAAGTAAGAAAATAAGATATAGATATTAAAGATAACTTACATCCTCACGATTCACTCTATATTCGTTGGCGGTCCGAAGATGCTCGCATACATAATACCCGCATAAGACACTCTCAGCGGGCTGCTTCGCACAAGGATAATATGTTTTAATGTCCAATGCATTCGTATTAGGAGGTCTCTGACCGCCAAGCCGTTCCGCGTAAAACCGCCAAGCGCTGTAATACAAGAAATATCATATAAAACTTGTCAACACAGTCTAAATGTGTGTAAATTAAGAGTATCGAATAAACATACAGTTTCAAAATGGAAAGGAATTCTTTGTAACGATCTAGTGGGTAATCGGCTGAGTCCAAGACTGTTGCCAAACCCTGTGTTGGCTTGACGAAGATCATTATGTAGTGTTTACTGCACACATATAAACACACGTGTTAAGTTAACAATTATCAATAATTGCTATTTCAATGTCATGTGTTGAACTTACTCGAAGTTGTACGAAGCCTTTACGAGGTCCTTGCCATCTCTGACAAAGTTAAACATGGCATGTCCTATGTAAGCTGCAATCTTGATACTTTTATCCTTCTTTTGTTTTGTGATTCATTTATCAAATTCTTTCTTTTTCATGTGCGTGTACTGTTCTGAGTCTCGATCCACCTTAACGTCGAATAGCGCCTTTGCAATCTGTGTAGGATCAAGGATACCTATCTTGTGTTTCATCTTTTTATTATCCATGTATTGCATCCTATTGAAGAAGTCCAGAATTGTTATAATCTCATGAAATGTGTATGCATGTAGTAAGAAAAGCAAATACAAAATATTAGAGGCACTTAGAAGCACCAGACAAGTAGTAGGCTGATTTCGAGCATGCCCCGATGGAAAAGGACATGTAGATCTTCAAAGAAAAGGGCTCGTTTCTCTGCTCCTGTGCTCCAGAATGCTTCTTTTGGCACAAGAAATGTGACGTAAGGAAGTCCATATTTTGTGCTGGCAGTAATGTACCACTCGTGCATTCTTTTGACTGTGATAGGTTGTTTGCTAAGTTGTATCGATGTCATGAACGACTTCCCATTTTCATATTCAGGAGGAACATTCTCAAGCTTGTATATTGGAACTCCTGGTTTAACTAAAGTCGTCCGATAATTATACATGACACCGTCTTCTTCCCACTCCTTAATATCTTTTAATACTGGCTCATGAGAAGAACGAGATGCACTCGATTTTCTAATATTTCCCTTCATATTTTTCAAATACTTTGACACTTCTAATGAAGTTTTCTTATTTTCATATGAGCTAACTTTGATAGGCACTGATGATCGAGGAGTAGTCGTCGGAAATTGGACACTAGCTTGTTGTTGAACCTGTTGTTCAACTGATTGCTCTTTACTACCAGCACCTTGCTCCAGTACTACTTAAAGAAGTTGCTCAACTGGTTGCTCTTTACTAACAACAGCTTGCTCTAGTACTGCTTGAAGCTGTTGTTCAACTTGTTGCTCTTGGTTCTATCTACTAGCAATGTTACTATCATCCTTGTTGAGACATAGCGAGAGTGGATCTTCCTGGACTAGGAGTGGATCTTCCTAGATTCTCGCCTTAGAAGAGGGGTTGTAGTATTTTGAGATGCGACGGGGCTAGAAATCGGCTCATCGTCCAACACGATATCGCGTCGGTGCCAAAGTATTAATTGGTTGACAACCCTCCCCAGAGTCGCAATCCCCTCATGTGTGATGTGGTCTATTTCACAATCTTCATAATCATTATCAATGATCTGAAGAACTTGCACCACAGCATAATACAACGGAAGTGGATTGTCGTTGAAGTCACGATCCGGCTTTGTCATAGCAGTGGCAACCTGTTTGGTTTTGTTCCCTGCTCTGCCGATCGGGACAAGAAGATGACAAGATATGTCCTTAACAATATCAATGACCAAAACTTATGCGTTGACCTTGAGTCTGGCACAGAACCTACGCTGCTAGGGTAGGCAGTTGGAGATACCAAATGCTCCTTTGGCACGGGAACCATCGTTGTACTCGGTGCCACTAATTGTCTCAGTTATCTAAGTTGTTCCATTATTTATTGCACATTTTCCTTGACCTTTTGAGCAATTGTTTATTCAAGTGTTTTCTTGAACTTCTCACATCTTCTATATGTCTCTTTATCTTTCAGGAAACCATCTAGCCAAGACATTGATAAGAGATTGCTCGAACCCGTCCACTGTGTTCAGGGTTTCCAAGGATAGCGGTAAGCTGGTCATTCTCACTCTTCGGCTTGAGGAGACCCTTCTGTTGCTTTTCAATTACTTCTTTCATTTTGTGCTCTACTTCATTCACATAGTCCAGCTTTTCAAGTTTGTCCTCACTGGTAAAACCTGACCGAGCAAAGACCCATCATTGAGTTCTCTCATCGCAGCCTTCTAACGGGTGAGGATTGCCCTTACTGGTAATTTTGTCTAATATCTTCTTCTATTTCTAGGCTTTGGGGGCATATCCGGCAGACCCTAAACGATGATGGTATTTGTTCTTTTTGGCAAGCTCTGACCTAGTTGCACTTAGGACTTTAGCATCACGTGTGGTCTTTTGACAAACAAATTCTTGCCACTGAGCTTGTGTGATTTTTCCCATCTTCCTCGGGCTAGGGACCTTATCAGCCTTAACATAAGCATTCATTTCACTCTTCCAACCACGAAACTTCTTGCCGCAGACCAATGTTGCTTTCTTTATAGCTTCTTTCATGCCTTTTGGGAACTTGAATTATTTCTTTATCCTTTCCAACAACTCATTCTTGGTCTCCTCAGGTAATTTTCTCCAATTCTCGATTGTGATCGGCACGAGCTCTCTAACAAGAAAATCGCATGCATTTCGATACTTTGTAACTGAATCCAGTGGTTCTTGGGGAAGCCCACCTGGACCGACCCTTATTATGTACATGATGCGGTTCAATGGACCCTTATTAGGACCTCGTTGCCCTCGTTTCCGCTTGAGTGAACCCGAGGAGTCATCCATTGGAGAACCTTCTGCGGTTTTAGGAGCCAAAGTCACCTCGTTGTCTTTGCGATTAATCTAGGTAGAAAAGAATTATAAGATTTAATATACTTGACAACCAACATTAACTTGAACTGCTGAAGTTAAGATTCGTGATCCATACCTCGTCGGCAGGATCATATTCCGGGTCGAGATCATCTGAAGTATTTTTAATTTTATATTTGGAAAAGGATCCGATGGACTGTGAAAGGAGCCTGAACTGTTGGAGTCACTGAACTCCATATTGCCTTCTTTATTGTTAATACCATCAACAGTCTTCTTGGGGCTTTCCATGCTAGAACTAATAAGACAAAAAATATAATGAATGGCATATTAACTCTACATGAAGTGTTGCATGAAGAAAAAGATGGAAGCATTCTAGTGTTTGATGAGGCATTCTAGGGTTTAAGGCAACTGACCAAGGTGACTGACCAAGTTCCATTCTAGGGTTTGAGGCGACTGACCAATGCATTAGCTAGGCATGTGTATTGCTTGTATCAAAAGCTGACAAAAACAATTATATCAACAATTAAACAATAATAATACACAATTCATGATTCACATTGATTAAATCAACAATTAAACAATAACCAATGTTTTCAAGTCGCCTAGTCGACCCTAGTCGCCTACCCACTGACTAGGTTTACTACGATGACTAATCGTTGACTAGGGCGACTAATCGATCATAGTCGACCCTAGTCGGTCGTCTAGTCGTCCAGACCATTTTTTATGACAATGTCTAGTCAAACTTATATATATCAACATATATAATTATATATTAGGAGTATAGCACACATATCTTTCATGTAGCAATTAGAAAACAAATTTCAGAAGCAAATTAATTCAAAAATAGCAATTCATAATGCACAATTCAATTAACAATTAAACAACATTGCATAGCATAATCGGGTCGTCGATAATTGGGTGGGGAGGGAGGGGCGTTGAGGAGGCCGGGTGGGAGGGGGACTTGGTGGGGGAGGAGGGGGGAATGGGTTGCTCGATTGGAGGCCGGCGTGGAGGGGAGCTCGAGCGGCGTCCATTGAGGGGGCTCGGGTGAGGTCGGGTAAGAGGGGGGGGCTCGAGTGAGGTCAGGTGGAGGCCACTGTGGAGGAGGGTGAGTGGGAGATGAGCTTACTTGGCGTGGAGGAGGGAGAGAGGGCGGCGGCGAGTGCCGATGCGGCGGCGGGGGAGGGCAAAGCTCGGCATACCTAGACAGAAAGGAAGAAAGCGGCGAGGGCGAAGCTTGGCGGCGAGGGCAGCAAAGACTTGGTTGCAAATGAAATTTCGGCAGCTTGACGGTGTCTAAGTGATTTCACCCAGGTTAGGTTTTTCTAACGCAGCCGAGGGCTATAATACCAACCGCCTATTTTCTCAGGCGGTTATTAAGTATCAACCGCCTGAGAAGAGGATTATCTCAGGTGGTTATTAATTACCACCCGCCTGTGAATATGAATTTATCTCAAGCGGTTGGTAAGCAATATCTGCCTGAGATAAAGACTTTTCTCAGGCGGTTATTCAGTACCAACCGCCTGAAAAGATCTTCATGTAGGCTTAATTAATATTCTTGATTAAATGTGGGGATTTTTAAAAGCCCAAATTCCACTTTCTTGTAATATGATTGAGTATTAAAGGTTACCATTAAATTTCACTTGGAAAAACCTTTGAAATTGGTCGGGACTTAAAAAACAAATAACACTGGTTATTTGTCATTTTTCTATCTTGATGAATATAATGATTTTTTTCATTTAGTTTTTCAATAGAACTTTTTAGTCATCATACCAACCTCTATGAATTTTTTCAGATTGTTTTAATTTTTTTTTAATCAATGTGTGTTCAAAATTTGATGAATGGCTCATATGTATATGAGCATTTGATTAGAATGATGGATAATTTGAATTTTGACAATGTTGGAATGCTTTAAAAAGTTTAACAAAAATTATACATGTTTTATAAGATAAATATGTTCATACAAACCAATTTCAGTGAAGGGTCCTTTTTTATAAGATACAGAAATGTGAATAATATGTGAGTATAAATTAATTTTATATTTACCAACATATTACAATGTTAGCTATACAAGTTTTAAAATATTTGATCCAGGTGGTAGATATTAATTTCTGAAAAATATAGAAGAAAGAACCATCGAATTTGGACTCAATTTGCAGAATCTATACATGTTTGAGTGTTTATATTGGAATCTAAATAAAAAAGCAAGAAAAAAGAAAACTGAAGAACAGACTCTGGTCATTATCACAGGCGGTTGTTTAGGAACAACAGACTATGAAACTGTTAAAAACCGCCTGAAAAAAAATTACTGATTTTAGGCTTTATTAAATTCTTATTTAAAATATGGGGCCTTTTAAAAGCCCAAATTCCACTTTCTTGTAATATGCTTGAGTATTAAAGGTTACCATTAAATTTCACTTGGGAAAAACCTTTGAAATTGGTCAAAACTTAAAAAACAAATAACATTGGTTATTTTTTATTTTTCTATCTTGATGAATATAATGATTTTTTCATTTAGTTTTTTAATAGAAATTTGTAGTCATCATACCAACTTCTCTGAATTTTTTCAGATTTTTTTAATTTTTTTTGAATCAATGTGTGTCCAACATTTGATAAATGCCTCATATGTATATGAGCATTTAATTATAATTATGGATAATTTGTATTTTGACATGTTGGAATGCTTTAAAAAAACTAACAAAATTACTACATGTTTTATAAGACAAATATGTTCATACAAACCAATTTTAGTGAAGGGTCCTTTTTTTAGGAGATACAGAAATGTGAATAATATGTGAGTATAAATTAATTTGATATTTACAAAAACATTACAATTTTAGATATACAAGTTTTAAAATATTTGGTCCAGGTGATATATATTAATTTTTGAAAAATATAGAAGAAATAATCATCGAATTTATACTCAATTTGCAGAAACTATATCGATGATGGTAGTGACAATCAAGATGGTGATGATGATGATGAGCGATTGTGTGGAGATGTTGCGTCACATTGAACCACATGTATTGACTTCTATGGGAGCAAATAAAGGTTTAAGTAAAATCGAGACATTACAAAATTCGGCGATAGAGCTTTTATATAATGAATCAAACGATTGTCATAAAGAGTTTACTACATTGCGTGCAGTTCTAGAACTGCTAAAGTTGAAAGCCACACACAGATGATCTGATTGTATTTTCTCTGATCTTTTGAATCTTTTGGTATAAATTCTTTCAAATACAAATAAATTGCACAGAAGCACTTATAAAGCGAAGAAACTTCTTTGCCTGATGACACTAGGTGTGACAAAAATACACGTTTGTGTGAACCACTGTATTTTGTATCGCAAAGAGCATGAGCTTGCAACTAGATGCCCCATCTGTGGTGTCAGTAGATACAAGAAGGACTACACTCACCAGTATGTTACCAATATAAAAAAAAGTCTCAGAAGAATAAGAAGTTTATTATTGGCCCTGAAGGTGACGACGACGATACTTCTGACGATGTAGATGAGAAGCATGAGAAAAATTCCTGCCTTGGTGATGTGGTACCTTCCAGTAATTGATCGCTTGAAGTGTTTGTTCTCAAACCCTAGGGAGGCTGAACTTATGAGTTGACATTCCGAGCAGCGCAAGAAGAATGAAAAATACATTCGACACTCTGGTGACGCAACATAGTGGAAAATTTTTGATATTCAGTATCCAGAATTTGCAAAGGAAATCAGAAATGTAAGGTTTGCCTTGGGTACAGACGGAATGAATCCGTTTGCTGAAAAAAGGAGCATGGAATGAATCCGTTTGCTGAAAAAAGGAGCATACACAACACATGGCCCGTGGTCTTAACGATGTACAACCTACCGACATGGTTGTGTCACAAAAGGAAATATATCTTGTTATCTGTTCTTATCCAAGTTCCAAAACAACCTGGTATCAAATTTGATGTGTTCTTGGAACCTTTAATGGAAGATATGGCAAAATTGTTGATGAAGGGGTACATACATGGGATGAGTATGATCGGGAGTATTTCACGCTAAGAGCAATGATATTTGTTACTGTGCATGATTATCCTGGACTGTTTACATTATCGGGACAAATGAAAGGGAAAAAAGGTTGTGTAAGGTGCATGGATAGAACTGGATTTCCATACCTCACTTCATCCAGAAAGACGGTGTACATGAGACACCGGTGGTTCTTGACAGATACACACAAGTACAGGAAGATGAAAGAACACTTTGATAACAAAGTCGAAAAATATACTGCACCAAAACCTTAGAGTGGAAAACTCGTGTTCAAAATGGTCAAGAACATTCATATTGCTTTCTGTAAGGGCAAAAAATGTAAAGGAACAAAGAGAAAGAAAATTACATCTTCGAGTGATGCAACTGACATGGCTTTCAAGAAACAATCAATTTTTTCAAGTATCTTCCGTATTGGAAGAATCTGGAATTTTGTCATAGTATTGATTTGATGCTCGTTACAAAGAATGTATTTGACAGCATCATTGGGACCTTGCTGGACATGCCGAGGAAAATAAAGGACGGATTAAATTCATGTATGGACCTAGTAAATCTTGATATGAGACCAGAGCTTCACCCAGTAGAAAAGGCGAACGGGAAGCATTACCTTCCCTAGCGAGCTACAACTTGACACTAGAAGAGAAAAAAGCAATTTGTGAATGCTTGCGTGGTATCAAAGTACCCACGAGATTCTCACCCAATTTCGGCAAACTAGTCTCGATGAAAGACTTGTCTTTATTCGGCTACAATTCTCACGACTGTCACATGATGATGACAGTCTTCTTTGCCATTGCAATAAGTAATCAAACCTGAGAATATAAAAGTTGTCATCACACGTTTGTGTTACTTCTTCAATGCTGTCGGTACCCTGCATACCGGATACCCCTTGGGGATCGCAAAGATCATAAGGAAATTCCATCTACCAGATTTGAAGACCTCCGAAGGCCCCACATGTTAGCTATAACCGGACCTGCTTCCCCGACATGGTTAGTCCCAGGGCCGCCACGTGTATCATAAGACCGGAGCTATCGCCCACACATGGGAAAGCTCCGGACTAGATACCAGTATGGCACCCCCGGAGCTAACCCCAGACAGAGGGAAGCTCCGGTACCAACACGTGTCCAACGGCACCGGACCTACCCGTCCATGACGGTAAGCTCTGGAGCTGCCACGTGTCCGAACCGCCGGACCTTCAACCTCAACAATCAGGGTGGTGGACCCCCAACGACTCGGACCTTCAAGGGGCAATCAAGGACTTCAAGACCCGATTAAGTGTCATTAATACCATATTAATGACACACGATCGGAAGGCCCTTAATACCAGTAACGGCACTGTCAAGGATCGTTACCATGCTATTAAGGGTAATTAATCTTATTAATTGTATATCAAACATTAGTAACCGCCAGGGCCACTTGTCGTGCCAGGATAACTGTGTAATGACCGGTCCTTGTACTATAAAAGGACTAGTCGACAATACACAGGGGGACCTCTCTGGACCCCTCTGGACCCTCTCTGAGCTCTCGAGACACTTTTGCCTTCACACACTTACTTACTCGCTCAATACAACATCAACACACCCTGTGGAGTAGGGTATTACGCTCAGGCAGCCCAAACCACGTAAACCTCTGTGTCAATTCACCACCATCTCTTGAATCTCTGCGCACCCATTACCGAACTATAAACTCCACGGACTACTAACAGTAGTGTCGGGAGATCTGCCGGATAAAACCACTAACAGTTGGAGCGCCAGGTAGGGGCGCCCGAGATTTCAAGAATGGTGAACTCAGCTGCTGGTTCATCCAACGGCAACCCCGCCACGCAACCTGCTGGAGGCAACCCCTCTAACATGCAGCAACCAGCAGGTGCCACGGCTCTAGCAGGAGTCATGCCACCGCCGCCACCGCCTGCACCAGCAAATCAAGTTGGACAATGGGACGGAGCATCCACATCGATCACGGCGTCTGCGAATAACAACAACCTCGAACACGCGCTCCATGCAGCGCGTGCCCTTCTCCAATGCCCACCACCTCCGGGTGCATCCCAGGGTGCAATGGAGCAGTGGAGGGCTGACGTGGAACACTTGGTTGCAGCAGCAGCCGATTGCATTAGCAACCAAGGTCCTCCCCCTTCGGGGCAGGCCCCATCGCAGCATCGGACTTTGTCGGGCAGACTTGGTCTGCACACTTCCCAAAATAGGAGGCGTGTTGCGTCCCAACAAGTGACGTCGCTGCCTTTCAGGGCGCAACACACTCATACAGTAACGAGGCTTTCAACTCACGACCTCCGGGCGGAGCTTGATTGCCATTATCGTTAACAGGACGGTCGCGTCCATATCGAGGGTGCTCGCAAAAGGCGAGAGGCTCGAGACAGTCCTGCTCTCGAGGGAGTAGGAGGAGGCTGTTCTGCTCTGGCCATGCACCTACGCATGGTCAGGTGGCCACAAAAGTTCCGGCCTCACCTTCCGGAGAAATTTGATGGTACTGTCAATCCTGCTGAGTTTCTCCAGATTTACTCCACTGCAATCCTTGCATCCAGAGGTAACGACGCCGTAATGGCCAACTACTTCCCCGTGGCTTTAATTGGGACCGCCAGGTTCTGGTTCATGAGCCTCCCGCCGAACTCCATCAATAGTTGGACGGAATTGTGCCAACAGTTCATCGCCAATTTCGGGAGTTCATACACCCGACCAAGCATCGAACTGGACCTTTTTGCTGTAATGCAGAAGGGAAGATAATCCATGCGTTCCTTCATCCAGAGGTTTTCCCAGGTACGAAACACTATTCCTTCT
Organism: Tuctoria greenei; assembly: GCA_036927565.1. Lineage (NCBI taxonomy): Eukaryota > Viridiplantae > Streptophyta > Magnoliopsida > Poales > Poaceae > Tuctoria > Tuctoria greenei. Next base: position 8,328,460 of record JAYESD010000001.1, on the reverse strand, counting down.
ATCTCTAGCGCCTCTGTTATTGTGGCATTTAGACAGGACGTACGAGACAAGAAGATGTTGGAGAAGCTGGCGATCAAGGAGATCACCAGTGTCATGGAGCTCTTCAGCTTGGCTGACAAGTGCGCCAAAGCTGCGGAGGGCTGTGAAATGCACTCCAAACCACCTCTGGAGGATAACAAAAAATCCTCCAAGGGCGAGGCCACTACCTCCGGGAGTGGCAAAAAGAAGAAAAAGTCCAACGGCAAGAAAAAGCAGTCAGCTGGCACACCTACTGCTGCAGCTGCTACAGCTCCGGGTGGCCAGGGGACACGCCCCGAGAAACGACCTCGACCTTCATCTGAAGATGGCGGCAACTCCAAAATGTGGTCCTATCCATAAGTAGAACGGCCACAACTTGGAAGACTGCCGAGAGGTCTAGAACCTTGCCGAGCGCTACAACAAGGGCCGAGAAGAAGTTCCTTTCCGACAAAGGGAAGGAAAACAGAAAGTCGTCGAAGCTCTGACTGAAGAGGAGTTAGGTTTTCAGGACCCTAAAAAGGTCCTCAAGGCAGTATACACCTCCGTCGACGATGATTCCGACGTCTCCCACAACGAACATCGGAAAACCATGAACACCATCTTGGTGGTTCGTGGGACATCACCTCCCGCAGTGTCCTCAAGACCATGCTAGGGCGGAGCCGCACCGGAAGTGGATGGATACCGCCATCACTTTGGATGCGTCGGACTGCCCTCGGAACATGATTGGAGCTGGCCAACTCCCATTGATGGTATCTCCGACCATCATCAACATCCAACTCCACCATGCAATGGTGGACGGAGGTTCGGGGTTGAACCTCATAAGCTTCAAAGTTTTCGTCAAGCTTCAGCTCTGGCCTTCGGATCTTCGCCCCTCCCAACCTTTCTCTGGAGTAGGTCCGGGTGCCATAACCCCACTTAGTGCCATTACTCTCCCCGTGACCTTCGGGACTCGGGAGAATTATCGCACTGAGAAGTCGATCTTTGATGTTGCTCAGATCAACTTACCCTTCAACGCCATTTTGGGCAGACCAACCTTATACAAGTTCATGGCTGCTGCTCATTATGGCTACCTGGTGTTGAAGATTCCGACACCAGCTGCTGTTCTCCAGATCCGCGGAGACCGCACTGCTAGAATGACTGCTTTGGAAGAACTTCATGCGCTTGCTACAGCGCAGGAGGAAGAGTCCATGCAGGAACAAGCTCCAAAACTCCCGAGCATTCGTCAACGAGGCTCAAACTCTGCACCTCGCGTGCAACCAAGCGGTGACACCGACATTCCCGTCAAAGTCGTCCAAATCGGTTCCGATGCCGCTCAGACCACCCGTATATCAAGAGGTCTGAATGACAAATAGGAAATTGCGCTCATCACTTTCCTCCGGGCTAACGTTGACGTGTTTGCCTGGCAACCGTCACAAATCCCTGGGATCCCTAGGGAAGTGATTGAGCATAATCTGAAGATATATCCTAACGCTCGGCCTGTACATCAGAAGCCTCAGAAGCAATCAGTAGAGCGACAGAACTTCATACGACAAGAAGTGAAGAAGTTGCTCGAAGCTGGATTCATCCGAGAAGTCTTCCACCCAAAATGGCTGGCGAACCCAGTCGTTGTACCCAAGGCTGGTGGGGAGTTTCGGATGTGTATCGACTACACAACACTGAATAAGGCATGTCCAAAAGATCCATTCCCGCTACCTAGAATGGATCAGATAGTGGATTCCACCTCCTGGTGTGAATTACTGTGTTTCCTAGACGCATATTCTGGGTACCATCAAATCAGAATGTCTAGGGAAGATGAAGAACATACTTCTTTTATCACAATAGATGGATTGTATTGTTATACTGCCATGCCATTTGGTCTCAAGAATACGTTGGTGAAGGTGTTCGGTTGACTGATTACTGGAAGATGAAGGCCAAGCAGCTAAGAAGACTCAGATGGAGTGTTCTGCTTGAGGAGTGGTACCCGCAGCCCAGAGAGGCTCTTGTGGACAGTCGTTTCTGGACCGTGACACAGGCGTCCCTATACGAGACCTATAGACGCCGAGGCCACAAGCTCTTCCAGCACAACTTCTTGGACTGGGATCAGCTTGCCCTGGTAGCGGAGACGGAGATTCACCCCTTCTTTGCGAGGTACAAAGGGCTTGTGGAGCTGGTGTCCTACGAGAGGAGTGCCTACGTGGAGGACTGGGCTCGCATATTCTACGGCACCCTCTACGTCTCTGAGGGTCGCAGGTCTATAGACTTCATGTTCATGGGCCAGCACTATCACTTGACGAGGCAGACGCTGGCATAGCTGCTAGGAGTGGACCTGCACGACACTTGCATGCATGAGAGGGTATATGGACTGGCAGAGCCGCCGAGGAGACCGCTCACTGGAGGAGTGGCACCCCCACTGGAGGAGATCCGCTCTTTGTTTGGACTGACCTTCTCTCCAGACCAGCCGAGGGTAACGGCACTACTGACTCCAGCTGCACGCACAGTGCACCTTGCCTTGCGTCGCACACTCTTGCCGAGGTCCGGGTACTTAGAGGGGTTCACCAGCCTGCAACAGACCCTCCTGTTCTACATCATGAACGGGATGGAGTTCGATATAATGGACATCCTCATATGCGAGATGGAGGGCGTGATCACCGATGGAGTGGGCATGATGAAGCAGCTTGTGTATGGACACTAGATCAGCTACCTGCTCTCCATGATGGTTCCTGAGGAGTCCGCCATGCGTGACCGTCTCACTGACGAGAGTGTCACACGGTTTAGCCACTACCAAGCTCCAGCTCCTGGAGACCGCCGCCTTGGCCATCCAGTCGAGCATCAGGTCAGGGCTCGTCTATCTGAGGAGGACTGGTCGGATCTGGAGAAGGAAGATGAGAGGCTGGCAGAGGCAGAGGCTCAGGGTGAGGACCTGCATCATATATGGTCCGAGAGCGACACGGATGACAGTGTCGAGGAGTACTTCCCACCTCCTCCTTCACCCAGGCAGCACGACGCGGAGGCTGGAGGCTCTATAGAGCCACCCCCTACTCCACCTCCCGTCACAGAGGCACAGATCTTTCAGCCGTCAGAGCTCACCTCACTTCTGCAGTAGATGGTTGAGCAGCAGCGTCTGGACCGTCTTGCAGCTGAGCAGGCCCGAGCTGAGCAGGCAGCACGTCTTCTGGAGCTCCAGCAGCAGCAGGAGATGCAGCGCCAGATCGCCCGTGAGAGGCGTGAAGACACTGACCAGCTGTCTGGGTTGATAGACCAGATGCACCAGCGCTCCCTCGACCAGCAGCAGCAGACGCAGCAGGCAATGATGGGCATCCTGGGGTTGATCACCAACCTCTACACCCAGACCGGGATTGCCCTACCGTCGCAGCTGCCAGACGTTGCTCCACCACCACCTGTCCTTGCTCCAGCTGCAGCTCCTGTGCCGACCACGACGATCCCGTCAATCAACATGTCTCCACTGCTGGCTCCAGGTGCACCGATCCACTCTCCACTGCCGGCTATGACGCTGTTCCAGCAGATGCCGACATCCGTCGTCAGTGCCCTCTTGCCAGCAGCTACTACTCAGCAGGCACCGACGGCGGCTCCTACAGCTCTGACAGCTCCTTCCACCTCTATTCCAGGCAGCAGCTCCAACGACAGCACTCCCGACGGTGACCAGTTCTTCATCGCTCCTAGCACTCAGGGCTCGTAGGTACTCGGATCCCTTTTTGGTGTCTTGATGCCAAAGGGGGAGAAGAGTTAGAGGAGAGTCAGGGGGAGGATAGCTTAGTCTCAGGGGGAGTGTCCTAGCCTTAGGGGGAGTTTACCTATATCATCTTTTATAATTCGATGTTTTTGCTACTCATTTGGTGTTTATTGAGTACTCTTAATTTATTAATCGATTGAGCTTATTTGGTGTTATGATCACTTATTCACTTGAGTTATTCCTTGATTGAGCTTTCAAATTCATTACTATCAAGTGTGATAATCTTGTATTCATTGCATATCCTCTTAAGTTTCATACTATCAAATTCATTACTATTGTGCTTAAATTGTTGTGTTGTCATCAATCACCAAAAAGGGGGAGATTGAAACATCTAGGACCCCATGAGGTATGGTTTCGGTGATTAATGACAACCATTGGATTTTACTAATGAATTTGTGGATGCAAGGTCTCCCATATCACTCAATCAAACGAAGTTTATATGAACATTGATATCAACTGCCAATCATTGGAGACCAATATACAATCACTTTATGAGATCAAATCAATGATATGAAGATAAGAAGTAAAAGCTCTTATGTCAAAGTCATTCAACAACAATTGATGACATTAATGCTTGACAACCATCAGAAGTACATTTCCGACAAATGTCTAAGAGGTCAATCGTGCAAAGTTCAAAAGAATCACTTAGAAACAACTCGAAGCAAACAAAATCAACTCACCAGATCAAACGATGTTTCCAGAGAACAACACGTCGGTTGAGTTGGTTCAGCAGAAGAAGAAGACCTCAGAACGAAGTACTCACCGGATCATCCGATGTTAAGGGCTAAGCTACATCGGTCCATCAGTACAGTTTGCAATATCCTCAAGTGTAGCACCGGATCATCCGATGTACAGAAATATACACATCGGTCAATCACTCCAGTAAGCATCAAGTTTGAGCCAATTCTGGAGGAAGAGCCACCGGATCATCCGATGAGAAGACAAGTGCAACATCGGTCTAACAACGGTTATATCTGACACAATGACGTCAGCTAAAGTGAACTTGACCGATGATAACTAAAGGGGAGACATCGGATCATCCGATGTTCGCAGAAAAGTTCTGTCAGACTACTTTTCCAACGGCTATTTCGTGGAGGCTGGCTATAAATACCCCCTAAACCTGTCAAATCGATAAGTCTTGATCACCAGACATAATCTACACATCCACAAGCATTCAAGACAAAGAGCCATCACTTCTACATCATTTAGATCACTTACACACCAAGAGATAAGCTAGAACTAGCTAGAGAGAGAGCTTGTGTGCCTCCATTCTGGGTGAGTGGAATCTCTAGGGTAGTGAGAGCCTTAAGGGAGTGTCTCTTGGTGTTTGTAATTGAGAGAGACTTCCGGAGCTTGCCAAGGCATTTGTGGAAGCCCGGAGGATCGAAGTTGTACAAGGCTTGAGCTCCACCTTGCCGAGGTTGGCAAATGGAGAAGAATAGTGGAGATCCCTCGTCTCGGTGACTTGGGTGTGGCTATACCCTTTGGTGGGTGCCACAACGTGGATGTAGGAAGATCTTGACGATCTTGCCGAACCACGGGAAAAATCCTCGTGTCTCCTCGGGAGTTTGCACCCTCTTCCTCTCCCTTACATTTATGCATTTTATATTCCGCGAAGTTGCTATTCACTTCAATGCATAGATTGTTTGCGTAGGGAATTGGGCTTTTAGGAATTAAGTTTTATTGCTTAGATTTTTGAAAAGAAGCCCAATTCACCCCCTCTTGGGCATTCGATCCTTACAATTGGTATCAGAGCAAGGTTGCTCATAGGATCATTCTAGCTTCACCGCTAGAGAGCTAAAATGGCCAAGGTTGGGGGTTCGGTTCCTATCTCCGAGGGCAAGAACTTTGCCTATTCGAAAGCACGCATGCGCGCTTATCTAGAGGCTATTGCTCCCGAAGTAATGGAAGCGACCCACGCGGGGTTTGGAGAACACAACTATGTTGGTGATCAAATTAAATGGGATGCTAAAGCTAGGAATGCAATCTATGAATGTATTAGTCAAGATGTGTTTGCTAGGATTGCTAGCAAAGAAAAAGCTTGTGAAATTTGGGCTTGCATAATAGAGATTCATGAGGGTTCTTCACGAGTCAAGGAACTTAAATATCACATGCTTAAAGCAAAATATGATGAATTTAAGATGCTACCTCATGAAAATTTCAATGAGATGTTCTATCGCTTGAATGTACTTATTGAAGAAATTAATGCTCTTGACATTGCTTCTCTTGGCAAGGGACTCATCAACCGCAAGATCCTCATGCTCCTTCCCAAGCCAAAGTACAACATCATCAATTCCATGCTTCAAAAGGAGTCTCTTGACCACATTGAAGTTTCGGAGCTCATTGGAGAAATTCACGCTCATGAGATGAGTGTACTTGGAATGATGGAGCAATCATCTTCAAAAACAATTGCTCTAAAGGCCTCAACCAAGAAAACAAGCCTCAAGAAGAAGAAGGTGGTTGAGCCTAGCTCAAGTGAAGAAGAGCAAGCATCAAGTGAAGATGATGATGAGCTTGCATTGATGATGAGAAAGTTCTCACGCTTGAACTCCAAGATTACTAAGAAGGGATACACATTTGATCCCAAGAAGAAAGCGTTTCTACCAAGAAGAGATGATCACAAGACTTGCTACAATTGTGGTGATCAAGGCCACATCTCCTATGATTGTCCAAAACCGGACAAAAGAAGAGAGAACCACAAGAGCAAACATCGCAAGCTTGAAGAAAGTGATGATGATGAAGAAGAGGCCAAACCCAAACCAAGATCCTTTGGGAAGAGGAAACATGACAAGGGAAAGAAGGCAAGACTCTTCCCAAAGAAGAGAAATGGCCCACAAAAGGTGTTCATGTGTGAGGCAAATGAATGGGTCACCGACGAAGAAACAAGTGATGAAGAGAGTGAAGCGGAAGAAGAAAGTTTGGCCGGCCTCGCCATTGCCAACAATGATGACTCACCTCTTCATCCGCCGCCCATGTGCCTCATGGCAAAAGGTAACACCAAGGTATGTGACGACTATAGCGATGATGAGCTTTCCCCCAATGATTTAAATTCTTTGAGAAATGAATATCATGCTATCATTAAGAGGGAAAAGAGTAAGGTTAAAGCTCTTGAAGAAACTCGTGCTAGACTTGAGAGTGCTAACCTCGATTTGCTTGACAAGTATGAAAGCATACTTAAAGAGCATGACACGCTCAAATCCCATGTCAAGCAAATTGAGGAAGATAAGGCTAAAATCAAGTTAGATAATCATGAGCTTAACTTAGCACACCAAACACTCTTAGGAGAGCACAACAAGTTAATACATGAACATCAAACACTTAACCTTGCTCATGACGTGCTTGATCAAGAGATGAAAAATATAAAGAAACAAACTCTTAATTATAGGATATCCATTACTTCTCATTCCACTAATGCCTTGAACAAGTCTTTGCCTTTGAAAGCAAATGATAGAGAGAAGGACTTGTTGGAAGAAATTGAGAGTCTCCGCACTAGTGTGGCTAGACTTTCAAAAGGGGAAGTCAAGCACAAGGAAATCCTCTTCCAACAAGCAAAGGCTTTCAACAAGATAGGACTTGGATCCATCCCGGTGCCAAACAAAGGAAAGGTGCCCTCACCGGAGCTTAGAACAAGCTTCATCAAGGAAGTTGGTTCTTATTGCCAACATTGTGAGGTCACCGGTCACCACACAAGGTAGTGCCCTCTTCCTAAACGACCTTCTCCAAAGTTGCCTATTAATTACAAATCTACTTTCAATGACCGTTATTATCTCTTAAGTAAAGTAGATGGCAAGGTGAAGGCTAGGTTCATCGGCAAAGACATGAAGGGCATGAAGGGGAAGCTCCCCAAGCAACTTTAGGTCCCAAAGACACTTGTATCACACATACAAGGACCTAAGTTGGCTTGTGTCACGCCCGGTTCCAAAAACTGAACCAAGCTAACGCATATGTGTGCCCAGGATGTTCATCACACATATACGAGTGCAATCACAACCGATATACAAAAAATTACCACAGAACAAGATTAATTATCAAATTTTATTACACAAACCATATTATCCTCGAATACAAGCTCTAATGAATATTAATGACAATTTCAACTAATGTAGCGAAAATAAACTAATTAAGCAACTAAGCATGCTAAGCAAAAGGGATAGCGCAGTTCCATGCAACACCACAGGCAAAGCTGACGGTAGACACGGCCTAGAACTCCGCATTATCGCCATTAAACTCACAATCCTGACCTGCAACTGTTGGGGGGGGGATTGCAAGAGTGAGTACATGTCGTACTCAGCAAGTGTGGAAAGTATGACATGTGGCTGATTCAAATGACGACAATAATAATGGCAAAGTGCTGAAAAGTACATTAAAACATTTGAAAAGCAATATATTATATGTATGTGAAATAAACCCATCATAATCATAAGTAATATCATAATACCAGTCCATAATTCACCATCCTCATCCATAATTCCAGATTTCACCATTTACCAATAACCATATTCAATACCAGAAATTATTCCATAACCATCCATAACCATTACCAAACCATAACCATTCCAATACCAAATACCCTCTAATCATGTAGGTCATCCAGGCGCTCATAACCTGGAGCACGACTATCATGATAGTTTTAATACTCTGCAGAGTTTGTACCACTTTACCCACGTGTTTGTGATTTCATCACCCATCAGCGAATAAAGAACCTCCCTCATGCCAATTACACTTCCTTTGGTGAATGTCCAAGAGATCACAAAATAGCCTTTACAAAGGGATTACTAGCCTATTTATACCCCACTGAGGTTTCACCGGTGGCGATGTCTCCCACTGAGCACATCTTCAACCAAGGGCCCCCTCTTGAGCCATTCGGATCCCAGGGTAGTCCCACCAATCATCAACAAACCCAATCCGACTACCCCTCCCCCGAGCATCCGCAATGGTCCAAACAGCACTAGCAAAGCCCTAATTAATCAGCTACGCCGCATCCATACTTGGCCTCGTGGTGGCACTGTAGTCCTGGCCTATTCTCGCATGAACCGGTCCTTAGATCTAAAGCAAGCAAACCACCATAACATCCAACCCATCCACATACCAGGCTTGCTTAGATCACCCATCGTGTTGACCAGTTCACATTAACCAGAATATCATTGATGCATAATTAAATGTGTAGTGTTGTTTGTCATCCCAATTAATTAAGCGAAGGAAAAAGGTAAAAAAAACCCTTCCCGACTCTCTACCATAAATTCCAGGTGACAAGGGTGGTTTATCAAATCTAGTAAACTTCCTATCATAGGGTTCCCATCAATTTGACACAAGCATGAAGTTTTGTAAACAAAACATTTATTTTAAAACAGGATCAATATGCTTCAAGGACACTTGCCTTGCTCCGGCAGATAGGGTTGTTCAAGTGCTTCGAAGTCTTGGTTCTCGAAATCCTCGTACACGACCTCTTGAGCACTTCCCTCTACTCATGATCACACATACAAGAATATAGATACAAATCAACATGATGCACACACATTAATCAACATGCGATGATATGCATGCATGCAAAGTTCAATAATTAATTTACTACAGTTGTTTATTAATTAGATGCAACTAGTTCATACGTGTTCATACGAGTTTATGGGGGTTTTAGCGAGAATTAATGCTGCTGAAAATAAAAAGACAATGCAACTAAAATCAATTTATGTCTATTAGATCTAATGCGTTGCTAAAATTCGCATCGGGAACAAATCCTACCGTAGATGTGACGGCTTGACGATCGCGGAACGAATGCGACGCGTAGACGAAGTGGATGGCGCAGCAGTCCCTCGGCGGCACGACGACGGCGACGCGACGACGACGACGATCTCCGATGGGCGGCGGTACCCTCCTCTTTTTCCTCCTCTTCTTCCCCTCCTTTTTCCTCCTTTTCTTCCCTGCGGCGGCTCTGGTGCCTTTTTTTCCTGCTGCTGGCGGCGGGGCCTTTTTTCTCGTGAAGGCGGCGGCGTTTTCTGGGATCGTGGAAAAACCTACGAAGCCTCGGTCTCTTTTATAGGCGGCGGGATGCGGGAGTCGCGGTATCGGCCAGAGGCCGAGTCGGTTACGATGCGAGCGCTGTGGGATCGAGGTCGGGCGGGCGCGGGAGTCGCGCTAGGCGCGGGGCCAGGCGCTGGGGCCGGGGCGAGCGCGTGCGGGTGAAGGGCTTCGGGGCGCGCGCGGGATCGGGGCCCAGGCGGGCGTCGGTGCGGGTGGGCGGGAGCCGGGGGCGCGCGAGCGGTCAGGCGGTGGGGCGAGCGGGGCCTTGCGGGTGGGACCGGGGCGCTACGCGGTCGCGTGGGATGGCGAGTGTCAGGGCACGCTGTCGCGGGCGCGTGGTGCGAGGCCGGCAGGTGCGGTCGGCGCTGAAGCAGGCGCGGTGGGGCCGGGCGCTGCGAGGGAGAGGCGCGGGCAACGCGCGGGGTCGGGCGGTGCGTCGGGCGACGCGGGAGGGCGTGCGTCGCGGGGTAGGCAGGGCCCAGGCGCGTCGCGCGACGCGCGCGGGGGCTGCGTGGGGTGCGCGCTTGGGACGGCGGCGGGGCGTGGGGCCCGGGGCTGCGCGTGCAGGAGGCGGGGTCGCGCGCGGCAAATGACGAGGCTACGCGGCAGGCGGCGGGATCGGTCGGCCGCTGCGTGCGTCGGCTGCTGGCTGGGCCGTTGGGCCCGGCCGGCGATTAGTTTTTTTTTCTTTTCTTTTTTTTTCTTTTTATATTATTATTATTATAATATATTTTATTATTTATATTTTATTTATTTTATTTATCTTATTCATTTTAGTTATTTATTATTTTATATATATATATATTATATAATTTATTTATATATATTTCTTTTTATCTATTATTATTATTTTATATTTATTCCCTAATACATGTTTTAGGCTATAATTATTATTTTCTATTTCCTTTTTTTTGCTACACCATATATGTATGGTTTATCATTTTTCTTTTATTCTATTGATACTTAATGCATAAACATGTGTGCAATGCGTGATGCGAAAATTGAGGGTGTTACAAACCTACCCCCCTTAAAGTGAATCTCGCCCTCGAGATTCGATAGCGTGGAGAAAAGGTGAGGGAATTCTGCCTTCAAGTCTTCTTCACGTTCCCATGTAGCTTCGGTTTTCGTATGGTGTTTCCATTGCACTTTGCACCAACGGATCCTCTTATTCCTTGTGAATCCAAAACAATGAGGTTGGCGGAGAAGTCTACCCCCCTTATTCTAAGGCTTATTTTTGGACATACTATATTTGTCCTCATCTCTCTTCCAGGAGACTTAACCAATAGAGTAAACTTCATATGAGAGATAGGCAAACTATATTTGGCAACATACTTTGATGCAATGAATGAATGCGATGCTCCAGAATCAAATAACATAGTCGCGGGGTTGGAGTTGGCGAGAAACATACCAATGACCACATCATCCGCTTGTTGAGCATCCTCCGTAGAGACATGGTTCACGTTGTCAAGAGCAAAATTCTGCTGTCCACGGCTTCCTTGTGGCTGTCCTCCATTGGGTCTTGGGTTTTGCCTCGGCGCATTGCTTCCTTGACCAAGGCCTGACTTAGGACATTGATGCGCAAAGTGTCCAGCTTCTCCACAAGTATAACACTTCTTAACTCCACCGGAATTATTGGGACGAGCTTGGTTTTGAACATTAGCACCAGGAAAATCAACATGAGGTGCATAAGGTATCGGAGGCCTAGGTGCTTGCATAACTGGGCGCTGCTGCACAAATTGAGCTGGGCGCGGTGCATAACTAGGGCGCTGAGCAGGAATAGAGGAGCTGTAATGAGGCGCATTGGGTGGTGCAAGGCGAGGGCGCACATTACTTCCTTGTTGCTGTCCTTGATACGGTGCCTTCCTCTTGATTTTTTGCTCCATCTCACGGATCTTGTTCTCAACCACAATTGCTTTGTCCACAAGCTTCTGAAAATTGGCATAATCGCAGTTGAGTAGTTGCACTTGGATCTCATTTTTCAAGCCTCTCATGAACAAATATTGCTTCCGGCTGTCCCGACTAACATCCTCAGGCGCATATCTTGAGAGTTGAGTGAACTTAATGAGATATTCACTCACGCTTGATTTTCCTTGTCTCAAGTTCTCAAATTCTTGCCTCTTCAAGATCATAACGCCCTCTGGCACATAATGAGAACGGAAACTCTCCTTGAATTCCGCCCAGGTGATCCTCTCTTGATCCTCATGAGCATTGCATAGTGAATCCCACCAATCGGCAGCTGCTCCAACGAGTTGATGAGAAGCAAATAGGACCTTCTCTCAGTCACTGCATTGGACAATAGCAAATTTCTTCTCCACGGACTTGAGCCAATCATCAGCATCCATAGGGTCAGCAGCTTGAGCAAAGGTTGGCGGCCTATTCCTCATAAACTCTCCCAATCGATTATGAGGAGGTGGGAGTGGCGGTGGAGGCATGTGGGGCTGATTGTTGTTATTGCCAGCCTGCAGTTGTCCCATAGTTTGTATCATGGTCTGCATGAGCTGGTTCTGCATAGCCAGTAGCTGCTCGATATTGATGGCTCCATGAGCAGGCATGAGCAGGTCCTTGTCCAGTATTGTTCTGAGGTACTCCATGGTTCTCCTCCTCACCATTGACATCCCTCTGGTTGCGAGTCCTCACCATCTGAAGGAGAGCAATAGGTAAGAATTTAGAAGCGTCCCCATCTAAATGCATCAAGGGATATGAAACTAAACAACTAGCTATACTAGCCTAGGTGGACATGGCAATGCTAAAGCATCCCAAAATCCTCTATTAAGCACACAAGCAAACAATATATATATATATATATATATATATATATATATATATATATATATATAGCAAACAGCACACTAAGCAAAAACACATCGATTCCTGAGTGCTCCTATGTGCTCTAAAGTGTCCATTCTATCTAGGCTGCTGTGACGCCCGGTTCCGAAAATGAACCAAGCTAACGCATATGTGTGCCCAAGATGTTCAACACACATACACGAGTGATTCACAAATGATAACCAAATAATTACCACAGCTCAAATTATTAAATAAGTACTCTTATTACATAATTCATTATATCCTCGAATATAAGCTCTAATGAATATTAATGACAGTTCAACTAATGCAGCGGAAATAAACTAATTAAGCAACTAAGCAAACTAAGCAAAAGGGATAGCGCAACTCCATGCAACACCACAGGCAAAGCTGACGGTAGACACGGCCAAGAACTCCGCATTATCGCCATTAAACTCACAATGCTGACCTGCAACTGTTGGGGGGGATTGCAAGAGTGAGTACATGTCGTACTCAGCAAGTGTGGAAAGTATGACATGTGGCTGATTCAAATGACGACAATAATAATGGCTAAGTGCTGAAAAGTACAATAAAACATTTTAAAAAGCAATGTATCATATTTATGTGAAGTAAACCCATCATAAACCATGTAACCATCATAATACCAGTCCATAATTTACCATTGCCAATAACCATAATCAATGTCATAAACCATGATTCCATCCCATAACCATAACCATAATCATAACCATAACCATAATATCAACCATAACCATTACCAACCATAACCATCCCAAATCCCAATTTCCCTCTAATCATGTAGGTCATCCAGGCGCTCATAACCGGGAGCACGGCTATCATGATAGTTTTAGTACTCTGCAGAGTTTGTACCTCTTTACCCACGTGTTTGTGATTTCATCACCCGTCGGTGTCTAAAGAACCTCCCTTATGCCAATTACACTTCCTTTGGTGTATGGCCAAGAGATCACAAAATAGCCTTTACAAAGGGATTACTAGCCTATTTAGACCCCACTGAGGTTTCATCGGTGGCGATGCCTCCAACTGAGCACATCTTCAACCAAGGGCCCCCTCTTGAGCCATTCGGATCCCAGGGTAGTCCCACCAATCATCAACAAACCCAATCTGACTACCCCTTCCCCGAGCATCCACAATGGTCCAAACAGCACTAGCAAAGCCCTAATTAATCAGCTACGCCGCACCCATACTTGGCCTCGTGGTGGCACTGTAGTCCTGGCCTATTCTCGCATGAACCGGTCCTTAGATCTAAAGCAAGCAAACCACCATAACATCCAACCCATCCACATACCAGGCTTGCTTAGATCACCCATCGTATTGACCAGTTCTCATTAACCAGAATATCATTGATGCGTAATTAAATGTGTAGTGTTGTTTTCCATCCCAATTAATTAAGCGAAGCAAAAAGGTAAAAACCCTTCCTGACTCTCTACCATATATTCCAGGTGACAAGGGTGGTTAAACAAATCTAGTAAACTTCCTACCATGGGATTCCCATCAAATTGACACAAGCATGCAGTTTTGCAAACAAAACATTTATTTTAAAAACAGGATCAATATGCTTCAAGGACACTTGCCTTGTTCCGGCGGATAGGGTTGCTCAAGCGCTTCGAAATCTTGATTCTGAAAATCCTCGTACACGATCTCTTGAGCACTTCCCTCTACTCATGATCACACATACAGGAAAATACATACAAATCAACACAATGCATACACATTAATCAACATGCGATGATATGCATGCATGCAAAGTTTAATAATTAATTAACCACAGTTGTTTATTAATTAGATGCAACTAATTCATACGTGTTCATATGAGTTTACGGGAGTTTTAGAGTGGATTAATGCTGCTGAAAATAAATTCATGGTGCAACTAAAATCAATTTACAGCGTTTAGATCTAATACGTCGCTAAAATTCGCATCGGGAACGAATACTACCGTAGACGTGACGGCTTGACGATCGCGGAATGATGCAACGCGTAGACGAAGTAGACGGTGCAAGGTCCTCCGGCGGCACGACGACGGTGACGCGATGGCGACGACGATCTCCGGCGAACGGTGGGGCCCTCTTCTTTTTCTTCCTCTCCTTCCCCTCTTTTTTTTTCTTCCCTTTTTTCCCTGGGCGCAGCCCCCTGGTGCTTCTTTTCTTTTCTGTACCGGCAGCGCTGCTTTCTGGGATGGCGGTGGCGTTTTCTGGCGGCTAGGGTTCCTGGGATCGAGGATTTACGGAGCCCTGGCTTTTATAGCCAGCGGCTAGGGCCGCTAGGGCCGGCGCGGGAGTGCGCGCTGAGGCACGTGGGCGAGCGGGGCTCGGGGCTCGCGTGGGAGCGCGGGGTGCGAGGTCGGCCAGGCGTGCGGTGCGCGTTGTGGGGCCCAGGCGCGGGCGGGAGCGCGTGCGAGGCGTGGCCCAGCGGGAGGCGCGCGACGGGCGCGTGGGTGACGGGACAGGCGGGCCTAATCGGGCGTAGGCGCGCGGCAGGCCGGTCGGGCAACGTGCGGATCGGGCAGGTGCGCGGTGGGAGCGGTGCGCGGTGCGTCGCGGGGTTTGCGCGGGAGGTGCCCAGCAGCGGGAGCGGAGGGAGGCGCAGGAGCGAGCGGATTCGGGGCAGGCGCGGTCGCGCGGGCGGCTGGCGTGGGACCCAGGGGGCGGCGCGTGGCCGGCGGCTCGCGCGGGAGCGGGAGGCGATGCGGGAATCGGGACGAGCGCGCGGGACGGGAGCGGGAGTGCGGGAGCCGGTGCGGGTGGGGCCACGCGACGCGGGAGGCGGGGTCACGCGCGGCAGGTGGCGGGGCCGGGGCGCGTGAGCACCGGTCGGGGCAGCGCGTCGGCTGCGGTCGGGCGCGTACGGCGCTGGGGCCCAGGCGGGATTCGCGTCGCGGGACGGGCGGCGGATCGGCCGGCTGGCTGGCTGGGCCGGTCGGGCGGCCTGGCCGGCGAATAGATTTTTTTTTCTTTTTTTTTTCACTATATTATTTATTTATTTATATATTTTATTCTTTATATTTTATATATATTATTATATTATTATTTATGTTTTATTATTTTTATTTATCTTATTTATTTTATTTATTTACACTTTATATATATTTCTTATTATATATATATTTTTTTCATATACAGTTATTATATATATTATTACTATTTATTTTTTATATTTATTCCCTATTATAAGTTTTACGCTATTATTTTATTTTTCTTCTTTTGCTACATACATTTGTATATATGCTCCATCTTTTATGTTTTATTATTTTTCTTTTATCCTACTAATGTTTAATGCATGATCATGTATGCAATGCAGGATGCGAAAATTTAGGGTGTTACAAACCTACCCCCTTAAAGTGAATCTCGCCCTCGAGATTCGATAGCGTGGAGAAAAGGTGAGGGAATTCTGCCTTCAGGTCTTCTTCACGTTCCCACGTAGCTTCGGCTTCCGTATGGTGGTTCCATTGCACTTTGCACCAACAGATCCTCTTATTCCTTGTGAATCTAAAACAATGAGGTTGGCGGAGAAGTCTACCCCCCTTATTCTAAGGCTTATTTTTGGACATATTATATTTGTCCTCATCTCTCCTCCAGGAGACTTAACCAATAGAGTAAACTTCATATGAGAGATAGGCAAACTATACTTGGCAACATACTTTGATGCAATGAATGAATGCGATGCTCCAGAATCAAATAACATAGTCGCGGGGTTGGAGTTGGCGATAAACATACCAATGACCACGTCATCCGCTTGCTGAGCATCCTTCGTAGAGACATGGTTCACGTTGCCACGAGCAAAATTCTGCTGTCCACGGGTCCCTTGTGGTTGTCCTCCATTGGGTCTTGGGTTTTGCCTCGGCGCATTGCTTCCTTGACCAAGGCCTGACTTAGGACATTGATTGGCAAAGTGTCCAGCTTCTCCACAGGTATAACACTTCTTAACTCCACCAGAATTATTGGGACAAGCTTGGTTTTGAACATTGGCTCCAGGAAAATCAGCACGAGGTGCATAAGGCATTGCTTGCATGACTGGGCACTGCTTCACAAACTGAGTTGGGCGCGACGCATAACCAGGGCACTGAGCAGGAATAGAGGAGCTGTAATAAGGCGCATTGGGTGGCGCAAAGCGAGGGCGCACGTTACTTCCTTGTTGCTGTCCCTGGTGTGGCGCCTTCCTCTTGATTTCTTGCTCCATCTCACGGATCTTGTTCTCAACCACAATTGCTTTGTCCACAAGCTTCTGAAAATTGGCATAATCGCAGTTGAGTAGTTGCACTTGGATCTCATTGTTCAAACCCCTCATGAACAAGTACCGTTTTCGGCTGTCCCGACTAACATCTTCAGGCGCGTACCTTGAGAGTTGAGTGAATTTATTGAGATATTCACTCACGCTTGATCTTCCTTGCCTTAAGTTCTCGAATTCTTGTCTCTTCAAGATCATAACACCTTCCGGCACATAAGGAGAACGAAAACTCTCCTTGAATTCCGCCCAGGTGATCCTCTCTTGATTCTCATGAGCATTGCAATAAGCATCCCACCAATCCGCAGCTGGTCCAACGAGTTGATGAGAAGCAAATAGGACCTTCTCCCGATCACTACATTGGACAATAGCTAGCTTCTTCTCCACGGACTTAAGCCAATCATCAGCATCCATAGGGTCGGCAGCTTGAGCAAAGGTCGGTGGCCTAGTCCTCATAAACTCTCCTAATCGGTTATGAGGAGGCGGGGGTGGCGGTGGAGGCATGTGGGGCTGATTGTTGATGTTACCGCCAGCCTGCAGTTGTCCCATAGTTTGTATCATGGTCTGCATGAGCTGGTTTTGCATAGCCAGTAGCTGCTCAATATTAATAGCTCCATGAGCAGGTCCTTGTCCGTTGTTGTTCTGAGGTACTCCATGGTTCTCCTCCTCATCATTAGCATCCCTCTGATTGCGAGTCCTCACCATCTGAAGAAGAGTAATAGGTAAGAATTTAGAAACGTTCCCAACTAAATGCATCAAGGGATATGAAGCTAACCAACTAGCTATACTAGCCTAGGTGGACATGGTAATGCTAAAGCATCCCAAAATCCTCTATTAAGCACACAAGCAACAATATATATAGCAAACAGCACTCCAAGAAAAAATACATCGATTCCTGAGTGCTCCTATGTGCTCTAAAGTGTCCATTCTATCTAGGCTGCATCCTACGGTCAACCTGGCTCTGATACCAATCTGTGACGCCCGGTTCCGAAAATGAACCAAGCTAACGCATATGTGTGCCCAGGATGTTCAACACACATACATGAGTGATTCACAAATGATAACCAGATAATTACCATAGCTCAAATTATTAAATAAGTACTCTTATTACATAATTCATTATATCCTCGAATACAAGCTCTAATGAATATTAATGACAGTTCAACTAATGCAGCGGAAATAAACTAATTAAGCAACTAAGCAAACTAAGCAAAAGGGATAGCGCAGCTCCATGCAACACCACAGGCAAAGCTGACGGTAGACACGGCCTAGAACTCCGCATTATCGCCATTAAACTCACAATTCTGACCTGCAACTGTTGGGGGGGATTGCAAGAGTGAGTACATGTCGTACTCAGCAAGTGTGGAAAGTATGACATGTGGCTGATTCAAATGACGACAATAATAATGGCTAAGTGCTAAAAAGTACAATAAAACATTTGAAAAATCAATGTATCATATTTATGTGAAGTAAACCCATCATAAACCATGTAACCATCATAATACTAGTCCATAATTTACCATTGCCAATAACCATAATCAATGTCATAAACCAGGATTCCATCCCATAACCATAACCATAATCATAACCATAACCATAATATCAACCATAACCATTACCAACCATAACCATCCCAAATCCCAATTTCCCTCTAATCATGTAGGTCATCCAGGCGCTCATAACCGGGAGCACGGCTATCATGATAGTTTTAGTACTCCGCAGAGTTTGTACCTCTTTACCCACGTGTTTGTGATTTCATCACCCGTCGGCGACTAAAGAACCTCCCTTATGCCACTTACACTTCCTTTGGTGTATGGCCAAGAGATCACAAAATAGCCTTTACAAAGGGATTACTAGCCTATTTAGACCCCACTGAGGTTTCACCGGTGGCGATGCCTCCAACTGAGCACATCTTCAACCAAGGGCCCCCTCTTGAGCCATTCGGATCCCAGGGTAGTCCCACCAATCATCAACAAACCCAATCCGACTACCCCTTCCCCGAGCATCCACAATGGTCCAAACAGCACTAGCAAAGCCCTAATTAATCAGCTACACCGCATCCATACTTGGCCTCATGGTGGCACTGTAGTCCTGGCCTATTCTCGCATGAACCGGTCCTTAGATCTAAAGCAAGCAAACCACCATAACATCCAACCCATCCACATACCAGGCTTGCTTAGATCACCCATCATATTGACCAGTTCTCATTAACCAGAATATCATTGATGCGTAATTAAATGTGTAGTGTTGTTTTCCATCCCAATTAATTAAGCGAAGCAAAAAGGTAAAAACCCTTCCCGACTCTCTACCATATATTCCAGGTGACAAGGGTGGTTAAACAAATCTAGTAAACTTCCTACCATGGGATTCCCATCAAATTGACACAAGCATGCAGTTTTGCAAACAAAACATTTATTTTAAAAACAGGATCAATATGCTTCAAGGACACTTGCCTTGTTCCGGCGGATTGGGTTCTCAAGCGCTTTGAAATCTTGATTCTGAAAATCCTCGTACACGATCTCTTGAGCACTTCCCTCTACTCGTGATCAAACATACAGGAAAATACATACAAATCAACACAATGCATACACATTAATCAACATGCGATGATATGCATGCATGCAAAGTTTAATAATTAATTAACCACGATTATTTATTAATTAGATGCAACTAATTCATATGTGTTCATATGAGTTTACGGGAGTTTTAGAGTGGATTAATGCTGCTGAAAATAAATTCATGGTGCAACTAAAATCAATTTATGGCGTTTAGATCTAATACGTCGCTAAAATTCGCATCGGGAACGAATCCTACCGTAGACGTGACGGCTTGACGATCGCGGAACGATGCAACGCGTAGACGAAGTAGACGGCGCAAGGTTCTCCGGCGGCACGACAACGGCGACGCGATGGCGACGACGATCTCCGACGAACGGTGGGGCCCTCTTCTTTTTCTTCCTCTCCTTCCCCTCTTTTTTTTTCTTCCCTTTTTTCCCTGGGCGCAGCCCCCTGGTGCTTCTTTTCTTTTCTGTACCGGCGGCGCTGCTTTCTGGGATGGCGGTGGCGTTTTCTAGCGGCTAGGGTTCCTGGGATCGGGGATTTACGGAGCCCTGGCTTTTATAGCCAGCGGCTAGGGCCGCTAGGGCCGGCGCGGGAGTGCGCGCTGCGGCACGTGGGCGAGCGGGGCTCGGAGCTCGCGTGGGAGCGCTGGGTGCAAGGCCGGCCAGGCGTGCGATGCGTGTTGTGGGGCCCAGGCACGGGCGGGAGCGCGTGCGAGGCGGGGCCCAGCGGGAGGCGCACGACGGGGCGCGTGGGTGACGGGACAGGCGGGCCCAATCGGGCGCAGGCGCGCGGCAGGCCGGTCGGGCGCTCAGGCGGCGTGCGGGTCGGGCAGGCGCGCGGTGGGAGCGGTGCGCGGTGCGTCGCGGGGTTCGCGCGGGAGGTGCCCAGCAGCGGGAGCGGAGGGAGGCGCGAGAGCGAGCGGATTCGGGGCAGGCGCGGTCGCGCGGGCGGCTGGCGTGGGACCCAGGGGGCGGCGCGTGGCTGGCGGCTCGCGCGGGAATATGGCGAGCGCGTGGGGTGGGAGCGGGAGCGCGGGAGCCGGTGCGGGTGGGGCCACGCGACGCGGGAGGCGGGGTCACGCGAGGCAGGTGGCGGGGCCGGGGCGCGTCAGCGCCGGTCGGGGCAGCGCGTCGGCTGCGGTCGGGCACGTACGGCGCTGGGGCCTGGGCGGGATTCGCGCCGCGGGACGGGCTGCGAATCGGCCGGCTGGCTGGCTGGGCCGGTCGGGCGGCCTGGCCGGCGAATAGATTTTTTTCTTTTTTTTCACTATATTATTTATTTATATATTTTATTCTTTATATTATATATATATTATTATATTATTATTTATGTATTTTAATTTTTTATCTTATTTATTTAAACTTTATATATATTTCTTATTATATATATATATTTTTTTCATATACAATTATTATATATATATTATTACTATTTATTTTTTTATACTTATTCCCTGTTATATGTTTTATGCTATTATTTTATTTTTCTTCTTTTGCTACATACATTTGTATATATGCTCCATCTTTTATGTTTTATTATTTTTCTTTTATCCTACTAATGTTTAATGCATGATCATGTATGCAATGCAGGATGCAAAAATTTAGGGTGTTACAGCTGCATCCTACGGTCAACCTGTGGCTCTGATACCAATTTGTGATGCCCGGTTCCGAAAACTGAACCAAGCTAACGCATATGTGTGCCCAGGATGTTCATCACACATATACGAGTGCAATCACAACCGATATACAGAAAATTACCACAGAACAAGATTAATTATCAAATTTTATTACACAAACCATATTATCCTCGAATACAAGCTCTAATGAATATTAATGACAAGTTCAACTAATGCAGCAGAAATAAACTAATTAAGCAACTAAGCAAGCTAAGCAAAAGGGATAGCGCAGTTCCATGCAACACCACAGGCAAAGCTGACGGTAGACACGGCCTAGAACTCCGCATTATCGCCATTAAACTCACAATCCTGACCTGCAACTGTTGGGGGGGGGGGGGATTGCAAGAGTGAGTACATGTCGTACTCAGCAAGTGTGGAAAGTATGACATGTGGCTGATTCAAATGACGACATTAATAATGGCAAAGTACTGAAAAGTACATTAAAACATTTGAAAAGCAATATATTATATGTATGTGAAATAAACCCATCATAATCATAAGTAATATCATAATACCAGTCCATAATTCACCATCCTCATCCACAATTCCAGATTTCACCATTTACCAATAACCATATTCAATACCAGAAATTATTCCATAACCATCTATAACCATTACCAAACCATAACCATTCCAATACCAAATACCCTCTAATCATGTAGGTCATCCATGCGCTCATAACCGGGAGCACGGCTATCATGATAGTTTTAATACTCTGCAGAGTTTGTACCACTTTACCCACGTGTTTGTGATTTCATCACCCATCGGCGACTAAAGAACCTCCCTCATGCCAATTACACTTCCTTTGGTGTATGGCCAAGAGATCACAAAATAGCCTTTACAAAGGGATTACTAGCCTATTTAGACCCCACTGAGGTTTCACCGGTGGCGATGTCTCCCACTGAGCACATCTTCAACCAAGAGCCCCCTCTTGAGCCATTCGGATCCCAGGGTAGTCCCACCAATCATCAACAAACCCAATCCGACTACCCCTTCCCTGAGCATCCACAATGGTCCAAACAGCACTAGCAAAGCCCTAATTAATCAGCTACGTCGCTCCCATACTTGGTCTCGTGGTGGCACTGTAGTCCTGGCCTATTCTCGCATGAACCGGTCCTTAGATCTAAAGCAAGCAAACCACCATAACATCCAACCCATCCACATACCAGGCTTGCTTAGATCACCCATCGTATTGACTAGTTCACATTAACCAGAATATCATTGATGCATAATTAAATGTGTAGTGTTGTTGGC
This sequence comes from Tuctoria greenei, assembly GCA_036927565.1. Classification (NCBI taxonomy): domain Eukaryota; kingdom Viridiplantae; phylum Streptophyta; class Magnoliopsida; order Poales; family Poaceae; genus Tuctoria; species Tuctoria greenei. The sequence goes on along the minus strand of JAYESD010000001.1, from coordinate 8,306,160 downwards.
ATCCCAATTAATTAAGCGAAGCAAAAAGGTAAAAAAAACCCTTCCCGACTCTCTACCATAAATTCCAGGTGATAAGGGTGGTTTAGCAAATCTAGTAAACTTCCTATCATAGGGTTCCCATCAATTTGACACAAGCATGCAGTTTTGCAAACAAAACATTTATTTTAAAACAGGATCAATATGCTTCAAGGACACTTGCCTTGCTCCGGCGGATAGGGTTGTTCAAGTGCTTCGAAGTCTTGGTTCTCGAAATCCTCGTACACGACCTCTTGAGCACTTCCCTCTACTCGTGATCACACATACAAGAATATACATACAAATCAACATGATGCACACACATTAATCAACATGCGATGATATGCATGCATGCAAAGTTCAATAATTAATTTACTACATTTGTTTATTAATTAGATGCAACTAGTTCATATGTGTTCATACGAGTTTATGCGGGTTTTAGCGAGAATTAATGCTGCTGAAAATAAAAAGACAATGCAACTAAAATCAATTTATGTCTATTAGATCTAATGCGTTGCTAAAATTCGCATCGGGAACGAATCCTACCGTAGATGTGATGGCTTGACGATCGCGGAATGAATGCGACGTGTAGACGAAGTGGATGGCGCAGCAGTCCCTCGGCGGCACGACGACAGCGACGCGACGACGACAACGATCTCCGGTGGGCGGCGGTACCCTCCTCTTTTTCCTCCTCTTCTTCCCCTCCTTTTTCCTCCTTTTCTTCCCTGCGGCGGCTCTGGTGCCTTTTTTTCCTGCTGCTGGCGGCGGGGCCTTTTTTTCTCGTGAAGGCGACAGCGTTTTCTGGGATCGTGGAAAAACCTACGAAGCCTCAGTCTCTTTTATAGGCGGCGGGATGCGGGAGTCGCGGTATAGGCCAGAGGCCGAGTCGGTTATGATGCGAGCGCTACGGGATCGAGGTCGGGCGGGCGCGGGAGTCGCGCTGGGCGCGGGGCCAGGCGCTGGGGCCGGGGCGAGCGCGTGCGGGTGAGGGGCTTCGGGGCGCGTGGGATCAGGGCCCACGCGGGTGTCGGTGCGGGTGGGCGGGAGTCGGGGGCGCGCGAGCGGTCAGGCGGTGGGGCGAGCGGGCCAGGCGGGTGGGACCGGGGTGCTGCGCGGTCGCGTGGGATGGCGGGTGTCGGGGCACGCGGTCGCGGGCGCGTGGTGCGTGGCCGGCAGGCGCGGTCGGCGCTGAAGCAGGCGCGGTGGGGCCGGGCGCTGAGCGGGAGAGGCGCGGGCAACGCGCGGGGGTCGGGCGACGCGGGCGGGAGTGCGGTGCGGGGTAGGCGGGGCCCAGGTGTATCGCGCGGCGCGCGCGGGGGCTGCGTGGGCGGCGCACTCGGGAGGGCGGCGGGGCGTGGGGCCCGGGGCGGCGCGTGCAAGAGGCGGGGTCGCGCGCGGCAGGTGACGGGGCCACGCGGCAGGCGGCGGGATCGGTCGGCCGCTGCGTGCGTCGGCTGCTGGCTGGGCCGTTGGGCCTGGCCGGCGATTAGTTTTTTTTTTCTTTTTATATTATTATTATTATAATATATTTTATTATTTATATTTTATTTATTTTATTTATCTTATTCATTTTATTTATTTATTATTTTATATATATATATATTTATTATTATATAATTTATTTATATATATTTCTTTTTATCTATTATTATTTTTTTATATTTATTCCCTAATACATGTTTTAGGCTATAATTATTATTTTCTATTTCTTCTTTTTGCTACACCATATATGTATGGTTTATCATTTTTATTTTATTCTATTGATACTCAATGCATGAACATGTGTGCAATGCGTGATGCGAAAGTTGAGGGTGTTACAGCTTGGGTGCCTAAAGTTAAAAATTGAATTCATGTGTGTAGGTGAACTACAAAGCCAGAAGAAAGCATTGGGTACTCGATAGCGGGTGCACCCAACATATGACCGGCAATGATGGTATGTTCACCACTATAGAAAACCCCGACAATCATGAACAAGTCACCTTTGGTGATAACTCTAAGGGAAAGGTAATTGGGTTAGGTAAAATTGCTATTTCAAATGACTTATCTATCTCTAATGTTTTGTACTTTAAGCCACTTAGTTTTAATTGACTTTCTATTGCACAACTATGTGATCTTGGACTAACATGCACATTTAGCAAAAATGATGTTGTTGTGAGTAGTGAAACAAGCCAAGACATAGTCTTCAAAGGATTTCGGCATGGACACCTCTACCTAGTAGACTTCTCCAACAAGAATGCTAGCTTGACCACTTGTATTTTCACTAAGACAAGCTTGGGTTGGCTATGGCACCGACGCATAGCGCACATAGGGATGAGCAAACTTAAGAAGTCATTCAAGCTTGGGATGGTGACCGCCGTGAAGGATGTCAAATTTGAGAAGAACAAGCTTTGTAGTGCTTGTCAAGCCGGGAAGCAAGTTGCTTCACACCACCCAATGAAGATAATGGTGTCAACCTCCAAGCCACTTGAGCTACTCCACATGGACCTCTTCGGACCAGCCACATATCAAAGTCTTGGTGGTAACCTCTATTGTCTCGTTATAGTTGATGACTACTCTCGCTATGCTTGGACTTTATTTCTAGGTGACAAGAGTGAAACTCCGGAAGTGTTCAAGACCTTCGCCAACCGTGCTCAAAGGGAATTTCAACTTCCCATCATCAAGGTCTGAAGTGACAAAGGCACCGGATTCAAGAACTACAACATTGGGGAGTGGTGTGACCGTGAAGGCGTGAAGCATGAGTTTTCGGCCACATACACCCCTCAACAAAACGGTGTCGTTGAGAGGAAGAACAAGACTCTCATCACTCTTGCACGATCAATGCTTGATGACTACGGCACGTCGGAGAAGTTTTGGGCCGAAGCAATCAACACGGCGTGCCATGCCGCAAATAGGGTCTATCTACATCGACTACTTCAAAAGACCCCGTACGAGCTTCTCATTGGGAGAAAGCCCAACATCTCCTACTTTCGAGTCTTTGGATGCAAGTGCTACATCTACCGCAAGAAAAGGCTCGGTAAGTTTGAAAGAAGATGTGATGTTGGTATATTCCTTGGTTATGCATCAAACTCAAAAGCATATCGAGTATTCAACCAAACCTCCGGTTTAGTTGAGGAAAGTTGTGATGTTGAGTTTGATGAGACTAATGGCTCCCAAGAGGAGATTTTTGGTCATGATGAAATAGATGATGAGCCTCTACGAGAAGCCATGAAGAGACCATTGGAGACATCAAGCCTGAAGTTGAGGAGAGCCATGATCAAGGGGGAGCTTCAAGTTCCAACAACAACACCTCTATGGCGCCTCAAGTTGACGAAGAAGAGAAGGATGATCCATTGCCGACTCAAGACTCACAAGCCCAACAACATCAAGAAGAAGAAGAAGTCAATGATCAAGTCCAACCACAAGAGGAGCAACACGCATCACCATCGCCAAGTGCTTCGCAACCACTTTTGAGGCATGGACGCATCTCCAACGTGCATCCGATGGACTCATCAGAAATCCGTCAAGGGATGTAAGTACATGTTCTCACCATTTCGCTTCATTTTGTGAGCACTACTCGTTTGTTTCATGTGTAGAACCCACTCACATTGAGGAAGCACTCCAAGACCCAAATTGGGTGATGGCCATGCAAGAAGAACTCAACAACTTCATCCTCAATGAAAATTGGGTGTTGGAGGAGTGACCCAAGGACAAGAACGTCATCGAAACAAAGTGGGTGTACCGCAACAAACAAGACGAGAATGGCGTTGTGGCCCGCAACAAGGCAAGACTTGTAGCCAAAGGGTTCTCACAAGTTGAAGGACTAGACTTTGGGGAGACATTTGCTCCGGTCGCCCGGCTAGAAGCCATCTGTATACTTCTTGCCTTTGCATCACATCACAATATTAGACTTTATCAAATGGATGTGAAAAGTGCCTTTCTTAATGGTTACATTAATGACATTGTTTATGTTGAATAACCTCCCGGGTTTGAAGATCCGAGGAATCCTAATCATGTGTATAGGTTGCACAAGGCGCTCTACGGGCTCAAGAAAGCACCTAGGGCGTCGTATGAATGACTACGGGATTTCTTGATCATGCAAGGATTCAAGATCGAGAGGGTGGACACTACACTCTTCACCAAAGACATCAACGAAGATTTGTTTATTTGTCAAATTTATGTTGATGATATTATTTTTGGTTCAACTAACGAAGCTTTTAGCCATGAGTTTGGCAAAATGATGTCTAGGGAATTCGAGATGTCAATGATTGGAGAGCTCAACTTCTTCCTTGGATTTCAAATCAAGCAACTTCAAGAGGGGACCTTCGTCTATCAAGAGAAGTACACCAAGGACCTCTTGAAGAAATTTGATATGGGATATTGTATCTCAAGAAGCACTCCAATGGCAAAAAATTGTCATCTCGACGCGGATAAGGACGGTAAACCTATTGACCAATCTAACTACCGTTCTATGATTGGTTCATTGCTTTATCTTACCACATCTAGGCCCAATATCATGTTTAGTGTATGCTTGTGTGCTCGCTTTCAAGCGGCACCTAAAGAATTGCATAGGAAGGCGGTCTTTAGGATACTTAGGTATCTTAAGCATACCCCTAGTGTGGGCTTGTGGTACCCTAAAGGTGCAAAATTCCACCTTGTGGGATACTCGGATTCGGACTTTGCCGGATGCCGCGTGGATCGCAAAAGTACCTCTGGTGGGTGCCACTTGCTTGGGCATTCCCTAGTATCTTGGTCTAGCAAGAAGCAAAATTCCGTCGCCTTGTCCACGGCGGAAGCGGAATATATAGCGGCTGGTGCATGTTGTGCCCAAATTCTTTATATGAAGCAAACCCTTTTGGACTTTGGTATTAAACTTTGTTGTGTGCCTCTCCTTTGTGACAATGAAAGTGCGGTTAAGATAGCTAAAAACCCCGTTCAACACTCCCGCACTAAGCACATTGATATTCGCCATCATTTCTTGAGGGACCATGAAGCTAAGGGAGACATCTCATTGCGAGGTGTTAGGTCTGAAGAACAATTGGCGGATATCTTCACTAAACCACTTGATGAGAAAACTTTTTCTAGGATAAGAAGTGAGTTAAATGTGCTAGATGCAACAAACGTCATGTAAGAATGCACTTCATATAGGTCTTGCCTAACTCTCAAAGGATAGGGGTGAGCAAGGGTTAGCTTGGGATGGAGGTTCTTTTGGGTTTTCCCAAGGATTGGAGAGTGGCTCTCCCTGAAGAAGCCTTTGAAAGGTTCAAATTTGGCAAGATAGATTTATTTTATGCCTTGCATAGTGCCTGCCATATAGACTTGTAATTTCTTGCATTATAAAATGTTTTGCATTGCATACAGTAGATTGTCACAAAGGGGAACCCACCTCATGAGAAAGAGACTTGTTTGAAATGCAATATCTCAACTCATATGTGGTGGAAAGAACAAAATGTTAGGTGCGTTAATGCCTAGAGGAACATGCTCTAAAGAGATAGAAGTCTTCATACTCTAGCTCACAAAGCCTGGGCCTTACATTTTATTTGGATGATTTCCTTCCTATTTTCTTTGGTGTTCTATATGCTTTAAGGATTAGCCAAGTTACTGGCATATTAGCATTTTTGAGGGGTAAGGGGTTGCCCAAAAAGTCCTAAGACATGTGTTTCTTATTGCTTGTTTGTTTGGTCAAAGGACATATATGGGATGTTACTGTTTTATAGTCATCGGATTATCCGATGCTTAGGTCAGACCATCATCGGATCAGTTGGTGTTCAAAAGCCAAGAGTCAGATCAGTCAGTAACTCAAATCAACCGACGCGTTCATTTGGAAAAGCATCGGTCCATCCGGTGTTCACATTTCTGGAACTGTGATGAATTCCACCAATGATATTCCCTTCCACGTCGGACCATCCGGTGTCAATGGCACATCTTTGAATACCCTTACTGTGCCATTCGACCGATGCTTCTAACGTTTAACGTCGGTCCATCCGGTGTTAAATTTTTGGCTAGGGTTTGGGACCCACTATTTAAACGGCGCTTCGCCTCCCGTTTTCTCTCTCCCCGATCCCGATTCACCCGCCGCCGCCGCTCCTATCGCCCTTGCGCCACCGCCATCTCCGGCTACCGCCGCCGCCCTCCGGCCATCGCTGCAACACAGTAGCAATAGCGTCGCCGCCATCCTCAGCCGCGTTGCCGCCGCCATCAGCAGCACCACCGCCGCCGCATCCTCCAGTGCCGCCGCCGCTCTCCCTCACCACCACAGCACCCAAGCGTTGCCTCCTCCCGTGCACCACCATCGCCCCAAGCACAACACCGTCGTGGTGCCTCCACGGTCGCCATCTCTTCATTGCTAGGGTTGCCAGCCGCGACCGTACTTCATTCTCGTCATTGCGCCTCTTCGCAATGGCTTGTGACAAGAAGAACAAGGGCAAGGCCATTGCGGAGCCGACCGCAAAGAAGCAGAAGCTCTCGAAGGAGGAGAAGAAGGCGTTGATGGCCGCTCGCGCCGCCGAGGAGCGAGAGCGTGGCTGAGGAGGATCACTGAGGATCCTCGAGGCTCGTCTGAGGCAGCCTCCCGTGATCGATGAGTCCGAGGCGGAAGAAGAGCCGAAAGTGCCACTTGTCCGCCGACATTCAGCCAGGACCCGTGGGGGTCCTCCCGCGGAAGCGCCTCGTTCATGACTGTCAGCTGCCGATCGTCGTGAGGACAGGGCGGCCCAGAGAGCCATCTATGAGATGGACACCACCGTCCACGTTGGTGAAGGTGTCCGGTTGACTGATTACCGGCAGATGAAGGCCAAGCAGCTAAGAAGACTCATATGGAGTGTTCTGCTTGAGGAGTGGTGCCCGCAGCCCAGAGAGGCTCTTGTGGACAGTCATTTTTGGACCATGACACAAGCGTCCCTATACGAGACCTATAGACGCCGAGGCCACAAGCTCTTCCAGCACAACTTCTTGGACTGGGATCAGCTTGCCCTGGCAGCAGAGACGGAGATTCGCCCCTTCTTTGCGAGGTACAGAGGGCTTGTGGAGCTGGTGTCCTACGAGAGGAGTGCCTACATGGAGGACTGGGTCCGCGTATTATAGGCCACCCTCTACGTCTCTGAGGGCCGCAGGTCTATAGACTTCAAGTTCATGGGCCAGCACTATCACTTGACGAGGCAGACGCTGGCACAACTGCTAGGAGTGGACCTGCACGACACTTGCGTGCATGAGAGGGTATATGGACTGGCAGACCCGCCGAGGAGACCGCTCACTGGAGGAGTGGCACCCCCACTAGAGGAGATCCGCTCTTTGTTTGGACCGACCTTCTCTCCAGACCAGCCGAGGGTATCGGCACTACTCACTCTAGCTGTGCGCACAGTGCACCTTGCCTTGCGTCGCACACTCTTGCCGAGGTCCGGGTACTTAGAGGGGTTCACCAGCCTGCAGCAGACCCTCCTATTCTACATCATGAACGGGATGGAGTTCGATATAGTGGACATCCTCATATGCGAGATGGAGGACGTGATCACTGATGGAGTGGGCATGATGAGGCAGCTTGTGTATGGACACTGGATCAGCTACCTGCTCTCCATGATGGTTCCTGAGGAGTTCGCCGTGCGTGACCATCTCACTGACGAGAGTGTCACATGGTTTAGCCACTACCGAGCTCCAGCTCCTGGAGACCGCCGCCTTGGCCGTCCAGTCGAGCGTCAGGTCAGGGCTCGTCTATCTGAGGAGGACTGGTCAGATCTGGAGAAGGAAGATGAGAGGCTGGCAGAGGCAGAGGCTCAGGGTGAGGACCTGCAGCATATATGGTCCGAGAGCGACACGGATGACAGTGTCGAGGAGTACTTCCCACCTCCTCCTTCACCCAGGCAGCACGACACGGAGACTGGAGGCTCTACAGAGCCACCCCCTACTCCACCTCCCATCACAGAGGCACAGGTCTCTCAGCCGTCAGAGCTCACCTCACTTCTGCAGCAGATGGTTGAGTAGCAGCGTCTGGACCGGCTTGCAGCTGAGCAGGCCCGAGCTGAGCAGGCAGCACGTCTTCTGGAGCTCCAGCAGCAAGAACAGGAGATGCAGTGCCAGATCGCACGTGAGAGGCGTGAAGACACTGATCGGCTGACTGGGTTGATAGACCAGATGCACCAGCGCTCCCTCGACCAGCAGCAGCAGACGCAGCAGGTGATGATGGGCATCCTGGGGTTGATCACCAACCTCTACACCCAGACCGAGATTGCCCTGCCGTCGCAGCTGCCAGGTGTTGCTCCACGACCACCTGTCCTTGCTCCAGCTGCAGCTCCGGTGCTGACCACGCCGATCCCATCGATCAGCATGTCTCCACTGCTGGCTCCAGGTGCACCAATCCACTCTCCACTGCCGGCTACGACGCTGTTCCAGTAGACGCCAGCATCCGTCGTCAATGCCCCCTTGCCAGCAGCTACTACTCAGCAGGCACCGACGGCGGCTCCTACAGCTCCGACAGCTTCTTCCACCTCTACTCCAGGCAGCAGCTCCAACGACAGCACTCCCGACGGTGACCAGTTCATCATCGCTCCTAGCACTCAGGGCTCGTAGGTACTCGGATCCCTTTTTGGTGTCTTGATGCCAAAGGGGGAGAAGAGTTAGAGGAGAGTCAGGGGGAGGATAGCTTAGTCTCAGGGGGAGTGTCCTAGCCTTAGGGGGAGTTTACCTATATCATCTTTTGTAATTCGATGTTTTTGCTACTCATTTGGTGTTTATTGAGTACTCTTAATTTATTAATCGATTGAGCTTATTTGGTGTTATGATCACTTATTCACTTGAGTTATTCCTTGATTGAGCTTTCAAATTCATTACTATCAAGTGTGATAATCTTGTATTCATTGCATATCCTATTAAGTTTCATACTATCAAATTCATTACTATTGTGCTTAAATTGTTGTGTTGTCATCAATCACCAAAAAGGGGGAGATTGAAAGCATCTAGGCCCCCATGAGGTATGGTTTCAGTGATTAATGACAACCATTGGATTTTACTAATGAATTTGTGGATGCAAGGTCTCCCATATCACTCAATCAAACGAAATTTATATGAACATCAATATCAACTGCCAATCATTGGAGACCCATTTACAATCACTTTATGAGATCAAATCAATGATATGGAGATAAGAAGTAAAAGCTCTTATGTCAAAGTCATTCAACCACAATTGATGACACTTAATGCTTAACAACCATCAGAAGTACATTTCCGACAAATGTCTAAGAGGTCAATCATGCAAAGTTCAAAAGAATCACTTAGAAACAACTCGAAGCAAACAAAATCAACTCACCAGATCAAACGATGTTTCCAGAGAACAACACGTCGGTCGAGTTGGTTCAGTAGAAGAAGAAGACCTCAGAACAAAGTACTCATCGGATCATCCGATGTTAAGGGCTAAGCTACATCGGTCCATCAGTACAGTTTGCAATATCCTTGGACCAAGTGTAGCACCGGATCATCCGATGTACAGAAATATACACATCGGTCAATCACTCCAGTAAGAATCAAGTTTGAGCCAATTCTGGAGGAAGAGCCACCGGATCATCCGATGAGAAGACAAGTGCAACATCGGTCTAACAACGGTCATATCTGACACAATGACGTCAGCTAAAGTGAACTTGACCGATGATAACTAAAGGGGAGACATCGGATCATCCGATGTTTGCAGAAAAGTTGTGTCAGCCTACTTTTCCAACGGCTATTACGTGGAAGCTGGCTATAAATACCCCCTAAACCTGTCAAATCGATAAGTCTTGATCACCAGACATAATCTACACATCCACAAGCATTCAAGACAAAGATCCATCACTTCTACATCATTTAGATCACTTACACACCAAGAGATAGGCTAGAACTAGCTAGAGTGCCTCCATTCTGGGTGAGTGGAATTTCTAGGGTAGTGAGAGCCTTAAGTGAGTGTCCCTTGGTGTTTGTAATTGAGAGAGACTTCCGGAGCTTGCCAAGGCGTTTGTGGAAGCCCGGAGGATCGAAGTTGTACAAGGCTTGAGCTCCACCTTGCCGAGGTTGGCAAACGGAGAAGAATAGTGGAGATCCGTCGTCTCGGTGACTTGGGTGTGGCTATACCCTTTGGTGGGTGCCACAACGTGGATGTAGGAAGATCTTGACGATCCTGTCGAACCACGGGAAAAATCCTCGTGTCTCCTCGGGAGTTTGCATCCTCTTCCTCTCCCTTACATTTATGCATTTTATATTCTGCGAAGTTGCTATTCACTTCAATGCATAGATTGTTTGCGTAGGGAATTGGGCTTTTAGGAATTAAGTTTTATTGCTTAGATTTTTGAAAACAAGCCCAATTCACCCCCCTCTTGGGCATTCGATCCTTACAGAGGGTCAGGAGGTTCCTGAAGGCGAGTCTGGGTCCCAGCCCCCAAACTTGGATCTACAAGGAGTTACTCTTGTCGAACAAGAGGATTCGGACCCCTATGGGAGGGTTCGGGTCACTCCAGAAGAAGCTCCGGGTTCCTTCAGCAAAGACCCGGAGGTCCCCGAAGAAGGTCCGGACCCCTCTGGGAGGGTCCGGGTCGATGAGGAGGAAGCTTTGGGCCCCTCCGAGAGGGTCCGGACAGTCCAACGCCCAGTGTACTTCATTAGCAAAGTACTCCATGATGCCAAGACTCGATACCTAGAGGTGCATAAGCTGCTCTATGCAGTTCTTATCGCCTCCAGGAAGCTTCTCCATTATTTCCGAGCTCATAAGATCTCAATGGTGACCTCTTATCCACTGCGTGTGATATTGCATAATCCCAATTCCACTGGGAACATTGCAAAGTGGGCAGCGGAATTGGACGAGTTTGACCTAGAATTCGTCCCAAGATAAGCGATTAAGAGTCAAGCATTGGCGGACTTTGTAGCAGAATGGACCCCCTCTCCATCAAACCCTGGGGGCCCTAGTGAGCAGAAGCCGGAACTCAAGGCTCCGGTCTTCACCGAGCCTCACTGGACTCTCTACTTTGACGGCTCCATGCAAAAGCAGGGGGCGGAGCTGGAGTCCTTCTCCTCTCTCCAACCGGGGAGAAGGTAAAATACATGGTCCACCTTGACTTCAAGGCGACCAACAACATGGTGGAGTATGAAGCACTCATTTACAGACTAAAGGTGGCACTATCATATGATGTCAAGCAGCTGTTGGTCAAGGGAGATTCACAGCTCATCATTAAATAGGTGAAGGGTGAATGCTCCTGCAACAATCCCCAACTAGCTGCTTACCTCCTTGAAGTCCAGAGGCTTCAGAAGGACTTCGAAGTCCTGGACCTCCACCATGTCCAGCGTCTCCATAACGCTAAAGCTGAGGAACTCTCGACGAAAGCGTCAACCGGAGCATCGGCTCCCGACGGAACCTTCGTCCGGAGGTTGTAAAAACCCACAGCTCAGCCCGTCGAACTGAGCGAAGGGGACGAGACCAGCATCCCGAAGCTGGCGGTCCCGATAGCCCTGTTACCATGGCAGCCATTAAGGGTTGTAGGTGCTGCCGGAAGCTCCGAGCAACCCAGCACGCAAGACTCAAATGCTCAAGCAAGCTCCGATGCATGGATCTCGGAGATCCGGAGCTACTTGAAAGACAATATCCTTCCTGACGATGATGTATCTGCTGACCGGATAGTCAGATTGGCTAAAAGATACACTTTGGTAGAAGAGGATCTCTACCGGCGTGGTGCCAACGGCGTCCTAATGCGGTGCATCACAAGGGAAGAAGGCCGTGAGCTCCTCACGGAAATCCATGGAGGCGAGTGTGGGAACCATGTGTCTTCCCGCACGCTGGTTGGTAAAGCCTTCCGGCATGGCTTCTACTGGCCTACAGCGCTCCAGGATGCAACTGAGCTGGTGAAGAAATGTGAAGCATGCCAGTTTCATGCAAAACAAATTCACACACCGGCTCAACCTCTACAAATGATACCTCCTACATGGCCTTTCGCTGTGTGGGGGATGGACATCTTGGGACCTTTCCCAAGAGCCGTCGAAGGTTACAAGTTCCTATATGTTGCCATTTACAAATTCACCAAATGGCCGGAAGCAACTCCAGTTGTGACAATAAACAAGCAATCAACTATCAACTTCTTGCAGTTCATCGTATGCAGATTTGGAGTCCCGAACAAAATCATAACAGATATTGGGACCCCAATTCACAAGCTCTACTTTCCAAGGATACTGTGAAGACCTCGGCATCCAAGTCAGCTACGCTTTCGTAGCTCACCCGACAAGCAATGGCCAAGCCGAGAGAGAAAATGCAGAAATCCTGAAAGGACTCAAGACGCGCACTTATGAGCGCGTGAAAAAACATGGAGCCAACTGGATCAAAGAGCTTCTACCAACTCTATGGGCCAACAGGACAACTTCAAACTGGTCAACTAGAGAGACACCCTTCTTTCTGATGTACGGAGCTGAAGCAGTCCTTCCTCCGGAAATCACCTTGGGGTCGCTCTGGGTCCGGACCTTCGATGAAGCCATGCAGGACCAGCTCCGGCGTGAAGACCTTGACCTCCTTGAAGAGGGAAGGTGACAAGCAGCTGTTCGGAATGCCCGATACCGCCAAGCTCTTCGGCGTTATCACCAACGGCATGTTCACAACCGACAGATCGAGGAAGGCGATCTGGTGCTACGGAGAATACAATCTAGAGAAGGGTTAAACAAACTCTCCCCTAGCTGGGAAGGACCCTTCCGAGTGATCAAAGTATCTCGTCCCGGATGCATTGTGGCAACCGAGGATGGGACACCTCTCCCAAATCCTTGGAACATTGAGCACCTATGTAAGTTCTACGCTTAATATCACGGAGGTGAGTTTGTAATTACATGTGACGTATGTTATAGAGTCATTGTGCAGAGTCGGGTAGCTCCTCCGGGAGGACAGCCGGACCTACCCCGTAAGGTCCGCAACGTCCATGCAACACTTGTCACAGTCTCAGAACTAAAAGTGAAGCTAGCTACCTTGGGTCAAACGAGAAACGAAACACACTTAGTCTGGTTCCATACCCTAATAGTGTACTTGTTTCCCCTGTACCCCGGACCTATAATGAAAGACATCATTGTGTGAAAACAGACTCCACATGCATTTATTTTGTACAGGCCCAACATTTTTTATTTTTCTCTTTCTTGTCTATAACAAAGTTGTGCAGTTCTTAAGAAACTTTAGCTCGACCAGTTCATGTACAATTCGAGTTGCATTGTCTATTCTTACGGGTCCAAACATTGTTGATGGTCTACTCGTCTGAATGCTGCCAAGCCAATCTAGGGCCGGAGTGTGCTATCGACTTAGCCTGGTCATGCACCCTAAGTACGCTACTCTACCTACACCCTGGCAGACCGAAGTAAGGCGAGTCCAAAAACGATTGGACCTGAAGGAAACAAGATGGCACTCTTGATTGTATTTAGAATTGTGTTCGACCTAAAACTTTCTCGGGAATAGCTAGCCACAATGAAGTTATAGATAGGAAACAGATTTTACTATTTTTCTTGACTTTAGTGTGCAGGAAAAATAAATATTTCATGATGATGGTGAATGAAGCCGGAGCTGCCAAGGCTCCGACATCCTCTAGGCGGCTTGTCGTCGATGTTCAAACATTGATATCGAGCGTCGCTGGTGCTACTCAGCTCCGGTAAAGCTAGGGGGCAAGCCGTCAATGTGAAGAAAAGATGGTGGAAAGACTCTATAGTGAAGTCTGTTGTCGACACACCACGTGTTGACAGAGGTCACTGCTGGAGCCACCAAGCTCCGACACCCCAGAGGACTAACCGTCGATGCTTTACGCATTGATGGAGACTACTGCCGGAGCTACTAATCTCTGACGATGGTCAATGCCGGAGCCACTAAGCTGCGACAACCTCAGGGGGCCTTCACTATCGAATACTTCGGACCTACATTCTACAAGTTTGAAGTCTTCAACAACTGTTATATCCTCTTGGTATATGTTCACAATCAAATTGTGTACATCTACCAGGGGGCCAAGTGCAACAAAGGTGTTGAAGACAAAAAATGAAATTCACAAAAAACTTGGATTTCATTCATCAGGAGACAAGAGATTACAAAATTGGAGAAAAAGAAGAGAGGATACAAGTGGGAGCTACAAAGAGATGGTCCTAGACCCTATGGAAGAACGAGGCGACCTTCCGGGCAGCCTCCGATACGCTGGCTTGGGCAGCTTCTCCCTCTCCTTCGATGGGGCCTTCAAGCACCGGGTCCAGGGGAATTGAGGGTCTCGGCTTGTGTAGCACGTCAGCACGAATTCTGCGATGTCCTTCACCAGGGATTGTCCCTCGGTCTCGAGCTGGTCCGCGATTACATCGCCCATCTTGGTGAGCTTGTTGCCTGCCAAACTCAAGCCTGCAATGCCAAGTCCAGCTCCGGCTCCGGATCATCCAGACGCACGGGACTGAAACCCATTGGCATCAGCGCGTCATTGGCTTTGCCCAGGAAGTCCCAAACTTGTTGAGACCCCATAGTCCTCGAGCCTCGCATCTCCTCCAAGGATCTTCTAGTCGCCGCAAGCTCCGAATTCTCACGGGCAAGGCAATCAACCTCTTTGGCGTTCTGCTGAATCTTTTCAGCAACTTGCCTTTCGAGTTTTCTGAGCTCTTCCTCCCAGAGGTGGATCTTGTTGCGGCGGTCGACCAGGTCCTTATCCCTGCCCCGCACTTTCTTCTCCCTGGCAGCAACGACATCCTCCCTCCTGTGGAGTTCCTACCCTCGCTCCCAGACCTTTTTCTCCTCTCTCTCGTAGTGCTCCTCCAATTTCTTGGTGCGCTCCTCGAGACTCTTATCACCCAGAGTTAGCCTCTGAGTGAGCTCTTCCTCCCTCTTCACGATGTCGTCCCGCAGCTCCAGGAGTTTTTGCTCTTCATCCTCGAGTTTTCTCTCCCGCACCTCAAGAGCCTCCCGGCGCTTGACGAGACTAGCGTGGATGGCGTTGAGCCTCTCCTGGCAATCATCCGCTGCGCTATTAGTGGCTTTGGCCTGCTCGTAGATGGCCCAGGACTGGTTGTCAAGGGATCGCGTCATGCTTTCCCTCTCATCCAGCACCTTACCCCAGTATTCCAGGCGGACCTTCTCCCTCTACACCCACTCCTTGTCGTCAGCCAGCCTCGACTGCGCCATCTTGGTCTCAAAATGAAGCCGGTTGCACCACCTCCTAAGAGTTTGTCGCTCCTCCTCGAGGGCCTTGCTGTCGTGGTAGAAAGCCAGTTGGACCTGACGAAGACTGGAGCAGGCGTTGTCAATAGATAACAACAGAGGGATCGGGTTAGGACCTGCCAGGGTCATCTCCACCGGTTCCAGCGGGTTCTCCGTGACAAAAATTGGGTCCCACTCTACAAGAGCGGGCCCCTGAGCTTCCACGGCACTAGGAGCGTCCTCCGGGATAGCCTCAGCCACCGCCAAGGAAGGTCCTACAGTAGAAGTTTCAACCTCCAGAATTGGATCCGAAGGTCCCGCCACCAGATCATCAACAACTGACCCCTCAGGCGGGGGGCCGACAGCTTCACCTTAGCACCCTGGCTCATGTGCAGGCACCTCCGGGACCACTGCTTCCGGGGCGGTCGTAGAATATTCCGCCGGAGCTGAAGCCATGTTCGGCTCTGACGTTGGCGCCTCCTCCACCGCCGGTTCCGGTGCTTACGCCTCGACCATCATGGACTCGAGCGTCTGCGCCTCTACAGCAATTGGCTCAGGCGCCAGTACTTCTTCCACGACTGGCTCTACCGCCGAAACTTCTGCAGCAACCGGCTCTACCACCGGAACTTCCTCAACAACCGGCTCAAGCACTGGAACTTCATCAACACCCGGCTCTATCGCTGGGACTTCATCAACCACCAGCTCGACTGTTGGGGCTTCAACAACATCCGACTCTAGGGCCGAAATTGCAGCTACCTCCGGCTCTGAGGCTGGAGCGTCCATCATTTCAGCATCCAAGCCTGGAGCTTCAATCTCCAGGGCTGGTGCCGCTGGTACATCTTCACTCCCGTGGTCAGGCGCTACCACGGGAGCTTCTGGGGATGAGTTGAGGTCCAAGACCACGACAGCCTGCGCCGGAGCTGCCGTAGCCTCATCCATCTCTTGGGGTGGCGCTGGAATTGGAGCCAGAGCTTCCGCCTGCACAGCCTCAGCTGCTGCTGCAGGAACCGAAGCTTGAGCCCCTTTCTTGGGCACTCTGTGAATGAAGGACGAAGACACTCAAAACACAATTACAACAAAAGACAATCAACTAAGGGAAAAAATCAAAAATTTCCTCGAAAGGCTTCTGCACCATTTAGCACGGAACCTCTTTTCCGGACGCTCGAAGCCGGACCCTGTTGCCACTGGCGTGGTTGCTCTAGAAGGTTCCCTGGAGCTCGCTGCTACTGTCGGCGTCACTCGGATTGAGGCCCCCCTCGACCGGGAAGGACCTCCGAACCCAGAGCCTTCAACTGGCCCTGGTACTGGAGCCGCATGGCCGGAGCTAGCGCCCCAGGGAGATGCTGATGCTGGAGTAGTTGCCACCAATGAAGACGTTCCCCTTCGGGAAGGAGTTGTTGTGGAAGGAGCAGGCCTGACGGACCTCCCATCGGCGTGCTTCAGCTTCCTCTTGTAGCTCGAGGGCTCGACCAACTCTTTGCGCTTGCCAATGACTTCAACTCTCTGTCCTGGGACGGAAGGGGGACCACCCTCAGAAGCTCCGGAGATCACCAACCCGGTGATCGAACGCCTCTCAACGACACCAAGGTCGTCAAGCACCGGCATCGTCTGCCAGAGCTCCCTGCTGAACTCCGCCTCCATGTTGAGAGGGAGAAAAGCCACTGGCGGATTCAAGTCATCACCTTCGACATCGATGCTGTGCTGAAACTTCTTGAGGTGAAACTCCAAAGTTGCACCCTCCA
This sequence comes from Tuctoria greenei, assembly GCA_036927565.1. Lineage (NCBI taxonomy): Eukaryota > Viridiplantae > Streptophyta > Magnoliopsida > Poales > Poaceae > Tuctoria > Tuctoria greenei. The sequence goes on along the minus strand of JAYESD010000001.1, from coordinate 8,289,297 downwards.
TGTTGGACTTCAAACCAGTCTCAATCCGGTCATCGTCCAACACACTGTTGAGAGCCTGAGCAAGCTTCTCCCTCTTCTTAAGTGGAGCCCACCTGTTAGTCAAGAAGTTGCAAAATACCGCCTCAGGGTCACCCCTCCTCCCACGCACTGGCGGATCCTGGTAAGAGCAGGGTTGAAGGCGTCCGATAACATCGGAGCTTCACTCCAAACTGCAGTGTCGATGTTGGGGACGCCTTCAGGCAACTCCAGCTTTTCATGCTCCTCCACCCTGATGATGATCCAATCCTTCTTCCAGTCGTCCCACTTCCCAGAAGGGAACGACCGCAAGTACTTGTACGGGCACTTCTTGCGCTTCACAAAATAATAGAAGCCAAGGTACTCGTCACTCTTGCCGGTGGTCTGGACAGTGAAGAAGGTGCGGAAGAGCTCAATGCAGGGGGGGGTGCCCACCCACATCTCGCAGAAGTGGACAAAGATATACACTAGAAGAATGGAGTGGGAGCCAAGGTGGTACAGCTGCAGACCATAGAAGTCTAGCAGAATCAAGAAGAAATAGGAGAAAGGTGGGATCAGTCCCACCATGGCGTACGTGGAGAAGTACACCATGTCGCCGGCGTGCTCCTTCACGAAAGGAAGCTTGCCGGCACGGACCAGGTGGTTGAAGAAGTCAGGAGACCACCCCATGAGGGCCCGGACCTTCTTCAAATCACCGTTAGTCTTCAGTCGGCTCTGGTGAAGACCCAACTCCATCGCGGCACAACGAGGCAAGAGAGGAAAAGCAAGCAAAAGTTTGGAGGATTTGAGTGCAAGTTCGATTGAAAGGCGTAAAGAACCCCAAATAGTGCATGCTTTCCTTCTTAAGTAAGCCCCCGCAACGCTTGGATGGAAACCACAGAGGAGCTGACAATACCATTCAAAAACGTCACCCTGCCAATGACAAAGGGGCCCGGGGCCACCCCGACGATCAAGTCGAGGTCCTTACCCCAGGCGAATGGTTGTCATCATGAAAGTCGGGAAACCCGAAGGAGGCGGCCTGACAGAGCGCGTGGAACCGGTATGATTTTCGTATCGGGAACGGGCGACCTTCAATTGCGTGAGATCCGCACGCTAAGATCTCACCTGCCGCATCCAGGATATGCCATGGGCGGTGGTTTAACTACGAACTACCGCCAACGGCACATCCGAAGACCCTTGAAGACACGGCTCAAAAACCGAAGAATGAACCCACCTCCGGCAGAATGACTTCATCCAAAAGGTCTCTCCCAAAGGTGGGCCCAGGGGGCCACTGTAGGTACACTGCATACCGGATACCCCTTGGGATCGCAAAGATCATAACAAAATTCCATCTACCAGATTTGAAGACCTCTAAAGGCCCCACATGTCAGCTGTAACCAGACGTGCTTCCCCGACATGGTTAGTCCCAGGGCCGCCACGTGTATCATAAGACCAGAGCTATCGGCCACACATGGGAAAGCTCCGGACTAGATACCCGTATGGCACCTCCGGACCTAACCCCAGATAGAGAGAAGCTCTGGTACCGACACGTGTCCAACAGCACCGGACCTACCCGTCCACGACGGTAAGCTCCGGAACTACCACGTGTCTGAACAGCCACACCTTCAACCTCAACAATCAAGCCGGTGGACCCCCAACGGCTCGGACCTTCAAGGGGCAATCAATGACTTCAAGACCCGATTAAGTGTCATTAATACCATATTAATGACACACGATCGGAAGGCCCTTAATACCAGTAATGGCACTGTCAAGGCCCGTTACCACACTATTAAGGGTAATTAATCTTATTAATTATATATCAAACATTAGTAACCGCCAGGGCCACTTGTCGGGCCAGGCTAACTGTGTAACGACCGATCCTTGTACTATAAAAGGAATGATCGACGATACACAGGGGGACCTCTCTGGACCTCTCTGGACCCTCTCTAAGCTCTCAAGACACTTTCGCCCTCACACACTTACTTACTCGCTCAATACAACATCAACACACCCTGTGGAGTAGGGTATTACGCTCAGGCGGCCCGAACCACGTAAACCTCTGTGTCAATTCACCACCATCTCTTGAATCTCTGCGCGCCCATTACCGAACTATAAACTCCACAGACTACTAACAGTAGTGTCGGGAGATGTGCCGGATAAAACCACCGACAAATGCATTATCGCAAAGTGATAGCACATGAAGATTTAGACTATTTGAAAATGTACATCGTTGAGACTATGTGCAAGCTTGAGATGTGTTTCCACCATCCTTTTTAGATATGCAAGTACACCTAATCATACATGTTGTTGTTCAGATAAAACCATTGGGGCTACTACATTTACATCATATGTTTCCATTGGAACCGTGCTCACCCAGAGGGATTTGTGACACCCGGTTCCGAAAATGAACCAAGTGAATGCAGATGTGTGCCCAGGATGTTCAACACACACACACGAGTGCATTCACAAAAGGATATACAGAAAATTACCATAGAACAATATTAATTAAGCACTTTTATTACAGAATTCAGAATATCCTCGAATACAAGCTCTAATGAATGTTAATGACAAGTTTGAACTAATGCAGCGGAAATAAACTAAATAAACCAAACTAAGCAGCTAATCAAATAAGCATAAGGGATAGCGCAACTCCATTCAACACCACAGGCAAGCTGACGGCAGACACGGCCTAGAACTCTGCATTATCACCGTTATACTCCCAATCCTGACCTGCAACTGTTGGGGGATTGCAAGGGTGATTACATGTCATACTCAGCAAGTGTGGAAAGTATGACATGTAGCTTATTCAAATGACGAATATAATAACGGCTAAGTTCTAAAAAGTACATAAAAACATTTGAAAATCAATATATTATATGTATGTGAAGTAAACCCATTATAAACCATAATTATTAATATAGTACCAGTCCATATTCCATATCCATCACCATTATACCAGATTTCACCATTACCATTAACCATAACCAGCCATAACCATATTATCAACCATAACCAGTACCAAATCATAACCAATTCCCAAGTTTTCCCCTAATCATGTGAGGGTCCAGGTTGCTCATGATCGGGAGCACGACTATCATGATAGTTTTTAGACACTCTACAGAGATTGTACCACTTTACCCATGTGTTTGTGGTTTCATCACCCATCGGCGACCAAATAACCTCCCTTATGCCAATTACACTTCCTTATGTGTAAGGCCAAGAGATCACAAAATAGCCTTTACAAAGGGACTACTAGCATGTACGGACCCACTGATGTTTCATCGGTGGCGATGTCTCCAACTAAGCACATCTTCAACCAAGGGCCCCCTCTTGTGCCATTCAGATGCCAGGGAGTCCCACAAACCATATCCAAACCCAATCGAACTATCCTTCCCCGATGTGCCAAATGATCCGAGCAGTACTAGCAATACCCTAATTAATTAGCTACGCCGCACCCATACTTGGCCTCATGGTAGTACTATAAATCTTGGATGGTTGCTCCACGAACCGGTCCTTAGATCTTGAGCAAGCAAAACCACCATAACTTCCAACCCATCCACATACCATGCTTTCTTAGATCACCCATTACCATGTCATATTAACCAGTTCATATTAACCATAATCTCATAAATGCATAATTAAATGGTATAGTTGTTTTCCCATCCCAATTAATTAAGCGAAGCAAAAAGGTAAAAAACCATTCCCGACTCTCTAACATGTAATCCAGGTGACAAGGGTGGTTAAACAAAGATAGTAACCTTCCTATCATAGGATTTCCCATCAAATTGACACAATCATGCAGTTTTGCAAACAAAACATTTATTTTAGAACAGGATCAATATGTTCAAGGACACTTTCCTTGCTCTTGGGCTTGGTTTGGGTCAAAGTCTTCAAACTCTTGGTGTTGTAGATCCTCCGCAGCACTCTCTAGTGCAAAGTGCTGGGGAAATCCGTCTAAACTGCGCAACGAACATACAAGACAAGAATCACAATCAATAAGTGCATATATATTACTCAATATGACATGACATGCATGATTAATGCAAATGTGAAGTAAAACTATTTAATGAGTTGTTAATAATGTTTACTATCTAGTTCTAATAGTTTTTAACAAGTTTGGACATGTTTGGAATTGATTCGAACCAAATTAGATTTAGTTCAGCAGGAAACAGATTGCAAAATTGGACTAGTCCGCTTGGGACCGGACTAGTCCGCCCTTCGTAGGAACAGCGAACTAGGGATTTATATATCGACGTGACTTTGGAGGAACGGAAATGAATTCACATGAGAAATAGAGAGTAAAAGGTATACCAGATGTTTAGAACTCCAATGAATCGAGGGTTTTGGAGGCAACACTTAGATCTTGACAATCTAGGGTTTATGAAGAACTTGATGGTGGATTGTTGATGAAGAACGAAAACTTGATGGAGATCTTGCTTGGTTGATCCTCCTTCATTTCCTCCTCTTCTTCTTCTTGCTCGGGATCTTCTTCTCCCTCCTTGATGGCGGCTCTCCACGAACTAGGGTTTGTGGTCTTTCAATTGAGGCAAAAAGATGCAAAGTCAAGGGGTGGGGTTGTTTATATAAGGGTGGAGGCTAGGATTTGATGGATTGCGAGTTTGGGGAGGGTGAGGCCAGTGTGGAGCCTGACATGGGCTCCAAAATGAGTTAAACATGACGTCCTTAGGCCCACTTAAGGTAAAACCCAAAAACAAATCATGGGACAGAAGGTCAACTCGGAGTCGCGATTTATCGTATGAGTCCGAAACTGGCCGGACAAATCCGAAGATTGACAGAGGCGAAAACGGACAAGTCTGGACTATATCGGACAAGTCTAAACTTGGTTAGAGGAAAATCAGACAAGTCTGGCAAAAACTGGACAAGTCTGATTTTAGTCAGAGGGAAAATGGACAAGTCCGCTGGAATACCAGACAAGTCCAGGGACTTAGCAAAATTTCCAAGGAATTGGGATACCGGACTAGTCCGCTATGGACCGGACAAGTCCAAAACTGTACAGAGACAAAAAAACAGAATAGTCTGCACGAAAACGGACATGTGTGAGCGAGGTCAGAGAGAAATAAGACTAGTCCGCACCAAAAATAGACTAGTCCGCACTTCCCACAATTCTTAAGTGTGGTTTTACTCTATATTCATTTTAAACTTGCTCATTTTTATGTGGATTAATGTTAGACATGTATTATAATGTATGCAATGCATGATGGATGAAAATGAGGGTGTTACAGTTCAATTATGGAAGGATACACCACTGAAAAAGTTATTGAGGGTTGTGCTGATTACATCAAAGATGTAAAACCGCTAGGTGTACCTATACCAGTACATGAGGGTAGACTACGTGGGAGAGGCAAAGTGGGTAAGAAAACTTTTATCATTCAGGATTACAAGAATGTACACCATACACATTTTGGTGTATTACAACAGCTCGCCATAGCTAAGTCGTACATTGAGGAACACAAAATTGAGCTTGGCGAAAAAAACCAAGACTGCACAGAGGACTGGATCATGAAAGATCATAGAAGATGTTTCATTGAATGGTTAATGGACAAAAATATACCATGCGGAAACTCTATAGAAGAGGCAACAATGAAGAAGTTAGCTTCTGGCCCATCTGCTTTGGTGACATCATGGCAATCATATGACATCAATGGTTACACATTTTACACTAAGAAAAAGATGGTAAGAGTGATGCACAAAATAGTGTTGTTTGTATTGAAGCTTTTGATCCACAAGGGCAAAAGACCACAAACTTCGAGATCATAGAGGAAATATGGGAACTCGATTATGACAAAAGAATGGTAATACCCGTATTTAAGTGCCAAGGGGTCAAACATCCTAATGGTGTGAAAGTGGACAACTACGGGCTGACACTGGTAGACTTGAACAAAGTGGGTTATAAATATGACCCGTGGGTTCTCGCCGATTGTCTTGCACAAGTTTTTTATGTACAAGATCTAGAAACTGAGAAGATGCACGTAGTTGTTTCTGGAAAGCAAAATATTGTTGGAGTTGATAGCGTGGGAGATAATGAAGAGGAATATAAACAGTATAAAGAGATGTACCTTTTCACTGAACCAAAAAACATCAAGCGCGTAGAGAGAAGCATTAAAAAGGATTTGAAACCCTACATGAGAGAAGATGTCAATGATGAAAAAAATGAATGATATATATTGTATATATTTGTATCTTCTGAAATAAACTTAGAACAATGCTCCATTTTAGCTTTAGATAGCATGTTTGGAACATTATTAAATTCATCTTCTGTGGAGAAGACTAATTTGGACAAGTGATCCTTTTCGGCTTGTTGACTATCATATTTATCACCTTCACCTATTCTATAAGTTATCAAATTGTATATGTATATAAATTTCATCTGACCTATGATGATCAGGCTTGCCTTCCAACAGCTTGGTTCCTGACAACATCTAGAAGCACAACTCTTGAAGCTCTTGTCAAGCTAATCCCTTCACAACAAGATCTTGTAGATGCAACTAACACCCAGGACTCATCATTTGGATTGTTAAAAGTGTCATGGAACCTTACTCGCAGGGACTCATCATTTTGACACCAAGGAAGTCACCAGCGTCACGGAACACTTCAGCTTGGCAGACAAGTGTGCCAAAGCTGCGGAGGGCTGTGAAATGCACTCCCAACCGCCTCAGGAGGACAACAAAAAGTCCTCCAACGGTGAAGCCGCTACCTCCGGGAGTGGCAAGAAAAAGAAAAAGTCCAACGGCAAGAAGAAGTCATCGGCCGGCACACCGACTGCCACTGCTGCCTCAGCTCCGGATGGCCAGGGGCCACGCCTCGAGAAACGACCTCAGTCGTCTTTTGAAGACGGTGGCAGCTCCAAGATGTGGTGTCCCATACACAAGATGAAAACCCACAACCTGGAAGGCTGCCAAGAGGTCTAGAACCTTGTCGAGCGCTACAACAAGCGCCGGGAAGAAGCTCATTTCCGTCAAAGGGAAGGAAAACAAAAAGCCGACAAAGCTCCAACTGAAGAGGAGTGAGGCTTTCAGGACCCTAAAAAGGTCTTGAAGGCTGTTTACACCTCCGTCGACGACGACTTCGACGTCTCCAACAATGAGCGTCGGAAGACCATGAACACCATCTCTGGTGGTTCGTGGGACATCACCTCCCGCCGTGTCCTCAAGACCATGCAGCAGGACATGGCCTCTGTAGCTCCCACTGCCAGGGCGGAGCTGTAATGAAATCGACAGTACGCTACTCTAGCAACTCTACTGCATCACCCAGGAAACATCCGAGTACAGAGGTCATAGATCATTACCACTAGACGTGCAGCGCAGCGGAACGTAGACGCACGTCGGTGTAGGGGAAGTAGACGATCTCATTCGTCTCCTCCTCGTCCTTGCCAAAACAGCAGGTAGACGATCACGATCGTTGTAGCTGATCAGCACAGCAGAAGCAACAGCGCCTCCACGGAGTCCACATGTACGAAGAGGAACGTCGTGCGCCGGTGTGCTAGCACCGTGCGCGCAGCAAGGGTCTCGGCGTGAGACCTTCGAGGGGTGGCAGCTAGAGCTGTCATGTGGTGGGATCATTAGCCCCTAACCCTACCCCTCATATTTATAGGCGTACTAATGGGCTTTTAGGTAGCAGGCCCATTAGTACCCTAATTGCTTATGGATGAAATATCCAATAGGCCTCAACCTGAATTGTTATGATTGCATCTTGGGCACATCACCAACAGGAGCCTCTTCGGACTGCCCTCGAAACATGATCGGAGCTAGCCAACTTCCACTGATGGTATCTCCGACCATCAATAACATCCAGCTCCACCATTTTATGGTGGACGGAGGTTCGGGGCTGAACCTCATAAGCTTTGAGGCATTCGTCAAGCTTCAGCTCCGACCTTCGGATCTTCGCCCCTCCTGACCTTTCTCCGGAGTAGGTCCGGGGGCCATCACTCCACTCGGTGCCATTACTCTCCCGGTGACCTTCGGGGCTCGGGAGAATTATAGGACTGAGAAGTTGGTCTTCGACGTGGCGCAAATCAACTTACCATTCAACGCCATCTTGGGCAGGCCAGCTTTGTACAAATTCATGGCCGCTGCTCATTATGGCTACCTGGTGTTGAAGATGCCAACACCCTCAGGCATTCTCCAGATCCGCAGAGATCGTACTACTGGAGTTATTGCTCTAGAAGAACTCCACGCACTTGCTATAATGTAGGAGGAATAATTTGGAAAGGAGCAAGCTCTGAAACCCCCGAGCATTCGTCATCGAGGCTCAACCTCCGCACCTCGTGTGCAACCAAGTGGCGACACCGACATTCCCATCAAAGTAGTCCAAATTGGTTCCGACGCTGCTCAGACCACCCGTATATCGGGAGGTCTGAACGACAAATAGGAAATCGTGCTCATCACTTTCCTCCGGGCCAATGTTGATGTGTTTGCCTGGCAATCGTCACAAATGTGTGGGATCCCTAGGGAAGTGATTGAGCACAATCTGAAGATTTATCCCGACGCTCAGCCTGTACATCAGAAGCCTCGGAAGCAATCAGCAGAGCGACAGAACTTCATACGTCAAAAATTGAAGAAGTTGCTCGAAGCTAGATTCATTCGAGAAGTCTTCCACCCAAAATGGCTGGCAAACCCAGTCGTTGTACCCAAGGCCGACGGGAAGCTTTGGATGTGTATCGGCTACACTACACTGAATAAGGCATGTCCAAAGAATTCATTCCCACTACCTAGAATAGATCAGATAGTGGATTCTACCTCCAGGTGTGAATTATTGTGTTTCCTAGATGCATATTCTGGGTGTCATCAAATCAGAATGTCTAGGGAAGATGAAGAGCATACTTCCTTCATCATAGTAGATGGATTATATTGTTACACTGCCATGTCATTCAGTCTCAAAAACACTGCTTCAACATTTGTACAAGCTATGTACAAAACTTTTGGAGAGCTTATAAGAGATATAGTGGAAGTGTACGTCGATGACATCGTCGTCAAGATCAAGAACAAGGAGTCATTTCTTGACAACTTGCAAGCTGTCTTCAACAAGTTTCGAATCACACGCATGAAGCTAAACCCGGACAAGTGTGTCTTCGGGATTAGATCCGGAAAGCTTCTTGGATTCTTGGTGAACCACCGACGAATAGAGGCGAATCCAGCGAAGATTAAAGCTATTGAAGACATGCGACCACCAGCTCGCATCAAGGATGTCTAAAAGCTGACTGGATGTCTAGCTGCTCTTAGCCGGTTCATCTCCAGACTGGCGGAACGGGCGCTACCCTTCTTCAAATTATTGAGGAAGTCCGGACCATTCCAATGGTCTGAAGAAGCAGAAAAGGCTTTCCAAGAGCTAAAACAGCTTCTCACCACTCTACCAACTTTGGTCGCTCCGAATCCTGGTGAGCCACTTCTGCTTTACATTTTGGCAACTGACGAAGTTGTTAGCATGATCCTGGTCGCGGAAAGACCAGAACCAACTCCAGTTCAGGGAGCCAGACCCCTCCTGGAGGGTTCGGAGCAACATGAAGGCGAGTCTGGGTTCTAGCTCCCAGACCCGGATCCTCAAGGTGATATGCCAAAGGATCAACCTCCTTCAAGTGGAGGAGTTACTGTTGCCAAACAAGAAGATCCGGACCCCTCCGGGAAGGTCTGAGTCACTTCAGAAGAAGCTCCAGGTTCTTCAAGCAAGAACCTGGAGGTCCCCGAAGAAGGTCCAGACCCCTCCGGGAGGGTTCGGGTTGATGAGGAGGAAGCTCCGGGCCCCTCCGGGAGGGTCCGGACAGTCAAATGCCCAGTGTACTTCATCAGTGAAGTACTTCATGATGCCAATACTCGGTACCTGGATGTGCATAAGCTGCTCTACACAGTTCTCATTGCCTCTAGGAAGCTTCGTCACTACTTCCAAGCTCACAAGATTTCAGTGGTAACCTCTTATCCACTACGTGCAATCTTGCATAACCCCAACTCTACTAGGAACATTGCAAAGTAGGCAGCGGGATTGGCCGAGTTCGATCTTGAATTCGTCCCAAGACAAGCAATCAAGAGTCAAGCATTGGCGGACTTCGTGGCTGAATGGACCCCATCTCCATCAAATTCTGGGGGATCCAGTGAGCAGAAGCTGGAACCCAAGGTTCCGGTCTTCACCGAGCCTCACTGGACTCTCTACTTCGACGGCTCCATGCAGAAGCAGGGAGTCGAAGCTGGAATCCTTCTCCTCGCTCCGACCGGGGAGAAGGTCAAATACATGGTTCACCTTGACTTCAAGGCGACCAACGACATGGCGGAGTATGAAGCACTAATCTATGAGCTCAAAGTGGCACTATCATATGGTGTCATGCAGCTGTTGGTAAAGGGTGACTCGCATCTCATAATAAAACAAGTCAAAGGTCAATGATGCTGCACTAACCCTCAACTAGCTGCATACCTACTTGAAGTCCAGAAGCTTCAAAAGGACTTCGAAGTCCTGAATCTTTGCCATGTCTAGCGTCTCAACAACGCTGAAGCTGATGAACTCTCGACGAAATATTCAACCAGAGCTCCGGTTCCCGACAGAACCTTTGTGCGGAGGTTGTCAAGACCAACAACTCAGCCTGCCGAACTGAGCAAAGGGGGCAAGACCAGCACCTCAAAGCTGGCGGTCCCGATGGCTCTGTTACAATGGCGTCCATCAAGGGTCATAGGTGTTGCAGGAAGCTCCGAGCAACCCAGCACGCAAGAATCAAATTCTCAAGTTAGCTCTGACGCATAGATCTCGGAGATCCGGAGTTACTTGAAAGACAACTTCCTTCCTGAAGATAATGTATCCACTGATCGGATAGTCAGGTTGGCTAAAACATACACACTGGTAGAAGGGGATCTCTACCGGCATGGTGCCAATGACATCCTAATGCGATGCATTACAAGGGAAGAAGGCCGTGAGCTCCTTGTGGAAATCCATGGAGGTGAGTGTGAGAACCACGCGTCTTCCCGCACGTTGGTCGGTAAACCTTCCGGCATGGTTTTTACTGGCCTATAGCACTCCAGGATGCAACTGAGCTAGTGAATAAATGTGAAGCATGCCAGTTCCATGCAAAGCAAATTCACACATCAGATCAACCTCTACAAATGATACCTCCTACATGGTCGTTCGTTGTGTGGGGGATAAATATCTTGGGACCTTTCCCAAGAGCCGTCGGAGGTTAAAAGTTCCTGTACGTCGCCATCGACAAGTTCACCAAGTGGCCGGAAGCAACTCCAGTTGTGACAATAAACAAGCAATCAGCTATCATTTTCTTGCAGTTCATAGTATGCAGATTTGGAGTCCCAAATAAGATCTTAACTGATAACAGGGCCCAATTCACAAGCTCTGCATCCCAAGGATATTGCGAAGACCTCGGCATTCAAGTCAGCTACGCCTCTGTAGCTCACCTGGCAAGCAATGACCAAGCTGAGAGAGCAAATGAAGAAATCCTAAAAGGACTCAAGACGCGCACATATGAGTGCCTGGAAAAGCATGGTGCCAACTGGATTGAAGAGCTTCCGCCCACCTTGTGGGCCAACAGGACAACTCCAAACCGGTCAACTGGAGAGACACCCTTCTTCTTGGTGTATGGAGCTGAAGCAGTCCTTCCTCCAGAAATCACCTTGGGGTCGCTCCGGGTCTAGACCTTCGACGATGCCACGCAGGTCTAGCTCCGGCGTGAAGACCTTGACCTCATTGAAGAGAGAAGGTGTCGAGCAGATGTTCAAAATGCACGATCTCGCCAAGCACTCCGGCTCTATCACCAAAGGCATGTGCATAATCGACAGCTCGAGGAAGGCGATCTGGTGCTACAGAGAATACAAACTCGAGAAGGGTTAAACAAACTTTCCCCCAACTGGGAAGGACCCTTCTGAGTGATCAAAGTATCCCGTCCCGGATTCATTCGCTTGGCAACCGAGGATGGGACACTGCTCCCTAATCCTTGGAACATTGAGCACCTCCGTAAGTTCTACGCTTAATATCACGGAGGTGAGTCTGTAATTACATATGATGTATGTCATAGCGTCATTGTATAGAGTAGGGTAGCTCCTCCGGGAGAACAGTCGGACCTTTCTCGGAAAGTCTGCAAGGTTCAGGCAACACTTGACACAGTCTCAGAACTAAAAGTGTAGCTAGTTACCCTGGGTCAAACAAGAAATGTAACACACTTAGCCTGGTTTCATACCCTAAGAGTGTACTTGTTTCCCCTGTACCCCGTACCTATAATGAAAGACATCATTATGTGAAAACAGACTCCACGTGCATTTATTTTGTACAGGCTCAATATTTTTTATTTTTCTCTTTCTTGTCTATAACAAAGTTGTGCAATTCTCAAGAAATTTTAGCTCGAACAATTCATATATAATTCAAGTTGCATCCTTAATTCTTCCGGGTCTTAACATTGTTGAATGGCCTACTCGCCTGAATGCTGCCAAGCCAATCTAGGTTCGGAGTGTGCTATCGACTTAGCCTGGTCCTGCACCCTAAGTACGCCACTCTACCTACACCCCGCCAGGCCGAAGTAAGGCGAGTCCATGAACGATTGGAACTGAAGAAAACAAACAAATGCGCTTGATTGTATACAAAATTGTTGTCGATCTAAAATTTCTTTCAGGAATAATAAGCCGCAAATGAGTTATAGATAAGAAAAGGATTTTACTGTTTTTATTGACTTCAGTGTGTAGGAAAAATAATGATCTCATGATGATGGTGGATGAAGCCGGAGCTATCAAAGCTCCGACACCCCCTAAGGTGGTCCGCTGTCGATGTTTCAAACATTGATAGTAGGCGTCGCCGGAACTACCAAGTTTCAGCAAATCCAAGGGACCAGCCATCAACGTGAAGGAAAGATGATAGAAGGACCCCCTAATGGGGTCTGCTCTTGACGCTCTATGTGTTGACAGTGGACGCTGCTGGAGCTACTAAGTTCCGAGTCGCTGCCGAAGATTCTAAGCTCCGACAACCTCAGGGGGCCCTCCTGTTAAAGACTTCGGACCTACACTCTACAAGTTTGAAGCATGCAAGTCTTCAACAAAATGATACATCATCTTGGTACATGTTCACAATCAAATTGTGTACATCTACCAGGGGGCCAAGTGAGACACACGTGTTGAAGACAAAAAATGAAATTCATAAATTTCTTGGATTTCATTAATCTGGAGACAAGAGATTACAAAATTGTGGAAAAGAAGAGAAGATACAAGCGAGTGATACAAAGAGAAAGTCCTAAGTCCTATGGAAGAATGAGGCAACCTTCTGGGCAACCTCCGACACGCTGGCCTTGGCGGCAGCTCCCTCTCCGTCGATGGGACCTTCGAGCACCGGGTCTAGTGGGAAATGAGGATCTCGGCTTGTGTAGCACGTCAGCATGTACTCTTCGACGTTCTGTGCAAGGGATTTCCCTTCAGTTTCCAATTGATCTGCAATGACATTGCCCATCTTGTTGAGTTTGATACCCGCCGAGCTCAACGCCTTCAACGCCAGGTCCAGCTCCAGCTCTCGGTCGTCCGGACGCACAGGACTAAAACCCAGCGACGTCAGCGCGTCATTGGCTTTGCCAAAGAAGTCCCATACTTGTTGGGACTCCTCAGCCCTTGAACCTCGCACCTCTTCCAAGGACCTCTTGGTCACCGCAAGCTCCGAATCCTCCAGGGCAAGGCGCTCGACCTCTTTGGCGTTCTGCTAAATCATTTCAGCAGCTTGCCTTTCGAGTTTACCAAGCTCCTCTTCCCGGATGTGGATCTTGTTCTGGCGGTCGACCAGGTCTCTCTCTCGGCCCCGCACTTTCTTCTCCCTGGCAGTAACCTCATTCTCCCTCTTGGTGAGGTCCTATCCCCGCTGCCAGGCCTTCTTCTCCTCTTTCTCGCAGAGCTCCTCCAACTTCTTGGTGCGCTCCACAAGGCTCTTGTCACCCAGAGTCAGCCTCTGAGTAAGCTCCTCTTCACGAGGTCATCTCGTAGCTCCAGGAGTTTTTGCTCTTCATCTTCGAGCTTTTTCTCCCGCTCCTCAAGAGCCTCACAGCGCTTGACGAGGCTGTCGTGCATGGCGCTGAGCTTCTCTTGGCGGTCATTCGCTGCTTCATTAGCAGCCACAACCTGTTCGTGGATGGCCAGGGATTGGTTGTCGAGGGACCACACCATGCTTTTCCTCTCATCCAGCAGCTGACCCCAGTACTCCAACTGGACCTTCTCCCTCTTCACCCACTCCTTGTCGTCGATCAGCCTTGTCTGCGCCAGCCTGGTGTCGAATTGGAGCCAGTTGCGCCACCTCCTAACGGTTTGGCGCTCCTCCTCGAGGGCCTTGCTATCGTGGTAAAAGGCCAGCTGAACCTGATGAAGGCTGGAGCAGGCGTTGTCGATGGACAACGACAGGGGGATCGGCTCCGGACCTGCCAAGGTCCTCTCCGTTGGCTCCGGCAAGTTCTCCATAACAAAAATTGGGTCGCACTCTACAAGAGCGGTTCCCTGAGCTTCCGCGGCACTAGGGCCACCCTCCGGGATAGCCTCGGCCGCCACTGAGGAAGGTCCTGCAACAGAAGTTTCTACCTCCGGAGTCGGCTCCGAAGGTCCCGCCGCCAGGTCATCAGCAACTGGTCCGTCAGGCGGAGGACCGGCAGCTTCGTCTTGGCACCCTGGCTCAGGCGCGAGTACTTCCGGAACCACCACCTCCGGGGCAGGCGTTGAAGGTTCGGTCGGAGCTGAGGCCACCCCCGGCTCCGACGCTGGTACCTCCTCCACTGCCGGTTCAGGCGCTGGCGCTTCGACCTCCACCAGCTCGGGCGCTAGCACCTCCGTGACGACCGGCTCAGACACTGAAACTTCATCAACCACCGGCTCAGCCACTGGGGCTTCAACAACCTCCAGCTCTAAGGCTAGAACTACAGCCATATCCGGCTCTGAGGCCGGATCATCCATCATCACAGCATCTAAAACTGGAGCTTCAACCCCCGGAGCTGGTGCCGCTGGTACATCTTAATTCTCATGGTTCGGCGCTACCACGGGAGCTTCAGGGGATGACTCAAGGTCAAGGACCACGACAGTTAGCGCCGGAGCTGCCATGACCTCAGCCACCACCTGGGGCAGCGCTGGAACTGGAGCCGGAGCCTCTACCTGCACAACATCAGTTGCTGTCGCAGGAACCGGAGCTTCAGCCCCTTTCTTGGGTACCCTGTGGATGAAGGATGAAGAAAATCAAAATATGGTTACAACAAAAACAATCAACTGAGGTAAAAAATCAAATATACCTTGGAAGGCTTCCGCTCCAGCTAACGCGGAACCTCTTCACCAGACGCTCAAAACCGGACCCAATCGCCACTTGCGTAGTAGCTCTGGAAGGCTCCCCGGAGCTTGCGGCCGCCGTCAGTGACATCTTGGTTGGGGCCTCCCTCGACTGAGAAGGACCCTCGAACCTAGAGCCCTTAGCCGGCCCTGGTACCAGAGTCACATGGCTGGAGCTGGCATCCCGGGGAGACGTCGATGCTGGAGTAGGTGTCGCCGTTGAAGACCTCCCCGCCGGAGAGAAGGAGCTGTTGAGGAAGGAGCAAGTCTGACGGACCTCCTGTCAGAGTGCCTCAACTTCCTCTTTCAGCTAGAGGGCTCCGCCAACTCTTTGCCTTTGCCTATGACTTCAGCTCTTGTCTTCGAGGCGGGAGCGGAGCCACCCTCTAAAGCTTCGGGGATCGCCACCCTGGAGGTTGATCGCCTCTCCATCAGGCCCAAGTCGTCCAACAGCGGAATCTTCCTCCGGAGCTCTCTGCACTCCTCTTGTATCATATTCAAAGGAAGGAATGCCGCCGGTGGAGACACATCACCAGGGCCGATGTTCCCAGGCTGGAACTTCTTGAGATGGGTCTTCAAGGCTTCATCGTTCAAGTTGGTGCCCAAACCAACCTTAATATGGTTGGTATCCATCTCACTGCTGAAGGCCCAGGCAGGCCGCCCCCTAGCCCTCAGTGGGGCCCACCTGTTTTTCAAGAAGTTGATGAAGACCATCTGGGGGCTCACCCCACCTTCGACAAACTCCTGGATTCTGTCTAGAATGGGCATGTACTCCCTCGACATCTCCGACACGTCACTCCAAGTGTCGGTGTCAACGCGGGGGAGGCCATCAGGCAGTTCCAGCCTCTCGTGTCCCTCCACGGTGATGACCATCGAGTCTTTCTTCCAGTCGTCCCACTTGCCAGAAGGAAAGGACCTCAAGTACTTGAGGGGGGGAGTTTTTCCGCTTCACGAAGTAGTAGAAGCCGATGAACTCATCACTCTTCCCGGTGGGGTGGACAGTGAAGAAAGTCCGGAAAAACTCCATGCAAGGGGGCACACCCACCCACATCTCGCAAAAGTGGACGAAAGTCGCCACCAGCAAGATTGAGTGGGGTCTAAGATGGTGGAGCTACAGACCATAGAAATCTAGCAGCATCAGAAAGAAAGTGGAGAAAGGCAGGATCAAACCCACCATGGCGTACCAAGGAAGTACACCATATCTCCAGCTCGCTCCTTCTCGAAGGGAAGCTTGCCGTAGTGAATGTCATTGTCGAAGGAGTCACTGGACCAACCCATGTAGGTCCGGACCCTAGACAACTCCTTCTTGCTCCCAATGCAGCTCTTGGGGAGTCCCAACTTCATCGCAGCATAGCGGGGTGAGAGATGAAAAGCAAGCGAAAGTTTGGAGGATTCGAGCGCAAGTTTAAATGAAGGCATAAAGAATCCCCAAATGGTGCACGCTTTCCTTCTTAAGTAAGCCCCCGCAACGCTTGGATGAAACAGCAGAGGGGCCGATGATACGGTTCAAAAAACTTCACCCTGCCAATGACAAGGGGGTCTGGGGCCACCTTGACGATCAAGTCGAGGTCCTTACCCCAGGCGAACAGTTGTCATCATGAGAGGCACGAAGCCCGAGGGCGGTGACCTTCAATTGTGTGAGATCTGCACGCTCAGATCTCACCTGCCGCATCCTGGATATGCCACGCGGTGATGTTTTAATCGCGAACCACCACCCCAACGGCACATCCAAAGACCCTTGAAGACACGAAGCGGAAATCGAAAGATGGCCTACCTCCGGCAGAATGACTTCATCCAAAAGGTCTCTCCCAGAGGTGGGCCCACGGGGCCACTATCGGTACCCTGCGTACCGGATACCCCTTGGGACTGCAAAAAAGTAAAGGATCTTCACCTGTTTGAGTTGAAGACCTCCGAAGGCCCCACGTGTAATACGGAACCGGACCTACCTCCCTTCTATGGTTAGTCCTAGTGCCGCCACGTGTATCGTTAAACCAGAGCTACATCCCACACATGGGAAAGCTCTAGACTAGATACCTTTGTGGCACCCCCGGACTTAACCCCCGACAGAGGGAAGCTCCAGTACCGACACGTGTACAACAGCACCGGACCTACTCGTCCAAGACAGTAAGCTCTGGAGCTGCCACGCGTCCAACCGCCGGACCTTCAACCTCAACAGGTAGAGTGGTGGACTTCCAACGGCTTGGACCTTCAAGGAACATTAAAGACCTCAAGACCCGATTAAGTGCCATTAATGCTATCTTAATGGCACACGATCGGAGGGCCCTTAATACCAGTAACGCCGCTGTCAAGGCGCGTTACCATGCTATTAAGGGTGTTTAAGCACATTAATTGTGTATTAAGCATCAGTAGCCGCCAGGGCCACATGCCGTTCCAGGCTAACGATGTAACGGCCAGTCCTTGTACTATAAAAGGACTGACCGAGCGATACACAGGGGAAAGGCTAGACAGACACACACACACCCACGTATGTTGTGACGAGCCACTCTAGTCTTTAACACTCAAAGCGCTTTGACGCTCAATACAATAACAACACACAACCGTGGAGTAGGGTATTATGCTTAGGCGGCCCGAACCACATAAATCCTCGTGTCAACTTGCCATCTTGTTCTGAATCTCTGCGCACCCACAACCGAACTACTAACTCCGTGGGCTGCCAACGGTAGTACCGGGAGAATTGCAAGAATCACACTCTGACGGCTTCAATTGAAGTCTAACGATACTTCCCATCCATTTCAGGACTTGTTTGGATAGGAGTGGATCCACTTCAATATAAGTGTATTGAGGAGAAAATTAGTTCATTTTCCACTCCAATCTACTTCAATCCAATTAGATTGAGTACACTCAAACAAGCCCTGAAGGATTTATTTCTCTTCTCTACATTTTAAAAACTTACGAAGATGCTACTTTATCAGTTCTAATGGCTGAATATATTGACTAAAAATGAGTACCATCTCTCTTAGTGCTTCACACAAGCTACGAAGCGAACAACTTCAATCACAAATCTTGTTTTTACCTTTTTCCTAGGAATTCGACCTTAATCTTTCAAGCATAGATTTACTAATAAGTGAAGCTTCCTCATCAGACATGTTAATGACAGTTACAAGCGAAGGGTGTGTCGAAGCTAACAAAATCTCAACAGGGCTTAAGACAAAGAGATGTTGCATATGAGTGGCAATATACAGGTTAGACAGCATGAAGCTATGGTGCCAGCCTTCAACAACATGAAAAGTGATGCCAAGGTTATGCTTGCATCAACCAAGGCATGTTGTGAGAGCATAACACTTGTTGGGGCATCACGGTTATGCTTGCCCCAACAAGTGTTATGTCCTCACAACATGCCTTGGTTGATGCAAGCATAACCTTAGGATCACTTTGCATGTTGTTGAAGGTTGCCATCATAGCTTCACGTTGTCTAACCTGGACATTGCCACTCGTATGCAGGATCTCTTTATCTTCAGTCCAATTCAGATTTCGTTAGCTTCAGCACATCCTTCACTTATAACTACCATTAACATGTGTGATAAGGAGACTTCACTTATTGATAAATATATGCTTAAAAGATTAAGATCAAATCCCTATGAAAGGGTAAAAACAAGATTTGTGATTTAAGTTGTTCGCTTCCTCGCTTGTGTGAAGCACTAAGAGACAAGGTACTAATTTTTAGTCAACATATTCAAGCATTAAAATTGATAACGGAGCATCTCCCTAGGTTTTCAAATGAACGGGAGGGAAAGAAATCTTTCAAATGGATGGGAAAATCCTTCCAAGGGATCGTCATGCTTCAATAGAGGCTTTCAACAATCCAAATGATAAGTCACGGGTGTTACTTATATCTACAAGAGCTTGTTGTACAGGGACTAGCTTGACAGACACTATAAGAAACGCGACCATTTGCGACGGCCGAATTAACTTGTGATGGCTCACAACTGGTCGTTGCAAATAAACAAAGTCATCGCAAATAGACAGCTAAATTGCGACGGTTGGCCCGAGCGCCGTCGCAAATAGGTCAGCCATCGCAAATAGAGCTTATTTGCGACGGCATGTTTTCGAGGACGTCGCAAACAAGGTTGATTGCGACGGCCAACCCTAGGGCCGTCGCAAATTAAAGTCCTATACCCATCGGGATCACTCATTTTCAAACAGAGTGCCACATTACTTCATTGTTGCCGCCGCCGACGACTGTTGTCACCGTCGCCGCTCCGCCACCTCAAGGTGTGGCCGCCCCCCTCCTCTTATCCCTCCCCTCCATTGCCTCCCTTTCCCGCCTCCCTCTCCTACACACCCGGTCCCCATGGCCGCCCTCCCCCTTCGCCCCCCCCCTCCATGGCCGACCTCCCCTCCTAACATTCCCCTACCTCCCCCCCACCCCCCCACCCCCGTCCATGGTCGCCCCTCCCCTTCCTCCTAGCCGACCCCCTCCCCCCACCTTCCATGGCCGCCCCCCCCCCCCCTCCATGGCCCCCTCCCTCCCTCACTTCCTCCATGGTTTAATTTGTTTAATTAGTGTTGAATTATGTGTTGAATTTTTGCTTAATGTAATGAATTAGTTAGGTTAATTGGTGATTAGTTGATTAGAGGATTGAATTGTGTAATTTGTTTGTTAAATTGGTGATTAGTTGATCGAATTATGTAATTCGTAGATTAAATTGTTGATTAGTGGAAGAATTATTCTATTAAATTGATAATGCTTATGTCTATGTTAATCATGCTTAGCTAGGTTTATATTTAATTATGTTTATGTTTATTTATGCCTATGTTAAATTTTTTATTAATTGAGATTAAGTTTGCTAAGCTAGGTTTAGGTCAATGCTTATGTCTATGTTTATAATAAAATTGTTTATGTTTAGGTCTATGTTTATTAATTGATAAGTTAAAATTTAATAATTTTTATCTTTATGTTTAATTGAATTGCTTTGTTTTGTAATTATGATTATAATTTTTAATTTGATTACTATATGTACAAAAATGGGATTTGGTTTGGTTTGACTCGACACAACCCATTTAGGGCCCGACAAGGCCCATCTAGTTAGAAGTTAAAGTATGCGCCTAAATGGACACGGAGACGAACGACGACGGTGCAGATGGCAAACACCCAAGCGTGAGGATGGCGGACCTCGACGGACCCACTTTCCTGTCTCTCTCTCGTTCTTTCCTCTTCTCTCATCTTGAAGAGCTGCAGCCTCCGGCGAGCGGCTGACATATGAATGACGACTATAACTGTATAGTCATGCCCCTTTTTACTTTAAGAACTACACCGGATAGGGGGTGTAGTGTTAAATAGGCAGTGTTATACTGTCGAAATTTTCTTTGCTCCTCGCCCGTCTTGAAGAGATGCAGCCTTCGACGAGCGGCTGACATACGTATGACGGCTATAACCTTATAGTCATCCCCCTTTTTACTTTAAGAACTGCACCGTATAGGAGGTGTAGTGTTAAATAGGCGGTGTTCTTTCCTCCTCGCTCATCTTGAAGAGTTGTAGCCTCTGGCAAGCGGCTGACATACATATGACGACTATAACCTTATAGTCGCCCCCCCTTTACTTTAAGAACTGCTCCAGATAGAGGGTGTAGTGTTAAATAGGCGGTGTTATGCTGTCGAAATTTTCTTTCCTCCTCGCTCATCTTGAAGAGTTGCAACCTCTGGTTAGCGACTGACATACGAATGCCGACTATAGTTGTATAGTCATGACTCCTTTTACTTTAAGAATTGCACCATATCGGGGGGTGTCATGATAAATAGGCGGTGTTATGCTGTCGAAATTTTAGGACCTATCCTGCATACATTAACGATAATTTGTTTCGCTTTAAGCTGCAGAACCAAACATGGGTGAAGACCGCAGTTGGATGTATACTGGCTGGAAGAGCAGAACTGGTGGTCACTTGGATGAGTGGTACATCAAGTTAGATAAATTTTTGGATCGAGCATTTTCGTTGTCGACGGATGATATGGTGCAGTGCCCATGTACAAAATGCCGGAACACCAAGTTTTTGAGAAGATTGGATCTTTTGTTTCACTTATGTCGAAATGATTTCACCCCACATTATGAGGTGTGGACCTTCCACGGCGAGACTAAATCTCGAGTCGTAGAAGAAGTGGATGAGGATGATGATGATATAACAGGGGTTGATGGGATGGATGAGATGCTAGAATCTCTGGAAGCGGAGGATCCTCTTAGAAATGAGGCAGAGGAGTTATTCGAGGAGCTCAAGAAATCACAACAGCCGTTGCATGAACACATGGTTGTGACCGTTCTTACTTTCTTGACCAGATTTATGGCAATTGAGTCTAAGTACTTTTTTTCCATCAATTACTACATTGATCTCATGAAATTGATCTGTGATATCCTTCCACAACCTCACAAAGCACCTATAGATATGTATCACTCAAAGATCAAGATATCTGGTCTCGGTATGAACTATGAGAAAATCGATGTGTGCCTAGACAACTCTGCATGTTATTCTGAAAAGAGCATGCGACGAGAACATGTGCTTGAAATGTGGTAAACTGAGGTATGTCAAAGTTGTTAATGACGATGGTGATAATGTGATGATAGATGTCACACATAAGCAGCTTCGTTACATGCATGTGACACCTCGGTTGAAGCGGTTGTTTCTTTCAAAAAGAACCATACGGCACATGAGATGGCACAAAGAAGGTAAATGTGAGAACAAAGAATTCTTGATGCATCCGTCCGACGGTGATGCATGGAAGGCACTAGACCGTCTCGAGCCAGATTTTTCTCGTGATGCGAGAGATGTTTGCATCAGATAGCGATAGACAAATTCTCACCATTCAGTACAAACGCCACTCCATACTCTTGTTGGACCATCTTTGTCATTCCGTACAACCTACCACCGGCTCTTTGTACGAAGAACGAGTTCATGTTTCTCAGACCCATTGTACCTGGACCTGATCATCCTGGGTCACATCTCAATGTGATGTTGAAACCGCAGATCAAATAATTGAAATTGTTGTGGGCAGGAGTCGAAGCGTACTGTTGACATCTGTTATATACCAATTTCATCCGTCAATTTAACTCAATTATGTGAAGGATTTGTCATTTCTTGCACACATCACCTTCCTATCTAACCCAATTCCACTTGGACTTGGAGAAATATGTGTATGCAGCATCTTATGCGGGAAATGAGTAAATGTAGAGGGACCAACCCTATAAAATATCATCCTAACCAATCAGGCGGCGACACGTGGCATCCCATGGATCAAATGGCCCACAAACAAAAGTATCCAAGGAGATCCAATAGTGTATCACCTATATACATCAATGGCACCCACCTGGCATCCACCTGGAGAAAGCACACGAGAAACGGCGCAATGACTAGGTCGGTCGAACCAGGGGGTCGGCCGACCTGGTCTTTGCACCAAACTCGGTCAGCCTCTACATGTTGGCTCCTCCCGGCTCCCTGGAGTCAATGGTGACTGATTCGCACACTTTTGGTGGCGGGAACCGACCTCAACACTAGTATAAATAGGAACCCCCTACCCCTCACTTCAACACACACCTCTTGGGCATCATTCTATTGTATACACTATCTTTCATAGTCCTTAGAGGAGTTAGGATGTAGAGAGGAGAGCCTCTAGTCCCAAGTCCAAATTGGGAAAGGAGTAGAAGGAGTCTCTCTTCCCAATTCCACATTGGGAAAGGTATGACTTATGTAATCCTTCTTGTATTTGTGACTTTGTGCTCAATAAAGATATTATATTTAGTCTTCTTTTATACGTATACTTGGACAAAGTGTTTCTTGTTTGATTGTGGAGTCCATGTATGTGGAAGGTATAGTCTTTATGATTTCACTCTCATGATCACATCTTATGGTCATAAACACTATAGACCCCCACTATAGTCTATGTAGTTATGATATGATTATGTTAATATGAATGACTTATGCTATGCAATCAACATTGGTTCAACGAATGTTTAGGTTAGTCATTGCGTTAGGATGGCTTGTGCCATGGCTCCTAAGGTATTTGCTTAGTATGCTAGCATGGTGCTAGGGTATTTAAGTAGCGTTGGATGTCTCGTAGACCCACGGACTGAAGAGGTAGGCAGTAGGTGGTGACAGCCCTATCAGTCCTTTGTAATCCTCCACGTTCGGCTATGCCACAGGCTCTTGGCGGGAGTCGCCCTAGTATTGCTAGGGGTAAGCCCGTGCCCGATGTGTTGAATAGCATTGCATAGGAATTCATCATTGACATGACCATTAGTATCTACCTTAGGCTATGTATATGTATTAGGAGCTTTGTAGGAGCAACTCTCTAACTCTCAATCCAATCTCCCTCTAGGACCCATTTTACCCTTTAGAATAGATTGCCTAGGTGTGTGTTACACTACCCCTATTATCAACTGACCCCTGTCTGGATAATGGATTAGTATCCCATAGCTTGACCATAAGAGTAGTATATACTTTACTCCATTGCCTTTCTTTGGGATAAATACGATACCCTTGGGAATACTCATGGGTGAAATGCTACAACGGTATCTTCCGTGCGCTTGCGGATCTCATATCTTTACCGGAGATGATCGGTGGTGTTAAGAAATACCAACAAGCATTTCTGGCGTCGTTGCCAGGGATGATTTGTTAGTATATCTTAAGAGCCGTCAAGAAGCATTTTTGGCGGCGTTGTCGGGGAAGGCAAAGGAAGTGAAGGATAACTATCACTTGTGATTAAGCTAAAGGTACTAATAGTTATTTTACAGGATTACCCTTGTTTATTTTCTCCTTTGTGTGAAAACAGGGTAGTGTTGGCCAACCCATTGTATGGGATGGCCAACGAGGGCGCAAGTGCTAAACTGCAAGATTATTTAAGGTGTACCTCAACAAATGTCCGCTAGGCAACACCATTGCCTTTTTGCAGGAGAATTTCAGCTTTCAGTAGGAGCCAAAGTCATCCATACCCAAGCTTGGGGAAGACTCCAAGAAATTCTTGTGATGCCCGGTTCCGAAAACCGAACCAAGCTAACGTATATGTGTGCCTAGGATGTTCAACACACATACACGAGTGCAATCACAAAAGAGTATACAGAAAATTACCACAGAACAAGATTAATTATCAAATTTTATTACACAAACCATATTATCCTCGAATACAAGCTCTAATGAATATTAATGACAAGTTCAACTAATGCAGTGGAAATAAACTAATTAAGCAACTAAGCAAACTAAGCAAAAGGGATAGCGCAGCTCCAATAACACCACAGGCAAAGTTGACGGTAGACACGGCCTAGAACTCCGCATTATCGCCATTAAACTCACAATCCTGACCTGCAACTATTGGGGGGGGGGGATTGCAAGAGTGAGTACATGTCGTACTCAGCAAGTGTGGAAAGTATGACATGTGGCTGATTCAAATGACGACAATAATAATAGCAAAGTGCTTAAAAGTACAGTAAAACATTTGAAAAGCAATATATATATATTATATGTATGTGAAGTAAACCCATCATAATCATAAGTAATACCATAATACCAATCTGAATTCACTACCATCATCAATAATTCTAGATTTCACCATCGTCAATAACCATATTCAATACTAGAAATTAATCCATAACCATTACCAAACCATAACCATCCCAAATTCCAATTTCCCTCTAATCATGGAAGTTGTCCAGGTGCTCATAACCGGGAGCACGGCTATCATGATAGTTTTATTTGACTCTGCAGAGTTTGTACCTCTTTACCCACGTGTTCGTGATTTCATCACCTTTTGACGACCAAGAATCTCCCTTATGCCCATGACCCGTCGGTCACATTACACACTTCCGTTGGTGTGTGGCCTCGAGATCACAAAATAGCCTTTACAAAGGGATTACTAGCCTATTTAGACCCCACTGAGGTTTCACCGGTGGCGATGCCTCCAACTGAGCACATCTT
This sequence comes from Tuctoria greenei, assembly GCA_036927565.1. Classification (NCBI taxonomy): domain Eukaryota; kingdom Viridiplantae; phylum Streptophyta; class Magnoliopsida; order Poales; family Poaceae; genus Tuctoria; species Tuctoria greenei. The sequence goes on along the minus strand of JAYESD010000001.1, from coordinate 8,264,117 downwards.
CAACCAAGTGCCCCCTCTTGAGCCATTCGGATCCCAGGGTAGTCCCACCAATCATCAACAAACCCAATCCGACTACCCCTTCCCTGAGCATCCACAATGGTCCAAACAGTACTAGCAAAGCCCTAATTAATCAGCTACGTTGCACCCATACTTGGCCTCGTGGTGGCACTGTAGTCCTGGCTTATTCTCGCATGAACCGGTCCTTAGATCTAAAGCAAGCAAAACCACCATAATATCCAACCCATCCACATACCAGGCTTGCTTAGATCACCCATTACCATACCATATTTAACCAGTTCATGTTAACCATAATCTCATCCATGCATAATTAAATTGAGTGGTATAGTTATTCCCATCCCAGTTGATTAAGCGAAGCAAAAGGTAAAAACTCCATCCCGACGCTCTACCATAAATTCCAGGTGACAAGGGTGGTTTAGCAAGTCTAGTAAACTTCCTACCATAGGATTCCCATCAAATTGACACAGCATGCAGTTATGCAAACAAAACATTTATTTTAAAAACAGGATCAATATGCTTCAAGGACACTTGCCTTGCTCTTGCTGTTGATTAGGGTCAAAGCCTTCAAACTCCTGGTGATGTAGATCCTCCGCGGCACTTTCTAGCGCAAATCCGTCTAATCCACACAATAAACATACAAGACAAGAAACACAATCAAAGAGTGCACAAATATTACTCAATATGACATGACATGCATGATTAATGCAAATGCAAGGTAGAACTTGTTACTTGATTGCTTTTAATGATCACTAATTAGTTCGAATAGCTTTTAACAAGTTTATACAGGTTTGGAGTTGATTAGATCAAATTTTAGAGTTAATTCAACACAATTTAACCAGATAGATCGGACTAGTCCGCTAGGAACCGGACAAGTCCGCACTTGACGAGATCAGCAGATTAGGGTTTTCTAGATCGACGTGAATTTCGAGATTAGGGGTTGAATTCTCGTAAGGAAAAGAGAATAGAAGGTATACCAGGTGTTTAGAACTCTAATGAACCAAGAAACTTGGAGGTAACACTTGGATCTTGATGATCTAGGGTTGGTGATGAACTTGGAGATGAATTGGTGGTGAAGGACGAAACTTGGTGGAGATCTTGATCCTTTTTCGTTTCCTCCTCTTCTTCTTCTTGCTTGGGATCTTCTCCTCCCTCCTTGATGGTGGCTCCCCACGAACTAGGGTTTGGGTGGGTGGAAAAGTGGCAAATAGATGTCAAACCAAGGGGTGGGGTTGTTTATATAGAGGTGGAGGCTAGGGTTAGATGGATTTCGAGTTTTGGCATGAGTAGAGGCCGGTTTAGAGTCCCACATGGGCTATAAAAGAGTTAGGCACGATGTCCCTAGGCCCACTTAACGTGAAACCCAAGAAACAAGTCGTAAAACAAAAGATCAACTCGGAGTCGCGAAATATCGGACAAGTCCGGACAGGACCGGACTAGTCCGAAGTCGTCCAGAGAGAAAATCGGACAAGTCTGGCCAAAAATTGGACAAGTACGAATTTGAACTGAAAGGAAAAACGGACAAGTCCGCTGGAACACCGGACTAGTCCAGAGAAGTCCTAAGACTTAGCAAATTTTCAAGGATTCATGGAATATCGGACTAGTCCGCACAAAATCGGACAAGTCCGAAAGTTTCCAGGGGCAAAATCGGACTAGTCCGCAGCAAAAACGGACAAGTCCGTTTTTAGTTAGAGAGAAATCGGACTAGTCCTCAGTAAAATCAGACTAGTCCGCACTTTCCTGCGTTTTAAGTGCGGTTTTGCTCCAAATCAATTTTGAATGCTCCAAATCAACGTTAAACTCGTTCCTCTTTATGTGGGTTAATGTTATACATGTATATGAGTGTATGTAGGGCATGATGCATGAAAATGAGGGTGTTACAAACCTACCCCCCTTAAAATGAATCTCGCCCTCGAGATTCGACGCGGAAGAGAAGAGATAGGGAAATTCCTTCTTGAGATCATCTTCTAGCTCCCAAGTTGCTTCTTTTTCGATATGGTGCTTCCATTGAACTTTACACCATCGAATCACCTTGTTCCTTGTGACTCTCTCCTTGGTTCCCAAGATCTTAACCGGTTGCTCGGCATAAGCCAAATCTTCCTCTAATTCCAATCCTTCCATTGGCACTTGTTCTTCCGGTACTCTCAAGCACTTCTTGAGCTGGGAGACATGAAACACATCATGTACGTCTGAAAGATGAGCTGGCATCTCCAACTTATATGCTACTTCTCCTCTTTTGTCCAAAATTTTGAATGGTCCAATATAACGAGGTGCGAGCTTGCCTCTTATGTTAAACCTCTTATGACCTCTCATTGGTGACACCTTGAGGTAAACAAAATCTCCTATTTCAAAGGCTATTTTCCTTCTCCTATTATCCGCATAGCCTTTTTGCCTTGATTGGGCAGCCCTCAAGTTTTCACGAATTATTTGTACTTGATTTTCGGCTTCTTGCAACACATCCGGACCAAATACTTGAGTTTCTCCTGCCTCATTCCAGAATAAAGGTGTCCTACACTTCCTCCCATAAAGCGCTTCATATGGTGACATTTTCAAGCTTGCTTGGTAACTATTGTTGTATGAAAATTCCGCGTATGGCAAGCTTTTGTCCCAACTTTTCCCATGCTTTAAAGCACAAGATCTTAACATGTCCTCCAAAATTTGATTGGTCCTCTCGGTTTGTCCGTCCGTTTGAGGATGATATGCTGAACTAAAATTCAACCTCGTTCCCAAAGCTTCATGCAATTTTTGCAAAAATCTGGAGGTAAATTGAGAACCTCTATCCGAGACTATCTTCTTAGGGACTCCATGTCGACACACAATATGCTCCATGTATATTTCGGCCAATCGTGCAGCTGTATATTTGGTCTTCACAGGGACAAAATGAACCGACTTGGTTAAGCGATCCACAATTACCCAAAATGAGTCATACCCGGACTGAGTACGTGGTACCCAACTATGAAGTCCATACCAATTTCTTCCCACTTCCATTCCAGAATCTTTAATGGTTGTAATAGTCCAACTGGCCTTTGATGTTCCGCCTTGACTCGTTGACATACATCACACAATTCCACATATTCAGCTATGTCCTTTTTCATGCTATCCCACCAATATCAAGCCTTCAAGTCCTTGTACATCTTCGTACATCCGGGGTGAATCGAGTAAGGCGAGTCATGTGCCTCCTTTAATATTGTCTCCTGAATATGCTTTACATTAGGCACAACGATCCTCTTTCCAAGCCATAAGGTACCATGTTCGTCTTCATCGAATCTGAACTCTCTCCCTTCCTCGATCCTTTCCTTGATTTCCTTGATCTCCTCATCCATGGTTTGTGCTTCTCGATTTTCTTGCTCCAAGGTTGGGTTTAACTCCATCATCTCCATCTCATTTACAAACCCGAGGTTCAACCGTTTAAACTCCTTACATAACTCGGATGGTAACTCTCGAACCGTGAGTTGATGACTTGCCCCTTTTCTACTCAAAGCATCGGCCACTACATTGGCTTTTCCCGGATGATAGTTGATCCCCAAATCATAATCTTTGATGAGCTCCAACCATCTTCGTTGCCTCAAGTTCAGATCCGTTTGTGTGAAAATATACTTTAAACTCTTATGATCCGTGTAAATTTCACACCTATGTCCAAGAATATAGTATCTCCAAATCTTCAATGCGTGTAACACGGCTGCGAGTTCCAAATCGTGCGTGGGGTAATTCTGCTCATGTTTCTTCAATTGTCTTGATGCATAGGCGACCACTTGACCCTCTTGCATCAATACACATCCAAGTCCTTGTCTCGATGCGTCGCAATAAATATCAAAACTCTTGCTTACATCCGGCAATACCAAAACTGGGGCTGTTGTTAACCTCTTCTTCAACTCCTCAAAACTGTTTTGACAAGCTTCAGTCCATTGGAATGCCTTTCCCTTCATTAGCAACTCCGTCATAGGCTTGGCTATCTTGGAAAAATCCTTGATAAAACGATGGTAATATCCAGCCATCCCAAGAAAACTCCTTATTTTCTTGACATTTTGCAGCGGCTCCCACTTCAACACGTCTCTCACTTTTCCGGGGTCAACCGATACTCCTCCTCCTGAGATTATATGACCCAAAAATGGCACCCCTTTCAACCAAAACTGGCACTTGTTGAACTTGGCATACAATTGTTGCTCCCTCAATTTCTGCAGCGTAAGCCTCAAGTGTTCCTCATGTTCCTTCTCATCCTTCGAGTAGATCATAATATCATCAATAAACACCACAACAAATCTATCCAAGTACTCCATGAAGACCTTATTCATGAGGTACATAAAGTAGGCAGGCGCATTTGTCAATCCAAATGACATCACGGTGTACTCATAAGATCCATACCGTGTTCTAAAGGTTGTTTTGGGTATGTCCGATGGTCTAATCTTCATTTGAAAGTATACCGACCTCAAATCAATCTTGGAAAACACACAGGCACCTTTCATCTGATCAAACAAATCCTCTATACGGGGCAAGGTGTACTTGTTCTTGATTGTTATCTCGTTGAGAGCTCGGTAATCCACGCACATCCTTTGGGATCCATCCTTCTTGTCCACAAATAGAACGGGCGCTCCCCAAGGTGAAGAGCTAGGGCGAATAAAACCCTTCTCTAATTGCTCTTGAATTTGCTTCTTGAGCTCTGCTAATTCCATAGGAGGCATCCTATACGGCCTCTTAGCTATAGGTGCAGTTCCAGGTATTAAATCAATAACAAACTCAATGTCCCGATCGGGTGGCATACCTGGCAACTCGTCCGAAAAAACATCCAAAAATTCACACACCACCGGAATCTCCTCAATTGCGGCACCGTCCATAGGATTCAATTCCAATTGCTGCGGTGCGGTTTGAGATGCTTCAAATTCTATGGTGATCCCTTCTTCATTGGTCAACTTCACCGTCTTCGTGGCACACTCAATAATTCCATTGTGCTTCCTCAACCAGTCCATACCAAGTATAATGTCCAATCCTTGAGAATCCAAAACAATAAGGTTGGCGGAGAAGTCTACCCCCCTTATTCTAAGGCTTACTTTTGGACATACTATATTTGTCCTCATCTCTCCTCCAGGAGACTTAACCAATAGAGTAAACTTCATTTGAGAGATAGGCAAACTATACTTGGTAACATACTTCGATGCAATGAATGAATGCGATGCTCCAGAATCAAATAACATAGTCGCGGGGTTGGAGTTGGCGAGAAACATACCAATGACCACGTCATCCGCTTGTTGAGCATCCTCCGTAGAGACATGGTTCACGTTGCCACGAGCAAAATTCTGCTGTCCACGGTTCCCTTGTGGCTGTCCTCCATTAGGTCTTAGGTTTTGCCTCGGTGCATTGCTTCCTTGACCAAGGCCCGACTTAGGACATTGATGCGCAAAGTGTTCAGCTTCTCCACAAGTATAACACTATTTAACCCCACCAGAATTGTTGGGACGAGCTTGGTTTTGAACATTGGCTCCAGGCAAATCAGCACGAGACGCATAAGGCATCGGAGGCCTAGGTGCTTGCATGGCAGGGCGTTGCTGCACGAACTGAGTCGGGCGTGGTGCATAACTAGGGCGCTGAGCGGGAATAGAGGAGCTGTAATGAGGCGCATTGGGTGGTGCAAGGCGAGGGCGCACATTACTTCCTTGTTGTTGTCCTTGATATGGCGCCTTCCTCTTGATTTCTTGCTCTATCTCACGGATCTTGTTCTCAACCACAATTGCTTTGTCCACAAGCTTCTGAAAATTTGCATAGTCACAATTGAGTAGTTGCACTTGGATCTCATTGTTCAAGCCTCTCATGAACAAATATTGCTTCCGGCTGTCCCGACTAACATCCTCAGGCGCATATCTTGAGAGTTGAGTGAACTTATTGAGATATTCACTCACGCTTGATCTTCCTTGCCTTAAGTTCTCAAATTATTTTCTCTTCAAATCATAACACCCTCGGGCACATAATGAGAACGAAAATTCTCCTTGAATTCGGCCCAAGTGATCCTTTCTTGGTTCTCATGAGCATTGCAATAAGCATCCCACCAATCCGCAGCTGCTCCAACGAGTTGATGAGAAGCAAATAGCACCTTCTCCCGGTCACTGCATTGGATAATAGCTAGCTTCTTCTCCACGGACTTGAGCCAATCATCCGCATCCATAGGGTCAGCAGCTTGAGCAAAGGTTGGCGGCCTAGTCCTCATAAACTCTCCCAACCGGTTATGAGGAGGCGGGGGTGGCAGTGGAGGCATGTGGGGTTGATTGTTGATATTGCCAGCCTGCAGCTGTCCCATAGGCTGTATCATGGTCTGCATGAGCTAGTTTTGCATGGCCAGTAGCTGCTCGATGTTGATAGCTCCCTAAGTAGATCCTTGTCCGATGTTGTTCTGAGGCGCTCCATGGTTCTCCTCCTCATCATTGCCATCCCTCTGGTTGCGAGTCCTCAACATCTGAAGAAAAGCAATAGGTAAGAATTAGAGAATGTCCCCAACTATATGCATCAAGGGATATGAAGCTAACCAACTAGCTATACTAGCCTAGGTGGACATGGAAATGATAAGACATCCCAAAATCCTCTATTAAGCACACAAGCAAACAATATATATAGCAAACAGCACTCCAAGCAAAAACACATCGATTCCTGAGTGCTCCTATGTGCTCTAAAGTGTCCATTCTATCTAGGCTGCATCCTACAGTCAACTTGTGGTACTGATACCAATCTGTGACGCCCGGTTCCGAAAACTGAACCAAGCTAACGTATATGTGTGCCCAGGGTGTTCAACACACATACACGAGTGCAATCACAAAAGAGTATACAGAAAATTACCACAGAACAAGATTAATTATCAAATTTTATTACACAAACCATATTATCCTCGAATACAAGCCCTAATGAATATTAATGACAAGTTCAACTAATGCAGCAGAAATAAACTAATTAAGCAACTAAGAAAACTAAGCAAAAGGGATAGAGCAGCTCCAATAACACCACAGGCAAAGTTGACGGTAGACACGGCCTAGAACTCCGCATTATCGCCATTAAACTCACAATCCTGACCTGCAACTGTTGGGGGGATTGTAAGAGTGAGTACATGTCGTACTCAGCAAGTGTGGAAAGTATGACATGTGGCTCATTCAAATGACGACAATAATAATAGCAAAGTGCTAAAAAGTACAGTAAAACATTTGAAAAGCAATATATATATTATATGTATGTGAAGTAAACCCATCATAATCATAAGTAATACCATAATACCAATCTGAATTCACTACCATCATCAATAATTCCAGATTTCACCATCGTCAATAACCATATTCAATACTAGAAATTAATCCATAACCATCCATAACCATTACCAAACCATAACCATCCCAAATTCCAGTTTCCCTCTAATCATGGAAGTTGTCCAGGTGCTCATAACCGGGAGCACGGCTATCATGATAGTTTTATTTGACTCTGCAGAGTTTGTACCTCTTTACCCACGTGTTCGTGATTTCATCACCTTTCGGCGACTAAGAATCTACCTTATGCCCATGACCCGTCGGTCACATTACACACTTCCGTTGGTGTGTGGCCAAGAGATCACAAAATAGCCTTTACAAAGGGATTACTAGCCTATTTAGACCCCACTGAGGTTTCACCGGTGGCGATGCCTCCAACTGAGCACATCTTCAACCAAGGGCCCCCTCTTGAGCCATTCGAATCCCAGGGTAGTCCCACCAAACATCAACAAACCCAATCCGACTACCCCTTCCCCGAGCATCCACAATGGTCCAAATAGTACTAGCAAAGCCCTAATTAATCAGCTACGCCGCACCCATACTTGGCCTCGTGGTGGCACTGTAGTCCTGGCTTCTCTCATGAACCGGTCCTTAGATCTAAAGCAAGCAAAACCACCATAACATCCAACCCATCCACATACCAGGCTTGCTTAGATCACCCATTACCATACCATATTTAACCAGTTCATGTTAACCATAATCTCATCCATGCATAATTAAATTGAGTGGTATAGTTATTCCCATCCCAGTTGATTAAGCGAAGCAAAAGGTAAAAAGTACATCCCGACGCTCTACCATAAATTCCAGGTGACAAGGGTGGTTTAGCAAGTCTAGTAAACTTCCTACCATAGGACTCCCATCAAATTGACACAGCATGCAGTTTTGCAAACAAAACATTTATTTTAAAAACAGGATCAATATACTTCAAGGACACTTGCCTTGCTCTTGCTGTTGATTAGAGTCAAAGCCTTCAAACTCCTGGTGCTTTAGATCCTCCACGGCACTTTCTAGCGCAAATCTGTCTAATCCACACAATAAACATACAAGACAAGAAACACAATCAAAGAGTGCACAAATATTACTCAATATGACATGACATGCATGATTAATGCAAATGCAAGGTAGAACTTATTACTTGATTGCTTTTAATGATCACTAATTAGTTCTAATAGCTTTTAACAAGTTTATACAGGTTTGGAGTTGATTAGATCAAATTTTAGAGTTAATTCAATACAATTTAACCAGATAGATCGGACTAGTCCGCTAGGGACCGGACAAGTCCGCACTTGACGAGATCAGCAGATTAGGGTTTTCTAGATCGACATGAATTTCGGGATTAGGGGTTGAATTCTCGTAAAGAAAAGAGAATAGAAGGTATACCAGGTGTTTAGAACTCCAATGAACCAAGAAACTTGGAGGTAACACTTGTATCTTGATGATCTAGGGTTGGTGATGAACTTGGAGATGAATTGGTGGTGAAGGACGAAACTTGGTGGAGATCTTGATCCTTTTTCGTTTCCTCCTCTTCTTCTTCTTGCTTGGGATCTTCTCCTCCCTCCTTGATGGTGGCTCCCCACGAACTAGGGTTTGGGTGGGTGGAAAAGTGGCAAATAGATGTCAAACCAAGGGGTGGGGCTGTTTATATAGAGGTGGAGGCTAGGGTTAGATGGATTTCGAGTTTTGGGATGAGTAGAGGCCGGTTTAGAGTCCCACATGGGCTCTAAAAGAGTTAGGCACGACGTCCCTAGGCCCACTTAACATGAAATCCAAGAAACAAGTCGTAAAACAAAAGATCAACTCAGAGTCGCGAAATATCGGACAAGTCCGGACAGGACCGGACTAGTCCGAAGTCGTCCAGAGAGAAAATCGGACAAGTCTGGCCAAAAATCGGACAAGTCCGAATTTGAACAGAGAGGAAAAACGGACAAGTCCGCTGGAACACCGGACTAGTCCGGAAAAGTCTAGGGACTTAGCAAATTTTCAAGGATTCATGGAATATCGGACTAGTCCGCACAAAATCGGACAAGTCCGAAAGTTTCCAGGGGCAAAATCGGACTAGTCCGCAGCAAAAACGGACAAGTCCGTTTTTAGTCAGACAGAAATCGGACTAGTCCTCAGTAAAATCGGACTAGTCCGCACTTTCCTGCGTTTTAAGTGCGGTTTTGCTCCAAATCAATTTTGAATGCTCCGAATCAATGTTAAACTAGTTCCTCTTTATGTGGGTTAATGTTAAACATGTATATGAGTGTATGTAGGGCATGATGCATGAAAATGAGGGTGTTACAGTTCTTCTTGGTTTGCCTCCACCATGGGGTGGATAGCTGGCTCTTCATCTAACATTCGTGTCATGGGTTGGCTCCACCAATCCATGACCACATTCATGCTGGAGCTGAAGGAGTCCTATTCTCATTCATCACGGATGCGAAGAAGGTCTCCACTCAAGGGGTGAATTGAAGAATGCTCGAGTTCCCATAGCTTGTCATGCACACCACTTCACAAGGTGGATATGCTTGTTATGGAACTACACCTCCCAATGAAGTGTCATGAATATCCAAGTCGTTGGAGATTTGTTTGGATAATCCATGTCGTGGATATTCACGTGATTTGTGAAAATCCATGTCATCATGGGACACGTGGGAATTATTTCCCTAAGACCCATGAGGACCTTTTTTCAAACAACAACTCCAATGGCTACCATTCACAAGGAGGTCAAGGGTGGAATTAACATCACCCTTGTATTCAAGGAGGCTATGACTTTCTAAGGGATTTAAGTTCAACTAGCCTACCTTGAAGTATCTTGGCCAAGCAGAAATCAAGACAACATTCACATGAAGATCTTGGCCAATGACAAGAACTTAAGGAGCATTCGAAGTCCAACATATCCCACATCAATTGTTGGGATTCCCACACTTCGACAAACCTATTCAACCTAGGGCAAGTAACATTGTGGATGAAGCGTTTCTTGTTTGATTGTGGAGTCCACATGTCATCATGCCCAAGGAAGCCTTTGATCCATGATCAAGGTATGGGTTGATTCAATGGAATATCAATATGGTCAGAGTGGCACCCCTAAGAAGGACAAAGCCTCACCATGCTCATGAAGGAATACATTCAAGAGGGAGAACCCGTCGCTACAACAACATGTCTATATCAATACAACAGGGAGAGGCTAGGTCCACCATGTGGCCCACATGTCCAAATGACAGCCAAATGAGTTTGGCATGTCAAAACAGAAGAAATCGTCCACATCTTCAACTCCGGGATTGGACAACAAATCATCACGCTGAACAAAACGGAGGTAAGTCCTACTCATCGGACTTCAAAAATTTGGTGAGTCCTTGCCAGTAGGTTAATTGGTAGTTATCTCATATTTGTTTTCCAAATTGCATCAACCCTTGCATTTACATATTTGAAATTCCACACTTGCATGTTGGAAAGTAAAATTTCCAACCATTATAAAACTAAAAATTTGAATTAGGGGAGAAATTTAATTGGATATGAACTACGTGCATGACCACTTGAATTTATCTTCCTAGTTCTAACCAAAAAGATTTGCTTTGACCCTCATTGCATTTACAAGTTATTTCAAGATGGTTAAGAAAATTTGAAAATTGGGTTCAATTTGCTTTTGGCTAACGTAACCTGTTTTTGAGTTGTTTTGTGTGTTCCTGATTAAAGTGCAGCTAGGTCAAAATTGTGAAGAGGTGGTTCAGCAAGAAAGTGGAAGGTTTCATCAAGCTCAAGTCACCATTGGGGGGATTTGAGAACACTTCTCTCCTTCAAACTCATTATGAGTTTGAGCAAGAGAAATGTTCAAGATGATGACCCACTGGAGGAACCAGAACTGAATCCATTGCCAAATCCAATCTCAAATTGGCATTTGACATCAACCATCAAGCCTACGCCAAAAATCAAGGTTGTGAGTTTCTCACACAAAGACCTTCGTCACCAACTAATCCCCAAATGAGGTATGAGTTTAGAATTTTCCATTGTTTGGTTTGCCATAGAATTGAATGTATTTGCTTGCATTTGTGAGGAAGGTTGACACTTCCTCATCATTCAATTCTCAAGCATCCTCACAAGAGTAAGCGTGGGTATTGACTTTTGGATCTCCAAAAGGAAATCCCACCTTACTTGGAAAAAATCTCAAATAAGTACCTAGAATCCTTTAAGAATTGTTTTGTAAACTTAGTCATTTTTGTCGAGGTTCAAGAAACAAAACTTTTGGGCATGACTTAATTGGTGAATTGGCATATAAAAACTTGGGCATAGTGACAACCATAATTTTGAATTGAGCTTCATGCATAGATGGTGTCACTAGATTTCAAACTCCTAGGAATAAGTGATATCCTTGCTCTGAAATTGAATTGCATTTTTAGGAGGAGTCACTAAGGAGGATAAAATTGAGAATCTTGTTTTTCATGGTCTAAATGATAAAAATGTGCTCTTGAAAGCTAAGATGGTTAGAAACTTTAAAAGGTGTAGGGATCCATATAGTGTATTTCTATCACATGCATTGCTATGAGTAGGAGCTTTAGAAAAGATGCAACATGAATTATCCATAAAGCTCCACTCTTATCAATGAATAACACATTGACCATAGATACACTTGACATTGGATCCAATGCCTATTTGATTTTGTTCTTCCCCTTATGTACAAATGAAAGTTTGGTTACCTAACTCGAACATTCATTTGTACAAGTCTCGGGAGCTAACCATCCCTCTCCATTCAAGAGAGGAAGTTTGCAGGAGTAATATTACTATGCAGGCAGTCATGAAGCTGATTGTTGGGATCCCTAGAGGATCCCATTTCAACATTTCTTGGCCAAGGAGTAATGAGGATGGTTGCTACCTATCGGAAATTATGCCCGAAGGTCAATCATAACTATACGAGACTAGAGATTTGAAATGGGAACCCTCCATGAGCAACCAATGAGCTGCCATGAATGGGTGAGAGCATTATGCTCTCAACTATTTCAAGCACTCATTCAAGCTCAAGGGATTTGCCACCATCATTGGGTACAAGTTATTCCTATGTGGCTAAGAGTTATGATGTACCATGACCAAGGAATGACAAGATCACACCCACTTTATATTGGGTGCAAGTTGTTCCTATGTGGATAGAAGGTATGTCATGCCTTAGCCAAGGAACAACAGATCACACTCAACCCATGTTGAGTGCATGTCATTCTTTTGTGGTTCTAGGTATGTTGTACCTTACCCAAGGAACAACTGATCATACCCAATGCATGTTGGACACATGTCACACCCTTATGGCAAAAAAATATGATACACCTTAGCCAAATAATGACGAACATACTCAATGTATGTTGAGTGCATGGCATTCCTTTGGATCTAAAGGTTATCATTATCCTAGCCAAGGAATGACAAATCACACCCAACACATGGAGACCCCGATGTGCGGACGATCAACATCGAAAACACTCTATTCAACCACACTCATGGTATCCATGGGAGGCAACACAACAATCAACACTCAACCCTCCATTTTCAAAGCCATGCTGCAACAAGGATAGGCCAACTCATGGCCTACCTCCGTCGTTAGGGTTCCAACCCCTATCACGGACCTTGATCAAGAATAAGCTTGGGGGAGGACCCCCACTTGAGGTAACTTGTATCACACCCACTACATTTTTATTTCAAATCATCCATTGCATATTTATTTTCCATCCATCCATCATCCACCTTGCATTTAAAAAATATATAAAAATAGGTTAGATTTGCTTTCATCAAATAAAGATGTGCGGTAAGAATGATTTAGAATTCACATAGATGAAATGATGAATAGTTGCTCTGTTTTATTTTCCTATGTCTCTAGTTTACAACTTGCTACTCTCCGAATATTTCTTTCATTGGTTTGAAATACTTTTACCTTAATTTGGAAGTTGTGGGTAGCAAAAGCTTAATCTAATTCTAGGTTGTTGCAAGACTAGAATTGGTAATAGGGTTGCTAGTCCTAGTTTGAAAGTAAAACTTAGATTTCCGGAGAAATTCTAAAAAGATTTAAGTTTCTCTCAATTGATTGGAAATATCTACCAAAGCCATATGATGTCCATACGTAGACAAAACCTTATGCATATGCTATTTGCTTTCACATTGAGCCTAGTCAAACTAGTATAGACCTATGTGAGAAATCATTCAACTCTTTTTGAATTCAAGACTTCACTTGCACATGTTATACTTCTACACTAGAAGTAAGCAAAACGTCCATCATATCCACCATACCACAACAAAAAGAGAAACTCCATGTTATTCATGTTTAGTACTCTCTTCAAAATTCATTGAAAGAAAGGGAGTAGAAGACATGGCTACAAAAAAAAAGCATGCTTACATCATAAGCATGAGAAAAAAAAGAGAGAGAGAGAATAGAAAAGTAGTCATGTTTCATCCCTGCAAAAAGAAAGAGAGATTATACCAAAGAGGAGTTATCTCAAGTATCCACATCCACTTCCACTCCATCACACATGCACTAGTCTTGAATCAAAAAGTTTTGATTTGAATTCTCCTAAGGCTTACTCTTTTGACTTAGCAATATATGTGATGCAAATATGCCTACTTACTTTCCCTACCAAGCTCCACATACAAGCCATATTCAAAGAGTAGGAATAGTATAGGCATAATGCTTTGGTGAGGAAATATTTCCACTATCCACAAAGGAGTGACTGGGAGAATCAAATTGAGGTACTTAATATCTAAATTGAATTCTTCGAGATTTAAGTGGAACTTGATTTCTAGGCTATGTTTGCTCCATTTGCTATTCTACCTTCCAACTACTCATGAATATGAAAAAGCATAAGCCCCATGATAACTTAAGAAAGGTAGGGTATCATAGCCAATTTCTGCAATACTAGGTAGAGTATCTTGTTGTGCATTAAATACTTCTGAAAATAAGACATTGTAGCAACTCCTGATCATCAACCTAAAGTCTTGACTTTGCTCGGGACGAGCAAAGTATAAGCTTGGGGGAGTTTGTTGACGGCTGTTATATACCAATTTCATCCGTCAATTTAACTCAATTATGTGAAGGATTTTTCATTTCTTGCACACATCACCTTCCTATCTAACCCAATTCCACTTGGACTTGGAGAAATATGTGTATGCAGCATTTTATGCAGGAAATGAGGAAATGTAGAGGGACCAATCCTATAAAATATTATCCCAGCCAATCAGGCGACAACACATGGCATCCCATGGATCAAATGGCCCACAAACAGAAGTATCCAAAGAGATCCAACGGTGTATCACCCATATACATCAATGGAACCCACCTGGCATCCACCTAGAGAAAGCACACGAGAAATGGTGCAATGACCAGGTCGGCCGAACCAGGGGGTTGGTCGACCTAGTCTTTGCACCAAACTCGGTCAGCCTCCACGTGTTGGCTCCTCCCGGCTCCCTGGAGTCAATGGTGATTGATTTGCGCGCTTCTGGTGGCAGGAATCGACCTCAACACTAGTATAAATAGGATCCCCTACCCCTCACTTCAACACACACCACTTGGGCATCATTCTATTGTATACACTATCTTCCATAGTCCTTAGAGGAGTTAGGATGTAGAGAGGAGAGCCTCTAGTCCCAAGTCCAAATTGGGAAAGGAGTAGAAGGAGTCTCTCTTCCCAATTCCACATTGGGAAAGGTATGTCTCATGTATTCCTTCTTGTATTTGTGACTTTGTGCTCAATAAAGATATTATCTTTAGTCTTCTTTTATACATATACTTGAACAAAGTGTTTCTTGTTTGATTGTGGAGTCCATGTATGTGGAAGGTATAGTCTTTATGATTTCACTCTCATGATCACATCTTATGGTCATAAACACTATAGACCCCTACTATAGTCTATGTAGTTATGATATGATTATGTTAATATGAATGACTTATGCTATGCAATCAACATTGGTTCAACGATGTTTAGGTTAGTCATTGCCTTAGGATGGCTTGTGCCATGGCTCCTAAGGTATTTGCTTAGTATGCTAGCATGGTGCTAGGGTATTTAAGTAGCGTTGGATGTCTCGTAGACCCACGGATTGAAGAGGTAGGCAGTAGGTGGTGACAGCCCTATATGTCCTTTGTAATCCTCCATGTTCGGCTATGCCACAGGCTCTTGGCGGGAGTCGCCCTAGTATTGCTAGGGGTAAGCCCGTGTCCGATGTGTTGAATAGCATTGCATAGGAACTCATCATTGACATGACCATTAGTATCTACCTTAGGCTATGTATATGTATTAGGAGCATTGTAGGAGCAACTCTCTAACTCTCAATCCAATCTCCCTCTAGGACCCATTTTACCCTTTAGAATAGATTGCCTAGGTGTGTGTCACACTACCCCTATTATCAACTGACCCCTGTCTGGATAATGGATTAGTATCCCATAGTTTGACCATAAGAGTAGTATATACTTTACTCCATTGCCTTCCTTTGGGATCATTACGATACCCTTGGGAATACTCATGGGTAAAATGCTACAACGGTATCTTCCGTGCGCTTGCGGATCTCATCTCTTTATCGGAGATGATCTACGGTGTTAAGAAATACCAACAAGCATTTCTGGCGCCGTTGTCAGGGATGACTTGTTAGTATATCTTAGGAGCCGTCAACACGTACGACAGTTACAAGAAGCAGAAATTCAACCTTCGAGCTGCTTATTGATGTTCCGTCCATGATTTGCCGACATACGGCATGTTTTCCGAATGGAGCACTCATGGTCATTTGACGTGTTCGATATGTTCTTTAGACACGGATTGCTTTCGACTAACTCATGGAGGCAAAATATCTTACTTCGATTGTCACAGTCGTAGGCTGCCTTCGAATCACATATTTAGGCATCAGAGACATGTCTTTAGAAAGAACACTGTTGTCACTAAAGGACAAACGAAATGTCTCAACGGGTCAGAAATTTCTGATATGTTGGACAAATTGGTGCCAGATGAAGGTCATCCTGGATAGTTTGTAGGTTATGGAGAGGAAAACAATTGGACTCACATATGTTGACTTTGGGGGCTACTGTATATGAAGTCGTTGATTCTAATGCGCAACATTGATGGCATGCATCAGGAGCAGAACATGAATGAAAGTATCATAAGCACTTGCATGGATATGCCTGTCAAAACGAAAGACAATTACAAAGCTAGACTAGATTTGATAGACATTTGTCATCGTCTAACTCTTGAAATATCTGAAAGTGGTGGTAAGCCATGTGTTTCTCTCTGTCTTCGATCTAAAGAAAAGAAAGAAGTCATGAAATGGATGAAAACTTTGAAATTCCCAGATGGTTACGCAGCTAGCCTGAAACGAGCCATGAATGTTAACACAAGAAACCTCACTGGGTTGAAGAGTCATGACTATCACATTATAATGGAAAGACTCTTACCTGTTATATTTCGGGGCTATCTAGATGATGCGGTGTGGAAGGTTTTAGCCGAGCTTAGCTATTTCTATAGACAGCTTTGTGCTAACGAAATCAAGATAGGGATGATGGATAAGTTAGCGAAGGAGACACCTATACTTTTATGTAAGATGGAAAAAAATTTCACTGGGTTTCTTCAATCCAATGCAACATCTGCTTATCCATCTTCCATTCGAACCTAAAGTTGGTGGTCCTGTGCAATACAGGTGGATGTATCACATTGAAAGAGCACTACGATATCTTAAACCAATGGTTGGCAACAGGGCAAGAGTGGAAGGGTGCATCGCTGAAGCATATGCTCTGAAGGAAGTAGGATACTTTTCAAGTGTCTACTTTGCACAAGAAAACAATATCAATACTTCGGTGATGTGGTACAATGTGGACGAAGCACCCCTTTAAGCGACCTCTCCATTTTTCAAACGAGAGACACCACCGTTGGTAGCTGCACGACCTACGTGCTATCCGAGCGTGACAGGACTGTTGTTTTACTCTACATGTACACAAATATAGAAGGCATGCAGGAATACTTTGAGTAAGTGTTCGTCCTACATTTATGCTAATCGACATATTTTGCTACACGTGTATTCTAAAAGATGGTTTTTCACGTTCAGCGAGTTCCACAGACAATGTTGGCCACATAGGCATCAACCTACAGCCAAACAAGTAGAAGGGATGCGAAAAGAAGGAATAAATGGAGGGCCGAGTTTCCTATCTTTGTTTTGAGATGATGTAATACTATCTCGTCTTCTATATATTATAAGTTACTATTATTAAAGAAGTATTATTTTAACTTACGATCATTTTTGACAGTGTCGGACTCACAATGTCCATGAAGATTTGCGACAGCTATCTTATGGATTGGCGAATATTAGAAGATATGGTCGATATAACATAAATGGCTTTTGATTCCGTACGACTCTTTTTGAAGCTCTTCGTCCTCTCGCGGTAACATCAAATTCTGGTGTTGTGACGAGAGCAATTGACACTCAAGGGAATGTAATCGATTATTATGGGATCATTAACAAAATACTTGAATTTACTTTTATTGAAAATAAGACCCTTCAAGTTGTCTTCTTTGACTGTGATTGGTTTGATCGCACTCTTGCAACTCGAAAAAAACAATTTGGAATGATGGAAGTGAAACATAAGGACCGACTACGAGGTTGTGATACATTTGTTCTTGCAAGTCAAGTGGAGAAAGTGTATTATCTACCTTATCCATGCACGAAGCTCAGTGCTTGGTGGGTGGTATATAAGGTGAATCCTTGTAAGCAGTTATATACTCCTGGGGATGATGGTTACCATGATAGTGAAGACGTTGAAGAAGTGTACCAAGAAGAAGAGTTGTCAGACACTTTTATCGTCGAGCTTGCTACAAGACTTGATCAATTAGTTGGAGATGTAGAGTCAGATGATATGCGAAAACGGAAGTCAGAACAGGCCACGATTGAAGATGGGCTGGTTTAAGGAGTAGGGCACATGATAATGATGTTTATGAATTTTGAAAGTGATTACAAGTAACATTTTCTTGAAGATAGTAACATGAATTTTGTATATATTATTTGCATATTTACTGATTATCTATTAAAATAGGATGGTGTCAAAGAAGGGTAAGAAGGTGCCGCCGACGAGGGGGTTCTACCCCTCTAGACCTGAGGACGCTTTTGTTGGCGCCTCGCCGACAGGGAGCAGACGCTCTCAGCTGCTGGGGCACGTTCTGAGCAGCTCTAGAGCTTCGAATTTCACTCGTTTTTGAAAAATTATTCAATTCAATTTCCAATTAAACTTACTTATGAATCATTTGAATGTTGTAGTTCTCACCAACTGACTCAGAGGCTACGGCGCCAGTTGAGCTTGGCTACCCTTCGGTGAGCCAGCCCTCGGCTAGCCAGCCCTCGGCTGGCGAGCCTTCTATTCCTAAGCCCATTGACTAGACTGGTGATGAGCCTTCTGGGTCACCTGACGTGGCGCCCCAGCAGACGCGGAGGACGAGGAGGACTCACTTTGTCAGTCCTTCTGTGGTCCCTACACAGAAGATCGTGATTCTTCCGGTTGGAGACAGGTAATAAAATTGTAGTGTTCAATTCTAGTTTCTTTTGGTTACTTAAGTAATGAATCAATAAAAATCTTGCAGGATTTGGTACAACGCGTCTTTCATCGGTGAGAGACACCACAAACCGTTGAACGGTGTCATCGGGTCTTTAGTGTGTTTGCACTATCTCGGGGTCATCGATGGGGTGCTTGCTCTTTTGTGGGAGGACAACGCATACGTCCATCACCAGGAGCACGGCAACCTTTAGGAGGCCGTATGGGTCGATTTTATGGTAAGTATGTTAAAAAAAGTTTCTAAGTTTTAAATCTTAAACTCTTTTAATGAACATCTCTTCAATACATTCTTTATCACAGGCAAAGTATATTTTAGAGGACCCAAACGACCCTCGCATGTTTGAGGATGCGAGGAGAGTGTTTCACTGCAACGCTACCAAGGCGCTTCGACAAGCTTTGTCGAACACTCGTACTCAAATTATCAATGAGTGCTTGAAGGCGAACCAGCAGCACATGCTACACTTCCGACAAGAGAGTGAGAGGCACCTGACGGAGGAGGAGTACGCATAGGTATGTGGGGTGTAGTAAATATTTTTTCTGGTAATTTCCTGAATGGTATTTTTAATGATCTACAACTATGTGCAGGATCACGTGAGCTGGTTGCAGGGTCGGTCTGATGCATTTCGGGCCCTTTGTCGGTACTGGGCTGGCAATGAGTTTAAGGCTAAGTCCGGGAAGGCTCGAGAGTGCAGAGGGGTCGAGGGGAAGAGCAGGCACGACCAAGATAACCACTTGTGTTTAGCTAAACGCATGGTAAGTGTATGTAACTTATGTTTATATATTCATAATATATTGTTTGTACTAACACGTATTGACAGGAGCGCGAGACGGGGGTGCAGCGGACCCCTGCTAAGATCTGGAAGAGAGGTCATAGGGACTGTTCTTAGCCTCAGGGGTGCAGTCTGGCCGCATCCTAGCGATTGGTAAGTTTAGAAATCATTCATATTAAATATAACTATATGGATTGTTGAACTTACATGGTTTTCTTGTTTTCCAGGCTAAGTACGTGGAGGAGGCTAAGAAGATACACGGCGAAGATCTCGATTGGGAACATGAACCAATCGATCCTCAAGCTGCGTATGCAAGCGGAGGTGGAAAAACACACGAAAGGTGAGTTCATAAGTCATTTTATCATTTTCATTCAAAGTATTCAAGATATTTCAATTTTATATTACTAACTCTTTTCTTATAGGCTCGCCATATTCGATGGAGTAGTCGACTCGAGGGCGGCGAGACCTGCAAGATGCAACTCCACACAGGCTTCATCGGTGGGCACGTTAGGTCGCCGGGTCTCGCAGAGAGACATCGAGATGCAGTCCCACCAACAAACCATAGAAGAGAACCTCAGGCGGCAGGAGGAGGAAAGGAGGGAGTCGGAACGACAAAGGATCGCGATGGAGGCCACCATATCTTCCCAGGAAGCCTGGATGGCGCAGATGCGGGACACAATGGAGGTAACTGAAAGTGCATCTAGGAATCCCTTGTGGGTTTTGGATGATTTATGACAAGCAAATGAGATCCTAACCACTTTCTTGAGATGAGCACAGGTTCTAATGAGAAAATGAGCAAAGTGCCAAAAAGAAAGAAGAATGAGGAGTAATGCGGAAAAGAGCTCAAGAAACAAGTGTAGTAAATCATTGTGTATGGAGTGTGTTAAGGAAACACACCCCAAGAATTCAAACACAATTATTCTCACACATTGCACAAATTCATACAGGACCGGACTAGTCCGATTGACCCCAGACTAGTCTGATATCTTTCTGCACAAGTTCGGATAAGTCTTCACAATGCGGACTTGTCCTCTCTCAGTCCAGTTTTCACTGACCGGACTAGTCTGATATCACCACGAACTAGTTCGATATCTCTCTAACTAAAATCGGACTAGTCCTCCACAGTGCAGACTAGTCCCCAAACACTACAAGTTGCACAAAATCGGATAAGTTAAATCACACACCGGAATAGTCCGATATCTTTCTGATATCAATCGGACAAGTCCGATATTAGCTTAGACTAGTCTGAAAAACTCTCTGACCTAAATCGGACAAGTCCTCCAAGTGCGGACCTGTCCCAAATTCACTTAGGATTTCACATAGCCGAACAAGTCCGATATTTATCGGACTAGTCCGAAGACTTCCAGAACCAAAATTTGACAAGTCCGCTCTCAGCCGGACAAGTCCGATATTTCAGGACACCTAGGGTTTGCTACACGTAGCACACCGGACTAGTCCGGTGTCCACCACGGATTAGTCTGATCTTTCTAAACCCTAATGGTAACTTTTGGGAACCCCATATAAATAGGTGTACACGGCCCATCTTTCAAGTCTCTCGACCCCCTGCACTGTCACACTTCCCAAGAGCCTAGAAAACACCTCTCTCCACGAAATCAAATGCAAGAAAGATCAATCCCTTGAGGATACACTTTGGATCATTGGAGAGACACGATTCATCACTCATTGAGCTCTTGGTTTGATTCCCTAACACACTCTTGTGGTTTTCATTGTGATCTTACGAGTGTGTTCTTGGTGGTGTTCATATTGTAATCTTGAGGAGCCCTCAAAGTGTGAGAAGGCCCCTTGAATTTGGTTATTTGCCCTTTGTGGTTAGTGAAGAGGATTGGCCTCCGTGGCGATCCGACGAGGGTAGGGTTGGAGAAGACCCGGTCCTTTTGTGGACTCCTTAATGTGGATGTAGGTTGCCTCTGTGGGAACCGAACCACGGGATAAAGTGCTTGTGTTCTTTCTTCGTGCTCATTGTTCTTACACTTCATACATATCTTGGGTTTTAACCAATCTTATTCACTTTACGTTGAAACATTGAATATAATATTAACTTGTGGTACATCCTAGTTCATAATTGTATAACACTTCAATTAAAAGTATATTTCCGCTGCATACATACTAGGATCAAGATAATCTATCAGATTTGATAAAGCTAGTCGGTACACACTGGACTAGTCCGCACTCGACCGGACTAGTCTGATATCTCGAGATTTGATCTGGTTGTTAAGTGTTGCAGGTTCTGACAGAAAATCAAAAAGGCCTATTCACCCCCCTCTAGGCCACGTTCAATTGGTATCATAGTAAGGTTCTTAAAAGGAGACTAATCGCTCGAAGAGATCATGTCGGACATGAAGGACGTACACAAGAGCATCAACCAAGAGAAGGTTGAAAAGGAAAAGAACCAAAAATTGGAGAGGCTCATCGAGGCTATTCAAGACTTCGAGGATGACGATGAAGAGATGTTGGAACTAAAGGTGCTCCAAAGGAAGAAAACCCTCTCCAAGGGAAAAGTAAAGATCGAAGATGAGAAGAAGAAGAAGGGGAGTAGTCACACCGACTACTCCCGATATCCTTTCAACTATGATCGTCTTAATTCTAGCAATAATCACAACTTATCTATTCCACTTGGAAAAGCCCCACACTTTGACATCAATGACTACTCAATGTGGAGGCAAAACATGAAAATGCATTTGATTTCTCTCAATCCAAGTTTGTGGCACATAGTATGCACAGGAATAGATATCCCGGATGATGATGAGGAGCTCATACCTAGCCAAGAGCAAGCAATCCATCGAAATGCCCAAGTTGCCGCAATCATCACCTCATCACTTAGTCGGGATGAATTCACAAAGGTGGATGGACTCGAGATCGCAAAGGAGATATGGGATATGCTGCAAACCGCACATGAAGGCGATCGTCATGTACGAGAAGCGAAGCTTGAGATGATTGATGGCGAGTTGGGAAGATTCGTCATCGAAGAAGACAAGTCGCCACAAGATATGTACAATCGACTAAAGACGCTCATCAACAAGGTGCGAGCATACGGAAGCAAGAAGTGGAACGACCACGAGGTGGTGAAGCTCATTCTTAGAGCTTTCGTGCCTCGCAATGTCACCTTGTGCTCGATGATTCGAGAAAGCCCCGGGTACAAGAAGATGACTCCGGATGAGCTACTTGGGAAAATCATCAACTTTGAGATGATGGAAAAGCAAGCCAAACACGTTAAGGAGATTGCCGATCTCACCTCGACAAAGAAGAAAGTGGTCGCATTGAAGTCCACTCTCAAGCCCTTGTCTAAAGAAGCTCGAGAAGCTCAACTAGAAGAAGACAGTGATGATGAGAGTAGTGACTTGGATGAAGATGACATGATACTATTTATGAAGAAATTGAAAAGAATGATGAAGAAAAGACAAGGGGCTAAATCAAGTGAAGGAAAGTACAAGGAAAGATCAAAACCAAAGTTAAGGTGGGCATGCTATAACTGTGGTGAGTATAGCCACTTTATAGTTGATTGCCCATATGAAGAAAACAAGAAGAAAACTAAGGAAACAAAGCCTCAACCCAAGAAATTCTTCAAGAAGAAGAAACAAGCTGAACAAGCGCATATAGGGAAAGAATGGGACTCAAATGAAGAGTCCTCATCCGAAGAAGAAGAAGAAGAGATGGCTAGCATAGCCATCAAGAAGACATCCAAGAAGTTCACTCTCTTCCCTACTCTCGGCACATGGAAGGGGAACAGCACTTGCCTCATGTCAAAGGAAGGTAAACGCAAGGTAACAACAAAACCCTCTTCCGTACATTCCTATTCTAGTGATAGTGAAATTGCTAGTGATAATGAAGATATGCTCATCGGCTTAGACAAGAAAACAGCTGCAAAAATGAAATTTTTACTTGATCAACTTGTTGAGAAGGAGAAGTTGATACATCGTCAAGAAGACATGATTATCTCCCAAAAGTAGGAATATGTTGAACTTGACAAGCTTCTAGAACTTGAAAAGGAGCGAAGCAAGTCACTAGAGCTTGAGTTAGCTTCAAGCAAGGAAGCTTGCTTGGAGTTAAGTGACTCAAATGCTACAATCAAGGACAAACTTGCTAACCTAATCAAGGTTAACAAGATCCTTAATGTACAAGTTGAGTAACTCAAGCAAGGTGACCCTTCATCCTCTTCAAGCTCACCTTCTCAACCCCTTAAAACTAAAACTGCTTCTACTTCTACATGTGGTAAAGTTGACACCAGCTTGAAAGACAAGTCAGCCTCTACCAAGGACAAGCATCCTTCACAAAATGGCATATTTTACAAGGAGAAGATAAAATATGCACGTATTGCATACTTGGTCACAAGACCTCCAAATGTTAAATATGGCATTGGTTACTCTTATGGTGAAAAGCAACATGCTGGAAGCCATGAGAATAACAAGGAGAGCATTGCCTTTGTAAAGGGAAGACCCTCTCAAACTGGAAAGTCCAAAGTTAACACATCGAACACATATGATCACCGGACTAGTCCGGTTGGGACACGGACAAGTCCGTCTCCTAGACTAGTGTTGTATATAAACAACAACAGTTGCTTTTTAGAACCTTTGATGCATATTATGTGTTAATGAGAAGTAATTTTGGTAAGATTTATGCTCATTATGTTGGGCCACGCCATGGGAACACCAAGTCTCATGTGTGGGTGCCCAAATCACTTGTGACAAATCTAAAAGGACCCAAGCAAGCTTGGGTACCTAAAACCAAGGCATGATTTGTTTTTGTAGGCCTACTCCTCCGGTGGATCTAAATGGGTGCTAGAAAGTGGTTGCAACAACCATATGACCGGAGAAAGAACGATTTTCGTGGAGTATAAAAAAATGAGGATCCAAGCGAGGGCATCTATTTTGGAGACAATAGTCAAGGAAAGGTGCTCGGTACTGGGAAAATTGTCATATCATCTCAGCATACTCTTTCTCATGTATTACATGTTGATTCCTTAGATTATAACATGTTGTCCATATCTCAATTATGTGACAAAGGTTATAATTGCTTGTTCACTAATGAGGGTGTGACCGTATCTAGAAGGAGTGATGGTTCCATTGCATTCAAGGGTATGTTAAAGGGAAAGCTTTACCTTGTTGACTTCAACAAAGATAAAGTCGAACTTGACACATGCTTGATTGCAAAGACCAACATGGGTTGGCTGTGGCATAGACGGCTAGCGCATGTTGGTATGAGGAATCTTCAAAAACTCCTCAAGGGTGATCACATCCGAGGCGTGAAGGATGTTGTTTTTGAGAAAGACGAGCCTTGTAGCGCGTGCCAAGTCGGGAAGCAAGTTGGAGCACCTCATCCTGCTAAGAACGTCATGACTACAACAAGACCGCTCGAGCTACTCCACATGGACTTATTTGGTCCAATTGCTTACATAAGCATCGGCAGTAACAAATATGGTTTAGTAGTTGTTGATGATTTTTATCGCTTCACTTGGATTTTCTTTTTGCACAGAAACACAAGGAATCTTGAAGAAATTTTTCAAGCGTGCTCAAAATGAGTTTTCATTGACGATCAAGAACATTTGAAGCGACAACGGCATGGAGTTCAAGAACACACAAGTTGAGGAGTACCTAGATGAAGAAGGCATAAAGCATGAGTTTTCAGCTCCTTACTACCCTCAACAAAATGAAGTTGCCGATAGGAAGAATCGAACCCTCATAGAGATGGCGAGAACAATGCTCGATGAGTACAAGACCTCGAATCAATTTTTGGCAGAAGCGGTCAACACCGCTTGCCATGCCATAAATTGACTTTATCTCCGTCGACTACTCAAGAAGACATCCTATGAGCTACTCACCGATAACAAGCATAATATTTCATACTTTCGAGTTTTCGGTTCCAAATGCTATATTTTGAACAAGAAGCCTAGGACCTCAAAGTTCGCTTCAAAGTCTGATGAAGGTTTCTTGCTTGGTTATGATTCGAACACTTACGCATATTGTGTCTTCAACAAGACCTCCAGACTTGTTGAAGTAGCACGTGATGTAGTGTTTGATGAAACTAATGGCTCCCAAAAGGAGCAAGTTGATCCATCTGTGCTAGATAGAGAAGAAGCTCCTTGTCAAGCATTGATAAGAATGGCGTTAGGCGAAGTTCGACCACAAGAACCACCTCTACATATGTATGAGGAAGATGAACCACAAGAGGAGGCCAACGATCAAGGGGGAGCTTCCACACAAGATCAACCTCAAGAAGACGAAAATGATCAACAAGTCAATGAAGGCAACCATCTAGGGGGAGAAGAAGAAGACCATGAAGATTCAAGACAGCAAGTACCACACCCAAGAGTGCACCAATGCTTCCAAAGGGATCACCCAATCGACAACATCATCGGTGATATCGAAAAGGGAGTAACTACTAGATCATGCATAGCTAATTTTTGTGAGCACTATTCATTTGTATCCTTTTTGGAACCGCGCAGGATTGAGGATGCATTGAAGGATCTGGATTGAGTAGTGGCCATGCAAGAAGAACTCAACAATTTCAAGCGGAACGAGGTGTGGGAACTAGTCGAAAGACACAAGTCCAACATCGTCGGCACCAAATGGGTCTTCACAACCAACAAGACGAACACGGGGTGGTGACAAGGAACAAGGCAAGACTTGTGGCCAAATGGTATTCACAAGTCGAAGGTTTGGATTTTGATGAGACCTTTGCTCTCGTAGCTATACTTGAGTCTATTAGAATATTACTTGCATATGTTACTCACCATGATTTCAAGCTCTATCAAATGGATGTGAAAAGCGCCTTCCTCAACGGACCAATCAAGGAGGAGGTGTATGTGGAGCAACCCCACGGGTTTGGAGATGAAGAGTTTGAAAGTGCATCTAGGGCTCCCTTGTGGGTTTTGGATGATTTATGACAAGCAATTGGGATCATAACCGCTTTGTTGAGATGAGTGCAGGTTTTTAATAGGAAAATTAGCAAAGTACCAAAAAGAAGGAAGAATGAAGAGCAAAGTGGAAATGAGCTCAAGGAAGAAGAATAGTAGATCATTGTGTATGGAGTGTGTTGAGAAAACACATCCCAAGAGCTCAATCACAATTAAACACACACATTGCACAAAGTTACACAGGACCGGACTAGTCCGACTAACATCAGACTAGTCCGATATCCTCTCTTTACAAAATCGGACAAGTTTGATATCCATCGGACTAGTCCGATATGTCTCTGACTAGAATCGGACTAGTCCTCCCAGTGCAGACTAGTCATCAAAACACTTCACAAGTCACACAAAATCGGACAATTCCGATCACAACCGGACTAGTCTGATATTCTCTCTGGTCCATATCGGACAAGTCCTATATTTGCACGGACTAGTCCAAAAAACCCTATGAACTAAATCGGACAAGTCCTCCAAGTGCGGACTTGTCATCCAATACACTTAGAGTTTCACATGTCCGGACAAGTCCGATGACTATCGAACTAGTCCAAAGATTTCTAGTAGCGAAATTGGACTAGTCCGTTCCTAGCAGGACTAGTCCGATACTTCGGGACACTTAGGGTTTGCTACACACAGCACACCGGACTAGTCCGGTGACCACCACAGACTAGTCTGATCTTTCTGAACCCTAACAGTCACTTTTAGAAACCCATATAAATAGAGTTGCACGGCCATATTTTATACTCTCTCGAACCCTAGCGCCGTCACACCTCTCAAGAGCCTCAAAAACCACATCTCTCCACGAAATTAAGTGCAACAAAGATCAATCCTTTGAGGATTCACTCTAGTTCATTGGAGAGACACGTTCAACACCACATTGAGCTCTTGGTTTGATTCTCAACACACTCCTACGATTTAATTGTAATCTTTTGAGTGTGTTCTTGGTGGTATTTTGTGTTGTAATCCAAGGGAGCTATCAACGTGTGAGAAGGCCCCTTGAATTCGGTTATTCACCCCTTTGAGATAAGTGGAAGAGGATTGGCCTTCGTGGCGATCCGACGAGGGTAGGGTTGGAGAAGACCATGTCCTTTTGTGGACTCCTCAACGTGGATGTAGGTTGCCTCTGTGGGAACCGAACCACGGGATAAATCCCTTGTGTTCTTCTTTTGTGTTCATTGTCCTTTACATTATATCAATCTAGGATTTCAATTGATCTTGATTACTTTACGTTGAAATATCAAGTATAAGATTGAATTGTGATATAACCTGGTTCATAACCTTGTAACACTTTATTTAATCGTATATTTCCACTGCATATATTGAAGAATAAAATTAAACGATCACACTTAATCAATCTAGTCCGTATACACTGGACTAGTCCACACTTTACCGGACTAGTCCGATATCTCTGGTTTTGAACTGGTTGTTAAGTGTTGCAGGTTCCGACAATTATCAAAAAGGCCTATTCACCCCCCCCTCTATGCCATATTCAATTGGTATCAGAGCAGGTTCTTCAAGAAAAAGACTAATCGCTCGAAGGAGATCATGTCGGACATGAAGGACACCCACAAGAGCAACAACCAAGAGAAGGTTGATAATGAAAAGAACCTCAAGGTGGAGAAGCTCCTCGAAGCCATTCAAGACTTCGAGGACGACGATGACGAGACGCTGGAGCTAAAGGCGCTCCTAAGAAACAAGACACTTTCCAAAAGGAAAGTAAAAGTTGAAGAGAAGAAGAAGGGGAGTAGTCACACCGACTACTCCCGATATCCTTTTAACTATGATCGTCTCAATTCCAATAACAATCATTATTTATCTATCCCACTTGGAAAAGTCCCACACTTCAATGGAAGTGATTACTCAATGTGGAGGCAAAATATGAAAATGCATCTAATTTCCCTCAATCCAAGTTTGTGGCATATTGTGTGCACAGGGATAGATATCTCGGACGACGATGAAGAGCTCACCCCCAGCCAAGAGCAGGCAATTCACCGAAATGCTCAAGCCGCGGCCGTAATTACCTCTTCACTCAGTCGGGATGAGTTCACCAAGGTGGATGGACTCGAAATTGCAAAGGAGATATGGGACACACTACAAACTGCACATGAAGGTGATCGACATGTGCGTGAAGCAAAAATCGAAATGATTGAAGGCGAGTTAGGAAGATTTGCAATTGAAGAAGACGAGTCACCCCAAGACATGTACAATCGATTAAAGACACTCATCAACAAGGTAAAATCATACGGAAGTAAGAAGTGGAATGACCACGAGGTGGTAAAGCTCATCCATAGAGCTTTTATGCCTCGGAGCGTCACACTACGCTCCATGATCAGAGAAAGCTCCGGATACAAAAGGTTGACTCCGGATGAGCTGCTTGGAAAGATCATCAACTTCGAGATGATGGGAAAACAAGCAAAACATGTCAAGGAGATTGTCGACCTCACCTCGGCAAAGAAGAAAGGGGTTGATTTGAAGTCCACCCTCAAGCCCCTATCGGAAGAAACTAGAGAAGCACAACTAGAGGAAGATAGTGACGACGAGAGCAGTGAATTAGATGAAGAAGACATGATATTGTTCATGAAGAAATTCAAGAGAATAATGAAAAAGAGACAAGGTATAAAATCAAGCGAAGGAAAGTACAAGGAAAGAACGAAGCCAAAGTTGAGGCGGGCATGCTATAATTGTGGTGAGTATAACCACTTTATAGTTGATTGCCCATATGAGGAGAACAAGAAGAAGACTAAAGAAGCCAAGCCTCAACCCAAGAAATTCTTCAAGAACAAGAAACAAGCCGAACAAGCGCACATTGGGAAAGAGTGGGACTCGAATGATGAGTCCTCATCGTCCAAAGAAGAAGAGATGTCTAGCATAGCCATCGAGAAGACATCCAAGAAGTCTACCCTTTTCCCTACACTTGGCGCATGGAAGGGAGATGGCACTTGCCTTATGGAAAAGGAAGGTAATGTGATGCCCAGTTCCGAGAAAAGAACCAAGCTAACGCATATGTGTGCCCAAGATGTTCAACAAACATACACGAGTGCATTCACAAAAGAGTATACAGAAAATTACCACAGAACAAGATTAATTAACCAAATTTTATTACACAAACCAGATTATCCTCGATTACAACCTCTAATGAATATTAATGACAAGTTCAACTAATGCAGCGGAAATAAACTAATTAAGCAAACTAAACAGCTAGGCAGCATAAGCAATAGGGTATAGCGCAACTTCAATAACACCACAGGAAAGCTGACGGTAGACACGGCCTAGAACTCCGCATTATCACTATTAAACTCCCAATCCTGACCTGCAACTGTTGGGGGGGATTGCAAGAGTGAGTACATGTCGTACTCAGCAAGTGTGGAAAGTATGACATGTGGTTTATTCAAATGTCGACAATAATAATGGTTAAGTGTTGAAAAGTACATTAAAACGTTAGAAAAGCAATATATTATATTTATATGAATCAAACCCATCATAATCATAAGTAATATCATAATAACAGTCCATAAATCACTATCCTCATCAATAATTCCAGATTTCACCATTTGTCAATAACCATATTCAATACCAGAAATAAATCCATAACCATCCATAACCATTACCAAACCATAACCATCCCAAATTCCAATTTCCCGCTAATCATGGAAGTTGTCCAGGTGCTCATAACCGGGAGCACGGCTATCATGGTAGTTTTATTAGACTCTGCAGAGTTTGTACCTCTTTACCCACGTGTTTGTGATTTCATCACCTTTCGTTGACTAGAACCTCTATTATGCCGTCTCACACTTCCATTGGTGTGTGGCCAAGAGATCACAAAATAGCCTTTACAAAGGGATTACTAGCCTATTTAGACCCCACTGAGGTTTCACCGGTGGTGATGTCTCCTACAGAGCACATCTTCAACCAAGGGCCCCCTCTTGAGCCATTCGGATCCCAGGGTAGTCCCACCAATCATCATCAAACCCAATCCGACTACCCCTTCCCCGAGCATCCATAATGGTCCAAACAGCACTTGCAAAGCCCTAATTAATCAGCTACGCCGCACCCATACTTGGCCTCGTGGTGGCACTGTAGTCCTGGCTTATTCTCGCATGAACCGGTCCTTAGATCTAAAGCAAGCAAACCACCATAACATCCAACCCATCCACATACCAGGCTTGCCTAGATCACCCATTACCATACCATATTGACCAGTTCACATTAACCAGAATATCATTAATGCATAATTAAATGTGTAGTGTTGTTTTCCCATCCCAGTGTATTAAGCGAAGCAAAAGGGTAAAAATCCCTTCCCGACTCTCTACCATAATTTCCAGGTGACAACGGTGGTTAAACAATTCTAGTAAACTTCCTATCATAGGATTC
The DNA here is from genome assembly GCA_036927565.1 of Tuctoria greenei. NCBI lineage: Eukaryota > Viridiplantae > Streptophyta > Magnoliopsida > Poales > Poaceae > Tuctoria > Tuctoria greenei. The sequence continues at coordinate 8,233,235 of JAYESD010000001.1, read as the reverse complement.
CCATCAAATTGACACAGCATGCAGTTTGAAAACAAAACATTTATTTTAAAAATAGGATCAATATGCTTCAAGGACACTTGCCTTGCTCTTGCTGATGATTAGGATCAAAGCCTTCAAACTCTTGGTGTTGGAGATCCTCCGTGGCACTCTCTAGCGCAAATCCGTCTAATACACACAATAAACATACAAGACAAGAAACACAATCAAAGAGTGCACATATATTACTCAATATGACATGACATGCATGATTGATGCAAGTGCAAGGTAGAACTTGTTAATTGATTGCTTTTAATAAAAACTAACTAGTTCTAATAGCTTTTAACAAGTTTATACAGGTTTGGATTCGATTAGATCAAATTTTAGAATTAATTCAACACAATTTAACCAGAAAGATCGGACTAGTCTGCTAGGGACCGGACAAGTCCGCACTTTACGAGATCAGCAGATTAGGGTTTTCTAGATTGACGTAAATTCGGAGATTAGGGGTTGAATTCACGTAAGGAAAAGAGAATAGAAGGTATACCAGGTGTTTAGGACTCCAATGAATCAAGAAACTTGGAGGTAGCACTTGGATCTTGGTGATCTAGGGTTGGTGATGAACTTGGGGATGAATTGGTGATGAAGAACGAAAACTTGGTGGAGATCTTGATCCTCTTTCGTTTCCTCCTCTTCTTCTTCTTGCTTGGGATCTTCTCCTCCCTCCTTGGTGGTGGCTCTCCACGAACTAGGGTTTGGGTGGGTGGAAAAGTGGCAAATAGATGTCAAACCAAGCGGTGGGGCTGGTTATATAGAGGTGGAGGCTAGGGTTAGATGGATTTTGAGTTTGGGATGAGTAGAGGCCGGTTTAGAGTCCCTCATGGGCTCTAAAAGAGTTAGGCACGATGTCCCTAGGCCCACTTAACGTGAAACCCAAGAAACAAGTTGTAAAACAAAAGATCAACTCGGAGTCACGAAATATCGGACAAGTCCGGAAAGGACCAGACTAGTCCGAATTCATCCAGAGAGAAAATCGGACAAGTCTAGAAAAAAATCGGACAAGTTTGACTTTAAACAGAGAGGAAAATGGACAAGTCCGCTGGAACACCGGACTAGTCTGGAAAAGTCCAAGGACTTAGCAAATTTTCAAGGATTCTTAGAATATCGGACTAGTCCGCACAAAATCGGACAAGTCCGAAAGTTTCCAGTACCAAAAATCGGACTAGTCCGCAGCAAAACGGACAAGTCTGTTTTTAGTCAGAGAGAAATCGGACTAGTCCTCAGCAAAACCGGACTAGTCCACACTTTCCTGCATTTTTAGTGCGGTTTTGTTCTAAATCAATTTTAAACGCTCCGAATCAATTTTAAACTCATTCCTCTTTATGTGGGTTAATGTTAAACATGTATATGAGTGTATGTAGGGCATGATGCATGAAAATGAGGGTGTTACAAACCTACCCCCCTTAAAATGAATCTCGCCCTCGAGATTCGATGCGGAACAGAAGAGATAGGGAAATTCCTTCTTGAGATTATCCTCCAATTCCCATGTCGCTTCTTTTTCTGCGTGGTGCTTCCATTGAACTTTACACCATCTAATAACCTTGTTCCTTGTGACTCTCTCCTTATTTTCCAAGATCTTGACCGGTTGCTCGGCATAAGTCAAATCTTCCTCTAGCTCCAATCCTTCCATCGGCACTTGTTCTTCTGGTACTCTCAAGCACTTCTTGAGCTGGGAAACATGAAAGACATCATGTACGTCTGAAAGATGAGATGGCATCTCCAACTTATATGCTACTTCTCCTCTTTTGTCCAAAATCTTGAATGGTCCAATATAACGAGGTGCGAGCTTTCCTCTTATGTTAAACCTCTTATGACCCCTCATTGGTGACACCTTGAGGTAAACAAAATCTCCCACTTAAAAGGCTAATTTCCTTCTTTTATTGTCCGCATAGCCTTTTTGCCTTGATTGGGCAGCCCTCAAGTTTTCAGGAATTATTTGGACTTGCTTTTCGGCTTCTTGCAACACATCCGGTCCAAATACTTGAGTTTCTCCTGCCTCATTCTAGAATAAAGGTGTCCTACACTTCCTCCCATAAAGTGCTTCATCTTCAAACTTGCTTGGTAACTATTGTTGTATGAAAATTCTGCGTATGACAAGCTTTTGTCCCAACTCTTCCCAAGCTTCAACGCACAAGCTCTTAACATGTCCTCCAAAATCTGATTGGTCCTCTCGGTTTGTCCATCTATTTGAGGATGATATGCTGAACTAAAATTCAACCTCGTTCCCAAAGCTCCATGCAATTTTTGCCAAAATCTGGAGGTAAATTGAGAACCTCTATCCGAGACTATCTTCTTCGGTACTCCGTGTGGACACACAATATGCTCCATGTATATTCTGGCCAATCGTGCAGCTGTATGTTTGGTCTTCACGGGGACAAAATGAGCTGACTTGGTTAAGCTATCCACAATTACCCAAATTGAGTCATACCCGGACTGAGTACGTGGTAACCCAACTATGAAGTCCATTCCAATTTCTTCCCACTTCCGTTCCGGAATCTTCAACGGTTGCAATAATCCGGCTGGCCTTTGATGTTCCGCCTTGACTCGTTGGCACACATCACACAATGCCACATATTCAGCTATGTCCTTTTTCGTGCTATCCCACCAATAGCAAGCCTTCAAGTATTTGTACATCTTCGTACAACCAGGGTGAATTGAGTATGGCGGTCATGTGCCTCCTTTAATATTGTCTCCCGAATATGCTTCACCTTAGGCACAACAATCCTCTTTCCAAGACATAAGGTACCATGTTCGTCTTCATCAAATCTGAATTCTCTCCCTTCTCGATCCTTTCCTTGATTTCCTTGATCTCCTCATCTGCGGTTTGTGCCTCTCGAATTTCTTGCTCCAAGGTTGGGCTTAACTCCATCATCCCCATCTCATTTACAAACCCGAGGTTCAACCGTTCAAACTCCTTGCATAACTCGGATGGTAACTCTCGAATTGTGAGTTGGTGACTTACTCCCTTTCTACTCAAAGCATTGGCCACTACATTGGTCTTTCTCGGATGATAGTTGACCCCCAAATCATAATCTTTGATGAGCTCCAACCATCTCCGTTGCCTCAAATTCAGATCCGTTTGTGTGAAAATATACTTCAAACTCTTATGATCCGTATAAATTTCACACCTATGTCCAAGAATATAGTGCCTCCAAATCTTCAATGCGTGTACCACAGCTGCGAGTTCCAAATCGTGTGTAGGGTAATTCTGCTCATGTTTCTTCAATTGTCTTGATGCATAGGCGACCACTTGACCTTCTTGCATCAATACACATCCAAGTCCTTGTCTTGATGCGCCACAATAAATATCAAAACTCTTGCTCACGTCCAGCAATACCAAAACTGGGGTTGTTGTCAACCTCTTCTTCAACTCCTCAAAACTATTTTGACAAGCTTGAGTCCATTGGAAAGCCTTTCCCTTCATTAGCAACTCCGTCATAGGCTTGGCTATCTTGGAAAATTCCTTGATAAACCGACGGTAATATCCAGCCATCCCAAGAAAACTCCTTATTTCCTTGACATTTTGCGGCGGTTCCCACTTCAACACGTCTCTCACTTTTCCGGGGTCAACCAATATTCCTCCTCCTGAAATTATATGACCCAAAAATGACACCTCTCTCAACCAAAACTGACACTTGTTGAACTTGGCATACAATCGATGCTCCATCAATTTCTACAACGTAAGCCTCAAGTGTTCCTCATGTTCCTTCTCATCCTTCGAGTAGATCATAATATCATCAATAAACACCACGACGAACTTGTCCAAGTACTCCATGAAGACCTTATTCATGAGGTACATAAAGTAGGTAGGTGCATTTGTCAATCCAAAAGACATCACGATGTACTCATAAGATCCATACCGTGTCCTAAAAGCTGTCTTGGGTATGTCTGATGGTCTAATCTTCATTTATAAATATCCCGACCTCAAGTCAATCTTAGAGAAGACACAAGCACCCTTCATCTGATCAAACAAGTCTTCTATGCGTGGCAAGGTGTACTTGTTCTTGATTGTTACCTCGTTGAGAGCTCGGTAATCCACGCACATCCTTTGGGATCCGTCCTTCTTGTCCACAAATAGAACGGGCGCTCCCCAAGGCGAAGAGCTTGGGCGAATGAAACCCCTCTCAAATTGCTCTTGAATCTGCTTCTTGAGCTCTGCTAATTCCAAAGGAGGCATCATATATGGCCTCTTACCTATAGGTGCAGTTCCAGGTATTAAATCAATAACAAACTCAATGTCTCGATCAGGTGGCATACCTGGCAACTCGTCCAGAAAAATATCCAAAAATTCACACACCACTGGAATCTCCTCAATTGCGGCACCGTCCATATGATTCAACTCCAATTGCTTCGGTGCAGTTTGAGATGCTTCAAATTCAACGGTGATCCCTTCTTCATTGGTCAACTTCACCGTCTTCGTGGCACACTCAATAACTCCATTGTGCTTCCTCAACCAGTCCATCCCAAGTATAATGTCCAATCCTTGAGAATCTAAAACAATGAGCTTGGTCGGGAAGTCTACCCCCCTTATTCTAAGGCTTACTTTTGGACATACTATATTTGTCCTCATCTCTCCTCCAGGAGGCTTAACCAACAGAGTAAACTTCATATGAGAGATAGACAAACTATACTTGGCAACATATTTCGATGCAATGAATGAATGCAATGCTCCAGAATCAAATAACATAGTCGTGGGGTTGGAGTTGGCGAGAAACATACCAATGACCACGTCATCCGCTTGTTGAGCATCCTCCTTAGAGACATGGTTCACATTGTCACGAGCAAAATTATGCTGTTCGTGGCTTCCTTGTGGCGCTCCTGCATTGGGTCTTGGGTTTTGCCTCGGCGCATTGCTTCCTTGACCAAGGCATGACTTAGGACATTGATGCGCAAAGTGTCCAGCTTCTCCACAAGTATAGCACTTCTTAACTCCACCAGAATTGTTGGGACGAGCTTGGTTTTGAACATTTGCAGTAGGAAAATTAGCACGAGGTGCATAAGGCATTGGAGGCCTAGGTGCTTGCATAACAGGGCGCTGCTGCACAAACTGAGTTGGGTGTGGTGCATAACCAGGGCGTTGAGCAGGAATAGAAGAGCTGAAATGAGGCGCATTGGGCGCGCAAAGCGAGGGCACACATTACATCCTTGTTGTTGTCCTTGATATGGCGCCTTTCTCTTATTGTCTTGCTCCATCTCACGAATCTTGTTTTCAACCACAATTGCTTTGTCCACAAGCTTCTGAAAATTTGCATAGTCACAATTAAGTAATTGCACTTGAATTTCATTGTTGAGGCCTCTCATGAACAAATATTGCTTTCGGCTGTCCCGACAAACATCCTCAGACGCATATCTTGAGAGTTGAGTGAACTTGTTGAGATATTCGCTCACGCTTGATCTTCCTTGCCTTAAGTTCTCGAATTCTTACCTTTTCAAAATCATAACTCCTTCCGGCACATAATGAGAACGAAAATTCTCCTTGAATTTGGCCCAAGTAATCCTCTCTTGGTTCTCAGGAGCATTGCAATAAGAATCCCACCAATTCGCAGCTGCTCCAACAAGTTGATGAGAAGCGAATAGCACCTTCTCCCGGTCATTGCATTAGACAATAGCAAGTTTCTTCTCCACGGACTTGAGCCAATCATCAGCTTCCATAGGGTCAGCGGCTTGAGCAAAGGTTGGCGGCCTAGTCCTCATAAACTCTCCCAATCGGTTATGAGGAGGCGGGGGTGGCAGTGGAGGCATGTGGGGCTGATTGTTGATATTGTCAGCCTGCAGTTGTCCCATAGTTTGTATCATGGTCTGTATGAGCTGATTTTGCATAGCCAATAGTTGCTCAATGTTAATAGCTCCTTGGGCAGGTCTTTGTCCATTGTTATTCTGAGGCACTCCATTGTTCTCCTCCTCATCATTGACATCCCTCTGGTTGTGAGTCCTCACCATCTGGAGAGAAGCAATAGGTAAGAATTAGAAAACGTCTCCAACTATATGCATCAAGGGATATGAAGCTAAGCAACTAGCTACACTAGCCTAGGTGGACATGGCAATGCTAAAGCACCCCAAAATCCTCTATTAAGCACACAAGCAAGCAATATATAGCAAACAACACACCAACCAAGACACATCGATTCCTGAGTGCCCCTATGTGCTCCAAAGTGTCCATTCTATCTAGGATGCATCCTACGGTCAATCTGTGGCTCTGATACCAATCTGTGATACCCAGTTCCGAGAAAAGAACCAAGCTAACGCATATGTGTGCCCAGGATGTTCAACACACATACACGAGTGCATTCACAAAAGAGTATACAGAAAATTACCACAGAACAAGATTAATTAACCAAATTTTATTACACAAACCAGATTATCCTCGATTACAACCTCTAATGAATATTAATGACAAGTTCAACTAATGCAGCGGAAATAAACTAATTAAGCAAACTAAACAGCAAGGCAGCATAAGCAATAGGGTATAGCGCAGCTCCAATAACACCACAGGCAAGCTGACGGTAGACACGGCCTAGAACTCCGCATTATCACCATTAAACTCCCAATCCTGACCTGCAACTGTTGGGGGGGGGGGGGGGGTTGCAGAAGTGAGTACATGTCGTACTCAGCAAGTGTGGAAAGTATAACATGTGGCTTATTCAAATGTCGAAAATAATAATGGTTAAGTGCTGAAAAGTACATTAAAACGTTTGAAAAGCAATATATTATATTTATATGAATCAAACCCATCATAATCATAAGTAATATCATAATACGAGTCCATAAATCACTATCCTCATCAATAATTCCAGATTTCACCATTTGCCAATAAGCATATTCAATACCAAACATAAATCCATAACCATCCATAACCATTACCAAACCATAACCATCCCAAATTCCAATTTCCCTCTAATCATGGAAGTTGTCCAGGTGCTCATAACTGGGAGCACGGCTATCATGATAGTTTTATTAGACTCTGCAGAGATTGTACCTCTTTACCCACGTGTTTGTGATTTCATCACCTTTCGATGACTAGAACCTCTATTATGCCGTCTCACACTTCCATTGGTGTGTGGCCAAGAGATCACAAAATAGCCTTTACAAAGGGATTACTAGCCTATTTAGACCCCACTGAGGTTTCATCGGTGGCGATGTCTCCTACAGAGCACATCTTCAACCAAGGGCCCCCTCTTGAGCCATTCGGATCCCAGGGTAGTCCCACCAATCATCATCAAACCCAATCCGACTACCCCTTCCCCGAGCATCCATAATGGTCCAAACAGCACTGGCAAAGCCCCTAATTAATCAGCTACACCGCACCCATACTTGGCCTCGTGGTGGCACTGTAGTTCTGGCTTATTCTCGCATGAACCGGTCCTTAGATCTAAAGCAAGCAAACCACCATAACATCCAACCCATCCACATACCAGGCTTGCTTAGATCACCCATTACCATACCGTATTGACCAGTTCACATTAACCAGAATATCATTAATGCATAATTAAATGTGTAGTGTTGTTTTCCCATCCCAGTTGATTAAGCGAAGCAAAAGGGTAAAAATCCCTTCCCGACTCTCTACCATAATTTCCAGGTGACAAGGGTGGTTAAACAATTCTAGTAAACTTCCTATCATAGGATTCCCATCAAATTGACACAGCATGTAGTTTGCAAACAAAACATTTATTTTAAAAATAGGATCAATATGCTTCAAGGACACTTGTCTTGCTCTTGCTGATGATTAGGATCAAAGCCTTCAAACTCTTGGTGCTGGAGATCCTCTGCGGCACTCTCTAGCGCAAATTCGTCTAATCCACACAATAAATATACAAGACAAGAAACACAATCAAAGAGTGCACATATATTACTCAATATGACATGACATGCATGATTGATGCAAGTGCAGGGTAGAACTTGATAATTGATTGCTTTTAATGATAACTAACTAGTTCTAATAGCTTTTAACAAGTTTATACATGTTTGGATTTGATTAGATCAAATTTTAGAATTAATTCAACACAATTTAACCAGAAAGATCGGACTAGTCCGCTAGGGACCGAACAAGTCCGCACTTTATGAGATCAGCAGATTAGAGTTTTCTAGATCGACGTAAATTCAGAGATTAGGGGTTGAATTCACGTAAGGAAAAGAGAATAGAAGGTATACCATGTGTTTAGGACTCCAATGAATCAAGAAACTTGGAGGTAGCACTTGGATCTTGGTGATCTAGGGTTGGTGATGAACTTGGGGATGAATTGGTGATGAAGAACGAAAACTTGGTGGAGATCTTGATCCTCTTTCGTTTCCTCCTCTTCTTCTTCTTGTTTGGGATCTTCTCCTCCCTCCTTGGTGGTGTCTCTCCACGAACTAGGGTTTGGGTGGGTGGAAAAGTGGCAAATAGATGTCAAACCAAGCGGTGGGGCTGTTTATATAGAGGTGGAGGCTAGGGTTAGATGGATTTCGAGTTTGGGATGAGTAGAGGCCGGTTTAGAGTCCCTCATGGGCTCTAAAAGAGTTAGGCACGATGTCCCTAGGCCCACTTAATGTGAAACCCAAGAAACAAGTCGTAAAACAAAAGATCAACTCGGAGTCACGAAATATCGGATAAGTCTGGAAAGGACCGGACTAGTCCGAATTCGTCCAGAGAGAAAATCAGACAAGTCTGGCCAAAAATCGGACAAGTCTGACTTTAAACAGAGAGGAAAACGGACAAGTCCGCTGGAACGCCGGACTAGTCCGGAAAAGTCTAAGGACTTAGCAAATTTTCAAGGATTCTTGGAATATCGGACTAGTCCGCACAAAATCGGACAAGTCCGAAAGTTTCCAGTGCCAAAAATTGAACTAGTCCGCAGCAAAACGGACAAGTTTGTTTTTAGTCAGAGAGAAATCGGACTAGTCCTCAGCAAAACCGGACTAGTCCGCACTTTCCTGCATTTTAAGTGCGGTTTTGTTCCAAATCAATTTTAAACGCTTCGAATCAATTTTAAACTCATTCCTCTTTATGTGGGTTAATGTTAAACATGTATATGAGTGTATGTAGGGCATGATGCATGAAAATGAGGGTGTTACAGGTAAACGCAAGGTAACCATTAAACCCCCCTCCATGCATTCCTATTCTAGTGATGATGAACTCAATAGTGATAATGAGGACATGCTTATTGGACTAGATAGGAAAACAGCTACTAAAATGAAATTTTTGCTTGATCAATTTGTTGAGAAGGAGTGGTTAATACATCGTCAAGAGGACATGATCATATCCCAAAAGGAGGAATATGTAGAACTTGACAAACTTCTAGAACTTGAAAAGGAACGAAGCAAATCACTAGAGCTTGAGTTAGCTTCGAGCAAGGAAACTTGCCTGGAGTTAACTGACTCAAATGCCACAATCAAGGACCAACTTGCTGACCTGATCAAGGTTAACAAGATCCTTGAAGTGCAGGTTGAGTCAATCAAGCTGAGTGAACCTTCCTCCTCTTCAAGTTCACCTTCTCAACCCACTAAAACTGATTTTGCTCATGCTTGCACATGTAAGAAAGGTGACACCAGTTTGAAGAATAAGCCAACCTCTACATAGGATAAACATCCTGCCCAAAGTGGCATATTTGACAAGGAGAAGATCAAATATGCACGCAGTGCATACTTGGTCAAAAGACCTCCAAATGTCAAATATGGCATTGGTTATTCTTATGGTGAAAAGCAACATGCTAGAAGCCATAAGAATAACAAGGAGAGGATTACCTTTTTAAAAGGAAGGCCCTCTCAAATTGGAAAGTCACAGATTAAGACAGTAACTACACATGAACACCGGACTAGTCCGGTCGGTGTCCGGACCAGTCCGGCCCCCCAGACTAGTCATGTACATAAACAACAACAGCTATTGTTTAAAACTTTTGATGCCTCATATGTGTTAATGAGAAATAATTTTGGCAAGGTTTATCTCATTATGTTGGGCCACGCCATGGGAACACCAAGTCCCATGTGTGGGTTCCCAAATGTATTGTAACTAACCTCCAAGGACCCAAGCAAGCTTGGGTACCTAAAACCAAAGCATGATTTGTTTTTGCAGGCCTATTCCTCCAGTGGATCTAAATGGGTGCTAGACAGTGGCTGTACCAACCATATGACCGGGGAAAGAAGAATGTTCGTGGAATATGAAGAGAATAAGGACCCAAACGAGGGCATATACTTTGGAGATAATAGTCAAGGAAGGGTGCTCAGTACTGGTAAAATTGCAATATCCTCTAAACACACACTTTCTCATGTTTTACATGTTGAATCCCTAGATTATAACCCGCTGTCCATATCCCAATTATGCGACGAAGGTTATAATTGCTTGTTCACTAACGAGGGTGTGACTGTTTCTAGGAGGAGTGATGGTTCCGTTGCATTCAAGGGTATGTTATAGGGAAAGCTCTACCTTGTTGACTTCAACAAGGATAAAGCTGAACTTGACACATGCTTGATTGCAAAGAACAACATGGGTTGGTTGTGGCATAGACGGCTAGCGCATGTTGGTATGAGGAACCTTCAAAAACTCCTCAAAGGCGATCACATCCGAGGTTTAAAGGATGTGGTATTTGAGAAAGACAGACCCTGTAGCGCGTGCCAAGTCGGGAAGCATGTTGGATCACCTCACCCCGCCAAAAACGTCATGACTACAACAAGACCACTCGAGCTACTACACATGGACTTATTTGGTCCAATAGCCTACATAAGCATCGGCGGTAACAAATATGGTTTAGTTGTCATTGATGACTTTTCTCGCTTCACTTGGGTTTTCTTTTTGCATGATAAGTCAGAGACACAAGGAATACTCAACAATTTCTTCAAGCGAGCTCAAAACGAATTCTCATTGACAATCAAGAACATTCGAAGCGACAACGGCACGGAGTTCAAGAACACGCAAGTGGAGGAGTACCTTGATAAAGAAGGCATAAAGCACAAATTTTCAGCATTGTACTCCCCACAAAAAAATGGAGTTGCCAAAAGAAAGAATCGAACACTCATAGAGATGGCAAGAACAATGCTCGATGAGTACAAGACATCGGATCGACTTTGGGCGGAAGCGATTAACACCGCTTGCCACGCTATAAATCGACTTTATCTTCATCAACTACTCAAGAAGACATCCTAGGAGCTACTCACCGGTAACAAACCAAATATTTCATATTTTTGAGTTTTCGGTTCTCCATGTTATATCTTGAACAAGAAGCCTAGGACTTCAAAGTTCGCTTCGAATTCCGATGAAGGTTTCCTGCTTGGTTATGATTCGAACACTTACGCCTACCGTGTTATCAACAAGACCTCCGGACTTGTTGAAGTAGCACGTGACGTAGTGTTCGATGATACTAATGTCTCCCAAAAGGAGCAAGTTGATCCATGTGAACTAGGTAAAGAAGAAGCTCCTTGTCAAGCATTGAAAAGAATGGCTCTAGGTGAGGTTCGACCACAAGAGCCACCTCCACACGTACATGAGGAAGATGAACCACAAGAGGAGACCAACGATCAAGGGGGAGCTTCAACACAAGATCAACCACAAGAATACGAAGATAATCAACAAGTCAACGATGGCAATCACTTAGGGGGAGAAGCAGATGATCATGAAGATACAACTCCTCAAGTGCCACACCCAAGATTACATCAATGCGTCCAAAGGGATCACCCAATCGACAATATCATCGGTGACATCCAAAAGGGAGTAACCACTAGATATCGCATAGCTAACTTTTGTGAGCTCTATTCGTTTGTATCATTTTTGGAACCACGCAGGGTTGAAGATGCATTGAAAGATCCGGACTAGGTGGTGGCAATGCAAGAAGAATTGAACAAATTCAAGCGGAACAAGGTGTGAGAACTTGTGGCAAGACCCAATGCAAACATCGTCGGCACCAAGTGGGTCTTCCGCAACAAACAAGATGAACACGGGGTGGTGACAAGGAACAAGGCACGACTTGTGGCCAACGGGTATTCACAAGTCGAAGGTTTCGATTTTGATGAGACCTTTGCTCCAGTAGCTAGGCTTGAATCTATTAGAATATTACTTGCATATGCTACTCACCATGATTTCAAGCTGTATCAAATGGATGTGAAAAGCACGTTCCTCAACGGACCAATCAAGGAAGAGGTGTATGTGGAGCAACCACCCGGGTTTGAAGACGAAGAGTTCCCCGACCACGTATTTAAATTGCGTAAGGCTCTCTACGGCCTCAAACAAGCTCCTAGAGCTTGGTATGAGTGTCTTAGAGATTTCTTAATTGAAAATGGCGTTAAGATTGGCAAAGTATATTATACACTATTTACAAAGAATTTTGATAATGATCTTTTTATTTGTCAAATTTATGTTGACGATGTAATTTTTGGGTCAACTAACCAATCCTTTTGTGAGGAATTTAGTAAAATCATGATAGACAGGTTTGAAATGTCAATGATGGGAGAATTAAAGTACTTCTTGGGATTCCAAGTGCGGCAAAAGAAGGAAGGGACGTTCCTAAGCCAAACCAAGTACCCGCAGGACATACTTAAGAAGTTTGGCATGGACAAGGCGAAGCCCATAAAAACCCCCATGGCAACGAATGGCCACTTAGATCTCAATGAAGATGGACCTAGCGTCAACCAAAAGGTATATCGCTCCATGATTGGATCTCTACTCTATTTATGTGCATCTAGGCCAGATATTATGTTGAGTGTATGTTTGTGTGCAAGATTTCAAGCCAATCCTAAGGAATGTCACTTGACAGCCGTAAAAAGGATCTTGAGATATTTGGTCCATACACCCAACCTTGGTCTTTGGTACCCAAAAGGCTCAAAATTCAATATCATTGGTTACTCCGATGCAGATTATGCCGGGTGCAAAGTAGATAGAAAAAACACCTCTGGTACATGCCAATTCCTAGGGAGATCTTTAGTTTCTTAGTCCTCCAAGAAACAAAATTCCATTGCCTTATCCACAGCCAAAGCGGAGTATGTTGCAGCCGGGAGTTGTTGTGCACAACTTCTTTGGATGCGACAAACTCTAAGGGATTATGGTTACAATATGAACCATATTCCACTCCTTTGTGACAATGAAAGTGCCATCAAAATTTCCCACAACCCAGTTGAGCACTCCAGAACTAAACACATAGACATAAGACATCACTTTTTGAGAGATCATGCCATGAAAGGAGACATAGCCATTTCACATGTCAACACTCAAAAGCAATTGGCCGACATATTCACCAAGCCACTTGATGAAAAGCGTTTTTGTTAACTCCGAAATGAACTAAATATCCTTGATGCTCGGAGTGTGGCTTGAAATGTTGCATACCTGTATGAATTCTTCAAATATGTTGATTGGATTGTGAAAATCATCTCTCTCATTTTTCTAATCAATATGTTGATTATGATCATTGCTTGATTGTTGTATGCTTACTGATCATATTCATCAATATTATTTGATGTGTTTCGACTCTCTTTTTTCTAAATATGTACCTTCAAATATATATGAATGGGCTAAGCAATTCTCACCTAGTGACCACGGACTAGTCCGTGGTTACCCGGACTAGTCCGCCCGTGCAGACTGGTCCGCAAAGTTCAACCTCAGAGTGCCGGTTAGGCCGGACTAGTCCGGCATTCAACAGACTAGTCCGATATTGTTTTCTGGAAAAGTTCGGACTAGTCCGGTCATCTCCGGACTTGTCCAATTTTTCGTGTCCATAACCCTAGCCGCCGCCAAACCCTAATTCATTCACCTCCACTCTTGCCTCACACGTTCTCTCTCTTCCACTCGAGCTCCCAAGGCGATTTTGAGTCCCCTCCACCAAAAAGCTCCGCTTTGGGTGGAGATCAAGCATCCTTGCTCGAAGATTGAAGTTCACGGACAAGTCCAGACTTCAACACCTCTCTCTTCAAGCGTCAATCGAATTCTTTGGTAATTTTCACTCAAACCCTAGAAATTCCAAATTTCTTCATTGTTGATCAAATAGCCTAGCATTCCTTGATATATACATGCTCTCTTGATGTATTACGTGTATGCTATGGTCGTTGTGCATTAGAAATCACCATGTGTCTAGTTTCCTAGGTTTTTGAGTTTGAACACCGGACTAGTCCAGTCCATGCACGGACAAGTCCGATATCCCCGGACTAGTCCGTGCCTGTACACCGGACAAGTCCGATTTATCTGAACTCAAAACCTAGCTTCTCAATTCCTCAATGAAATTCCTTGCTATCCTTCCATACCTATGCCTTGTATCATTCATTATCATTCATGCCACTCATTCTAAGGTCATGTCGAGCTCGGGCAATGATGTCTCCGACTTTGAGGCCGAGATGGACCACGAGGTGGCACCTCGGACCTCGACGGGTCTTGGCAAGAAGCGCCAAGAAATACCCTCCGAGCCAGCTCCAACCCCTCCTCAGGTTTGGAGGAAGGTGTTGGCAAAGAAGCCAGTGTCCAAGGTAGCTGCATCATCAAGTGGCCCTCGCCAAGCAAAGGGCAAGGGCAAAGGGATTGCTACAGGTCCGGTTGGCCCGTTGAAACTCCATGCTCCAAGGGAAGGGGTCTGGGACCCCAATGAAGAGAAGTTCAATGGAAAGGGCAGTGACTCGGCAGCAAAATTCAGAAGCATCGATTGGTATGGCCGACCGAAGAAAGCTGTTGATGGAAGATTCTGGTGCAACTTCCATGCTGATTTCTACAAATCGGTGTATCTCCCAATGAAGACAACAGTTGTGTGCAGTCAGTGGATTGACTGGGCACATTTTGAGAAAAAGGGTTGCTCACCATTCACTGAGGTAGTGAGATCCATTGAGAGGCATGGCCTGAGGGATCTTTTCGCCTTCAGGAATAACTGGAATGATGAAGTGATTGCACAGTTCTTTGCAACCTGTCACTTCTCTAGTGAAGATGAGGAGAGTGACACTTGGATGACTCATGGATCCAAGTACAGTATTACTCAAGAAGATTTTGCTAGCCTGCTTCACCTTGACACCACTAGATCTGACTGCTTGATCATACACAACATTGGTGTCATTGAGAAGGATAGGATGAAGTTCCTATCTGAGCCAAATTCAAAGTTCAACACTCCCTCTACCAAAAATATGAAGCCATTTTTTGTGGTGCTGAACAGAGTTTTGAGGAAGACGATTGCTCCCAAGGATGGAGATGTTGGGAGTGTGCAAGGATACCTCCGGACTCTGATGAGGGTAATAAGTAAGGACCGCCCGTTTCATGTAGCGGAATACATTTGGAATGACATGGTAAGCATATCTTGCACTCCCAACAGGTCTTGTGGATATGCTCCTTACGTAATGTTTGTGATTGAGAAAGTCACCGGGATTGAGTTTGTGAAAGATGTGGAGCATCTACCCTTGAGGCCTCAGATGCCTAAAAAGCCGAGTGTGCAGGTTGCGCCCTCGCCGGCCTCCAGTCCCGAGGCACTGGCAAGAACAAGAGAAGATGCCAGGGCTGCCCCTGCTACTAGAGCAACCCCTCAAAAAGGTTCAGCCAGTGGAATTCTCAAGTATCTGACTGCAATCTTTGCCTCCTGCAAAAAGGCCGAAGTGAAGGCCCATAAGCTCAACAAAAAGAAAAGAGGACATGAAGTATATCAAGGCAAATGTGAAGCAAATTTGCCAGAAACTGGAGATTGAGCCAATTGGGTCTCCAATAGTCTCTGAAGACTCGGATTCTGATTTCACCGAGCTCGGGCCCTTGACCCCCTCCGAGCTTGCCTACTTTGGCGTTGAGGGCTCGAGTAGCTCCGCACCTCCTCCTCCTTCTCCTCCTCCTCATCAAGCCGAAGATGAATATGATGAAGACGACGATGAGAGGACCGACATCGAAGAGCGAAGACCTTAGGACCCTCGTCTCCTTCCTTTTGGTGTCTTGATGCCAAAGGGAGAGAGATTGAGGGGGAGTCTTAGTCTTAGCTGTAGTTTGCGAGGAGAGAGCCCTATGCTATGTTTTTTAACTCTTTTGTGGCTTGTAAAGTTTTAACAATGATCTTAAGTTAATTATGGTTTTGTGATGCAATGATTTGATCATTTGAGTAGTATTTATGAAAACTGTGATTTTGCTCTAGAATGACATATATGCTTGCAATTGGGTGATTAATGTCAATTATGTCATTCTCAATGTTTCATTGCACTTAGTTATGCATCCCACCATAAAGAATGCACATATGGACTATGCTTCACTACTTGATGTATTTTGGACTCATATGTGCATACTTTATGAAAATCTCAATTTTTATCATATTTTGTGAAATCTCAATTGGTTGTCATCAATCACCAAAAAGGGGGAGATTGAAAGTGCATCTAGGACTCCATTGTGGGTTTTGGATGATTTATGACAAGAAATTGGGATCCTAACCACTTTGTTGAGATGACTGCAGGTTTTTAATTGAAAAATGAGCAAAGTACCAAAAAGAAGGAAGAATGAGGAGCAAAGTGGAATGAGCTCAAGGAAGAAGAATAGTAGATCATTGGTATGGAGTGTGTTGAAGAAACACATCCCAAGAGCTCAATCACAATTAAACACACACATTGCACAAAGTTACACAGGACCGGATTAGTCCGACTAACACCGGACTAGTCCGATATCCTCGCTGCACAAAATCGGACAAGTCCGATATCCATCTGACTAGTCCGATATCTCTCTGACTAGAATCGGGATAGTCCTCCCAGTGCGGACTAGTCATCAAAACACTTCACAAGTCACACAAAATTAGACAAGTCCGATCACAACCGGACTAGTCCGATATTCTCTCTGGTCCATATCGGACAAGTCCGATATTTGCACGGACTAGTCTGAAAAACCCTCTGAACTAAATCGGACAAGTCCTCCAAGTGCGGACTTGTCATCCAATACACTTAGGGTATCACATGTCCGTACAAGTCCGGTGACTATCGTACTAGTCCGAAGATTTCCATTAGCGAAATCGGACAAGTCCGTTCCTAGCCGGACTAGTCCGATACTTTGAGATACTTAGGGTTTGCTACACACAGCACACTGGACTAGTCCGGTGACCACCACGGACTAGTCCGATCTTTCTGAACCCTAATGGTCACTTTTAGAAACCCATATAAATAGAGTTGCACGGCCATATTTTGTACTCTCTCGAACCCTAGCGCCGTCACACCTCCCAAGAGCCTCAAAAACCACATCTCTCCACGAAATTAAGTGCAACAAAGATCAATCCTTTGAGGATTCACTCTAGTTCATTGGAGAGACACGTTCAACACCACATTGAGCTCTTGGTTTGATTCTCTAACACACTCCTGTGATTTAATTGTAATCTTTTGAGT
Organism: Tuctoria greenei; assembly: GCA_036927565.1. NCBI lineage: Eukaryota > Viridiplantae > Streptophyta > Magnoliopsida > Poales > Poaceae > Tuctoria > Tuctoria greenei. The sequence goes on along the minus strand of JAYESD010000001.1, from coordinate 8,215,934 downwards.
GTGTTCTTGGTGGTATTTCCTGTTGTAATCCAAGGGAGCTCTCAACGTGTGAGAAGGCACCTTGAATTCGGTTATTCACCCCTTTGAGATAAGTAGAAGAGGATTGGCCTTCGTGGCGATCCGACGAGGGTAGGGTTGGAGAAGACCCGGTCCTTTTGTGGACTCCTCAACGTGGATGTAGGTTGCCTCTATGAGAACCGAACCACGGGATAAATCTCTTGTGTTCTTCTTTAGTGTTCATTGTCCTTTACATTATATCAATCTAGGGTTTCAATTGATCTTGATTACTTTACATTGAAATATCAAGTATAAGATTGAATTGTGATATAATCTGGTTCATAACCTTGTAACACTTTATTTAATCATATATTTCCGCTGCATATATTGAAGAATAAAATTAATCGATCACACTTAATCAATCTAGTTCGTATACACCGGACTAGTCCGCACTTTACCGGACTAGTCCGATATCTCTGGTTTTGAACTGGTTGTTAAGTGTTGAAGGTTCCGACAATTATCAAAAAGGCCTATTCACCACCCCCCTCTAGGCCACATTCAGAGTTCACCGGCCACGTATTTAAATTGCGTAAAGCTCTCTACAGCCTCAAACAAGCTCCTAGAGTTTGGTATGAGTGTCTTAGAGATTTCTTAATTGAAAATGGTTTTAAGATCGGTAAAGTAGATTATACATTGTTTACAAAGAACTTTGACAATGATCTCTTTGTTTGTCAAATTTATGTTGATGATATAATCTTTGGTTCAACTCGCAAATCTTTTTGTGAGGAATTTAGTAAAATTATGACAGATAGGTTTGAGATGTCTATGATGGGAGAGCTAAAGTACTTGGGATTCCAAGTGAGGCAACAAAAGGAAGGGACGTTCATAAGCCAAACTAAGTACACTCAAGACATACTCAATAAGTTTGGAATGGACAAGGCGAAGCCCATAAAGGATCCCATGGCAACGAATGGCCACTTGGATCTCAATGAAGATGGACCAAACATCCATCAAAAGGTATATCGCTCCATGATTGGATCTCTACTCTACTTATGTGCATCTAGACGAGACATTATGTTGAGTGTATGCTTGTGTGCAAGGTTTCAAGCCAACCCAAAAGAGTGTCATTTGACAGCCGTTAAGAGAATCTTATGGTATTTAGTTCATACACCCAACCTAGGCCTTTGGTACCCCAAAGGTTCCAAATTCAATCTCATTGATTACTCCGATGCAGATTATGTCAGATGCAAGGTAGATAGAAAAAGTACCTCTGGTACATGCCAATTCCTAGGGAGATCCCTAGTTTCTTGGTCCTCCAAGAAACAAAACTCCATTGCCCTATCCACGGCCGAAGCGGAGTATGTTGCAGCCGGGAGTTGTTGTGCACAACTCCTTTGGATGCGACAAACTCTAAGAGATTACGGTTACAATATGAACCGCATTTCACTCCTTTGTGATAATGAGAGTGCCATTAAAATTGCCCATAATCCAGTTGAGCACTCTAGGACCAAACACATAGACATCCGGCATCACTTTTTGAGAGACTATTCAATGAAGGGAGATATAGCCGTTTCACATGTCAATACCGAAAAGCAACTAGCCGATATATTCACCAAGCCACTTGATGAAAAACGCTTTTGCGAGTTCCAAAATGAACTTAATATCCTCGATGCTCGGAGTGTGGCTTGAAATCTTGTATACTTGAATACTATCTTCAAATTCATTGATTGTGTTGTGAAAATCATCTCTCTCAATTTTCCTGAAAAAAAAACTATGTCAATTACTAGATCTTGGTGAATTATGATCATTGCTTGATTGTTGTATGCTTACTGATCATATTCATCAAGATTATTTAATTTGCTTTGCCCCCCTAATTTCTAAATAAGTAACTTCTAATATATATGAATGGGCTAAGCATTTATTCCCTGGTGACCACGGACTAGTCCGTTGTTACCCGGACTAGTCCGCCCGTGCAGACTAGTCCGCAGTGTGACGGTTAGGCCGGACTAGTCTAGCAGACCACGGACTAGTCCGATAAAGTCTCTGGAAAAGTTCGTACTAGTCCGATCATTTTCGGACTTGTCAGATTTTTCGTGTCCATAACCCTAGCCGCCGCCAAACCCTAATCTTCCGCACCCCACACTTGCCTCAAGCGTTCTCTCTCCACGCTCGAGCTCCCCAAGGCGATTCTTTGATTCCTCCATCAAAACTTCGCAAGTTTGGGTGGAAATTGACCTCCTTCGCGTAGGGATTGAAGACCACGGACTTGTCTGACCCTTCAACCCATACATCTTTGAGAATCAAGACATTTTGGAAAAATCTCAACCCAAACCCTAGAAATTGCTATTTCCTTCAATGTTGGTCAACTAGCTTGGTTCCTCTCACCATATACATGTTTTCTTGATGTATTACATTGATGTTAAGCTAGTTGTGCATTAGGAATCACCATTTGGCTCATAGTTAGGGTTCTAGAGGTTGAACACCAGACTAGTACAGCCCATGCACGGACAAGTCCGATCAACCGGACTAATCCGTGCCTGTACACCGGACTAGTCCGATTTTTCTAAACTCAACCCTAACTTTTTAATTCCTCAATGCAATTCCTTGTCATCTATTCTCATCAACACCTTGTGAAATCTATTCTCAGGACAATGTTGAGCACCAAAGACGAAATCTTTAACTTCGAGGCCGAGATGGACTACGAAATCATACTTCGATCCTCGACGAGCCTAAGAAAGAAGCACCAAGAGAACCCATCCGAGTCGGCTCCCTCTCCTCCCCAGGCTCGAAGGAAGGTGCTCGCGAAGAAGCCAGCCTCCAAGGCTTCAGCTGGAGGTGGCCCTCGCCAAGCAAAGGGCAAGGGCAAAGGGATTGCAACGGGCCCGATTGGCCCCCTAAAGTTGTTAGCTCCAACGGAAGGGGTCCGGGGTCCTGCGGAGGAAAGATTCAATGGCAATGGCAGCGGCACGGCTGCAAAGTTCAGGAATGTGGATTGCTACAGCCATCCCAAGCAAGCTGCTGATGGGAGGTTTTGGAGTAATTTTCATGCAGATTTTTACAAGACCGTCTATCTCCCAATGAAGACGCCCGTGGTGCGCAGCCAATGGATAGATTGGCCGCATTTTGAGAAGAAGGGTTGTTCACCTTTTGTGGAGGTGGTCGAGGCAGTGGCAAGACATGGCTTGAAGGACCTCTTCGCCTTCAGAAACAATTGGAATGATGAGGTGATTAACCAGTTTTATGCTACTTGTCACTTTGCTAGTGACGAGGAAGAAAGGGTGACTTGGATGACTCATGGATCCAAGTACACCATCACTTATGAATAATTTGCAAGGATGCTCCATCTTGACACCTCCAGCAATGAAAATGTGATCATCCACAACATTGGTGTCATTGAGAAGGACAGAATGAAGTTTCTCTATGAACTCAACTCCAAGTTTAATCCCCCTTCCACGAAGAACACGAAGCCCTTCTTTGTGGTTTTGAACAAGGTTCTGAGGAAGACAATTGCCCCCAAGAATGGGGATGTAGGAAGTGTGTAGGGGTACCTCAGGACCTTCATGAAGGTCATTAGCAAAGACAGGAAGTTTGATGTCTTTGACTATATTTGGAACGACATGGTCAACATCTCCTGCACACTGAACAGGTCCTGTGGCTATGCTCCTTATCTTATGTTTATGATTGAAAGGGTCATTGTAGGATCGAAGAGCACGTGAAAAGATACCAGAGGGGGGTGAATGGTAGATTTAAAAATCTTACGCAGCGGAAACAATTAAATCTCAACCCCTTCGGCAGAAAAATGATCTGTTAGAGAAATCATGTATGAGACTAATCTAAAACGTGTTTCACTAGGACAAAAGTGATATATATCAGAGATAATCAATTCACGAATAAAACACAAGAAGAATCACTCAAATCCATCGAGAGAAACTCAAGTTATGATTGAAAGATCGAACAAAGGTCAATCTATCCTACCCGAGAAAAATGGTTCTTGAATGCTGCAAAGAAACTCGTGTAGATCAGAAACCACAAATCCAATGAACGTGAAATTTTGACAGATGATAGATAATCAAGTTTTGAAGGCAACAAAAAAAGAATCACGTCAATTTGATCTTTAAAACTCGAGTTATGATAAAACTACCGACGAAAGGTAGTGCTGTCCAGAAACTCGACGAGTAAAACTTGCCTGGAACAAGTCGGACGAACGAGGCACAAAAGTTCATTCAAACTATGAATTTTATTCAATAGAACACAAGAGGAACAGCTAACAAGTCGTACACCATGAGCTCTGGCCTCCCTTGCTTATATAACCAGCTCGCAAGCCAACTCTACTCAAATCAGGACCCTAATCCTACTCCGCTCACGAATCAAAACTTTCCATAACTGCTTAGGACTCTTATATACGCAGATAGAGGCAATCTTAAGACTTACAAACACCTTAGGAACGTATCCCACATGCCTAAAACAACTCAAATTCGTGACCCACATGAAATCCTATCATAACCAACTCGATACTTTCCATACCGAGCCATAACTGACTCCGCCGCAGCCAAAGTCATCAACCGATACGATTCGATCCTTCCAACCAGATCTTCCCATCCATAAACCATCTTCGAAACAATGTTGCCATGTCATGCACCCCATGCATACGTGCAAACACCTTCATTCTACGTCCTGTAACCTTCATATGCACTGCCCTTGATTCAATCATCCTGCACGACCTCCTCACCCGCTCAACCACAATTCCTCCTGAATTTCGTCGTTGGAACCTCATCTCCTCCCTGAGACTAGTCCAAAGGATAACGTTACCAGCCATGTCTTGAACTCAAGCAACACCTGCAGATGAAAAAACAACCAATTCGTACGAGCCCAAGTCCGTGACTTGACTCAAGTTAGTTCCAAACACAACACCTTACGTGAGCACCTCACATAAGAATGTTGCAAAGCATAGCAAAACGATATCAGCCATATCAACCAAAATGCACCAAAAACTTAGTAAAAGAATACTAAGCAAACTTTTCAACAATGTAAAGCAAGTTCGAAACATTTCACATTAAAAGCCGAAACATTGTGATCAAGCTCTGAACCTAGAAAAAACTAACTGGAGCTTGAGCCGAAGCTTACCAAAGCTAGTACAACCTAGCGCCGGAGCTTATCAAAACTAGCAGGATCTAGCACCAGAGCTAACCAAAGCTAGTCGGACCTAGCGCCGGAGCTGACCAAAACTAGTCGGAACTAGCCAACCGAAAAGCTGGAGCTAGAAAAATATGTCGGAGCTAACCAACATAAGTCGGACCTAGCAAAACATATTGGAGCTTAACAAAGACATGTCGGAGCTATCAAAGACATGCCGGAGCTAAAGACAAAGCTCACCGGAGCTACCAAAAACATGTCGGACCTAGACAAAGAAGGTCAGACCTATTGTCGGGCCTTGCAGAAGCTCGGAGCTAGAGTCGGACCTTGCTAAAAATATGTTTTAGCAAAATTTCAGAACTTTTATCATCAAAGCCAATGTATTCACTACAAGCCAATGTATTCAGCACACATAGGTCTCAAATCTCCCCCTTGAGGAATGCATTGGCAACACCACTTAAGATCCAGACATTGGCTTATTCACATTAAAAGTTTTAAAAACAATTTCTCCCCCTTTGTAAAACAGAAATAAAATAAGAAAAAAAATTCTCCCTCTGAGAAGAATCGTGCCAAAAACAATTGTGAATATGTGCAATGTGTAAGCAATTTCTCCCCCTAGCATACTTATCTTTAAAAATTCACATATTATCTCTCCCCCTTTGACAATGTATTCAACAAGGTTCAAAAGAAAAATTTTAATTGTTATGAGCATATTATAACATATACATATAAAACAAAGCTCATCCAAGTCATACTATCAAGTAACTTACACTATAACAACAATGAGGTACATAAAGTAGTGTAAGCCATGCTAGAGATCAAATGTAATTTTCAATTTAAGCAAGTCATGATCTCACAAACTTAACTATTTCAATACCTGAAAGCATGACACTTGTTTCTGCATTTTATTATTTTTCAAAGCACAAATTTAGATCATATAATATTTGCAAGAGATTATATGTGTATCTGCCTTATTCTAACCAACCAAGCCAAGCCTATGTCATTTGACAATCAGAAGCTTAAGGACATAGTTTTAGTCATACACAACTTCTTCCAAGTTCATATCTAAGTGCAATGATAAGCCATCTCAAAAGAAGAAGTGCGATGCATGCATATTCTCTTGATCTTTTCTCAACTTATATTTGTTCACAAAAACTAAACATGTGAGTTGATTACTTGATTAATTCTTTATGATTAAAAACACTTGTGAGCATGCAACAAGTTCAAAACAGCAAGAAAGTTCAACCATGACCGGATTTAGTGTAAGTAATTATTCCAATTACTAGTCATGACAAAAACTACAAAATGTATAACATGAGTAATGTAGTAAGAACGTTCAGCATGTAAAAGGAATCACAAAGTCATATATGTATGAAATACTATGCTCATATTATTTACAGTTCAGATTCACACATAGACTTCTCAAGTTTCAAAACTCCCCCTCAATTTAATCCATGAGGATGCATAACCCCTATTTCACTACGAATGTAACAAAAATGAGTGAAATCCAAAGGTTTTGTAAAAATGTCAGCCAATTGTTGTTCGATATCTACATGGTGAAGCTCAATGTTTTCTTTTTCAACATTATCACGGAGAAAGTGATACCTAATATCAATGTGCTTAGTTCTAGAATGTTGCACAGGGTTTTTAGCAATGCAAATGGCACTAGTGTTATCACAAAACAGTGGAACACTATCTATATCAACCCCATAGTCCTTAAGTGTTTGAACAATCCAAAGAATTTGTGAGCAAGCACTAGCAGCAGCTACATATTCAGATTCGGTGGTGTTCAACTGAACTTTGTTTTCTAGAGGATCATGCAACAAGTGAATTACCAAGAAAATGACAAGCACCCAAAGTAATTTTCCTATCAATCCTACAACCCCAAAATCAGCATCAAAAAAAGCTTTCAAAATAACGGTTGAGGAAGAAGGAAGAAAAATGCCAAATTCTTGAGTTCCATGTAAGTACCTGAGAATCCTTTTGACGGCTTGACGATGTGAAGCACGTGGGGAGGCTTGAAACCGTGCACAAAGACATACGCTGAACTGTATGTCCGGTCTTGATGCCGTGAGGTACAAAAGTGATCAGATCATGCTTCTATATTCTTTTTGATCCACGGATTCACCATCTTCATCAAGTTCAAGTGTTGTTGCTGTTCCCATTGGTGTCCGAATAGGCTTGCTTTTGTCCATGTTGAAACGCCTTAGGAGGTCTTTTGTATACTTCGTTTGATGCACAAAGTTACCCTCCTTGGTTTGCTTGATTTGCTGCCCCAAAAAGTATGTGAGTTCTCCCATCATACTCATCTCAAATTCTGAACTCATCATAGCTGAAAACTTGGACACAAGATCATGAGAAGCACAACCAAAGATAATATCATCCACATACACTTGAACGAATAATGAGTCGTTGCCATGCTTAAGCACAAAAAGAGTTTTATCAACATTGCCCATGGTAAACCCCTTTTCAAGTGAGAATGTTTTTAACATATCATACCATGCTCTAGGGGCTTGTTTGAGACCGTACAAGGCTTTGGACAGTTTGTAAACATGATTAGGAAAATCTGGATTTTCAAAACCCGGTGGTTGTTTGACATAAACCTCCTCATCTATGTAGTCATTAAGAAAAGCACTTTTAACATCCATTTGGTATAGCTTAAAACCTTTAGATGCAGCAAAGTCTAATAAAATTCTTATGACTTCTAATCTAGCAACAGGAGCAAAAGTTTCATCAAAATCTAGACCTTCAACTTGAGTGAAACCTTGAGCAACCAACCTAGCCTTATTCCTAACCACAACCCCATCCTCACTTTGTTTATTTTTAAACACCCTTTTATTTCCAATTAAAGTGTGACCATGAGGTGGAGGTACAAGTTTCCAAACATTATTTCTTTCAAAATTTTCTAACTCCTCTTGCATGGCAATAATCCAAGATTCATTAGTGAGTGTGTGTGATATATCTTTGGGTTCAAAAGAAGCAACAAAAGCAAAATGAACATGAGAGTTTGGATCGCAAAACCTGGACCATGTAACTCGTTCGTGCAAGCTTCCAATAATCTGTTGTGGAGGATGAATTTTGAAAACCCGAAGGGGAGTGGACACTTCACAAGCTTATTCTTATTCATGTTCATCACAAATCGATGAGCTTGTGACTTGAGAAGGATCTGGACCAGCAATGGTGGTCGTCGGTGCTGGCTGTGAATCAAAATCAGGAGCTCGAACAATGTCATTAGCTGCTGAATTTTTGGGCAGCAGCTCCACCTCTTCCTCATCCTCAACGAAAATGCTCTCCCCCTGCGGATATGGATCTGGACCTGCAGTGTTTGAGCTAGTACCTAGGCTAGCTTCATCAAAAGACACTTCACAAGTCTCCACAATTTTGTTAGTGTCAAGTAAAAGCACACGGTAGCCTCTAGTATGAGATGGATAACCAAGAAACATGCCATCAATGGATCTAGGTTCAAATTTATAAAGATTATCATGTTTCTTAACAAAGCATTTGCAACCAAAGACCCGAAAGTGTGTAACACTAGGCCTATGTCCAAACCGGAGCTCATATGGGGTTTTACCTAGCTTAGCGCGCAAGAAAACACGATTTGAGACATAACAAGTGGTTGCAATCGCATCAGCCCAAAATTTTCTAGGAGTTTGATATTCATCAAGCATAGTCCTAGCCATCTCAACTAAGGTTATGTTCTTTCTTTCTACAACACCGTTTTGTTGAGGTACATATGGTGAAGAAAATTGATGATCTATTCCATTTTCAGCACAAAAGTGATCAAAAGATTGATTTTTAAATTCAGTTTCGTTATCACTTCTAATTGCTTTTAAAGATCGTGGGTGATCAATTGATAATCTAAGAAATAAAGTTCTAAAGTGACCAAAAGCTTCATTCTTAGACGCCATAAAGTAAACCCAAGAGTATCTAGAATAATCATCAACAATAACAAGAACATACCATTTACCTCTGAAGGATTGAACATGTGAAGGTCCTACGGTGTCAAGGTGCAAAAGTTGACCCGGTTCAGTTGTCATGATCATTGTGAGAGGAGTATGTGAACCTGCAATCATCTTAGCATGTCTACAAGAAGAGCACATAATTTCTTTGTCCCCTTTAAGCTTAGGCAGCCCACGTATGCGATCAAGAGCGCTAACACGCGTTAGGTGATCAAAGCCTACGTGACCAAGTCTACAATGCCAAAAATATAAGTCCTTTGAATCATTAGCAACTAGACACCTATGCTTAGAGGAAGACATATCAAAATCAGCTTTAAAAACTCTTCCAAACCGAGACATGTTAAAAATAAGGTCACTATTTGAACCTACAACTTTGCAGCAATTTTTATTGAAAATAATTTCTAGATTTTCATCTAGCAATTGTGAAACAATAAGCAAGTTGTATTTTAAATTTTTGACAAGTGCAACATCAATCAAAGTGTAGTGATCATTTACTCTAACCGAACCCTTAGCAATTATAGGAGTCGAAGAATTATCGGCAAAAGTAACATTCCCTACATGTGACATAAAAGAGAGGGAGGAAAACCAATCTTTGTTACCGGTCATGTGGCGTGAGCAACCTGAATCCACAATCCAAATGTTCTCCTTCCTCAAACGTGTAACCTACATAGAAGCACAATACATCGATTACTCAATACTGGGGTTAGTCAAAAGGCATTTAGGAATCCAGTACTGAGTCACACGATGTGCAGCAGGAAAAACACTCGAAAGCTGAGATAAAACAGCAGGTTTACGAGTCAAAGTTTGAGGTTTTTTACTCTTAACTACTGACCTATAAGATGTTACTTGAGTAGCACAAAAATCAGTAGCTCCGGAGGCAAAAACAGAAGGTTCGGAGGTAAACTTTGAATGTTTTTGACTCATAACAGCAGGTTGCATGTTCCTAGCATTCGGTTTAATATGTGCAGCAAATTTTGCATGAAAGTTATGAGATCTAGCAATCATTATTTCCCTTTTTTGTTGTTTAGCTAGTCTATAACAAAAATATATGACATGACCATCTCTACCACAGTAGGTACAATGAAATTTAACTTTATGTTCATGTCTAGATGAGCAAACAACATTTTTATTTGAAACCGAATGAGACAACACCCCTGCAAATTTGAAAACCACTTATTTTTGTTTAGGAACTATTTGAATCAAACCACTTCCTAATGACTTTACAATTTTAGTTGGATGTGCCTTAGCATGAGCATGAGAATCAAAACCTAAACCAGTTTTATCTTTGCAAGACTTGGAAGAATTCAGCAGCAAGTTTAGGTTCTTATTCCCATTACAAAACCAATCTAATGTCCTATGCATGTTATTAAGTTTATCGGACAAATCAAGGCAATTTTCACATGAAGTTTTTCCTTTTAATTTGCAATTGGAACAGTATTTAACTTCATGAGAACGTAAAGAATTATTCAATATTGAAATTTCATTCATAGCATCTTTTAGTTTCTTTTCAAGATCATCACAGCTAGAACAATGCAAATCAATTGTAGAACAAGAAGCATCTTTTAAGTTTCTAATGTCAAGTGCAGCAAGCTTTTTGTTCTTTTCAATTTCAAGTTCAAGTCTATCTAGAGTGGAGGAGTGTGCAGTTCTTAGTGTGGACAATTGTTCATAGATTAAATCACATGAGGGACAAGAATCATCACTAGGAATCAAGGTTTTCAAATGGTTGATTTCAGATTCTAGTGATTCAATTTTAGCAGCATTATCCCTAAACTTTTTGTCCTTTCTCTTAACAATAATAGTTGCACGAGAAATTGCATCACACATTTCATTACAGGTAGAACATACCTCATCATCGTCAATGTTGTGTTCTGCATCCTCCTAACTTGATCTTGATCTTGTTTTGCCCGCCATGAAGCATAAGTTGGTCAGATCGTCATCATCTCCATCACTTTCAAAGTCTACATCACTTGAACTGAGTTCTTGAAGTGCGGTGATGAAGCTGTTAATCATCTTGTGTCCTATGGTATCCTTCTTTTTCTTTTTGTGATATCCAGAGGTGGTCTTGACCTTGTTCTGTTTTTCTTCATGGGTAGTAGGACCTGAAAGGTTAGGGCATTCTGTACGAAAGTGTCCTGTCTTACCACATTCAAAACAGCGTTGAAGTTCGGAGCTTCCTCTCCTTCTAGTTCTCACATTTTGCAATGCTTTTTAGAATCTAGTAGAGATGAGTGCTAACACCTCTTCTAGAAATTCCTCGATCTGCTCCAGGGTTAGTGAGTGCAACAAAGCAAGAGCATTGCAAGATGATGATGGGCTGAAGCTAGTCATATCACGTTGTAAGACAAATGCAATAGACTTATTTGGGTTCTTACGTGATAAGATGTCAATTTCATGAGTTTTTAGTTTAGAATAAAGCACATCTAATGTAAGAGAACTCATGAAAGTTGATTCATGAATAGATGTTACTTTCATCTCCCAAATTGACATGTCTAATGCATTAAGAAGTTGCCTAGCATTCTCAGCATCAGAAAAGTTAACATTGACACTACGTAAGTTGCTGAGAATTTTATTGAAGCGAGCAAAGAGGTCATCGATAGACTCACCGGGTTGCATCTCAAAATGCATATATTCATTTTTGAACATATCTTGTTCTACCTCCTTGATTGTGTTGGAGCCTTCATGATAGTCACAGAGAGCTCTCCAAACATCGTTTGTTGATCGGAGATGTGCAATGCGGTCGAAGTCGCTCTGAGTGAGTCCTTGGATGATCAAGTTTCGGGCATTATTGTTGATGTTGATGTCCCGTAGGTTTGTAGTTGTAACTTGATCATTAGGTGGTACTTCATAAGGCTTGTACACCTTCTCCCATACTGCGAAGCCTTGCGCCTGGATGAAAGCATCCATGCGTGCCTTCCAAACCTGAAAATCAATACCAGCAAACACACAAGGTTTGGCGGAGTATTTCTCCATGATGATTAGTCAAAAATACGTGCAAATCACAATGATTAGAGAACCGTGGATCTGATACCAATTGTAGGATCAAAGAGCACGTGAAAAGCTACCAGGGAGGGGGTGAGTGGTAGATTTAAAAATCTTACACAACGGAAACAATTAAATCCCATCCCCTTCGGCACAAAAACGATCTGTTAGAAAAATCGTATACGAGACTAATCTAAACGTGGTTCACTGGGACAAAAGTGATATATATCAGAGAGAATCAAGTCACTAAGAAAACACAAGAATAATCACTCAAATCCATCGAGAGAAACTCAAGTTATGATCGAAAGATCGAACAAAGGTCAATCTGTCCTACCCGAGAAAAACAGTTCTGGAACACTGCAAAGAAACTCGTGTAGATCAGAAACCACAAATCCAGTGACCATAAAATTTTTACAGATCATAGATAATCAAGTTTTGAAGACAACCCAAAAAGAATCACGTCAATTGGATCTGTAAAACTCGAGTTATGATAAAACCACCAACAAAAGGTAGTGCTGTCCAGAAACTCGACGAGTAAAACTTGTCTGGAACAAGTCGGACGAACACGGCACAAAAGTTCCTTCAAACTACGAATTTTATTCAATGGAACACAATAGGAACAGCCCCAAAGTCGTACACCACGAGCTCTGGCCTCCCTTGCTTATATAACCAGCTCGAAAGCCAACTCTACTCAAATCAGGACCCTAATTCTACTCCGTTCACGAATCGAAACTTTCCATAACTGCTTAGGACTCTTCTATATGCAGATAGAAGCAATCTTAAGACTTCTGAACACCATAGGAACGTATTCCACAATCCTAAAATAACTCAAATTTGTGACCCACACGGAATCCTATCATAACCAACTCGATATTTTCCATACCGAGCCATAACCGATTCCGCCGCAGTCAAAGTCATCAACCGATACGATCCAATCCTTCCAACCAGATCTTCACATCCATAAACCATCTTCGGAACCATGTTGCCACATCATGCACCCCATACATACGTGCAAACACCTTCCTTCGACGTCCAGTAACCTTCATATGCACTGCCCTTGATTCAATCATCCTGTGCGACCTCCTGACCCGCTCAACCACAATTCCTCCTGAATTTGGTTGTTGGAACCTCATCTCCTCCCTGAGACTAGTCTAAAGGATCCCGTCACCAGCCATGTCTTGAACTCAAGCAACACCTGCACATGAAAAAACAACCAATCCGTATGAGCCCAAGTTCGCGACTTGACTCAAGTTAGTTCCAAACACAACACCTTACGTGAGCACCTCACATAAGCATGTTGCAAAGCATAGCAAAACGATATCAGCCATATCAACTAAAACGCACCAAAAACTTAGTAAAAGAATACTAAGCGAACTTTCCAACAATGTAAGGCAAGTTCGAAACATTTCACATTAAAAGCAGGAACATTGCTATCAAGCTGCGAACCTAGAAAAAACTAACCAGAGCTTGAGTCAGAGCTTACCAAAGCTAGTACAACCTAGCGTCGGAGCTTATCAAAACTAGCAGGATCTAGCACCAGAGCTAATCAAAGCTAGTTGTACCTAGCGCCGGAGCTGACCAAAACTAGTCAGAACTAGTCAACCCAAAAGTCGGAGCTAGAAAAACATGTCGGAGCTAACCAACATAAGTCGGACCTAGCAAAACATATCAGAGCTTAACAAAGACATGTCAGAGCTATCAAAGACATGTCGGAGCTAAGGACAAAGCTCACCAGAGCTACCCAAAAACATGTCGGACCTAGACAAAGAAGGTCAGACCTATTGTCGGACCTTGCAGAAGCTCGGAGCTAGAGTCGGACCTTGCTAAAAAGATGTTTTAGCAGAATTACAGAACTTTTATCATCAAAGCCAATGTATTCACTACAAGCCAATGTATTCAGCACACATAGGTCTCACAGTCACAGGCATAGAATTTGTGAAGGATGTGGATCACCTTCCCTTGAGGCCCCAGAAGCCTCAACAGCCAAGCATTCAAGCAGCTCTCTCTCCATCTTCCAGCCCTGAGGCTCCAGTGAGAGCCAGTGGTAGTGCTAGGGCTGCTCCCGCCACTAGGGCCCCTCCTCAAAAGGGGTCCCCAAGTGGCATATTGAAGTACCTGTCAGCCATCTTTGCCTCTTGCAAAAAGGCTGAGGTGAAAGCCCACAAGCTCAACAAGAGAAGAAAAGATGACATGAGATATGTTAAAGAAAATGTGAAGCAAATTTGCCAAAAGCTGTAGATCGAGCCCATTGGATCTCCAGTCATTTTTGAAGACTCTGATTCTGACTTCACCAAGCTTGGGCCCTTGACTCCCTCCTAGCTTGCCTATTTTGGCATTGGGGACTCGAGTGGTTCCATTCCTCCTCCTCATCATCATCAGCAAGAGAATGAAGATGAAGATGAAGACTATGAGACAACCGACAGCGAGGCTTGAAGACCTTAGGTCCCTCCTCTCCTTCTTTTTGGTGTCTTGATGCCAAAGGGGGAGAGATTGAGGGGGGGTCTTAGAGTTTAGGCTTTAGCTTTAGGATGCGAGGAGAGCTCTCTTTTTGTGTCTTTTGTCTATTTGTGGGTTGTAAGACTGTTAACATGCTCTTTTAGCACTATTGGTCCTGTGATGCAATGTTTTGAACTGCTTGTGAAGATGTTGATAAAATCTGTGATTTTGCTCTAAGAATGGCATATATGATTTTTTTGTTAACATGTTGATGTCAATTATGTCATTCTCATCATGATTATTGTTTCTATACACTTAGTTCTACATCCCACCATAAAGAGTGCAAATATGGATCATGTTTTCATTGCTTAATGTGTCTTTAAACTCATATGTGCACACTTTATGAAAATCTCAACTTTTTATCATATTTTGTGAAATTTCAATTGGTTATCATCAATCACCAAAAAGGGGGACATTGAAAGTGCATCTAGGAACCCCTTGTGGGTTTTGGATGATTTATGATAAGCAATTGAGATCCTAACCACTTTGTTGAGATGAGCACGGGTTCTAATGAGAAAATGAGAAAAGTGCCAAAAAAAGGAGAATGAGGAGTAATGCGGAAAAGAGATCAAGAAACAAGTGTAGTAAATCATTGTGTATGGAGTGTGTTAAGGAAACACACCCCAAGAGCTCAAACACAATTATTCTCACACATTGCACAAATTCATACAGGACCGGACTAGTCCAATTGACCCCGGACTAGTCTGATATCTTTCTACACAAGTTCGAAAAAGTCCTCACAATGCGGAATTGTCCTCTCTCAGTCCATTTTTCACTGACTGGACTAGTCTGATATCACCACGGACTAGTCTGATATCTCTCTGACTAAAATTGGACTAGTCCTCCACAATGCAGACTAGTCCCCAAACACTTCACAAGTTGCACAAAATCGTACAAGTCCGATCACACACCGGACTAGTCTGATATCTTTCCGATGTCAATCAAACAAGTCCGATATTAGCACGGACTAGTCCGAAAAACCCTCTGGCCTAAATCGGACAAGTCCTCCAAGTGCGGACATGTTCCAAATTCACTTAGGGTTTCACATAGCCAAACAAGTCCGATATTTATCGGACTAGTCCGAAGACTTTCAGAACCAAAATCGGACAAGTCCGCTCTTAGCCGGACAAGTCCGATATTTCGAGACACCTAGGGTTTGCTACACGCAGCACACCGGACTAGTTCGGTGTCCACCACGGACTAGTCTGATCTTTCTAAACCCTAATGGTAACTTTTGGGAACCCCATATAAATAGGTGTACACGGCCCATATTTCAAGTCTCTTGACCCCCTGCGCCGTCACACCTCCCAAGAGCCTAGAAAACACCTCTCTCCACGAAATCAAACGCAAGAAAGATCAATCCCTTGAGGATACACTTTGGATCAATGGAGAGACGCGATTCATCACTCATTGAGCTCTTGGTTTGATTCCCTAACACACTCATGTGGTTTTCATTGTGATCTTACGAGTGTGTTCTTGGTGGTGTTCATATTGTAATCTTGGGGAGCCCTCAAAGTGTGAGAAGGCCCCGTGAATTTGGTTATTTGCCCTTTGTAGTTAGTGAAGAGGATTGGCCTCCGTGGCGATCTGACGAGGGTAGGGTTGGAGAAGACCCGGTACTTTTGTGGACTCCTCAACGTGGATGTAGGTTGCCTCTGTGGGAACCGAACCACGGGATAAAGTGCTTGTGTCCTTTCTTTGCACTCATTGTTCTTACACTTCATACATATCTAGGGTTTCAACCAATCTTATTCACTTTACGTTGAAACATTGAATATAAGATTAACTTGTGGTACATCCTAGTTCATAATTGTATAGCACTTCAATTAAAAGTATATTTCCATTGCATACATCCTAGGATCAAGATAATCTATCAAATTTGATAAACCTAATCGGTACACACCGGACTAGTCCGCACTCGACCGGACTAGTCTGATATCTCAAGATTTGATCTGGTTGTTAAGTGTTGCAGGTACCGACAGAAAATCAAAAAGGCCTATTCAACCCCCCCCCCTCTAGGACACATTCAGTAACAAAATGAAAACTAAAGTTCTCATTAATTCAGTGTAAATGACTTACTGTCGGTGGTTTGGAACCAGCAGATCTCCCGACACTACTGAAGTGTTAGAGGAGTTTGATGTTCGGTGTGGGCGCGCGGAGATTCGAGAACATGAATAGTAAATGATGCAAGAGACATAGGAGTTTATGTGGTTCGGGCCGCCTGAGCGTAATACCCTACTCCACGGGTGTGTTGGTGTTGTATTAGCTGTATGAGCGTGTGTTGAGCGTCTATGGCGCGTATGTTGCGTCACTCGACCCCCAAGTCCGTAGTCGGCCTGCCCTTTTATAGTGCAAGGGCAGGCCATTACAAGTTAGCCTGGCCCGACATGTGGCCCCGACGGTTACTAGTATTGATATTCATTCAACAGGTTTAATTGCCCTTAATGACCAGGTAATGGGTTTTGACAGCACTGTTACTGGTAATTAAGGTCATTTGACCATGTGTCATTAATATGGTATTAATGACACTTAATCGGGTCTTGAAGTCCTTGATTCCCCTTTGAAGATCCGGAGCCGTTATGAAGTCTTCCGGAGGTCAGAGGCTGAAGCTCCAACGGGTGGACACGTGGCAGCTCTGGAGCATACTGTGGGAAACAGGAAGCTCTGGAGCTACCTGACACGTGTCAGGTCCGGAGCTTCTCTCGGTCTGGGGTTAAGTCCGGAGGTGCCATTTCGGTACATGGTCCGGAGCTTCCCCCTTGTGGGCGGTAGCTCCGGTTTGATAGTACACGTGGCGACCCTGGGATTAACCATGTTGGAGAAGTGGGTCCGGTTTCATCTGACATGTGGGCCTCCGATGGTCTTCAAATCAAGTGGGTGACTTTTCCTTGATATCTTTGTAACCTCAAGGGGTGTACAGTTTCTAGGGTACCGACAGTGGCCCCCTGGACCTACCTCCGGAGAAGACCACGGGGGTGAAGTCATTCCGCCGGAGGTGGGTCCATCCTCACAACTTTTGAACTGAGTCTTTAAAAGTCTTCAGAGGTGCCGTTGGTGAGGGTTTGGAGTTAAATCCTCGCCACGTGGCGTGTCCCGCGTGCGGCAGATGAGATCTTTGGCGTGCGGATCTCACGCAATTGAAGGTCGCCAGTTCCCGATACAAAAACTGTATCGGTTCCGCGCGCCTTGTTAGGCCGCCGCCTTCGGGTTTCCCGCCTCTTGATGACAACCGTTCGCCTGTGTAAGAACCTCGACTTGATCGTCGGGGTGGTCCCGGGCCCCCTTGTCACCGGCTGGGTGGAGTTTTTGAATGGTTTCTTTGACTTCCTTGCGGTTTCCATCCAAGCGTTGCGAGGGCTTACTTAAGAAGGAAAGCACGCACCGTCGGGAGTTCTTCACGCCTCCCATCTGATCTTGCGCTCAAACTCCCAACTTGTGCTTCGCTTTTCTTCTCTTGCCTAGCCGTGCCGCGATGGAGCTGGGTCTCCGCGAGAGTCGCTTGAAGACCGACGGCGACCTGAAGAAGGTCCGGGCCCTCATGGGGTGGTCCTCGGACTTCTTCAACCGCTCGGTCCGCGCCGGTGGAGAGCTCCCGTTCGAGAAGGAGCACTCCGGTGAAATGGTGTACTTCTCCTCGTACGCCATGGTGGGGTTGATCCCACCTTTTTCTTCCTTTTTCTTGATGCTGCTGGACTTTTATGGTCTGCAGCTATACCACCTTGGCCCTCACTCCATTCTCCTCGTGTCTGTCTTCGTCCACTTCTGTGAGATGTGGGTGGGCATCCCCCCTGCATCGAACTCTTCCGGACCTTCTTCACCGTCCACACCTCCGGTAGGAGCAATGAGTACCTTGGCTTCTACTACTTCGTGAAGCGCAAGAAGTGCCCATTCAAGTACCTCCGGTCGTTCCCCTCTGGGAAGTGGGATGACTGGAAGAAGGACTGGATAGTCATCCGGGCGGAGGAGCACGAGAGGCTGGAGCTGCCCGAAGGCCTCCCCAACATTGACACGATGATTTAGAGTGAAGCTCCGGTGCTGGCGGACGCCTTCGACCCTGTTCTGACCAGGATTCGCCGGTGCGTTGAGGGGGGATTAACCCCTCAAGCGGTGTTTTGTAACTTCCTGGTCAACAGGTGGGCACCGCTGAAGAAGACGGAGAAACTTGCTTGGGCCCTCAACAGCGTGATGGACGACGACCGGGTCGAGACCGGGTTGAAGTCCAACATGGTGGGGAAAACCTTGGAGTTCCACCTCAAGAAGTTCCAGCACGGCATCGACGTCGAGGGTGACGACTTGACTCCGCCTTCGGCTTCTCTTCCTCTGAATGTGGAAGTTGAGTTCAGTAGGGAGCTCCGGCGGAAGATGCCCATGCTTGACGACCTTGGTGTCGTCGAGAGAAGATCAACTGCCAGGGTGGCGATCCCTGGAGTGTCCGAAGGTGGCTCCAACCCAGCTCCGAAGCCGAGGGAGGAGGTCGTCGGCAAGGGCAAGGAGCTGGCGGATGAACCCGTGAGCCAGAAGCAGAAGCTACAGTACGCCGACGGAAGGGCCGTTAGGCCCTCTACTTCTGCATCGGCTCCTTCTCCCTGGAGGGGAACGTCTCCCACAACCGCGGCGACTGTTCCCATAGTGGGGTCCTCCCGGGGAGAGACTGTTCCTGCAGTGGGGTCCTCCCGGGGTGTTAGCTCCGGGCACGCGACTCCAGCACCTGGGCCGGTGGTGGCCTCTAGGTCCGGGGGTTCTTCCCGATCGAGGGGGGCCTCGACCAGGGAAACACCCGTGGCCGCGTCGAGTTCCGGGGGGCCTTCCGGAGCTTCCACGCCGGCTATGACCAGCCCGGAATGCCCGGGAAAAAGATTCCGTGCAAGCTGGTGCGGAAGCCTCCCAAGGTAATTTTTAATCTTTACCTTGGACAATTGTTTTGTTGTAGTGATTGCTTTTTTAAGTTTCTTCGTCCATCATTTGCAGCGTTCCCAAGAAGAGGAGTGAGGCTCCACCCTCAGCCACAGCAACTGAAGCTGTGAGGGCGGAAGCTTCTGCTCCGGTCCCAGTGCCGCCCCAAGTGGTGGATGAAGCTGTGATAGTTCCGGCGCCGGCTGTTGTGGTCATGGACCTCGACTCATCCCCAGAGGCTTCCGTGGTAGCGCCGGACCATGGGAGAGAAGATGTGCCAGCGGCACCTGCCCCAGAGGTTGAAGCTCTGGGTCCTGGTGCTGAAATGACGGAAGTTCCGGCCATTGAGCCGGAAGAAACTGTGATTCCGGCCCTGGAGCCTGAAAGTGTCGAAGCTCCGGCGGTCAAGCCGGAGGTGATTGAAGTCCCGGCGCACGCGCCGGAAGCTGAGGAAGTTCCGGCAGTTGGATCAGCTACCTCCGAAGTACCGGCCTTAGAGCCGGTCATTGTTGAAGCTCCGGCCGCAGGGCTGGTCGAGGCTGAAGATCTCCCGACTCCCGAGCCGGTTGTGGAAGAGGTGACGGAGCTCGAGCCCCCGTCAGAGGAGGTGCCAAGGCCGGAGCCAGAAGCGGCCCCTGCTCCGGAAGTGATGACGTCGGAGGTACTCACGGCCGAGCCGGAGTGCCCAAGCGAAGTCGCTGGCCCACTGCCCGAGGGGGTGAACGAAGACCTGGTGGCGGGGCCTTCCTCGATGGCGACTGAGGCCATCCTGTAGGACGGC
This sequence comes from Tuctoria greenei, assembly GCA_036927565.1. Classification (NCBI taxonomy): domain Eukaryota; kingdom Viridiplantae; phylum Streptophyta; class Magnoliopsida; order Poales; family Poaceae; genus Tuctoria; species Tuctoria greenei. The sequence continues at coordinate 8,195,693 of JAYESD010000001.1, read as the reverse complement.
CCTAGTGCCATGGATACTCACGGGACCACTCTTGTGGAGTGGGACCCAATTTTTGTATCTGAAAACCCGCTGGGACCAGCGGAGGAGATCCCAGCAGGTCCGGAACCTATCCCGTTGTCATTGTCTATTGACAACGCATGTTCCAGTCTGCGTTAAGTCCAACTGGCCTTCTTCCACGACAGCAAGGCTCTTGAAGAGGAGCGCCAAACCCTTAGGCGGTGGCGTAACCAGCTCTACTTCGAGACCAAGCTGGCGCAGTCGAGGCTAGCGGATGACAAAGAGTGGATCAAGCGGGAGAAGATCCACCTGGAGTACTGGGGCAAGTTACTGGATGACAGGGAGAGTTTGACTCGCACCCTCGACGCTCAATCCCGGGAGATCTATGATCAAGCAGAAGCAGCCAATAGTGCGGCCGATGAACGCCACGAAAGGCTTGAGGACATTAACACTACACTCATCAAGCGCCGGGAGGCACTTGAGGAGAGGGAGAAACGGCTCGAGGATGAAGAGCAGAGACTCCTAGAGCTGCGAGATGACGTCCTGAGGAGAGAGGAGGAGCTCGCCGAGAAGGTGGCTCTGGCTTACAAGGGTCTCGAGGAGCGCGCCAAGAAATTGGAAGAGCGCTGCCAAGAAGAAGAGGAGAAGGTCTGGATGCGAGGGCAGGAACTCTATGAACAAGAGTGTGCCCTTACTGCCAGGGAGAATAAAGTGAGGGGTAGAGAGAAGGACCTGGTCGACCGCCGGAACAAGATCCACCTCCGGGGGGAGGAGCTCGGAAAACTCGAAAGGCGGGTTGCTGAAAAGATTCAGCAAAACGCCAAAGAAGTTGAGCGCCTCGCCTGTGAGAATTCCGAACTGATGGCGGCCAGGAGATCCCTGGAAGAAATGAAGGGCTTGAGGACTGCGGACTCCCTACAGATTTGGGAGTTCCTGGGCAAGGCCAACGACGCGCTGACACCGATGGGTTTCAGCCCCGTGCGCCCGGATGATCCGGAGTCGGAGCTGGACCTAGCGCTGCAGGCGTTGAGCGCAGCAGGTAGCAAGCTCTCCAAGGTGGGCGATGTCATCACGGACCAATTGGAGGTTGAGGGGCAATCCCTGGCGAAGAACGTCGCAGAATATGTGCTGACATGCTACACCAGCCGGAACTCCCAATTTCCTCTGGACCCGTGTGACACCCGGTTCCGAATATGAACCAAGCGTAACGCATATGTGTGCCCAGGAAGTTCATCACACATATACGGTTGCTTCACAAACGGTATACAGAACTTAACCACGTCTTAACTAATAAATAAGTACTTTATTACAATAATCCAATAGTTCACGAATGATAAAACTCTAAATAATGCAGCGGAAAATAAAATAAGCAGTACGACTCCAATCCACAGGCAATTGACGGCGGTACGCAACCTAGTACTCCACGTGATCCTTAGGGTACTCCCAATTGTATCCAGTAGCTGTTGGGGGGGGGGGGGGTTGCAAGGGTGAGTACATGTCGTACTCAGCAAGTGTGGAAAGTATGACATGTGGCTAATTCAAATGACGACAGTAATAATGGCTAAGTGCTGAAAAGTACAGTAAAACATTTGAAAAGCATTATACTACGTCTATGTGAAACAATCCCGTCGTAACCATCATATTAACATAATATAAACCATATCCAATCATTGCCAACATCATCATTATCCATGTCCAGTTACCACAACTCAAATTCATATCCATAACCATAATCCATAAACCATCCATAATCATTACCAACCCGTAACCATAAATCAACCATAACCATCCCAAACCCCAATTTCACTCTAATCATGTAGGTCATCCAGGCGCTCATAACCAGGAGCACGGCTATCATGATAGTTTTTAACACTCTGCAGAGGTTGTACCACTTTACCCACATGTTCGTGATTTCGTCACCTTTAGATGACTAAGAAACCTCCATTATGCCATCTCACACTTCCGTAGGTGTGTGGCCAAGAGATCACAAAGTAGCCTTTCAAAAGGGACTACTAGTATGTACGGGCCCACTAAGGTTTCACCGGCAGGCTTGAATCTCCATTCTCCCACCCACGGGCCCCCTCGTGTGCCATGCAGATCCCAGTGCAGTCCTCCTCGACTCCCATTCCCCGCGCCATCCAATGGTCCATACAATACTAGCAGCGCTCCTAATTATTCAGCTACGCCGCACCCATACTTGGCCTTGTGGTGGCACTGTTGACCTGGCATATTCTCGCATGAACCGGTCCTTAGATCTAAGGCAAGCAAACCACCATAACATCCAACCCATCCACATACCAGGCTTGCTTAGATCACCCATCGTATTGCCCAGTTCACATTAACCAGAATATCATTGATGCATAATTAAATGTGTAGTATTGTTTGCCATCCCAATTAATTAAGCGAAGTAAAAAGGTAAAAACCCTTCCCGACTCTCTACCATAAATTCCAGGTGACAAGGGTGGTCAAACAAAACTAGTAAACTTCCTACCATAGGATTCCCATCAAATTGACACAAGCATGCAATTTGCAAACAAAACATTTAATAAAACAAGATCAATATACTTCAAGGACACTTGCCTTGCTCCGACGGATGGGGTTGCTCAAGCGCTTCGAAATTTTGGTTCTGGAAATCCTCGTATGCGGCCTCTTGAGCGCGTTCCTCTACGCGTGATCACACATACAAGAAAATTCATACAACCCAATATGATGCACACGAAATAATCAACATGCAATGACATGCATGCATGCGCAATTCAATAATTAATTAATTATGGTTGTTTATTAATTATATACAACTAGTTCATACGTGTTCATATGAGTTTACGGGGATTTTAGGGTGGATTAATGCTGCTGAAAATAAAAATACGACGCAACTACGATCAATTTACGTCTATTAGATTCAATATGGTCGCTAAAATTCGCATCGGGAACATGGCCTACCGTAGATGCGATGGCTTCGATGATCGCGGGATGGGGACAATGCGTAGACGAAGTAGATGCGCAGGGTCCTCCAGCGGCACGACGACGGCGACGCGATGGCGACGATCTCCTGTGGACGGTGGCGCCCTCCTCTTTTTCCTCCTCTTCTTCCCCTCCTTTTTCTTCTTTTTCTTCCCTGGGCACAGCCCTCTGGTCTCTGGTTCCGGCGGTGGGGCTTTTTTTACCATGGAGGCGGCGGCGGTTTTCTGCGGTATCGGCAAATCCCTACGGAGTCTTGGTGTTTATATAGGCGGCGATGGGGCGTACGCGTGCGGCATCCAGGGACGAGTCGGTTGCGTTCGATCGCGGGCGTGCACGAGCGGGAGGCTGGGCGCGTCGGGGTGGGGCCAGGGGGAGTCGGGCGGGATTCGGGCGGGAGCGCGGTGCGCGCTGCAAGGGAATCTCGCGCGGGAGCGCGATTCGGGGGGGGGGGGGGGGGGGCGCGGGGCGTCGGGATAGGGCGAGCGGGATTCGGCGGGTGGGGCCCAGCAGCGGGAGCGGGCGCTCGGGCGCTTCGGCGCGGGAGGCCGGAACCCAGCAGGGCGCGCTGAGGCGCGTGGCGGCGGGGGGGCCAGCTGGCTGGGCCGGCTTCGGCCGCCTGGCCAGCGGTTAGGTTTTTTTCTTTCTTCTTTGTTTTTTTCATTTTTTTCATTATATTATTTATTATTTTATATATGTATATATTTATTATTATATAATTTATTTATATATATTTCTTTTTATATATTATTATTATTATTTTATATTTATTCCCTAATACATGTTTTAGACTATAATTATTATTTTCTATTTCTTCTTTTTTTTGCTACACCATATATGTATGGTTTATCTTTTATTATCTATCTTTTATCCTACTAATGTTTAATGCATGATCATGTATGCAATGCATGATGCAAAAATTGAGGGTGTTACAAACCTACCCCCCTTAAAGTGAATCTCGCCCTCGAGATTTGATAGCGTGGAGAAAAGGTGAGGGAATTCTGCCTTCAAGTCTTCTTCACGTTCCCATGTAGCTTCGGTTTCAGTATGGTGTTTCCATTGCACTTTGCACCAACGGATCCTCTTATTTATCGTGACCCTTTCCTTCATGTCCAAAATCTTGATAGGTTGATCGACATAAGACAAATCCTCCTGAAGTTCTAACTCGTCCATCGGCACTTGTTCTTCCGGTACCCTGAGACATTTCTTGAGTTGAGAGACGTGAAACACGTCGTGTACATCGGAGAGATACGTCGGCAGCTCAAGTCGATATGCCACTTCTCCTCATTTATCCAAAATCTTGAACGGTCCGATGGTGGTGCCAGTTTTCCTTTGACGTTAAACCATCGCTGACCTCTGATAGGTGCCACTTTGAGGTATACAAAATCTCCAGCTTCAAAAGTCAAACTCCTTCGCCTATTATCAGCATAACCTTTCTATCGAGACTGGGCAGCTTTTAAGTTTTCCCGTATTATTTGGACTTGCCTTTCAGCATCTTGTAACACGTCGAGACCAAACACTTGATTCTCTCCGGTTTCATTCCAAAACAAGGGAGTCCTACACTTCCTTCCGTACAATGCTTCGTAGGGTGACATTTTTAGACTTGCATGGTAGCTATTGTTGTACGAGAATTTAGCGTACGGCAAACTTTTATCCCAACTTTTCCCATGCTTTAATGCACAAGCTCTTAACATGTCTTCCAAAATTTGGTTGGTCCTCTCGGTTTGTCCATCTGTTTGAGGGTGATACGCCGAACTGAAGTTCAACCTTGTTCCCATTGCTTCATGCAATTTCTGCCAAAATCTGGAGGTAAACTGAGAACCTCTATCCGAGACTATCTTCTTCGGTACTCCGTGTCGACACACAATATGCTCCATATACAATTCTGCTAGCTTCACGGTGGTATATGTGGTCTTGACAGGGATGAAGTGAGCCGATTTTGTCAATCGATCCACAATAACCCATATTGAATCATAGCCATACTGAGTTCGCGGTAATCCAACTATAAAGTCCATACCAATCTCTTCCCACTTACACTCCGGGATCTTCAATGGTTGTAGCAATCCGGCTGGCCTTGATGTTCAGCTTTCACTCGTCGGCACACATCGCAAAGTGCAACATATTCGGCTATGTCCTTTTTCATGCTGGCCCACCAATAGCATGTCTTTAAGTCCTTGTACATCTTTGTACAGCCAGGATGAATTGAGTAAGGCGAGTCATGTGCCTCCTTTAATATTGTCTCTCGAATATGCCTGACATTAGGTACCACAATCCTCTTTCCAAGCCATAAGGTACCCCGTTCATCCTCATCAAATCTGAATTCTTTTCCTTCTTGGGTCCTTTCCTTGATTTCCTGTATTTCCTTGTCCTTTGTCTGTCCTTCCCGTATTTCCTGCTCTAATGTTGGGTTGACTTCCATCGTTCCCATCTCATTTATGAATCTGAGGTTTAACCGTTCGAACTCCTTGCATAACTCGGATGGCAGCTCTCGAACTCTGAGTTGATGACTTACTCCTTTTCGGCTCAAAGCATCGGCCACTACATTGGCCTTCCCTGGGTGATAGTTGATTCCCACGTCATAATCCTTGATGAGCTCCAACCATCGGTGTTGCCTCAGATTCAGATCTGTTTGCGTAAATATGTACTTGAGACTCTTGTGATCCGTATAAATCTCACATCGGTGACCAAAAACATAGTGTCTCCATATCTTCAAGGCGTGTACCACGGCTGCGAGTTCAAGGTCGTGTGTAGGATAATTCAACTCATGTTTCTTTAGTTGCCTCGATGCATAAGCTACCACTTGGCCTTCTTGCATGAGCACACATCCTAATCCTTGTCTTGATGCATCACGATATATATCAAAACTCTTGCTCACGTCCGGTAATACTAACACCGGCGCGGTTGTCAACCTTTTCTTTAACTCCTCAAAGCTATCCTGACAAGCTTGAGTCCATCGGAATGCCTTCCCTTTCATGAGTAATTCGGTCATAGGCTTGGCTATTTTGGAGAAATCCTTGATGAATCGGCGGTAATATCCAGCCATTCCAAGGAAACTCCGAATTTCCTTAACATTCTGTGGCAGTTCCCACTTAAGCACATCTCTCACCTTCCCTGGGTCAACTGATACTCCTCCTCCGGAAATAATATGTCCTAAGAAAGAAACTTCCCGTAACCAGAATTGACATTTACTGAACTTGGCATACAATTGGTGCTCCCTCAATTTCTGCAGCGTAAGCCTCAAGTGTTCCTCGTGTTCCTTCTCATCCTTCGAGTAGATCATAATATCATCGATGAACACTACAACGAACTTATCGAGATATTCCATGAGGACCTTATTCATGAGATACATAAAGTACGCAGGCGCGTTCGTCAATCCAAATGACATGACGGTGTACTCATAAGATCCATATCGTGTTCGAAATGCTATCTTGGGTATATTCGATGGTCTAATCTTCATTTGGAAGTATCCTGACTGCAAGTCGATCTTGGAGAAGATACAGGCACCCTTCATTTGGTCGAACAAATCCTCTATACGGGGCAGTGAGTACTTGTTCTTAATTGTCACTTCGTTGAGAGACCTATAGTCCACACACATCCTCTGGGTTCCATCCTTCTTATCTACGAAGAGCACTGGGGCTCCCCACGGGGATGAGCTTGGGCGTATAAAACCCTTCTCTAGCTGCTCTTGAATTTGCTTCTTGAGCTCTGCTAATTCCTTAGGAGGCATCCTATACGGCCTCTTAGCTATAGGTGCAGTTCCGGGTATCAACTCAATGGCGAATTCTATGTCACGATCAGGTGGCATACCTGGCAACTCATCTAGAAACACATCCGGGTACTCGCGAACAATCGGAATGCTTTCCAATGTCACTTCTTCCACGTGATTCAGCATCGCTTTCTCTCTTGCAGGTTGGGCTGCCTCAACTTCGATGCGTTGTACCATGTTCACTCGTCAACTGCACAATCCTCTCGGCACATTGAATGACTCCATTATACTTGCTCAACCAGTCCATTCCAAGTATTATGTCTATTCCTTGGGAGTCCAATACTATGAGGTTTGCGAGAAAGTCTACACCCCTTATTTTAATGCTTACTTTCGGACATACTATATTTGTCCTCATCTCTCCGCCAGGAGAACTTACTAGCATAGTTTGCTTCATATGAGATATAGGCAAATTGTACTTGGCAACATACTTTGACGAGATGAATGAATGAGATGCTCCTGTATCAAATAAAACAGTCGCGGGGTTGGAGTTGGCAAGAAACATACCAATCACGACGTCATCAGCTTGCTGGGCTTCCTCAGTAGAGACATGATTCACGTTGCCACGAGCAAAATTCTGCTGTCCACGGTTGCCTTGTGATGCTCCTCCATTTGGTCGCGGGTGATTTGGCCTTGGTGCATTGTTCATAGGTCCATAGTTTCTCCTGGGGCATTGACTTGTGAATGTAGGCCTAGAGGGGGGGTGAATAGGCCTTTTTGAAATTTCTCGGTTCCTGTAGCACTTCAACAACAAGGTCAAAACCAGATATATCGGACTAGTCCGGTAAAGTGCGGACTAGTCCGGATTTCACGGGCTAGGTTGATCAAGTTAGGTCAATTTGATTGTTTCGTTGACGTTTGCAGCGGAAATATAAACTTTAATAACAGTTCAATAGTTGTATGTCAAGTTCTATTGCAAGTATAATTCTTGTTCAACTATTTAACTTGAATTCAACAAAATGAATCAAACCCTAGATAATGTTGATCAACTAGAATGATGAACACAAACGAACAAGACACAAGATTTATCCCGTGGTTCGGTTACCACGAAGGCAACCTACGTCCACGTTGAGGAGCCCACAAAAGGACCGGGTCTTCACCAACCCTTCCCTCGTCGGATCGCCACGAAGGCCAATCCTCTTCCACTAATCACACAGGGGTAAATCACCAAGTTGAAGGGGCGATCTCACAAGTTGAGAGCTCCCTTGATTACAAGCTTCAAGACCACCAATAACACACTTCGAAATATACAAATTGAGATACAAGAGTGTGTTAGAGATTCAAACCAAGAGCTCAATCGTGTGCCAAGTGCCTCTCCAATGATCTAGAAGTGATCTTCAATGGATTGATTGATTTTGCACTTAATTTCGTGGAGAGATATGGTTTTTGAGTCTCTTGGGAGGTGTGACGGCGCTAGGGTTCGAGAGTGGGTGAAAGTGGGTCGTTCACCTCTATTTATATGGGGTTTCTAGAAGTTACCGTTAGGGTTCAGAAAGATCGGACTAGTCCGTGGTGGTCACCGGACTAGTCCGGTGTGCTGTGTGTAGCAAACCCTAAGTGTCCAGGAATATCGGACTAGTCCGGTTGAAAACGGACTTGTCCGATTTCGCTATTGGAAAGCTTCGGACTAGTCCGATTGCCATCGGACTTGTCCGGACAAATGAAACCCTAAGTGTTTGGGATGACAAGTCCGCACTTGGAGGACTTGTCCGATTTAGATCAGTGTGTATATCGGACTAGTCCGTGTAGACACCGGACTTGTCCGAAGTGGATCAGAATGAATATCGGACTAGTCCGGGTCACAACGGACTTGTCCGATTTTGTGTGACTTGTGAATTGTGTTAAGGACTAGTCCACATTGGAGAGGACTAGTTCGAAGTGGATCAGAAAGATATCGGACTAGTCCGGCTGATATCGGACTAGTCCGGTCCTGTATAGCTTTGTGCATTGTGTGTGTGTGATTAAATGAGATTGAGCTCTTGGGTGTGTTTCCTTAACACACTCCATACATACTAAACTACTAATTTCTTCTCCTTGAGCCCAAATTCATTTTCCTTCTCAATTTCCCTCTTTTTGGCACTTTGCTCATTTTTCATCATTTTCCTGCATTCATCTCAACAAAAGGATTAGGATCCCAATTGCTTGTCATAAATCATCCAAAACCCACAAGGGAGTCCTAGATGCACTTTCAATCTCCCCCTTTTTGGTGATTGATGACAACCAATTGAGATTTCACAAAATGAGGTATAAAATGAGATTTTCATAAAGTATGCACATATGACTCAAAAATACATCAAGCAACAAGATAATTATTCATGTGTGCATTCTTTATGGTGGGATGCATACTAAGAGCATGAATGCATTAAGAATGATAGAATTTGCATTGATCAACTAATATTAAGTGGATATGGCATTTCAGGAGCAAAAATTCAGATTTCATCACACACTTGCAAATTAATTGAGCAATTTAACACAGGACCAAACATGATATGAAAATAGTGTTAAACAAATACAATCACAATTAAAAATACATAGAGAGCTCTCTCCTCGCATCCTATTCAGGTAAAGCTAAGACTAGAGACTCCCTATCAATCTCTCCCCCTTTGGCATCAAGACACCAAAAAGAGAGAGAGGAAGGTTCTAGGGCTTCACTCTTCGCTGTCAGTCCTCTCGTCGTCTTCATCGTCTTCATCGCTTTCCGCTTGACGAGGTTGAGAGGGAGGAGGAGGAGCGGAGCTGCTCGAGCCCCCAATGCCAAAATAGGCAAGCTCGGAGGGAGTCAAGGGGCTGAGCTCGGTGATGTCCGGATCAGAATCTTCAGAAAGTACTGGAGATCCAATTGGGTTGATCTCCAGCTTCTCACTCAGCTGCTTCACATTGGCTTTTTTGTACCTCATGTTCTCCTTCCTCTTCTGATTTAGCTTGTGAAGCTTCACTTCAGTTTTCTTGCATGAGGAGAAAATTGCAGCCAAGTACTTGAGGATCCCACTGGCGGATCCTTTCTGAGGGGCTTCCCTGGAGGGAGGAGGAGCCCTAGCAGCTTATCTTGCCTTGCCGGTGCCTCGGGGCTTGAGGCCGGCGATGGAGCAGCCTGGACACTCATTGGCTGAGGCTTCTGAGGCCTCAGTGGAGTGTGCTCCACATCCTTCACAAACTCGATCCCTGTGACCTTCTCAATCATAAACATCAAGTAAGGGGCATAGCCACAGGATCGGTTGGGGGTACTTGAGATATTTACCATATCATTCCAAATATAGTCTGCAACATCGAACTGTCTCTTCTTGCTTATGACCCTCATTAGAGTCCGGAGGTAACCCTGTACACTCCCTGCATCCCCATCCTTGGGGGCAATGGTCTTTTGGAGAACTCTGTTCAGGACCACGAAGAAGGGCTTCATGTTATTTGTGGAGGGAGGAACATACTTAGAGTTGGGCTCATACATGAACTTCATTCCGTCCCTCTCAATGACCCCTATGTTGTGGATGATTAGGTGGTCATTTCCAGCAGAGTCTAAGTGGAGCAGGTTTGCAAAATCCTCCTGAGTGATGGAGTACTTGGATCCATGGGTCATCCAAGTCACACTTTCTTCATCTTCACTCGAGAAGTGGCACGTTGCATAGAATTGTGCTATCACTTCATCATTCCAGTTGTGTCTGAAGGCAAAGAGATCCTTCAGACCATGTCTCTCTGCAGCTACTATCACTTCATCAAAAGCTGCACATTTCTTCTTCTCAAGGTGGGCCCAGTCAATCCATTGACTGCGCACCACCGGGGTCTTCATCGGCAAGTAAACCAGCTTGTAGAAATCAGCATGGAAATTTGACCAAAATCTGCCATTAGCTGCTTGCTTGGGCCTTGCATAGCAATCAACACTTCTCAACTTCGCAGCCACATCGCTGCCCTTGCCAGTGAATCTTTCCTCATTGGGGTCCCGGACCCCTTCTCTGGGAGTATGCAGCTTCAGGGGCCCAACAGGCCCTGTGGCAACCCCCTTGCCCTTCCCTTTAGCTTGTCGAAGGCCACTTGAAGAAGTAGCGGCCTTCGAAGCGTCTTTCTTGACGCACACCTTCCTTCGAACTTGGGGAGGTGAGGGAGCAGGCTCGGAGGGTCTCTCTTGGCGTTTCTTGCCAAGACCCGCCGAGGACCGAGGTGCCACCTCGTGGTCCAACTCGGACTCGAAATCGGAGATTTCGTTGTCGGGGCTCGACATGATCTGAGAATGAGTGATCAAGAGAAAGGACAAGTTATACAAGGTATTGGTGAGGTAAGATGGCAATGGAAGGCATTAGGGAATTAAAGAATTAGGTTTTGGTTCAGAAACAACGGACTTGTCCGGTGCACAGGCACGGACTAGTCCGGGGGACCGGACTTGTCCGTACCTGGACCGGACTAGTCCGGTGTTCATCTGCAAAAACCTAACAGACTTGACAAAAATTGATCCCTAAGGTAAAACTAGTCTAGCATACACATAGTACATCAACTAGACATGTAACTAGTGAAGAATGCTAGGCCAAACGATAAGCAATAGAGAAATTTGTGATTTCTTAGGGTTTTGAAGAAAATTTACCAAGAAATCAAAGGAAGCTTGAGATTTTGGGGGTTGGAGTCCAGACTTGTCCGCTAACTTCAATCCCCGAGTCTTCAAGCTTGATCTCCGCCCAAGATTGAGGCTTTTCGACGGAGGAATCAAGGATTCGCCTTGGGAGCTCGAGCGCAAGAGAGAGAAAGCTTGGGGGCGAGTGTGGGGTGAAGGTATTAGGGTTTGGTGGCGGCTAGGGTTATGGACACGAAAAATCGGACAAGTCCGGACATGACCGGACTAGTCCGAAGTCATCCAGAGACCTATATCGGACTAGTCTGTGGTCTGTCGGACTAGTCCGGCCTAACCGGCACTCTGCGGACTAGTCTGCAATGGCGGACTAGTCCGGGTAACCACGAACTTGTCCGTGGTCACCAGGAAAGAATTGCATAGCCCATTCATATATATTTGAAGGTCCAATAATTGAGAGTAGAGAGGCAAAACAATTCAAATAATCTTGATGAATTTGACCAGTAAGCAAACAACAATCATACTATGATCAAAAATTCATCAAGATCTAATAATTGACATAGTTTTTTGAGAGAAAAATGAAGAGGGATGATTTTCACAATTCAATCAATATTTTGAAGCAATCATACAGGTATGCAACTTTTCAAGCCACACTGCGAGAATCAAGAATGTTTAGCTCATTTCGGAGTTCACAAAAACGTTTTTCATCAAGTGGCTTGGTGAATATGTCGGCCAATTGTTTTTGGGTGTTGACATGAGAGATGGATATGTCTCCTTTCATGGAATGGTCTCTCAAGAAATGGTGTCTTATGTCAATGTGTTTAGTCCTAGAGTGCTCAACTGGATTGTGGGATATTTTAATGGCACTCTCATTATAACAAAGGAGAGGAATACGGTTCATATTGTAATCGTAATCCCTTAGAGTTTGTCGCATCCAAAGAAGTTGTGCACAACAACTCTCGGCTGCAACATACTCCGCTTCGGCTGTGGATAAAGCAATGGAATTTTTTTTCTTAGATGACCAAGAAACTAAAGATCTTCCTAGGAATTGGCATGTGCCAGAGGTGCTTTTTCTATCAACTTTGCACCCGGCATAATCTGCATCGGAATGCCCAATGAGATTGAATTTTGAGCCTTTTGGGTACCATAGACCAAGGTTGGGTGTATGAACTAAATATCTCAAGATTCTTTTTACGGCTGTCAAATGACATTCCTTAGGGTTGGCTTGAAATCTTGCACACAAACATACACTCAACATAATATCTGGCCTAGATGCACATAAGTAAAGTAAGGATCCAATCATGGAGCGATATACCTTTTGGTCGACGCTCGGTCCATCTTCATTGAGATCCAAGTGGCCATTCGTAGCCATGGGAGTCTTTATGGGCTTTGCCTTGTCCATGCCAAACTTCTTGAGTATGTCCTGCGTGTACTTGGTTTGGCTTATGAATGTTCCCTCCTTTTGTTGCCGCACTTGGAATCCCAAGAAGTACTTCAATTCTCCCATCATTGACATTTCAAACCTGTCTGTCATAATTCTACTAAATTCTTCACAGAAAGATTGGTTAGTTGACCCAAAAATTATGGCATCAACATAGATTTGGCAAATAAAAAGATCATTATCTAGGTTTTTCGTGAATAGTGTATAATCTACTTTGCCAATCTGAAAGCCATTATCAATTAAAAAATCTCTAAGACACTCATACCAAGTTCTAGGAGCTTGTTTGAGGCCATAGAGAGCCTTACGCAGTTTGTACACGTGGTCGGGGAACTCTTCGTCTTCAAATCCGGGTGGTTGCTCCACGTACACCTCTTCCTTGATCGGTCCGTTGAGGAAGGCGCTTTTCACGTCCATTTGGTACAGCTTGAAATCATGGTGAGTAGCATATGCAAGTAATATTCTAATTGATTCAAGCCTAGCTACTGGAGCAAAAGTCTCATCGAAATCCAAACCTTCGACTTGTGAGTAACCTTTGGCCACAAGTCGTGTCTTGTTTCTTGTCACCACCCCGTGTTCGTCTTGTTTGTTGTGGAAGACCCACTTGGTGCCCACTATGTTTGCATTGGGCCTTTCCACAAGTTCCCAAACCTCGTTTCTGTTGAAGTTGTTCAACTCTTCTTGCATTGCCACCACCCAGTCCGGATCCTTCAATGCATCCTCAGTCCTGCGTGGTTCCAAAAAGGAGACAAACGAGTAATGCTCGCAAAAATTAGCTATACGAGATCTAGTGGTTACTCCCTTTTGGATATCACCGATGATGTTGTCGAATGGGTGATCCTTTTGAGTGCGTTGGTGTACTCTTGGGTGTGGCACTTGGGGAGTTGAGTGTTGGTGATCATTTTCTTCTCCCCCTGAGTGGTTGCCCTCGTTGATTTGTTGATCATCTTCATATTCTTGTGATTGATCTTGTATCGAGACTCCCCCTTGATTGTTGATCTCCTCTTGTGGTTCACTTTCCTCTTGTATTTGTGATGGTGACTCTTGTGGACGAACTTCGCCTAGAGCCATTCTCTTCAATGCTTGGTAAGGAGCTTCTTCTTTACCTAATTCACATTGATCAACTTGCTCCTTTTGGGAGCCATTAGTTTCATCGAACACTACGTCACGTGCTACTTCAACAAGTCCGGAGGCCTTGTTGAAAACACGATAGGCGTAAGTGTTCGAATCATAACCAAGCAAGAAACCTTCATCGGACTTCGAAGCGAACTTTGAATTCCTGGGCTTCCTGTTCAAAATATAGCAAGGAGAACCAAAAACTCGAAAATATGAAATGTTCGGTTTGTTACCGGTGAGTAGCTCATAGGGGGTCTTCTTTAGTAGTCAATGAAGGTAGAGTCGATTTGTGGCATGGCAAGCGGTGTTGATTGCTTCCGCCCAAAATCGATCCGAAGTCTTGTATTCATCGAGCATTGTTCTTGCCATCTCTATGAGCGTTCGGTTCTTCCTTTCGGCAACCGTTTTGTTGTGGAGAGTATGGTGCTGAGAATTCGTGCTTGATTCCTTCCTCATCAAGGTACTCCTCCACTTGTATGTTCTTGAACTCCGTGCCGTTGTCGCTCCGAATACTCTTGATTGATAGTGAGAACTCGTTTTGCGCTCGCTTGAAGAATTTCTTGAGTGTTCCTTGTGTTTCTGACTTGTCATGCAAAAAGAACACCCAAGTGAAGCGGGAAAAATCATCAATAATAACTAAACCGTATTTATTACCGCTGATGCTTATGTAAGCAATTGGACCAAACAAGTCCATATGAAGTAGTTCGAGCGGTCTTGTCGTGGTCATGATGTTCTTCGCGGGATGTTGTGCTCCAACTTGCTTCCCTGCTTGGCACGCGCTACAAGGCCTGTCTTTCTCAAACACAACATCTTTCAAACCTCGGATGTGATCGCCCTTGAGGAGTTTTTGAAGGTTCCTCATACCAACATGTGCCAGCCGTCTATGCCACAGCCAACCCATGTTGGTCTTTGCAATCAAGCATGTGTCGAGTTCGGCTTTATCCTTGTTGAAGTCAACAAGGTAAAGCTTTCCCTTCAACATACCCTTGAATGCAACAGAACCATCACTTCTCCTTGAGACGGTCACACCCTTGTTAGTGAACAGGCAATTATAACCTTTGTCACATAATTGAGATATGGACAGCAGGTTATAATCTAAAGATTCAACGTGTAAAACATGCGAAAGAGTATGTTCAGAGGATATTGCTATTTTACCGGTACCGAGGACCCTTCCTTGTCTGTTATCCCCAAAGTAGATGCCTTCGTTTGGGTCCTTGTTCACTTCATACTCCACAAACATCCTCCTTTCTCCGGTCATGTGGTTGGTGCATCCACTGTCTAGCACCCATTTGGATCCACCGGAGGAGTAGGCCTGCAAAAACAAATTACACCTTGGTTTTAGGTACCCAAGCTTGCTTGGGTCCTTGGAGGTTAGTAACAATACATTTGGGCACCCACACATGGGATTTTGTGTTCCCATGGCGTGGCCCAGCATAATAAGCATACACTTTACCAACATTATTTTTCATTAATACATAAGAAGCATCAAAGGTTTTAAACAAGAGTTGCTGTTGATTATGGGTCAGACTAGTCTGTGTGACCGGACTTGTCCGGATGACCGGACTTGTCCGGACCACAACCGGACTAGTCCGGTTTTCATGA
This sequence comes from Tuctoria greenei, assembly GCA_036927565.1. NCBI lineage: Eukaryota > Viridiplantae > Streptophyta > Magnoliopsida > Poales > Poaceae > Tuctoria > Tuctoria greenei. The sequence continues at coordinate 8,180,267 of JAYESD010000001.1, read as the reverse complement.
GAGTTCAGGTTTTTAGTTTTCGAGTTACCAGGTTGTGAGGGTCCTCCCTTCACAAAGGATTTCCAGCTCTTTGCTTTCCATCATAAGAGTAACCAATGCCATACTTGACATTTGGAGGTCTTTGGACCAAATATGCACTACGTGCATAGTTGATCCTCTCCTTGTCAAATATTACACATTGGGTAGGATTTTTGTCCTTTGTGGAGGTAGAATTTTCCTTCAACCTGGTGTTAATTTTATCACATTTGCAAATATGAGTGATATTAGTTGAAGTGGGTTGAGAAGGTAGGCTTGAAGAGGAGGAAGGTTCACTAAGCTTGAGTGACTCAACCTGCACTTCAAGGATCTTGTTGACCTTGATTAGGTCATCAAGTTGATCCTTGATTGCAACGTTTGAGTTGGTTAACTCCAAGCAAGTTTTCTTGCTTGAAGCTAGCTCAAGCTCTAGTGAGTGGTTTCTCTCCTTTTCAAGAACTAGAAGATTGTCAAGTTCGACATGCTTCTCCTTTTGGGAGATAATCATGTCTTGTTGACGATCAATTAGCTCTTCCTTCTAAACAAGTTGGTTAAGCAAGAATTTCATTTTAGCAGCAGTTTTTCTATCTAAACCAATTAGCATATCTTCATCATCACTATCTAGATCATCATCACTTGAGTAAGAATGCAAGGAAGAAGTTTTGATGTTTACCTTGCGTTTACCTTCCTTAGCCATGAGGCAAGTTCCATTTGCCTTCTTTGCACCGAGTGTGGGGAAGAGTGTGGGTTTCTTGGACATGCTTTCAATGGCTATGCTAGCCATTTCTTCTTCATCGGACGATGAGGACTCATCGTTTGAGTCCCACTCCTTTTCGATGTGTGCTTGTTCAGCTTGTTTCTTCTTCTTGAAGAATTTCTTCGGTTGAGGCTTGGACTCTTTACTCTTCTTCTTGTTGTCCTCATACGGGAAATCGACTATAAAGTGATTGTACTCACCACATTTATAGCATGCCCACCTCATCTTCGGCTTTGTCTTCTCCTTGTATTTTCCTTCACTCGATTTTGTTCCTTGTCTTTTCTTCATAATTCTTTTGAACTTCTTCATGAACAAAATCATATCTTCTTCGTCCAGCTCGCTGCTTTCATCATCGTTGTCCTCCTCAAGATGTGCTTCTCTTGCTTCTTTGGATAGAGGCTTGAGTGAGGACTTTAGGGCAACTCCCTTCTTCTTGGCTGATGTGAGGTCAGCTATTTCTTTTACGTGCTTGGCTTGCTTCTCCATCATCTCAAAGTTGATGATTTTGCCAAGCAGTTCATCCGGAGTCATTTTCTTGTACCCGGGACTTTCTCGGATCATAGAGCAAAGTGTGACGTTGCGAGGCATAAAGGCTCTAAGGATGAGCTTTACAACCTCGTGGTCATTCCACTTTTTGCTCCCATATGATCGAACCTTGTTCACAAGAGTCTTCAGTCTGTTGTACATGTCCTGGGGAGACTCATCTTCCTCAATCGCGAATCTTCCTAGTTCGCCTTCAATCATTTTAATCTTTGCCTCCCGCACATGCCGGTCACCTTCATGTGCTGTCTGTAGTGTGTCCCAGATTTCTTTGGCAATTTCCAATCCGTCCACCTTTGTGAATTCATCTCGACTTAGAGATGAGGTGATAATGGTTGCGGCTTGGGCATTCCTGTGGATGGCTTGCTCTTGACTTGGCGTGAGCTCTTCATCGTCATCAGGGATGTTTATTCCTGTGCACACAATATGCCATAAACTTGGGTTAAGGGAAATCAAGTGCATCTTCATATTTTGCCTCCACATGGAGTAATCACTCCCATCGAAGTGTGGGGCTTTTCCGAGAGGAATAGATAGATAATGACTGCTGTTAGAATTTAAACGGTCATAATTAAAAGGATATCGGGAGTAGTCGGTGTGACTACTCCCCTTCTTCTTTTCTTCGACTTTAGATTTCCCTTTGGAAAGCGCTTTCTTTCTAAGGAGTGCTTTCAGCTCCAATGTCTCCTCATCATCATCATCGAAGTCTTGAATGGCTTCGAGATACTTTTCAAGCTTTTGGTGCTTGTCATTGTTCATTTCTTCCTGTTGTTGAATTTCTGGACTTCCTTCATGTCCGACATGATCTCTTCGAGTGGTTGCACTCTTTCTTGAAGAACCTGCTCTGATACCAATTGAATGTAGGCCTAGAGGGGGGGTGAATAGGCCTTTTTGAAATTTCTCGGTTCCTGTAGCACTTCAACAACAAGGTCAAAACCAGATATATCGGACTAGTCCGGTAAAGTGCGGACTAGTTCGGATTTCACAGGCTAGGTTGATCAAGTTAGGTCAATTTGATTGTTTCGTTGACATTTGCAGCGGAAATATAAACTTTAATAATAGTTCAATAGTTGTATGTCAAGTTCTATTGCAAGTATGATTCTTATTCAACTATTTAACTTGAATTCAACAAAATGAATCAAACCCTAGATAATGTTGATCAACTAGAATGATGAACACAAATGAACAAGACACAAGATTTATCCCGTGGTTCGGTTACCACGAAGGCAACCTACATCCACGTTGAGGAGCCCACAAAAGGACCGGGTCTTCACCAACCCTTCCCTCGTCAGATCGCCACGAAGGCCAATCCTCTTCCACTAATCACACAGGGGTAAATCACCAAGTTGAAGGGGCGATCTCACAAGTTGAGAGCTCCCTTGATTACATGCTTCAAGACCACCAATAACACACTTCGAAATATACAAATTGAGATACAAGAGTGTGTTAGAGATTCAAACCAAGAGCTCAATCGTGTGCCAAGTGCCTCTCCAATGATCTAGAAGTGATCTTCAATGGATTGATTGATTTTGCACTTAATTTCGTGGAGAGAGATGGTTTTTGAGTCTCTTGGGAGGTGTGATGGCGCTAGGGTTCGAGAGTGGGTGAAAGTGGGCCGTGCACCTCTATTTATATGGGGTTTCTAGAAGTTACCGTTAGGGTTCAGAAAGATCGGACTAGTCCGTGGTGGTCACCGGACTAGTCCGGTGTGCTGTGTGTAGCAAACCCTAAGTGTCCAGGAATATCGGACTAGTCCGGTTGAAAACGGACTTGTCCGATTTTGCTACTGGAAAGCTTCGGACTAGTCCGATTGCCATCGGACTTGTCCGGACAAATGAAACCCTAAGTGTTTGGGATGACAAGTCCGCACTTGGAGGACTTGTCTGATTTAGATCAGTGTGTATATCGGACTAGTCCGTGTAGACACCGGACTTGTCCGAAGTGGATCAGAATGAATATCGGACTAGTCCGGGTCACAACGGACTTGTACGATTTTGTGTGACTTGTGAATTGTGTTAAGGACTAGTCCGCATTGGAGAGGACTAGTCCGAAGTGGATCAGAAAGATATCGGACTAGTCCGGCTGATATCGGACTAGTCCAGTCCTGTATAGCTTTGTGCATTGTGTGTGTGTGATTAAATGAGATTGAGCTCTTGGGTGTGTTTCCTTAACACACTCCATACATACTAAACTACTAATTTCTCCTCCTTGAGCTCAAATTCATTTTCCTTCTCAATTTCCCTATTTTTGGCACTTTGCTCATTTTTCATCATTTTCCTGCATTCATCTCAACAAAAGGATTAGGATCCCAATTGCTTGTCATAAATCATCCAAAACCCACAAGGGAGTCCTAGATGCACTTTCAAATTGCAAAGTGCCCGGGTTCTCCACACACATAGCATGCCTTACCGCCCGTAGCATTAGGGAAGTTTGGGCGCAGCTGGTTTTAAGCATTCGCCGCCATGTTAGGACGCGGCGCAGGTGGCACGGGATAGCGAGGCGCTTGCATGGCGGGGCGTTGCTGCAGTGGCTGATTTGGGCGGGGCGGATAAGTAGCGCGGTATGCGGGAGCAGATGGGTTGTAGTGTGGTGCAGTAGGTGGTGCATAGCGGGGGCGAACGTTGCTTCCTTGCTGCGGTCCATGATGTGGCATCTTCCTCTTGTTGTCCTGCTCCATCTCACGAATCTTGTTCTCAACCACAATAGCCTTGTCAACAAGCTTTTGGAAGTTTGGATAATCAGTATTGAGCAACTGGACTTGAATTTCATTGTTGAGACCCCTCATAAATAGATATTGCTTCCTACTATCAGTTTTGATGTCTTCTGGAGCATATCTTGATAATTGAGTGAATTTGTTGAGATACTCACTCACGCTCATCCTTCCTTGCCTGAGATTTTCAAAGTCTTGTCTTCTCAGTATCATAAATCCTTCAGGTACATAGTGGGAACGAAAACTCTGCTTAAACTTAGCCCAAGTGATTGCCTCCTGATTATCATGAGCGTTGCAAAGAGCTTCCCACCAGTCAGCGGCTGCTCCAACTAGTTGATGTGATGCAAAGAGAACCTTCTCCCTATCAGTGCACTGGACAATAGCAAGTTTCTTCTCAACGGACTTCAGCCAATCATCAGCTTCCATTGGGTCTGTGGCTTGTGCAAAGGTAGGCGGTTTGGTCCTCATGAACTCTCCCAAACAGTTGTGAGGAGGCTGGGGTGGTGGCGGGGGCGGTATATGAGGCTGATTGTTGTTGCCAGCTTGCAGCTGTCCCATGGTCTGTATCATGGTCTGTATGAGCTGGTTCTGCATAGCTAACAGTTGTTCAATATTGATAGCTCCATGAGCATGTCCCTGGTTGTTCTGAGGTACTTCATTGCGCTTCACCTCATCGTTGGCATCCCTCTAGTTACGAGTTATCACCATCTGTTGGTGAAAGAAAGGTGGGGACAGAAGGATTTAGAATTTAGAAGGAAACGTCCCAACTATATGCATCAAGGTATGTGACACTAAATAATCCTTTACTAATATAGACCTATATGAGGATGTGGACAAGTGTCGAAGCATCCCACAACTCTCTACTAAGCACACAAGCACTCAAACAAGCACCAAACAAAATTGACAAAAATCCTAAAAGAAGTAACACAACTCAAGGTCACACAAGTATGTCTACGTCGCTCTTATTTAACTAATGGGGGTGTGCCTATCCTTGAGTCGTGGCATAGGTCGAGGACTACTCGTCGTCAAGCGGGAACTCCTCCGGGTCCTCGTTGTCGTCGTCGTCGGGGTCCTCGGGGTCTTGTGGTGGTGAGGCAGCAGGCGGCGGTGGTGCGGCAGATGCCATACTAGAAGGTTCCTCATCAGAGGACTCCTCAGAAGACGACTCACGCTGGCCGTTGCGACGGTCTGGAGAGTCTGGGGTCCACGTCGGGGTGTCGGACGCGTAGTCGTCCGGGTCCTCATCGGTGATCCGACGATACCTCCTGATTATCGCCTCGTGGCACTGGGCGAGGTCACGTACATCCTGAATCTTCTATTGCGCCCTCTGAAGTCAGGCACTGAGTTGGGCCACGTCGTCAACAGTCTGACGAGACTGCGGGAGGTCCAGGGGTCCCTCCACGTGCCTGGAGACGAAGCTCGCAGTGCCACTGGGACGCTGCAGAACAAAGGCGTGCACCGTGTCCTCCAGACGGAAACGGCGGGCGTGACTCAAAAAGGTGGCTGCTTACCAGCTAGCATCCTGCTCCGCAGATCAGCGGGAGCTCCTCCAAGCAGGACTGCTGTGGGGCTTCACCAACTCATCACCATAGTAGATATAGATTTTGCAGCTCCACTCCTTCCTGTCGGGGCGCTGCACTCCAGTGGTGTGGTAGGAGAGCGAGAGGTTGTGGTGACGGTAGCCAGCCTCGCGGAGTAGGGCACGGAGACGATGTCGCAGTTGTCCTGCGGACCTGCTGTCAGAACGGATCACCACAGGGTGACGGGGGTCGATGGCCGGAGAGCGACTGGCCAACCTACGCGGGGGCACAAGTCCACCGGTCGACTTACGGGGGGTTGTCTTGGTGCGGGCCATCTACAGAAAACAAGAATACATTAGAGGAAAAAAATAATGAAATACAAATCTGAAAATTTCAGCAGCTAAAATGGCGGAAAAAGAGTGGTGCAGCGGTTCCAAAGAATGAAAAATTTAGAGAGAAAAAAAATGAAGCAGCCAACACAATAATTTTACCCACACATAACAGTAGCAAAACACACTTTTTTCACGAAAATTTAAGCAGCAAAACAGCAGCACTTAATATTGCTCACTTCTGAAAATTTTTATCAAAAACGTAGCAGCGATCAATACTTTTTGCATAATTAAATGTGTAGTGTTGTTTGCCATCCCAATTAATTAAGCGAAGCAAAAAGGTAAAAACCCTTCCCGACTCTCTACCTTAAATTCCAGGTGACAAGGGTGGTCAAACAAAACTAGTAAACTTCCTACCATAGGATTCCCATCAAATTGACACAAGCATGCAGTTTGCAAACAAAACATTTAATAAAACAAGATCAATATGCTTCAAGGACACTTGCCTTGCTCCGACGGATGGGGTTGCTCAAGCGCTTCGAAATCTTGGTTCTGGAAATCCTCGTATGCGGCCTCTTGAGCACGTTCCTCTACGCGTGATCACACATACAAGAAAATTCATACAACTCAGTATGATGCACACGAAATAATCAACATGCAATGACATGCATGCATGCGCAATTCAATAATTAATTAACTATGGTTGTTTATTAATTAGATACAACTAGTTCATATGTGTTCATATGAGTTTACGGGGATTTTAGGGTGGATTAATGCTGCTGAAAATAAAAATACGATGCAACTACGATCAATTTACGTCTATTAGATTCAATATGGTCGCTAAAATTCGCATCGGGAACATGGCCTACCGTAGATGCGATGGCTTCGATGATCACGGGATGGGGACAATGCGTAGACGAAGTAGATGCGCAGGGTCCTCCGGAGGCACGACGACGGCGACGCGATGGCGACGATCTCCTGCGGACGGTGGCGCCCTCCTCTTTTTCCTCCTCTTCTTCCCCTCCTTTTTCTTTTTTTTCTTCCCTGGGTGCAGCCCTCTGGTCTCTGGTTCCGGCGGTGGGGCTTTTTTTTACCGTGGAGGCGGCGGCGGTTTTCTGCGGTATCGGGAAAATCCCTACGGAGTCTCGATGTTTATATAGGCGGCGATGGGGCGTACGCGTGCGGCATCCAGGGACGAGTCGGTTGCGTTCGATCGCGGGCGTGCGCGAGCGGGAGGCTGGGCGCGTCGGGGTGGGGCCAGTGGGAGTCGGGCGGGATTCGGGCGGGAGCGTGGTGCGCGCTGCGAGGGAATCCCGCGCGGGAGCGCGATTCGGGTGGGGGGGGGGGTGCTGCGGGGCGTCGGGATCGGGCGAGCGGGATTCGGCGGGTGGGGCCCAGCAGCGGGAGCGGGCGATCGGGCGCTTCGGCGCGGGAGGCCGGAACCCAGCAGGTGGGGCGCGCTGAGGCGCGTGGCGGCGGGGGGGCAGCTGGCTGGGCCGGCTTCGGCCGCCTGGCCAGCGGTTAGGTTTTTTTCTTTCTTCTTTGTTTTTTTCATTTTTTTCATTATATTATTTATTATTTTATATATGTATATATTTATTATTATATAATTTATTTATATATATTTCTTTTTATATATTATTATTATTTTATATTTATTCCCTAATACATGTTTTAGGCTATAATTATTATTTTCTATTTCTTCTTTTTTTTTTGCTACACCATATATGTATGGTTTATCTTTTATTATCTATCTTTTATCCTACTAATGTTTAATGCATGATCATGTATGCAATGCATGATGCGAAAATTGAGGGTGTTACAACCCGGTGCTTGAAGGCCCCGTCGAAGGAGAAGGCGAAGCTACCCGAGCCAACGTATCGGAGGTTGCCCAGAAGGTCGCCCAATTCTTCCATAGGGTCTAGGACCATCTCTATAGTTCTCACTTGTATTTTCTCTTCTTCTTCCTCAATTTTGTAATCTCTTGTCTCCAGATGTAATTTCTTGTCTCCAGATGAATGCAATCCCAAAATTTTTGTGAATTTCACTTTTTGTCTTCAACGCTTTTGTCTTCACTTGGCCCCCTGGTAGATGTACACAATTTGATTGTGAACATGTACCAAGAGGATGTTGTATTTTGTTGAAGACTCATTTGCTCCGAACTTGTAGGATTTAGGTTCGAAGTCTTCCATAGTGAAGGCCCCCTGAGGTTGTCGGAGCTTAGAAGCTCCGACATTGTCTATCGCTGGAGCTTAGTAGCTCCGGCAATAGTCTCTATCAACGCGTAGGGCATCGATAGTTAGTCCTCCGGGGTGTCGGAGCCTAGTAGCTCCGGCAGTGACCTTTGCCAGCACTTAGTTTGTTGGCAGCAGACTCCGTTTGCGGGGTCTTCTCACCATCTTTTATTCAGCGTCGACGGCTGACCCCCCTAGCTTTACCGGAGCTTGATTAGTCTGGTGATGCTTGTTTTTGATGCGTAACATCGATTAAAAACCACCTAGGGGAGTCGGAACTTTGTTAGCTCCGGCTTTTCTCCATCAACGTGTATTTTATTTTTCCTGCACACTGAAGTCAAGAAAAATAGTAAAATTTGTTTATTGTCTATAACTTCGTCGCGGCTTACGATTCTCAAGAAAGTTTTAGGTCAAACGCGATTCTAGACACAATCAAATACATTACCTTTTCTTCCGGATTCAATTGTATTTGGACTCGCCTTACTTCGGCCTGCCGGTGTGTAGGTAGAGTGGCGTACTTAGGGTGCTTGACCAGGCTAAGTCGATAGCACACTCCGGCCCTAGATTGGCTTGGCGGCTTTCAAGCGATTTGGCCAGGAACAATATTTGAATCCAAAAGAATTGACAATACAAATCATATTGTATATAAACCGGTCGAACTAAAATTTCTTAAGAACGGCACGTCTTTGTTATAGACAAGAAAGAGAAAAATAAAGAATGTTGAGCCTGTACAAAGTAAATGCACGTGGAGTCTGTTTCACATGAAGATGTCTTTCATTATAGGTCCGGGGTACAGGGGAAACAAGTACACTCTTAGGGTACGGAACCAGGCTAAGCGTGTTTCATTTCTCGTTTGACCCAGGGTAGTTAGCCACACTTTTAGTCCGGAGACTATGACAAGTGTTACATGAACTTTGCAGACCTTTCGGGAAAGGTCCGGCTGCTCTCCCGGAGGAACTACCCGACTCTGTACAATGACTCTATAACATACATCTCAAGTTACTCAAGACTCACCTCCATGGTATTAAGTGTAGAACTTACGGAGGTGCTCGATGTTCCAAGGATTTGGGAGAGGTGTCCCATCCTCGGTAGCCAAGAGAACGCTTCCGGGACGGGATACTTTAATCACTCGGAAGGGTCCCTCCCAGCCGGGGGAGAGTTTGGTTAACCCTTCTCTGGATTGTATTCTCCGTAGCACCAGGTCGCCTTTCTCGAGCTGTCGGTTGTGTACATGCCGCTGATGATAGCGCCGAAGGGCTTGGCGATATTGGGCATTCCGAACAGCTGCTTGGCACCTTCCCTCCTCAAGGAGGTCTAGGTCTTCGCGCCGGAGCTGGTCCTGCGTGGCTTCGTCGAAGATCCGGACCCGGAGTGAATCCAAGGTGATTTCCGGAGGAAGGATTGCTTCAGCTCCGTACACCAGAAAGAAGGGTGTCTCTCCAGTTGATCGGTTTGGAGATGTCCTGTTGCCCCATAAAGTGGGCGGAAGCTCTTCGATCTAGTTGGCTCCATGCTTTTTCAAGCGCTCATAGGTCTGCGTCTTGAGTCCTTTAAGTATTTCAGCATTTGCTCTCTCGGCTTGGCCATTGCTAGCTGGGTGAGCTACAGAGGCGTAGCAAACTTGAATGCCGAGGTCTTCGCAATATCCTTGAAATGCAGAGCTTGTGAATTGGGTCCCATTATCAGTGATGATTTTGTTTGGGACTCCAAATCTGCATAAAATGGACTGCAAAAAGTTGATAGCAGATTGCTTGTTGATTGTCACAACTGGAGTTGCTTCCGGCCACTTAGTGAACTTATCAATGGCGATGTACAGGAACTTGTAACCTCCGACGGCTCTTGGGAAAGGTCCCAAGATGTCCATCCCCCACACAGCGAAAGGCCATGTAGGAGGTATCATTTGTAGGAGCTGAGCCGGTGTGTGAATTTGCTTTGCATGAAATTGACATGCTTTGCATTTTTTCACCAGCTCAGTTGCATCCTGGAGTACTGTAGGCCAGTAGAAGCCATGCCGAAAGGCTTTACCGACCAGCGTGCGGGAAGACGCGTGGTTCCCACACTCGCCTCCATGGATTTCTGCGAGGAGCTCACAACTTTCTTCCCTTGTGATGCACCGCATTAGGATGCCGTTGGCACCGCGCCGGTAGAGATCCCCTTCTACCAACGTGTATCTTTTAGCCAATCTGACTACCCGGTCAGCGGATACATCATCGTCAGGAAGGATGTTGTCTTTCAAGTAGTTTCGGATCTCCGAGATCCATGCATCGGAACTAACTTGAGCATTTGAGTCTTGCGTGTTGGGTTGCTCGGAGCTTCCGGCAGCACCTACGACCCTTGATGGCTGCCATGGTAACAGGGCCATCGGGACCGTCAGCTTTGGGATGCTGATCTCGCCCCCTTCGCTCAGTTCGGCAGGCTGAGTTGTGGGTTTCGACAACCTCCGGACAAAAGTTCCGTCAGGAGCCGGAGCTCCGGTTGACGCTTTCGTCGTGAGTTCGTCGGCTTCAGCGTTGTGGGCACGCTGGACATGGTGGAGATCTAGGACTTCGAAGTCCTTCTGAAGCCTCTGGACTTCAAGGAGGTAAGCAGCTAACTGGAGATTATTGCAGGAACATTCACCCTTCACCTGCTTAATGATGAGCTGCGAATCTCCCTTGACCAGCAGTTGCTTGACACCATATGACAGTGCCACCTTTAGTCCGTAGATGAGTGCTTCGTACTCTGCCATGTTGTTGGTCGCCTTGAAGTCAAGGTGTACCATATATTTCACCTTCTCCCCGGTCGGTGCAAGGAGAAGGATTCCAGCTCCAGCCCCCTGCTTCTACATGGAACCGTCAAAGTAGAGGGTCCAGTGAGGCTCGGTGAAGGCTGGAGTTTGATGCTCCGTCTTCTGCTCACTGGGGCCCCCAGGGTTTGATGGAGACAGAGTCCATTCTGCCACAAAATCTGCCAATGCTTGACTCTTGACTGCTTGCCTTGAAATAAATTCAAGATCAAATTCAGCCAATTCCGCTGCCCATTTTGCAATATTCCCAGTTGAATTGGAATTATGCAAAATTGCTCGAAGTGGGTAAGAGGTCACCACTGAGACTTTGTGAGCTTGGAAGTAATGGCGAAGCTTCCTGGAGGCAATAAGAACTGCATAGAGCAGCTTATGCACCTCTAGGTATCGAGTCTTGGCATCATGTAGTACTTCACTAATGAAGTACAATGGGCGCTGAATGGTCCGGACCTTCCCGGAGGGGTCCGGAGCTTCCTCTTAACTGACCCGGATCCTTTCGGAGGAATACGGATTTTCTTCGGGAACCTCCGGGTCCTGGCTGGAGGAACCCGGGGCTTCTTCAGAAGCGACCTGGACCCTCTCGGGGGGGTATGGGTCTCCTGAAGTAACTTCTTGTGGATTCGAGTCTGGGAGCTGGGACCCAGACTCGCTTTCAGGTACCTCCGGACCCTCCTGAAGGGGTCTGGATTCCTCAGTATGAAGTAGCTCTGGTCTCTCCGCAACCAGAACCATACTAACGACTTCGTCAATTGCTGAAATGTAAAGCAACAAAGGCTCACCAGGGTTCGGAGCTACCAGAATCGGTAGGGTGGTGAGGAACTGTTTCAGTTCCTGGAATGCCTTCTCTGCTTCTTCGGACCATTGAAATGGTCCGGACTTCCTCAATAGTTTGAAGAAGGGGAGTGCCCATTCCGCCAGGCTTGAAATGAACCGGCTGAGGGCTGCTAGACATCCAGTCAACTTTTGGACGTCTTTGATGCGGGTTGGTGGCCACATGTCTTCAATGGCCTTAATCTTCGCCGGATTAGCTTCTATGCCCCGGTGACTTACCAGGAAACCAAGAAGTTTTCCGGATCTAACCCCGAAGACACATTTGTCTGGGTTTAGCTTTGTACGGGTAGCCCACAGCTTGTCGAAGACAGCCTGCAAGGTGTCCAGGAGTGACTCCTTGTCCCTGACTTTGACCAAGATGCCATCGACGTACACTTCCACTATGTATCTTATGAGTTCTTCAAAAGTCTTGTACATAGCTCGTACAAAAGTTGAAGCTGCATTCTTGAGACCAAAGGGCATGGCTGTATAACAGTACAATCCATCTACTGTGATGAATGAGGTATGCTCTTCATCTTCCCTAGACATCCGGATTTGATGATACCAGGAATATGCGTCTAGAAAACACAGTAATTCACACCCGGAGGTTGAATCCACTATCTGATCTATTCTAGGTAGTGGGAATGGATCTTTTGGACATGCCTTATTTAGTGTGGTGTAGTCAATGCACATCCGAAGCTTCCCGTCGGCCTTGGGCACAACGACTGGATTTGCCAGCCATTTTGGATGGAAGACCTCTCAGATGAATCCGGCTTCGAGTAACTTCTTCACTTCTTGTCGAATGAAGTTATGTCACTCTACGGATTGCTTCCGAGACTTCTGATGCACAGGCCGGGCGTCGGGGTAGATCTTCAGATTGTGCTCAATCACTTCCCTAGGGATCCCAGGCATTTGTGACGGTTGACAAGAAAACACATCGATGTTAGCCCGGAGGAAAGTGATGAGCGCGAGTTCCTATTTGTCGTTCAATCCCCCCGATATACGGGTGGTCTGAGCGGCATCGGAACCAATTTGGACGACTTTGACGGGAATGTCGGTGTCGCCGCTTGGCTGCACACGAGGTGCAGAAGTCGAGACTCGTTGACGAATGCTCGGGGGTTTTGGAGCTTGCTCCTGCCTGGAATCCTCCTGTTGCTCCGTGGTGAGTGCATGGAGTTCTTCCAGAGCAGTTACTCCGGCAGTGCGATCTCCGCGGATCCGGAGAACGCCTACTGGCATTGGCATCTTCAACACCAGATAGCCATAATGGGCAACTACCATGAATTTGTACAGGGCAGGCCTACCCAAGATGGCATTGAAGGGTAAGTTGATCTGAGCAACGTCGAAGACCAACTTCTCGGTGCGGTACTTCTCCCGTGTCCCGAAGGTAACGGGGAGAGTAATAGCTCCGAGTGGGGTAATGGCCCCCGGACCTACTCCGGAGAAAGGTCGAGAGGGGTGGAGATCCGAAGGTCGGAGTTGAAGCTTAGTAAAAGCTTCGAAGCTTATGAGGTTAAGCCCCGAACCTCCGTCTACCATGACGTGGTGGAGCTGGATGTTGTTGATGTTAGGAGACACCATCAAAGGTAACTGTCCTGCTCCAACCATGCTCCGAGGGCAATCCGAAGCATCAAAAGTGATGGTTGTGTCCATCCACTTCCGATGAGGTTCCGGCCTGACTGTAGGAGCTACAGCAGCCATATCCCGACGCATAGTCTTGATGACGCGGCGGGAGGCGATGTCCCATGATCCACCAAAAATGGTGTTCATGGTCTTCCGACGCTCGTTATCAGAGACGTCAGAATCATCGTCGATGGAGGTGTAAACGGCCTTCAGGACCTTTTTGGGATCCTGAAATCCTAACTCCTCTTCAGCCAGAGCTTCGTCGACTTTTTGCTTTCCTTCCCTCTGTCGGAAAGGAGATTCTTCTCGGCGCTTGTTGTAGCGCTCGGCCAGGTTTTGGACCTCCCGGCAGTCTTCCAAACTGTGGCTGCCCGTTTTGTGAATGGGACACCACACTTTGGGTTTGCCACCGTCTTCACAAGACGGTCGAGATCGCTTCTCGGGGCGTGGCCCCCGTCCACCCGGAGTTGCAGCAGCTGCAACATTGGATGTGCTGGCCGACGGCTTCTTCTTGCCGTTGGTCTTCTTTTTCTTCTTGCCACCCCCGGAGGTAGCGGCTTCTTCTTTGGAGGATTTCTTGTGACCCTTCGAGGTTTGTTTGGAGTGCATCTCACAGCCCTCCGCAGCTCTGGCACATTTGTCAGCCAAGCTGAAGAGTTCCGTGACACCGGTGATCTCCTTGATCGCCAGTTTCTCCAACATCTTCTTGTCCCATACACCCTGTCTGAATGTCACAATGACAGAGGCGCTAGAGATAGAAGGAATAGTATTTCGTACCTGAGAGGACCTCTGGATGAATGATCGCAGGGATTCTCCACCTTTTTTCACGACTGCAAAAAGGTCCAGTTCAGTGCCTGGTCGGGTGTATGAACTCCCGAAGTTGGCGGTGAACTGCTGGCGCAACTCCTCCCAACTATTGATAGAGTTGGGTGGAAGGCTCATAAACCAGGACCTGGCGGTCCCTGTTAAGGCCACTGGAAAACAATTGGCCATCACAGCCTTGTTTCCTCCAGCTGCCAAGATTGCAGTGGAGTAGACCTGAAGAAATTCGGCGGGATTGACAGTCCCGTCGAATTTTTCCGGCGGGTGAGGCCGGAACTTCTGTGGCCACCTGACCATACGCAGATGCATGGCCAAGGCTGAACAGCCTCCTCCCACTCCTTCAGGAGCAGAAAGGTCCTGAGCTTCCCGTCTTTCACGGGCACACTCAATATGGACTCGGCCGTCCTGCTGGCGGTATCGGCGATCAAGCTCCGCCCGAAGGTCATGAGTCGAAAGCCCGGATACCGTGTGAGTGTGTCGTGCCCCAGAGGGCAATGACGTCACTTGTTGTGATGCAGCACGTCTCCTGCTATTGGAAACGTGCGGGCCAAGTCTACCAGACAAAGTCCGCCGCTGCGACGGGGCTCGTCCTGAAGGAGGAGGACTCTGGTTGCTGAGGCGTTCGGCTGCTGCTGCAACCAAATTCTCCACATCGGCCCTCCACTGCTCCAGTGCATCTCGAGATGCATCCAGAGGTGGTGGGCGTTGGAGAAGAGCATGCGCTGCATGGAGCGCGTGTTCCGGGTTGTCATGATTTGCCGACGCAGTGATTGACGCCGGTGCACCATCGCGTTGCCCAGCTTGATTTGCTGGTGAAGGCGGTGGTGGTGGGAGTGTGACTCCTGCTGGTGCTGAGGCTCCTGTTGGTGGCTGCATATTGGAGGGATTGCCCCCAACAGCCTGAGCAGCAGGTTGACCGTTGGATGATCCAGCAGCTGAATTCACCATTCTCAAAACCTCGGGCGCCCCTACCTGGCGCGCCAACTGTCGGTGGTTTGGAACCGGCAGATCTCCCGACACTACTGAAGTGTTATAGGAGTTTGATGTTCGGTGTGTGCGCGCGGAGATTCAAGAAGATGAATAGTAAATGATGCAAGAGACACAGGAGTTTACGTGGTTCGGGCCGCTTGAGCGTAATACCCTACTCCACGGGTGTGTTGGTGTTGTATTAGTTGTATTAGCGTGTGTTGAGCGTCTATGGCGCGTATGTTGCGTCACTCGACCCCCAAGTCCGTAGTCGGCCTGCCCTTTTATAGTGCAAGGGCAGGCCGTTACAAGTTAGCCTGGCCCGACATGTGGCCCCGGCTGTTACTAGTATTGATATTCATTCAACAGGTTTAATTGCCCTTAATGACCGGGTAATGGGCTTTGACAGCACCGTTACTGGTAATTAAGGTCATCTGACCGTGTGTCATTAATATGGTATTAATGACACTTAATCGGGTCTTGAAGTCCTTGATTCCCCTTTGAAGATCCGGAGCCGTTATGAAGTCTTCCGGAGGTCAAAGGCTGAAGCTCCGACGGGTGGACACGTGGCAGCTCCGGAGCATACTGTGGGAAACAGGAAGCTCCGGAGCTACCTGACACGTGTCAGGTCCGGAGCTTCTCTCGGTCTGGGGTTAAGTCCGGAGGTGCCATTTCGGTACATGGTCCGGAGCTTCCCCCTTGTGGGCGGTAGCTCCGATTTGATAGTACACGTGGCGACCCTGGGATTAACCATGTTGGAGAAGCAGGTCTGGTTTCATATGACATGTGGGCCTCCGATGGTCTTCAAATCAAGTGGGTGACTTTCCCTTGATATCTTTGTAACCTCAAGGGGTGTACGGTTTCTAGGATACCGACACTTACTAATAGGTAACATCTAATATTTGAAATGATAGCTCATGGCTCGGGTGCAAGGTCTGGGGATCCAGCTACCACCACTATCGGTCCTTCCAGGTGACCCTTCTTTTGCGGGTCAAGTAATTTTCTATGTCAACTTAACAATTCTAGGTTTACCTCAACTTAGCCAAAATGAATCAAGGAAAGAGAGTGAGAGTGGGAGATAGTTAGTTAGAGTTAGAAGAGGGAGAAAGATAGAGGGAAAAGGATTGAGATAGAGTGGGAGAGGGAGATGTAGATGGAGATAGAGGGAGAGGAAGATAGAGGTAGAGAGAGATTTCAGGGCCATCGCAAGAGGGCCCTGAAACTACGGTGGTCGTCGCAAACAAGTGAAGCCGTCGCAAATAGCTTATTTGCGATGGTTTCAGGACCGTCGCAAATCGTCGGGATTCCTGTAGGGAGGAGCATATCAGCATGACACACGGTTCTTAATTAACAGGCAGTCTGTGAAAATAATGACTTTGCCCAGACGGTTCTTCAATAAAAACCGCTTGTGATGTTTGAACCAGTACATACGGTTCTTAAACAATGACCGCCCGTGAAAATATTGTATTTATCCAGGCGGTGTTAAGTAAAAACCGTATATGAATTTTGTTACATTACAGACGGTTCTTAATTTATAGCCGTCTAAGAAAATCATGTATTTACCCAGGTGGATGTTTTTTTAAATCTGCATGTGATGTTCTTTCATCACGGATGGTTATTGTTTCATTCGTCATCATAGTCGCATTTTTTACGGATCTCCTGTGTTTGAAAAATCGAGGCGCTTGTGAAAATGCTTTTTGTAGTAGTGTCTTTTGGTTGGCATGTGTGTCTCTACTGAGCATGCAGCTGACATTTCGATTGCTCCTGTCATGTTAAGTCACTTTGCTCTGCTAGCTGATTGTTGCTAAGATTGAGGTGCAGAGGGGACATTCTCGAGAAGATTGTAAGATTGTCGCGATTGGGCATATCTTACTTTGTGTTTCTGTATATATACTCCCTTCTTTCTAAAAGATTGTCATCTTTAATTTATTTTTTAAATTAAAGGTGATAATCTTTTGAGAAAAGAGGAAGCAGTTTCCACTCAAAGTCTCCAACGCACATGGATACCTCGTGTTTCCAAACCTTTGAGCTAGCCGGAGACCACGTCGCGGATACCAAAGTTCATCTCTGTACCCCAGTCGGGTTCGGGTCAACGGTTCTACATTTTTCTCCCTTGCAACGATAACTATGTGATCACTGTTTCTTGCTAAGACGGCTTACTTTACATGATGCAAGTGTGGCTGTTGATTTAAGAACTACTCCTGGTACGTCATCTAGGGACACAGGCGGCAACACAGCGGGATTTGCGGAATGCATGATCGAGGATTCGGGGGCTGGAATGGAACTCGACGCATGCAGCTATTGTTGGGTTTACTACTTTGCTTGAAGCAAGGCTTCTGTCCTGGATTACCAGGATCGATGGTGAGTTCACCCGACGCCCAAGTATATAGTTTGCACTTTTGCAGAGTCCGATGGAGCGAACTGTATACGCTTACTGTTCACTACATGTTCATTGTTGTAACCACCTGTCGGTCGGCAGTTCTAAACAACACCGAGGTACAAATTCGACATATCAACAATTATCTGCATAAACTGTGCAACTTGTAATGCTTTCTGTTTCCTTGTTGATTTACTCTGATAGGTGTGACACCGATGTGTATTCTTTTTTTTATGCAAATAGTGTGTATTCCATATGCTAGTATACCTACACGCGAACTGTTATTAATTTCTAGTGGAGCAACACCTCGGTTGTGATCTCTGTTATTAAAATCCCAATTACTGCTACCGTTATGTGATCTCTGTTGTGAAATAATCGAACAATGAGTAGATGACCGATTGACATTAGTATGCGTCGGGGATGGTGTGACATTTTTGGGGCTAGAAGATGGTGGCACAACGTATCTCATTGGACAGTTATGCAAGTACTTCTTCTACAAGTGCACATTCTGTAGCTAGGTATTATATATATATATATATATATATATATATATATATATATATATAAGAAGATACTATTTACTTGAAACATTTGAGAGAACATATATACCAGACAAAGATATGAGTAGTCTTATTTTAGGTAACATAGGAAGTATGAGACTATAGATGAAACGCAATATAATTAACAAAGAATTGTGTAAGCAGCTATAGTAGACCGCAAGCAACCAGAAGGGGCAACAGACTACACAATGATGAAACAGATCGACAACGATAGCTACCAAGAACATTGCCAAATCAAAGGTCTAAGCCAACTAGAAAGGTTAGCAGCACAGGGCACACACCTCATGCACGTAGGATCTGGGCTTACCATCAGTAGGGCTAAAAAATCTGACATATACATCGATGGCCTTTCATCAGATAGAAAAGAAGACTGGAATAGAAAGAGAGTAGCTAGGTCAGCAAATGAGATTATTCGGATCTCATTAGTTGTGAGAGGGAGGGTGTGTTCTTGGCCCAGCGTAATCGAGATGGAATTCGGTGTTCTCCTGTTGAAAAAACCGCTGTGGGACTTTAACCACGGGCGTGGCTGATACTGCACCCGCTGGTGATGCCATTGCCACTCTCTCCGTCGTCTTTGCATCCGGGCGAGGCAAGTGATCATCTATAGCAGTGTCAACCGTTGTTCTTGCATCTGTCTGCCTTGTCAGTAAACCACCGACCTTCAAGCTTGCCGCATCCTACAGAAAGGGAAACGAACCGAGTTATTTGGATGTGCGGCTTGCCAAGAGAAAACTTGTTAGAATTCATTATGATCAAGCGGTTCGAACCATTTCTTTATCAGTGATACTAACCTTGCCTGCAGGTAGACGTGAGTTGCTTGAGCTGCCCTTGCCATGGACATGAAGACCTCTCGCTTCGCATGAGCTAGCGACGAGAACAGCAGCGAGGAAGATAAGGAGAACGGTGGTGGTGAGCTTCGTCTGCCCGTTAGGGGCAAAAGGTGGGCTTAAGCCCGGCATGGCAAGAAAGCAAGAACAACTGGTGGTGTCGGTAGCAGGAGAAATAGAGATGAAGGGGAACATGGTGAGGGAGGTGATCATCTAGTGGATCGTGTCAGCAGCTGGCCGAGGAGTTCACTCGTGTGAGGAGGCAGAGAAGGGCCAAAAGGTGAATTTCCCTTGGGAATATATACAAGTGCATTCCCTCAAAAAAAAATATGTGTACGAGTGCAAGAGGGGTGTGCATGGGTGAAACCCGACGGTTCTTAAAAGTCGGTGTTTGTTTATCTGTATTTCCACACACTACACGCCAGCACAGCTTGTGGCGAATGGTGAGAACACCAAGAAGACGCACCCTATCTTGTGTCCAAACAATGGGCAGGTATCGGATTTACTAGCGCCTGCAAAATTCGGGATTAGTGCCCAGAAAGGCTAGGCATATATAGGTTTCCTCCAGCTCCCAGCTGTTTACGGCAGCTGCAATTAAAGGTTGTTTCACTTTCACTTTGAGTCTAAACTGAAACGGTCCTTAATTCTTATAACTGAATGAGTCGGTACCTGAGAGTTTTTCTTGCTAAGGAGGTACTAGCATATCTGAAATAAGTGTTTTTACCATGGTATATTTTCCGTGCGAGTACATGGTATTTTTTCCTTTTTTTCTAACCAGCTGCGTGTGCAGCCCAACTATTGCAGTGAGTGCGCTAACTAGCAGTCCACAGGCTGTCAGGCTCGCCACACGCCGGCGCAGCCATCCGCGCACGCTGCTTCTGCCAATGTATCGGGCCTCGCCAAGGAAAAAAAAACAACGATTTACGCGGGGATTTGCGCCGCCTGCCTTGGGGCGTGGAGGTTCTGCGCCCGGCGAAGTCCGCGGGCGCGTCGGGCGTGGACATGTCGGGGAAAGGTGCCGCACGAGCGCGCGTGTCTCGCGCCGTCGCGCGCGGGCTGGGCGGCCGTCCAACCGCCCTCCACCGATCCCCGGCTACGTTGCCTCCACGGCGTTGCGTACCTCTTCAGACGTGCGTAGATCGTGGTTCCGTGGCACGCGCAGGAGTGGCGTATCTAGATTTTATCAACGGGTATACCAAAAAAATTATTTTGCTGAAATTGTTTACTAATTTGATAAATAATTATAATTTCTAACACAATTCATATGCATACAGTAAATAACATGATTAAAATTAAATTCATCAAGAATATAAATAATTCAAATACAATATGATATTTTAAAAATAGAGACATGAGAGACTTAGAATCCAATTTATTGATAACAAAGAAAAATATATTGATAAGAATATGTAGAACAAGAACAACACAAAGAATTTATCCAATCACAACGAAGAAAAAAATAAGTAAAGCAAATACGAATAATATATTGTTATGAGTACCATAATTTATTCAGATATCTACTCTCGTAATCTATTGAGTTCTTGCGTGATGTGTTGCCGGTGATGAGCTCTAAGTGTCGCTCTTTGAGATTGAGTTTGTGGCAGCCCGCATGTTCCGTCATTTTTTTAGACTGGATGTGTATTTTATATTCAATGAATGTACGTATTCTCGACAAGGATTTTGCGGTCTATTTCATTCTGTAAATCTGGGTCTATTTCCTTCAGTAAGCTTATTTTGCGGTCACTGTTTCTTACCGTCAGTAAGCTTTTGTGAGTCACGTAACCAAAGGAACATACTCCCTCTATCTCATAACGTTTGACGTTTTGGGCCTTTGAACTTGTCTCAAGAAGTGTGTCGTTTTAGGTCATAAATGTCTTCCTTCACTGCAGTAAATGTCTTCCTTCAATGCTTTCCATCAATACTGTCGGTACCCTAAAAACCATACACCCCCTGAGGTTATAGCAATCTCAAAGGAAAGCCATCTACTTGGTTTGAAGACCCTCGGAGGCCCACTTGTCAGACATGACCAGACCCGCTTCTCCAACATGGTTAATCTCTGTGTCGCCACGTGTACGACTAACCCGGAGCTACCTCCTACAAGGGGGAAGCTCCGGACCACGTACCAAAACAGCACCTCCGGACTTAACCCCAGACCGAGAGAAGCTCCGGACCTGACACGTGTCTGGTAGCCCCGGAGCTACCTGCTTCCCACAGCAAGCTCCACAGCTGCCACGTGTCAAATCGTCGGACCTTCCAGCTTCTAATCTCCGGAAGACCTTGTAACGGCTCCGGATCTTCAAAGTAGAGTCAAGGACTTAAAGACCCAGTTAAGTGCCATTAATACCATATTAATGACACTCAATCGGACGATCTTAACACCAGTAATGGTGCTGTCAAAGCCAGTTACAGGATCATTAAGAGCAATTAATCGTGTATCAATACCAGTAACCGTCAGGGCCACATGTCGGGTCAGGCTAGCTTGTAACGGCATATCCTTGTACTATAAAAGGACAGACCGACGATACACTCAGGGACGTTCACGGACGATCATATGCACTCCACGCGTTCGTGACAAGCTCTTACCGCTAATACAACACCAACACACCCATGGAGTAGGGTATTACGCTCAGGCGGTCCGAACCACGTAAATACTCGTGTCTCCTACATTACTTTGATTTTCACCTTCTTGAATCTCCGCGCGCCCACACCGAACCACAAACTCCTTCAACACTTTAGCAGTATCGGGAGATCTGCTGGATCAAAACCACCGACAGTTGGCGCGCCAGGTAGGGGGAAGCCTGAGATTTCAAGAATGGTGAACTCCGCTGCTGGATCATCCAATGGTCAACCCACTGTTCAGGCTGTTGGAGGCAATCCCTCCAATATGCCCCCACCAGCAAGAGTCTCAGCGCCAGCAGGAGTCACACAGCCACCACCGCCGCCTCCTCCAGCAATCCAAGCTGGACAACGCGATGGTGCACCGGCGTCCATCATGGCGTCGACGAATCATGACAATCCGGAACATGCGCTTCATGCAGCGCGTGCTCTTCTTCAACGTCCACCACCTCCTGATGCATCCCGAGATGCATTGGAGCAGTGGAGAGCTAATGTGGAACATTTGGTTGCAGCCGCAGCCAACCGTATCAGCAACCAGAGTCCTCCTCCTTCAGGACGGGCCCCGTCGCAGCGGCGGACTTTGTCTGGTAGACTTGGTCCGCACGTCTCCAACAACAGGAGACGAGCTGCGTCACAACAAGTGACGTCGTTGCCCTCTGGGGCACGACGCACCCATACGGTATCCAGGCTTTCAACTCATGACCTCCGGTTGGAGCTTGATCGCCGATATCGTCAGCGAGACGGCCGAGTCCATATTGAGCGTGCTCGTGAGAGACGAGAGGCTCAAAGCACTCCTGCTCCCGAGGGAGTAGGAGGAGGCTGTTCAGCCCTAGCCATGCATCTGCGCATGGTCAATTGGCCACAGAAGTTCCAGCCTCATCTGCCGGAGAAGTTCGACGGGACTGTCAACCCCACCGAATTTCTTCAGATTTACTCCACTGCTATTTTGGCAGCTGGAGGAAATGAGGCTGTAATGGCCAATTATTTCCCTGTGGCTTTAACCGGAACCGCGAGGTCCTGGTTTATGAGCCTTCCACCCAACTCTATCAACAGTTGGGAGGAGTTGTGCCGACAGTTCACCACCAACTTCGGGAGTTCATACACCCGACCAGGCACCGAACTGGATCTTTTTGCCGTCGTGCAAAAAGAGAGAGAATCCTTGCGATCTTTCATACAGAGGTTCTCTCAGGTACGCAACACTATTCCTTCTATTTCTAGCGCCTCTGTTATTGTGACATTCAGACAGGGAGTACGGGATAAGAAGATGTTGGAGAAACTGGCAATCAAAGAGATTATCAGTGTCACGGAGCTCTTCAGCTTGGCTTACAAGTGCGCCAGAGCTGCGGAGGGCCGTGAAATGCACTCCAAATCAACTTCGGAGGGTAAAAAGAAATCCTCCAAAGAAGAAGCCGCTACCTCCGGGAACGGCAAGAAGAAGAAAAAGACCAACGGCAAGAAGAAGTCGTCAGCCGGTACATCCAATACCGCAGCTGCTGCAGCTCCGGGTGGCCGGGGGCCACGCCCCGAAAAGCAACCTCGACCGTCTTCAGAAGACGGAGGCAAATCCAAGGTGTGGTGCCCAATTCACAAAACGGGCAGCCACAGTTTGGAAGATTGCCGGGAGGTCCAAAACCTCGCCGAGCGCTACAACAAGCGCTGGGAAGAGTCTCCTTTCCGTCAAAGGGAAGGAAAACAGAAAGTCGACGAAGCTCCGGCTGAAGAGGAGTTAGGGTTTCAGGATCCCAAAAAGGTCCTGAAAGCCGTCTACACCTCCGTCGACGACGATTCCGACGTCTCCGACAACGAGCGTCAGAAAACCATGAACACTATTTTTGGTGGATCATGGGACATCACCTCCCACCGCGTCATCAAGACTATGCGTCGGGATATGGCTGCTGTAGCTCCAACAACTAGACCGGAGCCACATCGAAAGTGGATGGATACAGCCATCACTTTTGATGCTTCGGACTGTCCTCGAAGCATGGTCGGAGCTGGATAGTTACCTTTGATGGTATCTCCCACCATCAATAACATCTAGCTCCATCATGTTAAGGTGGACGGAGGTTCGAGGCTGAACCTCATAAGCTTTGAAGCTTTTACCAAGCTTCAGCTCCGACCTTCGGATCTCCATCCCTCCCGACCTTTCTCCGGAGTAGGTCCGGGGGCCATTACCCCACTCGGAGCTATTACTCTTCCTGTTACCTTCGGGACACGGGAGAAGTATCGCACCGAGAAGTTGGTCTTTGACGTTGCTCAGATCAACTTACCATTCAACGCCATCTTGGGTAGGCCTGCCCTATACAAATTCATGGCAGCCGCTCATTATGGTTATCTGGTGTTGAAAATGCCAACACCAGTAGGCGTTCTCCGGATTCGTGGAGATCGTACTGCAGGAGTAACTGCTTTGGAGGAACTTCATGCGCTTACTACGGCGCAAGAGGAAGACTCCAGGCAGGAGCAAGCTCCAAGACCTCCGAGCATTCGTCAGCGAGGCTCGACGTCAGCACCTCGTGTGCAGCCAAGTGGCGACACCGACATTCCCGTCAAAGTCGTCCAAATTGGTTCCGATGCCGCTCAGACCACCCGTATATCGGGAGGGCTGAACAACAAATAGGAACTCGCGCTCATCACTTTCCTCCGGGCAAATGTCGACGTGTTTGCTTGGCAACCGTCACAAATGCCTGGGATCCCCAGGGAAGTGATTGAGCATAATCTGAAGATCTACCCAGATGCACGGCCAGTACACCAGAAGCCTCGGAAGCAATCCATAGAACGGCAGAACTTCATCCGACAAGAAGTGAAGAAGTTGCTCGAAGCTGAATTCATCCGGGAGGTCTTCCATCCAAAATGGCTGGCAAACCCAGTCATTGTACCCAAGGCCGGCGGGAAGCTTCGGATGTGTATCGACTACACGACACTAAATAAGGCATGTCCAAAAGATCCATTCCCATTACCTAGAATAGATCAGATAGTGGATTCCACCTCCGGGTGTGAATTACTGTGTTTCCTAGACGCATATTCTGGGTATCATCAAATCAGAATGTCTAGGGAAGATGAGGAACATACTTCTTTCATCACAGTAGATGGATTATATTGTTACACGGCCATGCCATTTGGTCTCAAGAATGCAGCTTCAACTTTTGTACAAGCTATGTACAAAACTTTTGAAGAACTCATTAGAGACATAGTGGAAGTGTACGTCGATGACATCGTGGTCAAGGTCAAGAACAAGGAGTCTCTCCTTGACACCTTGCAGGCTGTCTTCGATAAGCTGCGGGTCACCCGCACGAAGCTAAACCCAGACAAGTGTGTCTTCGGGGTTAGCTCCGGAAAACTTCTTGGTTTCCTGGTGAGTCACCGGGGCATAGAAGCTAATCCGGCGAAGATCAAAGCCATTGAAGACATGCGACCACCAACCCGCATCAAGGATGTCCAGAAGCTAACTGGATGTCTAGCAGCCCTTAGCCGATTCATTTCAAGACTGGCGGAACGGGCACTTCCCTTCTTCAAGTTATTGAGGAAGTCCGGACCATTTCAATGGTCTGAAAAAGCAGAGAAGGCGTTCCAGGAGCTGAAACAGTTCCTCACCACCCTACCAATCCTGGTAGCTCCGAACCCTGGTGAGCCTTTATTGCTTTAAATTTCAGCAACTGACGAAGTTGTTAGTATGGTTCTGGTTGCGGAGAGACCAGAGCCGCCCCATACTCAGGACTCCAGATCCCTTCGGGAGGGTCCGGATGTCCCTGAAAGCGAGTCGGGGTCTCAGCTCCCAGACTCGAACCAACAAGGAGGTACTTCAGAAGACCCAGACCCCTCCGGGAAGGTCCAAGTCGTTGCTGAAGTAGCTCCGGGTCCCTCCAGCCAGGATCCGGAGATCACTGAAGAAGTGCCAGATCCATCAGCAAGGATCCGGGTTGATAAAGAGGAAGCTCTGAGCCCCTCCAGGAGGGTCCGGACCATCCAGCGCCCAGTGTACTTCATCAGTGAAGTACTTCATGACGCCAAGACTCGATACCTAGAGGTGCATAAGCTGCTCTATGCAGTTTTTATTGCCTCCAGGAAGCTTCGCCATTACTTCCAAGCTCACAAGATTTCGGTGGTGACCTCTTATCTACTCCGAGCAATTTTGCATAATCCCAATTCAACTGGGAACATCGCAAAATGGGCAGCGGAATTGGCTGAATTCGATCTCGAATTCATTCCGAGGCAAGCAATCAAGAGTCAAGCATTGACAGATTTCGTGGCAGAATGGACTCCCTCTCCATCAAACCCTGGGGGCCCCAGTGAGCAGAAGTCGGAACACAAGACTCCGGTCTTCACCGAGCCTCATTGGACCCTCTACTTTGACGGCTCCATGCAAAAGCAGGAGGCCAGAGCTGGAATCCTTCTCCTCGCGCCAACCGGAGAGAAAGTAAAATACATGGTACACCTTGACTTCAAGGCAACCAACAACATGGCGGAGTACGAAGCACTCATCTATGGACTAAAGGTAGCACTGTCATACGGTGTCAAGCAACTGCTGGTCAAGGGAGATTTGCAGCTCATCGTTAAGCAAGTGAAGGGTGAATGCTCCTGCAACAATATTCAGCTAGCTGCTTACCTCCTTGAAGTCCAGAAGCTTCAAAAAGACTTTGAAGTCCTAGATCTTCACCATGTTCAGCGTGCTCTCAACGCTGAAGCCGACGAACTCTCGACGAAAGCATCAACCGGAGCTCCGGCTCCTGATGGAATCTTCTTCCGGAGGTTGTCAAAACCCACAGCTCAACCTGCCGAACTGAGCGAAGGGGGCGAGATCAGCATCCCGAAGCTGATGGTCCCGATGGCCCTGTTACCATGGCAGCCATCAAGGGTCGTAGGTGCTGCCGGAAGCTCCGAGCAACCCAGCACGCAAGACTCAAATGCTCAAGCTAGCTTCGATGCATGGATCTCGGAGATCCGGAGCTACTTGAAAGACAACATCCTTCCTGACGATGATGTATCCGCTGACCGGATAGTCAGATTGGCTAAAAGATACACGTTGGTAGAAGGGTATCTCTACCGACGCGGTGCCAACGGCGTCCTAATGCGGTGCATCACAAGGGAAGAAGGCTGCGAGCTCCTCGCAGAAATCCATGGAGGCGAGTGTGGGAACCACGCGTCCTCCCGCACGCTGGTCGGTAAAGCCTTCCGGCATGGCTTCTACTGGCCTACAGTGCTCCAGGATGCAACTGAGCTGGTGAAAAAATGCAAAGCATGCCAATTTCATGCAAAAGCAAATCCACACACCGGCTCAGTCCCTACAAATGATACCTCCTACATGGTCCTTCGTCGTGTGGGGGATGGACATCTTGGGACCTTTCCCAAGAGCCGTCGGAGGTTACAAGTTCGTGTATGTCGCCATTGACAAATTCACCAAGTGGCCAGAAGCAACTCCAGTTGTGACGATCAACAAGCAATCTGCTATCAACTTTCTGCAATCCATTGTGAGCAGATTTGGAGTCCCAAACAAAATCATCACTGATAATGGGACTCAATTCACAAGCTCCGCATTCCAAGGATATTGCGAAGACCTCGGCATACAAGTCTGCTACGCCTCCGTAGCTCACCCAGTCAGCAATGGCCAAGCTGAGAGAGCAAATGCAGAAATCCTTAAGGGACTCAAAACGCGCACCTATGAGCGTTTGAAGAAACATGGAGCCAACTGGATCGAAGAGCTTCCGCCCACTCTATGGGCCAACAGGACTTCTCCAAACCGCGGAGAAACACCCTTCTTTCTGGTGTACGGAGCTGAAGCAATCCTTCCTCCGGAAATCACCTTGGGTTCGCTTCGGGTCCGGACCTTCGACGAAGCCGCGCAGGACCAGCTCCGGCGTGAAGACCTAGACCTCCTAGAGGAGGGAAGGTGCCAAGCAGCTGTTCGGAATGCCCGATATCGCCAAGCTCTACGGCGTTATCACCAGCGGCATGTACACAACCGATAGCTCGAGGAAGGCGATCTGGTGCTACGGAGAATACTATCTAGAGAAGGGTTAAACAAACTCTCCCCCAGCTGGGAGGGGCCCTTCCGAGTGATCAAAGTATTCTGTCCCGGAAGCGTTCGCTTGGCTACCGAGGATGGGACACCTCTCCCAAATCCTTGGAACATCGAGCACCTCCGTAAGTTCTACACTTAATACCACGGAGGTGAGTCTTGAGTAACTTGATATGTATGTTATAGAGTCATTGTACAGAGTCGGGTAGTTCCTCCGGGAGAGCAGCCGGACCTTTCCCGAAAGGTCCGCAAAGCTCATGCAGCACTTGTCACAGTCTCCGGACTAAAAGTGTGGCTAACTACCCCGGGTCAAACGAGAAACCAAACACACTTAGCCTGGTTCTGTACCCTAAGAGTGTACTTGTTTCCCCTATACCCCGGACCTATAATGAAAGACATCTTCATGTGAAATAGACTTCACGTGCATTTATTTTGTACAGGCTCAACATTTTTATTTTTCTCTTTCTTGTCTATAACAAAGACGTGCCATTCTTAAGAAATTTTAGTTTGTCCGGTTTATATACGATTCGAGTTGTATTATCAGTTCTTGTGGATTCAAATATCACTCATGGCCAACTCGCCCGAAAGCCGCCAAGCCAATCTAGGGCCGGAGTGTGCTATCGACTTAGCCTGGTCAAGCACCCTAAGTACGCACTCTACCTACACCCCGGCAGGCCGAAGTAAGGCGAGTCCATGAACAGTTGAATCTAAGAGAAAAGGCAACGCATCCGGTTGTATTTAAAATCGCGTTCAACTTAAAGTTTTCTTAAGAATCGTAAGCCGCGACGAAATTATAGACAAGGAACGAATTTTACTATTTTTCTTGGCTTAAGTGTGCAGGAAAAATAAACTCTACGTTGATGGAGAGAAGTCGGAGCTAACTAAGCTCCGACTCCCCTAAGGGGGCCAGCCGTCGACGCTGAATATAAGATGGTGAGAAGACCCCGTAAATGGAGTCTGCTGCCAACAAACCAAGTGTTGGCAAAGGTCACTGCCGGAGCTACCCAGCTCCGACACCCCGGAGGACTAACTATCGACGCTCTAGGTGTTGATAGAGGCTATTGCCGGAGCTACCAAGCTCCAGCGATGGACAATGTCGGAGCTTCTAAGCACCGACAACCTCAGGGGACCTTCACTATCGAAGACTTCGGACCTAAATGCTACAAGTTCGGAGCAAATGAGTCTTCAACAAAACTCAATATCCTTTTGGTACATGTTCACAATCAAATTGTGTACATCTACCAGGGGGCCAAGTGAAGATAAAGATGTTGAAGACAAAAAGTGAAATTCGCAAAAACTTGGGGATTTCATTCATCTGGAGACAGGAGATTACATCTGGAGACAAGGGATTACAAAATTGAGGAAGAAGAAGAGAAAATACAAGTGAGAGCTAAAGAGATGGTCCTAGACCCTATGGAAGAACTCAGCGACTTTCTGGGCGACCTCCGATACGCTGGCTCGGGTAGCTTCGCCTTCTCCTTCGACGGGGCCTTCAAGCACCGGGTCCAGAGGAAATTGGGGGTTCCGGCTGGTGTAGCACGTCAGCACATACTCTGCGACGTTCTTCACCAGGGATTGCCCCTCAACCTCCAGTTGGTCCGCGATGACATCGCCCACCTTGGAGAGCTTGCTACCTGCTGCTCTCAACGCTTGCAGCGCAAGGTCCGGCTCCGGCTCCGTATCATCCGGGCGCACGGGGCTAAAACCCATCGGTGTCAGCGCATCATTGGCCTTGCCCAGGAACTCCCAAATCTGTAGGGAGTCCGCCGTCCTCAAGCTCTTCATCTCTTCCAGGGATCTCTTGGCCGCCGTCAGTTCGGAATTCTCACGGGCGAGGCGCTCAACTTCTTTGGCGTTTTGTTGAATCTTTGCAGCAACCCGCCTCTCAAGTCTTCCGAGCTCCTCCTCCCGGAGGTGGATCTTGTTCCAACGATCGACCAGGTCCTTCTCCCTAGCCTCCACTTTTTCTCCCGGGCAACAAGGGCACACTCGTATTCGTAGAGTTCCTGCCCCCGCACCCAGGTCTTCTCCTCTTCCTCTTGGCAGCGCTCTTCCAACTTCTTGGTGCGCTCCTCGAGGCCCTTGTCAGCCAGAGCTACTTTCTCGACGAGCTCCTCTTCCCTCCTCAGGACGTCATCCCGCAGCTCCAGGAGTTTCTGCTCTTCGTCCTCGAGCCGTCTCTCCCTCTCTTCAAGTGCCTCTCGGCGCTTGATGAGTGCGGTGTTGATGGCCTCAAGCTGTTCGTGCCGAGCATTGGCCGCGTCGTTGGCAGCTTTGGCCTGATCGTGGATCTTTCGGGATTGAGCATCGAGGGCATGAGTCATGCTCTCCCTGTCATCCAGCAGCTTGCCCCAGTACTCCAGGCGGATCTTCTCCCGCTTGATCCACTCCTTGTCATCCGCTAGCCTCGACTGCGCCAGCTTGGTCTCAAAGTGGAGTCGGTTACGCCACCGCCTAAGGGTTTGGCGCTCCTCTTCAAGAGCCTTGCTGTCGTGGAAGAAGGCCAATTGGACTTGACGCAGACTGGAGCAGGCGTTATCGATAGACATCGACAGCGGGATGGGCTCCGGACCTGCTGGGGTCTCCTCCGCTGGTTCCAGCGGGTCTTCACATACAAAAATTGGGTCCCACTCTACGAGAGCGGAACCCTTAGCTTCCAAGGCACTAGGGCCGTCCTCCGGGATGGCCTCAGTCGCCATCGAAGAAGGCCCCGCCGCCAAGTCTTCGTTCACCTCCTCGGGCCGGGGGCCAGCGACTTCGCTTGGGCACTCCGGCTCGGCCGCAGATACCTCCGACGTCGTCGCCTCCGGAGCAGGAGCTGCTACTGGCTCCGACCGGGACACCTCTTCCGAGGGAGGATCGAGCTCCATCGCCTATTCAACCACAGGCTCTATGACCGACGCTCCAACAATAACCGGCTCAGCGGCCGATGCTTCGGAGGTAACCGGCTCAACTGCCGGAACTACCTCGACTTCCGGCTCACATGTCGGGCTTCAGTCACCTCCGGCTCAACCGCCGGAGCTTCGACAAGTTCTGGCTCCGAGGCCGGGACTACTACTTCCTCCGGCTCAACAGCCGGAACTTCCACCACTGCAGCACCAGGACCCGGAGCTTCAACCTCCGAGACAAGTGCCGCTGGCGTGTCTTCACTCCCGTGGTCCGGCGCTACCACGTGAACTTCTGGGGACGAGTCGAGGTTCATGACCACGACAGCCGGCGCCGGAGCTGTCGTAGCCTCAGCCACCACCTGGGGCGGCACCGGGACAGGAGCAGAAGCTCCCACGGCCTCAGACTTCGTGGCCGAGGGTGGAGCTTCACTCCCCTTCTTGGGGACGCTGCAGAGGATGGACAAAGAAAATTAACAAAGAATCGCTACAATTAAAAAGTTAACCAAGGTAAAGATCAAAAATTACCTTGGAAGGCTTCCGCACCAGCTTGCGCGGAACCTCGTTCCTGGACGTTCCGGGCTGGCCACGGTCGGCGTAGAAGCTCCAGAAGGCCCCTCAGAACTCGTCGCAGCTACGGGCGTTTCCCGGGTCGAGGCTCTCCTCGGTCGGGAGGAACCCCTGGACCTGGAGGCTCCCACCGTCCCAGGTGCCGGAGTCGTGCGCCCGGAGCTAGCACCCCAGGAGGGTTCCACCACGGGGACAGACGCGCTCCGGGAGGATCCCACTGCAGGAACGGTATCGTCCCGGAAGGACCCCACTACGGGGACAGTCGCCACGGTGGCAGAAGATCTTCCCCCCTGGGGAGAAGGGACCGAGGCGGGAGTAGCGGGCCTGACGGACCTTCCGTCGGCATATCGCAGCTTCCTCTTCCGGCTCTCCGGCTCATCCGCCAGCTCCTTACCCTTGCCGACGACCTCGACCCTCGGCTGTGGGGTAGGGGCGGAGCCGTCTTCAGGTATCCCGGGGATCGCTACCCGGGTGGTTGATCTTCTCTCAACGACACCAAGGTCGTCAAGTGCAGGCATCGTCCGCCGGAGCTCCCTGCTGAACTCCACTTCCACGTTCAGAGGGAGAAAGGCCGACGGCGGAGTCAAGTCGTCACCGTCGACGTCGATGCTGTGCTGGAATTTCTTGAGGTGGAACTCCAAGGTCTTCTCCACCATGTTGGACTTCAACCCGGTCTCAACCCGGTCCTCGTCCATCACGCTGTTGAGGGTCCAAGCGAGCTTCTCCCTCCCCTTCAGCGGTGCCCACCTGTTGGCCAGGAAGTTGCAAAATACCGCCTGAGGGGTCAATCCCCCCTCCACGCATTGGCGGATCCTGGTCAAGGCAGGGTCGAAAGCTTCCGCCAGCACCGGAACCTCACTCCAGATCGTCGTGTCGATGTCGGGCAGACCATCGGGCAGCTCCAACCGCTCATGCTCCTCCACCCTGACGACTATCCAATCTTTCTTCCAGTCATCCCACCTCCCGGAAGGGAACGACCGGAGGTACTTGAATGGGCACTTCTTGCGCTTCACAAAGTAGTAGAAGCCAAGATACTCATTGCTCCGGCCGGTGGTGTGGACGGTGAAGAAGGTCCGGAAGAGTTCGATGCAGGGGGGATGCCCACCCACATCTCACAGAAGTGGACAAAGATGGACACGAGGAGAAAGGAGTGAGGGCCAAGGTGGTATAGCTGCAGACCATAGAAGTCTAGCAGCATCAAGAAGAAAGAAGAAAAAGGTGGGATCAACCCCACCATGGCGTACGAGGAAAAGTACACCATTTTACCGGCGCGCTCCTTCTCGAAGGGGAGCTCTCCGCCGGCACGGACCAAGTGGTTGAAGAAGTCCGAGGACCACCCCATGAGGGCCCGGACCTTCTTCAAATCATTGTCGGTCTTCAAGCGACTCTCGTGCAGACCCAACTCCATCGCGGCACAGCTAGGCAAGAGAAGAAGAGCGAAGCACGAGTTGGGAGTTTGAGCGCAAGATCAGATGAAAGGCGTAAAGAACTCCCGACCGTGCGCGCTTTCCTTCTTAAGTAAGCCCTCACAACGCTTGGATGGAAACCACAGGGAAGTCGAAGATACTACTCAAGAATTCAGCCCAACCGATGACAAGAGGGCCCGAGACCACCCCGACGATCAAGTCGAGGCACTTACCCAGGCGAACAGTTGTCATCACGCGGCGGGAAACCCAAAGGCGGCGGCCTGACAGGGCGCGCGGAACCGATACGGTTTTCGTATCGGGAACCGGCGACCTTCAATTTCGTGAGATCCGCACGTCAAAGATCTCATCTGCCGCCTGAGATACGCCACGTGGCGGGATTTAACTGTAAATCTTTGCCAATGGCACCTTCGAAGACCCTTGAAGACCCAGTTCAAGAGTCGTAAGGATGGACCCACCTCCGACGGAATGACTTCACCCCAGTGATCTTCCTCGGAGGTAAGTCCAGGGGGCCACTGTCGGTACCCTAAAAACCATACACCCCTTGAGGTTACAGCAATCTCAAAGGAAAGTCATCTACTTGGTTTGAAGACCCTTAGAGGCCCACTTGTCACACATGAACGGACCCGCTTCTCCAACATGGTTAATCCCTGGGTCGCCACGTGTACGACTAACCCGGAGCTACCTCCCACAAGGGGGAAGCTCCGGACCACGTACCAAAACGGCAACTCCGGACTTAACCCCAGACCGAGAGAAGCTTCGGACCTGACACGTGTCTGGTAGCCCCGGAGCTACCTGCTTCCCACAGCAAGCTCCAGAGCTGCCACGTGTCAAATTGTCGGACCTTCCAGCTTCTAATCTCCGGAAGACTTTGTA
Organism: Tuctoria greenei; assembly: GCA_036927565.1. NCBI lineage: Eukaryota > Viridiplantae > Streptophyta > Magnoliopsida > Poales > Poaceae > Tuctoria > Tuctoria greenei. The sequence continues at coordinate 8,147,017 of JAYESD010000001.1, read as the reverse complement.
ACGGCTCCAGATCTTCAAAGGAGAGTCAAGGACTTAAAGACCCAGTTAAGTCATATTAATGACACTCAATCGGACGATCTTAACACCAGTAACGGTGCTGTCAAAGCCCGTTACAGGATCATTAAGAGCAATTAATCGTGTATCAATACCAGTAACCGCCGGGGCCACATGTCGGGTCAGGCTAGCTTGTAACGGCCTATCCTTGTACTATAAAAGGACAGGCCGACGATACACTCAGGGACGTTCACGGACGATCATACGCACCCCACGCGTTCGTGACAAGCTCTTACCGCTAATACAACACCAACACACCCGTGGAGTAGGGTATTACGCTCAGGCAGCCCGAACCACGCAAATCCTCGTGTCTCCTACATTACTTTGATTTTCACCTTCTTGAATCTCCGCGCGCCCACACCGAACCACAAACTCCTTCAACACTTTAGCAGTGTCGGGAGATCTGCCGGATCAAAACCACCGACAAATACATTCATTCCTCTCCCATTGGTGCTCACGAGAAACGCAACCGAATCAGCGCCGCCTCCCAAAAAGAAGCGTCACGAAAAACGCAACCGAACCAGTGCCGCCTCTCAAAAAGAAGCGCTAGAGTTAAAGTTGGAAAGGACTGGGCGAGAGAAAAAGAAGCACATTATGAAGATGCATACATCAATTGTCAGCTTCTCCATTGTATCTGAAAAATACAAAAATGTCAGTCTTTGTGAGATAATAAGAGTACTAATCAAGAGATGAGCTACTACCTACCCATGTTGATGGCCTGACCGCAGGGTATGCCGGGGTCCACCCGTCATACCCTGTGAGGATACGCCCACAGACCTGCTAAGCCCCCATGCGCATCGAAAAACGAGTTGTGTTCTTCAAAACAAACATATTGATGGCTTCATCCTTCATGCACGGAAAATGGTCACTGGACCGTTACGGGCAAAGCAGCCCCGGCCCCGTCCTCCTTGCCAAAGAGGCCGAAGAGTCTAATAAACTGGTGGTGGATCGACCCTGGGCCAGCCGTCCCGATTAGTCGACCTATTGATGAAAAAAGTCCACCTGACGATTTCAAACCGAACAACGAGCCCAACAAGAATGACCACGTCAGCTTCACGCTTGATCCATCTACACCGGTGTTCGACGGAATGTATCCTCATCATTCATTTCTGCTAATCTATGATAAGGATAACCCCTAGGTTTTGATGGATTAACGTTACAATTGTTGATTGAACTAGGCACCTATCTTTACAACGTGCCGCCGATTGCTAATGGGGCGGGAGACGGACCGAAGGAACTCAAATCTGAGCTCGCAACTAATGTCATCCTCTCCCATCATTGTTGACACGAATGATAATGAAATGTCGTGACATAATAACCCAGCAAGACAATGTCGACTTGGTTCTGTTGAAAACGACTGTACACAGTGAACCCGACCAGTAGCGCGACTCGTCATCTGGCCAGTCAAGATGACGAGTATTTTGGGCGGTAGTGCATAGATGGTGTTCCTGGTTCTTCCTCTCTCCTAATTTTTTTGGCAAAAAAGAAATCATATTTGCAATGTTCGAACGCATACACTGCATGCTGAGACTGGTGGGGTAGGTAGCCGCTTATTTAAACCAGGTGAAGACTTGTCTGGTACCACTGTACTTCGGTCCATGCTGACATCCGTCTACTGTACGGGAGCAACGGGGACTAATTACGGTGCTGTACAACCTGTCCGTAAAAGCAGGACAGAGAGTCGTGTCCGGTCAAGTCACGCGTACATCGTGAATTGTCCTGCCTGTACTAGGCGACTGCAGTAGCTTGTACTAGTAGTGTGTGAAACTGTGAATAGATCTGTACTGGTTTTGGATGTTGCGTGACCGCAGTAGTGTTGCTAAGAGACAGGCCTATTTGCGGGCGCGTCATTAGCGCGCACTATATATAATCATTGCTGCGGCGCCTGCTAATCATGGCCCTCGGGCTCTCCTTGAAGAGAGCAGACCTCATAATCGCGATCCAAGACGTCCACGTCCTTGCCTACGGAAAAGATGAGGCGGCGTCAGCTTCTCCCCGATCGAGGCTGCTACACAAGAGTGGCGTCCCGGCTAGCTACACCCACACGCACCGCCGCGCGGCGCGCCGTTATCCGCTTCTCGCCGCCACCCGCTGGCCGAAAGCGTTCCTGGATGCATCCCGCCGCGTCGTGAAGCGCGACGCAACGGCCTACTCCTACTCCGCTGCGAGTGGAGCGACGGGTTATGGTCCGATGGATGGTCGGCGGCACGCGACTGCTGGCGTAACGTGCCGTCGCGCACAAACGGTGGCGTGTTCTAGTCGGGCCGTGCTGGTGGTCGGGCGGATGGGGGTGGTGCTACGAACCGTGGGCCGCGGCCCATCACCCATGATGCCGTGACGGCACGCGAAATTTCCAAACGGAAATTGCAGGGTGCTGAAAACCATGAGGTTCTGTACTGTTTTGTTTTCCTCCGATCTCCGTAGGTTTGATACAGTCTTTCAAATTCATATACGATAAGATCATGATGAAACACGCAGATCATTGGGGCGGACCTTCGTCATCGGCCTCTGCCATCAGGTTGTCCGTAGCCGTTAACCTAGTACTATTCATACACCATGATGTTATGACACTGGTTGATAGAAGAGACCGTATCCAGTTTAAGTAATTTTAAATAACGAAAAGAGGTTTTTCGATCTCTACAGAAGTACACAACCTCTCGTGTTTGGTAATATATAGTAGGATAGCACCTAATAGTGTTTTTATAGAGCGGGTGTCTTTTATAAGTAGCATAAAGTACTAAGAATATTTTTTAAAGAAATGTGAGATCTAGGGTTCAAGTTCGTTAAAAAAATAAAAAAATTCAGATACAAGATAACCAATTTCCGTGTGAAGGTATAAACTTTTTTGTACAGAGATATAAATTGAAAGAAAAGGTAAATGAGTGAAATGCAAATGCAGCGTGAGGTGAAGAAACAAACAGCAATATTATTTTTCAACCGATTGAAATCATGCTTTATTTGAGTCGACGAAACGTGAGTTACTGGATCAACAATCAATGATCGACAAATCGTCTTCAACTATGTCTTACAAAAAATTGAACACACTCCAACGTCTTCTCCCCTTATTCAACCATCCCCGCATCACGTCTTCACCGACGGTTCCGTTTCTCATTTCTTTCTCGCGCTAAATTCTCAATCTTAAGCTTTCCCCCGCTATTCCCATCCATTGGCCAGTCCGCTGCGTCACTGTTATCCACTATCAGTCTGACCGTCTCTCCCGAATTCCCTTCTAAGTTTAAAGCTTATCAAAGAAACAGGAAATTTCGCCATGTAGAGAGCCCCATTGAGCTCGTCGTCAACTGAAATCTATGATTTCTGAAAAACAAAAGATAAGGAGGGGGGTGGACGGGGAAAGATGGATGGCGAGAGAAGGGTGCACGCTTTTTAACCTTTTTTATGGTGCACGCATCCAGGGACCATGTCAGTGGTAGAAGAGAGAGAAACGGAGGAGGGGGAGCAGGCAAGGCACCAGACCACCGCGCAACAACGACGAAACAAGCAAGCACGGAGCCCCCCGAAGCAGAGAGAGACGGTAGTAGTAGCACACAGAGGGCTAGCTAGCGCGGCTGCGACAGGCAGGCAAGAGCACAGTCACGCGCCCCGGCTCGCTCGCTCGCTCCCAGCCCCCACCTCCTCCCCGCCCACGCGCGCAAGCAAGCGCTCCACCACCGAGAAGGAACCGCCTCACGCGCCAGATCTCGCCGGCAGAGCGGTGCGCGCGATTATGCGCGAGTAGGTAGATGAGGGCGGCGCCCTTCCGTGCCGAGGGGAACGGGGCGGGAACCCTAGAGGCGCCGCTTTGTTGGCCGACGGACAAGGGCGGCGGCGGATTGGTCGAGCCGACGTCGGTGCTGGACTGCAGACGGAGCCCCGGCCCGCCCAACTCAACATCGACGCTGTCTTCGTCCCTAGGCGCCGACGCCGCGGACTCCACCAGCGTGGCGGCGGTTTCGGAGAACAGTGCCGCCGCCGCCGATTCCACCAAATGGGCGCCGCCCAGCGAGCACGGTGGCGGCGGCGGTGGCGGGAGGAAGGAGGAGTGGAGTGGCGGTGACCTGCCGCCTATACCGGGGAGCCTCGACGTAGGCTTCCCCGGGGAGGAGGGCTGGGACGCCATGCTCAGCGACGCTGCGGCGGCCGCCGGGCAGGAGCAGACATTCCTCAACTGGATCATGGCTGCCCCCGGCGACATGGAGCCGCCGGCACCGGGGCTCCAGCAGCACCAGCTCCTCGGGAATGCCGCCAGCTTCGGGTTCCCGGCCTCGGACCCACTCGGGTTCTCCCTACAGCATCACCCCGGCAGCGCCGGCGCGTTCGCCTCTGACCTGTCTTCCCCTGGCGCGAGGTCGCTCTCGAGCAGCAGTGGCAGCAGCAGCAAGGCAACATCCACTTTCGGCATCCTCCCCACCGAGGCCGCACTTCGGCCGCCGCCGGCGACAACCATGCCTTTCCACGACGGCGCCCACATAAAGCCCCCTCTTCATGGCGTGCCGCCTACCAATCTGCTACTCAACCAGCACCAGCCGACGCCTGCGGCTTCCTTCGTCATGCCGCTCCCTTCCTTCCCCGACCATCAGCAGCAGCCGCATCTCCCGCAGCCGCCGAAGCGCCACCATTCCATGCCCGACAACCTCTTCCTCCTCAACAACCAGCTCCAGCCGCCGCTGCCGCAGTGTCTCCCGTTCCCAGCACTGCACACAACAGCGCCGTTCCAGCTCCAGCCTTCGCTGCAACCGCAGCGGAGCGCGATGAAAACAACCGCCGAGGCGCAGCAGCAGCTTTTAGACGAGCTTGCTGCTGCGGCAAAGGCGGCTGAGGTCGGCAACTCCATCGGCGCGCGAGAGATATTGGCGCGGCTCAATCAGCATCTTCCCCCGGTTGGGAAGCCTTTCCTCCGCTCCGCCTCCTACCTCAAGGAGGCCCTCCTCGCGCTCACCGACGGCCACAACGGTTCTACCCGTCTCACCTCACCACTCGACGTGGTCCTCAAGCTCGCCGCCTACAAGTCCTTTTCCGACCTCTCTCCTGTGCTCCAGTTTGCCAATTTCACGGCCACCCAGGCGCTTCTCGATGAGATCGCCTGTACAACTGCTTCTTGTATCCGCATAATTGATTTCGACTTGGGTGTTGGCGGCCAGTGGTCTTCCTTCTTGCAGGAGCTTGCACACCGCCGAGGCACAGGGGGTGTCTCGTTACCGACGTTTAAGCTCACAGCCTTTGTCTCTAGTGCCTCCCACCACCCACTTGAGCTGCATCTTACTCAGGACAACCTATCGCAATTTGCGGCTGATCTTGGCATTCCATTTGAGTTCACTGCCATCAACCTTGATGCATTTGATCCCACGGGATTGATTGCTCCTACACCCGATGAGATTGTTGCAGTTAGCCTCCCGGTAGGCTGCTCTGTGCGCGCTCCGCCGCTCCCGATTCTGCTGCAGTTGGTGAAACAGCTTGCTCCTAAGATTGTGGTGGCTATTGACCATGGCAATGACCGGGGTGACCTGCCATTTTCACAGCACTTCATGAATTGCTTCCAGTCTTGTATGTTCCTCCTTGACTCACTTGATGCTGCCGGAACCGATGCTGATGCTGCCAGTAAGATTGAGAGGTTTCTAATTCAGCCGAGAGTGGAGGATGCAGTACTTGGGCGGCATAGAGCTGAGAAGGCAATGTCTTGGCAATCGGCATTTACATCTGCTGGATTTGCTCCAGTGCCCCTTAGCAACCTTGCGGAGGCACAAGCTGACTGCCTCCTGAAGCGAGTGCAGGTGCGGGGCTTCCATGTGGACAAATGTGGAATGGGTCTAGCACTCTACTGGCAGCGTGGCGAGCTTGTATCCATCTCGGCATGGCGGTGCTGATCATACCTACACTATTTGCAGGCATGTTTAACTCCAGTAATGTCCATTTTGTATTGCAATTAAAACATTGCAATGAAACTATTGTCTTGGTTGTTGCACACCTCTGATTGCATTATCACTGTTGTTTATTAGCTAGTCCTAATGAATTTAGCAATCATGGTGTCGGTCTCTATAATGTAACAAGTCGATCTACGGTCTCAACATGCTGTTCTTTTCTTGCACTCTTAACCATTAGCCAGATGATAATTTGGCATATTGGACAGTCATTTGGTGTAGAAGTGGTGTTGCGGGGATCCTTTCTAGTTCTTTTGACATTCATTGTGGCTGTGATTTAAACCCTAAAGTATCTTCAGATAACACTGCTTGTCATTTAGTAGTAGATTGAAACAAGACTGTCACTACAACTGAATAGTGATTTGTCCTCTGATGATCATAAATTGATGAATGGGTGTCTAAAGCTTTCATCAAAATGTCATTTTATAATTGCATAACAAACGAGATTTCGACAGAGACAACATGTGCTTGTCTTTCATTTGTTATTATTGTTTTCTCCAAAATGGTGTAATAAAAAGAATTATAAGTTGCTCTCAAATTTTTTGAATAATCTCTTTGATTAACAATCAGGCCTCCCGTTTAAGTTTTCATTATGCTAGATATATATTTATTGTGTATTACTCATTCAAAAGGGTCGTTGCTCATTGCCCCGGGTCTTATTGATATTTAGTGTCAATGCTAAATGATTCTGAAACAAAAGGCATATATATATGATAGGATGAGGTTTTCTTTCTGTGAAAGAAACATGGCATATAAAGAATGCCTAGTGACAGACACTGGGGACTGTTCTTTATTTGCTTATTTGCCACAACATTTGAGGTATGTAAGATGGATTGTAGTTTCCAAGCCCTTCTGTTCTTTTTCCATAGTAGGCTAAATGTGAATATAGCATGACATTAATAATTCTGGTCTGAACTGTAACTGCTACTCCCTCTCCATCGTTTTATTTGTCGTTCCAACACCTTTCTCTAGTTGTTTTTTAGTTGATTTGATCGGTCGGAATGACAATTAATAAAATCCGGAGGTAGTATATGATTTTAGACAAGCTTGCAAGGGGATTAACACTTTCTATTCCGAAATGAATAGAATGAGTTTTCAATAGTTATTAGTGTAGGCGGTAATTCACTTTCGGAATGGAATGGATTTCAATATCACAACAATGCATATGGCACGACATCGTGTTTTATTTATCCTTCCATTTTCCAAGCAGTTAGAAATTGCTGTTTTTCTATATATGCTTTATAGGACTAATTCCTTGTTTCCATTTTGCCCTTTCAACCTTTGGAGAACAAGAGCTACCCGAATACGTGGTGAATTAAAATCTTGCCCTTTTTGCTGTTTGACTTGTGTGACATGTTTGAACTACCGGTGGTAACATGAGTGGATCATATCATCTGTTCTTAAAATAGAGTGTAGTCGTCTCACACTTTATCTCACACGGTTGTGTTCCTTTGAGATCGGTGCCGCTATCCTTTTCCCAAACAAAGCAATGTGCTCGCATACAGCTGTTGAACATCGCTTTTGCTCAAAACACAAATACAAGTAGCTGCCTATTTAGAATAAGAAGATAAAATTGTCATTGCTAGTGATCAACTTTAACATACTTGTCACCTTCGCAATGTATAATAACCTCGTAATGTATAAAAACCTCTTGGTTGTTCTTTTTTGCCCTCATCTGTTCCTGACCCGTCAACCTTGCTTCGCGCTACATTTGTTGCTGTTCCTCCTTGACTGAGCTTTGTTCAGCTGTACAAATCAACTTGGAGGAGCCTGGTCTCTGGACCACCGTGTGACGGCGGCACCGGAACCGAACACGGCGAGAGGTCGAGTGGCCGATCAGCCGCCCACTGACCATCGCAACCGGCCACTGGTCGCCCGTCAGCCACCCACTGACCACCATGTGGTCCAACCCAAGCACCGTTCGTTCGTTCGTCCGTCCATAAATACTTTGCACTTGCGATGTACTGAGCCCTGTTGGTGAGCGTTTTATCGTCACGGACCGGCCTTTCACTTCCACCTGCAGCAGCTCCTCCTGAGGCTTGACCTCGCGCTCGCACATGGCCGGTGTCCCCTCCCGCGTGCCGGAGCCGTATTGGTTTCGACTTGATGATCTCCATCTCCTGTCCTCTGATTGGGCCCTTGCTTATTAATAAAAAAACCTTCATGCGTCGGTCTACCAGGTTCAGAAGCTGTTCCTTTGTTTTCTCTTGAAGCTTGCAAACAAATCTAGGATTTGAAAAAGCGCGCGCAGAGGGCGCCATGTTACAGGTGTGATGGGTGAGTTAGCTCGCTGTCTGCTCGCGCATGACGCTAAGGGACTAAACAAAATGCATGAGAACGTGCTACCCGATCATGAGCCTGACAGCTCCGTTTCTTTAAGCAAAGCGTCATGGCTAGGCTTGAGGTACGTATTTCTTTTGTTTAAGCTGCTGCTATGTACCCAAGCTGCTCCCTAATTAACCTTTCCCTCCCGTCTCATCCCTCTCTCTGCCTGTGCCTGGTGCATGCAGATGCACGAGCACGACACGTCGCCTTGCCACCCTGGACGGGACGGGGAGGCCATGCATGCACCAGGCTGGGGGCCGGGAGGTGTAAAAAAGTTGCGTGCTTGCTTGCTGCCGTCTTTACTTAGGACGAGGAGACCCCGTGTTTCTTTAAGAGCCCCCGCACTACTCTTCTGGTTTCTGCTTCCGCGCGTGGCTCCGTCAGATGGGCTGTAAATTACAGTGCGTTGGGAGCTTGCTTTGATCTGTAACAGGACAACCTGTCCTCCTCTCAGCGGTGTATTGTAGGTCAAGGAAACAATTTTAGTACTAGGAAAATCACAGCCAGATAAGATTAGCTGGTTTTCACGGCTCCAGGTTCCAATCTCCCGCGTGGAGGCGGGGGCGGGGGCGGGGGTCCGCCTCGCAAGTAAACAAAAAGCTTTTTCCGCAAACCAACTAACCAAGCAGGGAGGCTATAAAAGGTCTTTCCCATCATGTGGGGATTAAATCGGTTCATGTGAAATTTCACCGAAATTCCTGCGCGTTCTTTGGGGGTTACAAAATTCAAGTATTTATTGCATCTAAAAAATTACATGATAATATAGATGATAATATGCACTATCTATCTATATTATTGTTAACAATTTTCAAGTATTTTCTTTTATTCAAATATTTCACGGGTGTACGGGAGCACCTGACATGCCCTCCACGCAGATAGGCGCGGACGAGCAGTGCTCCCGCCCACGTATAGTGGAGTGGCGCTGTCCAGCCTCTCGCTCTCCCACCCCTGAACACGACACAGGCAACTGGGCAAAAGCACAGAACAGCGCAGCGGCGCGAGAGCGAGCCCTGGCTGGCTGCACCACCGGTCCCGTGCGATGCGAGGTGAGGGGTCCCGACCCCTCAAAGGCGACAAGGACCACATCCACGCCACTGTTGCACAACATGGTTCTCATCTCATTTGTCACCTCCCACCGGTCGATCTTCTTCCCCTGTGCAGTCATGGGATTCTGGACTCGTCCTCGCGCCCGACACTACAGCACGCACGCTTGGACGAGCCGGCCGGGTCGGTCGGGTCTCTCAACCGCACGCCCATGTTGATCGAACGGACCGCGATCGAGTAGAGCGATGTACTACTGCGCTGACGAGCCCGGGATGTGCGGTTGCTCCTCCCGGCTGGCGCGGCGAGTTCAGCAAGCAACTGTACTCGACGTCGACGGGGCGCAACGACGCGATGGCGCAGTGACGCGCAGCCTAGGGACCAGCACTGCACGGCGGTGCAGCAGGAACGAGACAGTCAGGCAGGCAGGCCCACGAGATCGTCTCGGTCACGCCGACGCCCCGGCCCCCGCCTGCTGCAGGCTATGTTCCATCCTCAGCTCTCACGCAGCCTGCTGGGACATGATTGCAGGTGCGTCGGCGATCGTGGCGAGGAAGGATGAATCAAATCTTCGCTCGTTTGCGTGCGGCGCGGGTGCTCTGCTGCGGTTTTGTACCTTTCCCGTCTCGCGGGCAACGGACAAAACGGAGGCGTCGCGCGACGGGAAAAGCACCCGCCGGCGCTACCTAGCCAGCCAGCCTAGCCAAAGCTTCGTTTCCGGCAACGCACGGCACGTCACGCAAAACAAACGCCACGGCACGTAGCCCCCGGCCGTTGCACTACCACGCATGCTCCTCTGGCCGGCCCGGCCATGTTGCTTGCTGCCTGCGCCCAAGATAACTTTTCCAGTCATCATCGTCGTGTGGTCGACGGATGCATCGATGAGATCGGGACCGGATGTTACTACTAACAAACACTAGCTCGCACTTCTCAGACCGGATAGATGTACCCGAAGATCTTTAGGAGAACTATAAAAAAGGGGGGAATAAATCAAATGAGGTAAGGGGAGCATAACACAATACACGAAGAAGTGAATGCGGTGCCGATGTAAAAGAGCTCCGTTGTCCTTATCAAAGAGCAATACGTCCAGGCTTTCAGTCTTTAGAAGAAAAATATGCACGCCTTTGTTCATGCGATCCGAGAGGAAGGAAAAAAAAAAGAGAGATAAAAGTCAGCAGAATCTCAAAGTGGTCAGGAATAATTTGTATGCAGTGTAAAGGGGCTCCAACACAGTTCAGAGTAGGGATGGCAACGGGTAAAATATCCGCGGATATTACCCGTGTATACCCATACCCGTTGGATAAAATCCGTACCCAAAACCGTACCCGTTACCCGTAACGGGTAAAAACCGTTACCCGTACCCGTTACCCGCGGGTATTTTTTATCCGCGGGTAATCCATACCCGTAGCTTACATTCAGCTGCTAGATGCATAACAGCCTAACACGATCAATTCATAACATACATTCAACAAATAATTACTCATCGAAAGTAACAGATCGTAAAATAATAGTCTAACATTTCAACACATACATTATAGTTTGACGCACCATACTAGTTCAACATAATATATTAGTTCAACGGGTACGAGTACGGGTAAACGGGTACGGGTATGAATTTTTTTTACCCGCTAAAAAATATCCATTGGGTGCAATTTACTACCCGAATCCGTATCCGCGGGTACAAATTTTTACCCAAACCCGTACCCGTCGGGTCGGGTATCCGCGGGTACGCGGGTAATGGATATCCATTGCCATCCTTAGTTCAGAGTCCTGTGGACACGTTCAGCATGTAACCGGCGTTTTGCCGAGTCACCCCTTGCATTGCATTATGTGCGTATCTATGGCTGAGACTGCTCCACGTAGCGTGAAGCCTCCCGTCGACGGACGATCGAGTCATCCCCTTGCATTCTTGCAGAGAGATGGAATAATACAAGCTTTTCTACTGAAAGGAGGACGAAAAAAAAAAGCAGAGGACTGATGATAAGATAGGTGCGTGTATGTTCATGCGGTGTACACATATGACATATATGTCAGTGCAGATACATGAATCACGAGCCTACAGTGATACTAGCATATTTCTCTTTATGCATAAGCTACCTCGCCTTGGAAAATAATTCCAAGCAAACTATAAGATATTTCCCCGCAGCAAGCATGTATGTCGATCCACTAGGCGCCATGGTCATGACGAGAACAAAGCTACAGCCATACATCTTTTTTAGCTCACCAATCAGTGAGGGAATGAGAAAGCAGGACAAAATCATGAAAGGGAACGTATGAACATGTTTAACAGGGTTCCAGACATTTGCATTACTAGTACCGTGTTTATTAGTGACTACTGATGATGCAACCTCGAACGTCGTTACTTCCTTTGTGCACATAAAAAAGGTGTTAGATTGTGTTATAGGCTGACACCCTGCCAGCTCTAAAGCTCAGAAAATGATACGGTGTCCGACTGTATATGGCAGTAACTACAAGTTTAAATTAGGATGTAAATGCACCGGTAATTACGTGTGGTGTGGTATCCAGGGAGCCAAATTAATGGGCCAGAAATATATATGGGCATTGGAAACTAGTGCTTGTCACTGTGGAGAACAGACTCAAGCCAACCAAATCCCATCCCAATGGCGCATGCAAAGTTTTTTGCAAAGCGATGTCTTTGGACTAGCTGTCCAAAAAGCAAAGTGCATAACCCCCACGGTGTCACGTATATATGTCTCATTTGCGCGTGAAAGTTCTCGAGCAAAAAGACTCTAGCGATGTCGATGAAAGAATTTGAAGAAAAGGAAGGAAATTAAAAGTGACGTGGACGAGGAATGGGCTGGGGTCGGTTGGATAAGAGACGATGAAAAGCGTGCCTCGTTGGGCAGCCAGAAAGGAAAAAAAAACTTTGCATGTGTTGCGATCACTCGCGACCTTGTCGGGATGCCTAGCGTCTGGCATTGTTTCTAGTTCTTGTGCGGTATTTTCAGTGCGAAAATATTAGAAAAGTATCGTTGTGATTCTCAAAAGAACAAACTAGAACAGCATCTACGGACTAAGTCTTGAATCTAACAACACTAATATTTAACGATGTTTGGTTGCTGCGCACCTGGTAAAAAACTGGCTATTTTCTTCCCTTTTTTCCTGTGATTGTGCGTGTACGACTGACACATCCTTTTCTTCCTTTTTTTCTTCAGAAAATCTTTCACGTATGTAGCACAATCAACCAAGAATACACTCAGGCTTCCTTTGAATTGCGGGAAATTTTCTCCAGTTTTGTATCTTTACTGTTAAAATCCTGCATTTCAAAATAGACGACATTATGTTCATTGAAAAGCTATGTAAGAGAAAGACGAGGAGGAGAGGGCCCAGCCTCCCTATCTGTCACTCGCGAGCACTTCTGAAACATGGCGCGCCTCTCCACCAGCATCAATCAATCTTCTGCTGTCACTCACCTCGTGTGGTCCTGTGGCTATCCAGTACTGCTATCCTTTTGTTATTACAGACCTGTTGATGAGTGGTGAGTGCTAGCCAAGTATACTTACGGACTAGTATGATTTTTTAAGTAAAATAACCACGCCTTTCTAAACAGGAAATACATCATCAGAGAACTCTAATTTTAGTAGTTTTCAGAAAATAGTTTAACTTAATTACCAAGTCAGTGGGGGTGATCAGGCCCACATGAAACGGGCTGCAAATCTAAACATCACCACCAAGTCAACTCATGTGAACCTTGTAAAAGTTTTGGATGCAGTATTTTTTTTATTCACGAGCGCCACTACCGCTGCAGCAGCGGTCGTTCATTCAATGTGATTTTGCTAATTGTTGTAGTTGGGCGGTCAACAACCGAGGGCAACCGACAAGAAGATCATATCGGCGGCGCGGTGACGACCGACTGAGTGCCTGTCTTTGTTCTCGTTCTCTTGCCACACGATTGAACCAACAGGTCCCTGTCCGTTCCTACCCCCCCTTTTGCTTTCGCCGCGCAAACGCAACTCCTTCCCTTCCCTTCCCTGATCTATCTATCAGTCCGTGTTGCGGTCATTATCACTGTACACACCTGCACTGCACCCGGCCGCTCGGATCACGACGAGAACGTGGAGCGGAGCTGGTGCGCGCGGGGCGCCTGGCGTCTTCCGCCCGCGGCGGAGGCCGTTTCTTCTCGGACGGAAACGCTCGATCGGGTCCAATACATCGTGTGATCCGGGCTCGGCGCCTCGTCCTTTTCCATCGCCCGGCGGTCAATTCGCGCGCTCGGCTTTTACTTTTCGTCCCGGCCGGCCGGCAAGAGCGAGCGGTTTGGATTGTCACGCACGCGCTGAGGCGCAGGGGTAGATAAGGGTGGCCGCCGCCGCGCGCACGGCTCGCCACTGCCTGGAGATGAGGAGGAAAGCGATCCGATCCACGGAGAGCGGGCGGGCGGGCGAGCGGCCAGCTCCGATTCGTCTGGTCGTGTAACGCACGCAGTGCGTGAGCTGCCGAGGGACAAACCGCTAACGTGCGGATCGGTACGTGGACGTGCATGACGCGATCGACCAGTTGTATTGATTTGCGTGGCAACAAAACGGAGATTTGGGTGGGTAGCGTGTGTCGGGATCTCGCGTCGCTTTAACCACCGATTTTCCACTCTGTCGTTCTTTGTGGCTGTTTGGAGCGTTGCAGCGTGATCGGTAGTACTTGTAGGTAGTAGCAGCCTAGCTAGCGGAGAAAAAGGCGAGCGTTGCTCGAACTGGCAGGGCACGAGGTCGCGATCTTTTGCTTTCGCAGAGCTGTCCGATTTCCGAATTGCTTGGACTGGGCCAGTAGCAGCAGTCGCCAGTAGGTGAGGTTGGCAGGCAAGACGAGCAGCCTGGAACAGTACTAGTAGCAGGGTACTGCAGCGAGGACACGCGTGTTGTGTTTATAGTGTTGGTGCGGCGTCCAGTCATACGCGTGTACAAACCCAACGCAGTCCAAAGCGGAAAGATCGAGCATGGGCGACCATGCTGTCCTGCCCATCGTTTTCAGTCACCTGAATGAATTTCGGCCCAAATCACAACAAGGACGCGGATGCTCATGCTCGCCCGGTCAGGCATTCCATTCCCTGGCCGACGGCGTAAGTAGGATGCAAACTTGAGCAGTTAACCTCATTATTTCGGCGACTCGGAGCAGGGAGATCCTTTGAGATCGCAAAGCTCATTTTCCGACGCTTATGTATTGGCGGTGCGCCTGCTAGATCAGTTGCTTTCGAAAACAACACTGGGATAAGATCACACGGCGGTTTAATAAAGAGACGAACAGATCCCTCACCTCGGACGTGAAAGAAAGAAAAAAACACCCCCAAAGTTATGGCTAATGCGTGTCCAGCTACGTCGTGCTTTGGCGAGGGCATCTGATGCAGGAACATATTCGAGCCGGCTTCACTAACAAGGCTGTTCGTTGGCCTCTCACCGGTGCAGCGAGGCCACAGGTAATGGCATTGTGCGTCCCATGTCACCGTGGCTTTTCTTCTATCTAGTTGCGGTGGTGACCTGACTCGACTAAGGATTTGTACTGTATATGGTCTATCATGCATATGCGAAGAACAGTTCAGTGTGACGATCACGTATCAAAATTCGATTTGAATCAATTCAAGTTGACGCTAAGAGCTGGTCAACATTTTTCCTTACATACGAGCGCGCGCGCGTTGGTCTCTGCGTGCACCACTTGGTGGTGCTGCTTGGTGAGACCTGTCCATACGTGGAAAATTTTGAGAAAAGTTTTACGTACATGAGTTTTAAAAAGTTTATGCTAAAGGTTTCCAAAAAAGGTCCATCTATAAGTTTACGAATAAAATAGAAAGGCGTGGGGAAGAAAATTCGTAACACGAAAAGAAAAGTTTGTTGCTGACATATCTGGTTCGCACGGGCCCGTATTACGGCCCAAAAAAGCCCACCCCGTGTTTGAAGAACGATCTGAAACAACGCAGTTTCCCGCAAAGGCCCATAGAAGAGGGCAGTATTGTCACTGGGCTCAGATGCCCGACTGGAGTAGAGGAGCTTCTTGATCTAGCCCACACGGCCACATGTCCGGATACACTACTCCTGACTGACATGTGGGCCCTTAGTCACATAGGGTTTTGCTCCCACTAGGCCAGTAGCTCCTTCCTCTCCTCGCGCCCCGGCGCGCCGCCGCCGCCGCCGTCGCACAAACCATCGCTAAGCTAGCCGTGAAACCTCCGCCCCCATGGCGTCCTCCACGACTCCGCCGCCTCCGAAGCTGCCGATTCCCGGCCGTCGAAATATACTCATCACCAGCGCGTTGCCCTATGTCAACAACGTCCCCCACCTCGGCAACATCATCGGCTGTGAGCATCCCTTATCCGCTCAAATTATTCCTCTGCCTCTCTTCGTTTGCGGCTCGTTTGATTGGGATTCGATTCGCTGTTCGTGGGACGCGCAGGTGTGCTCAGCGCCGACGTTTTTGCGAGGTACTGCCGGCTGCGGGGGTACAATGCGATCTACATATGCGGGACGGACGAGTACGGGACGGCCACCGAGACGAAAGCCATGGAGGAGAAATGCACGCCCAAGGAGATTTGCGACAAGTGAGCAAACCTCCATCTCAATTTTTCGTGCTTCCTAGCTGAAAGTCTTATGTGTTGTTGTGGAGGATTCGTTTTCGTTCTACTCCCTCTGTCCCCATGAACTTGTCGCTCTGTAGTTCAAAAATGAACTACAAAGTGACAAGTTCACGGGGACGGATGGAGTATATGGTTATGTTCCAGCTATTTGAACTGGGAGGGTTAGGCCAAGACAAGCTGCAGAGCCGTGCGATGAATTGCCTGGTGAGCAGATTATAGATAGTTTTGTCAGAAACTCAGTAGGCAGCTAGGTTTTGAATTTTGGTGTTCAGTATTCGTTAGTAAAGTAACAAAGCAAGCTGCATGCTATTATTATGTTTGAGAGCTAAAAACGTCCATGCAGAGCAATCTATGGGCCAAATCGATAATTGTTTTTTATCAGTTGATCTACATGCTATATGCATATGTTGGAATTAAACCATATATTACATAAGTAAATAAAGTACTTCACAGCCACTAGTCAGCTCACTCTTCTGAAAATTCTAGGTACCACAAGATACATGACGAGGTCTACAAGTGGTTTGACATAAAATTTGACAAGTTTGGGCGGACGTCCTGTCCTGAGCAGACAGTAGCCTGCCATGCAATTTTCCATAAATTGATGGAAAATAATTGGCTGACTGAAAATACTATGCAGCAGGTACACCTTATTCTAGTTGTTGTACTATGTTCATCTTCACATGTTGTTCTGTTACAGAAAAGTTATCTGCTATGCAGCTTTACTGTGATACGTGTCAAAGATTTTTAGCTGACCGTCTTGTGGAAGGAATATGCCCAAACAAAACCTGTAATGCACCGGCACGAGGC
This sequence comes from Tuctoria greenei, assembly GCA_036927565.1. Lineage (NCBI taxonomy): Eukaryota > Viridiplantae > Streptophyta > Magnoliopsida > Poales > Poaceae > Tuctoria > Tuctoria greenei. The sequence goes on along the minus strand of JAYESD010000001.1, from coordinate 8,130,295 downwards.
GATCAGTGTGAAATATGCAGCACAATGTTGAATCCAACTGAATTAATTGAACCCAAGTGTAAGGTAAGATGTCCAGTACACTGTGCTCTGCCTTTTTTATTTGGGGGTGGGGGGGGGGGGGGGCAGGCCGCGGGGGTCTATCAACATAATTGATGGAAGCATGTAATGTGTCACAACACTGAATTTTAACTTTCCTATCTTCTGGCTTTGCTTGTAGGTGTGCAAGAGTACTCCGCGTATTCGTGACACATATCATTTATTCTTGGAGCTTCCTCAATTGAGTGACAAGTTAGTAAACTATATCAATGAAACTTCAGTAACTGGTATGTGGAGTCAAAATGCCATTCAAGCAACAAATGCTTGGCTGAAGGAAGGACTAAAGCCACGCTGCATAACAAGAGATCTTAAATGGGGAGTTTCTGTTCCTCACGAGAAATATAAAGACAAGGTTTTGGCATTTCAGACATGAAAAATATCTACAGTTATGCATTTAACTGATTTTTTAAAAATCATTTCCAGGTGTTCTATGTTTGGTTTGATGCACCTATTGGCTATGTGTCTATCACGGCAAGCTACACACCTGATTGGGAGAAGTGGTGGAAGAATCCTGATAATGTAGAATTGTTTCAGTTCATGGGCAAGGATAATGTGCCGTTTCACACGGTAAGAGGCCAATAGCACTGTAAGCATTTTTTTAACCATTCAAAACTTTTTTGGATTTTAGCATGACACGATGACCATGCTTAGTGAACTATTTTTACTCTTTCATAATGTTTCTATAGTTTCAAGATTTTTGGTTTACGATCTGTCTGATGTACCTTGGTAGTGATGGTAGAACCCTCCATATAGTTTGGTTTAGATTGGTCAATATAGAAGAACATAAGAAACTCGAATTTCTGGATGAATGGGAATGATTGATCAGTCTCATATGTCATACGCGAACCTTTTTCTTGAAAAATGTGTTTTTATTTACTCCCAGCATTACTATTGAGGACTGTAAACATGAAAGTTAATGCTTTTATGATGTATGATGTATCATATGATATACCGTAGTGCTGGAAGTAATGTGCAAGTGCAACACTTCGTAGAAAGAGCACATTACTTCCAGCACTTGTATTGAGGATTGCAATCACAAGTATTCATGCTTTTAAGTGTTTACACATTATTGGACATTGGTGTTTCTACGAAGTTCTTATTTTATAAAGGCAATTCTCAGATCATGTTCCCTTCAACATTACTCGGAACTGGCGAAAAGTGGACAATGATGAAGACGATAAGTGTTACCGAGTATTTAAATTATGAAGCAGGTATGTGCTATGGTCACTACATTTTAGTACATACAGTCCATTTATGTTAATAGTACATATTAAATGCTAGTTTACTTGAACTGGGGTTCCTTGTTCTGGCTTTTGTCTTGAGACATGATTCTCTTATGCTTCGTTTGTTGCAAACTTGTAGTGAACCCACAATGTAATTGTAATTTCTGATGAAATACAATTTAATTGGTTTCTTCCAAATGTTGTGCTGGTATGTTATATAATTCTATTGCATTGGAGCATTGCTCTTTGGCTGGACTCTTGAGTCTTGTAAATCTTGATAGTGCTCCATAAAAAGAGATTCCGATGTGAAGGCATCTAGAGTATAAGTGTTTTCCCTCCAATTGGCAGGAGAGCTGCATGCCATTATATTAAGAAGAAATGAATAGTTGTATATGCCGGCAATATACAAATATATTTTTGGAAATCACTAAATGTTGATGTGCATGTAGGAAAATTCTCCAAGAGTAAAGGTATAGGAGTCTTTGGTAATGATGCAAAGGATACAAATATTCCACCTGAAGTATGGCGATACTACCTGCTTATGAATCGCCCTGAGGTCAGTACAGATGTAGCCCCTCCATATTTTTTCTGTTGATGTTTCAGACATAGGATTTGCACTGCAATTAGTGTAGATCCTTTCCCTGAAACATCAACTGAATAAATACGGAGGTAGCACTAGTTTATTTGATCTTAAAGTTTCATACTACAGTACTACATCATACTTTATTGACATGTTTTGATTTGATTTACTCAGGCATCAGATACACTTTTTACCTGGGCTGATTTGCAAGCCAAACTGAACAGCGAGTTGCTCAACAACTTGGGGAACTTCATCAATCGTGTGCTAAGCTTCGTCGCAAAACCAGCTGGTTAGTCTGTCTTGCATGGATCATCTGTTATGTCTTGGGCATTATCAATTGTTCCACCCTTCTGTGTTAGCTCATATTGTTATTGTTTTTGTAGGATCTGGATATGATTCTATTGTTCCTGATGCTCCCAATGCTGACTCACATCCACTGACAAAGGCGCTTTTGGAAAAAACTAACAAATGGGTTGAACAATATCTTGATGCAATGGAAAAGGTACCAGTTTATATGAACCAGAATCAATTCTAACTCAGCATGTTTAGCTTTCTATTTTTGCTAGCCAGCTACTAGGTTTCACGAACATTATGTTGGTCCTTCTGTGGCTAGGTTAAACTGAAACTAGGACTGAAGTGTGCAATGTCCATATCTAGTGAGGGAAATGCGTATCTGCAGGTAAATCCTTTTTTGCCATTGTTTTTATTCAGTCTGTTGTAGGCTCTAGTGATGCTGAGTTATCTTTATTTGCTTAATTAACGTAGGAGAGCCAATTTTGGAAACTTTACAAGGAAGATCCAGCATCCTGCGCTATTGTGATGAAAACTTCAATCGGTCTTGTGTATCTCCTTGCCTGTCTGCTAGAACCTTTCATGCCCTCTTTTTCAAGTGAAGTATGATCCTAGTTGCCTCTGAATCTTGTAAGATAATCTTTGAATAGTGTTCTTCCTCTGGATCTTACTTTATGTTTTTCCTTCTCACTGTAAGGTGTTACGGCAATTAAATTTACCCGCAGAAGATCTGTCATTCAGTGAAGAGAAAGGAGATACTGCAAAGGCAAAAAGTCCTTGGGATTTTGTACCGGCAGGACACAAAATAGGAAAACCTGCACCTCTATTTAAGGATTTGGTTTGTATTTGCTTTTAAAAATATCTCTTTTCAGTTATCCATAATTTTACATTTCTGAACTTGCAACGAATGCAGAAAGATGATGAAGTAGGTGCATGTAGAGAAAAATATGCGGGCAGCCAAGCTGAGAGGAGCTCAAAAGCAGCTGCTGATGCGGAAGCCAACAAAGTGGCTAAGCAGCTCAAGGGTTCAAAATTATCAGGTAACTGTCTTGACATTTTCATTCTTTGGTGCTGACTAGAACCAGAAAGGAAAAACAACTTTTGCTGCATTTTTGGGGATAGCAGAATCCTTTTTCTTGGCCATAACATTGTTGAATTAGTCCCTTTATACTTTTACTTGCTAGAGCTATGATGAGATTGTCCATCATGCGGATGATGTCACAGTTTTTTTTTTTTCATTTTGAAGTGCTTCAACTCTTATTTATTTACCTTTCATGGCAAAATATTTTTAATCGCAGCAAGTTATTATTTAATTTCTTCTTGTTTCTGATCCAGATGGAGTCCCAAAAAAGGAACAAAAGAAACAATCGGGTGGTTCAAAATCAAAGACAGCTGATGCTGATGTTTCAATTGCAAAGCTGGATATTCGGGTGGGGCTCATAAAAAAAGCAGAGAAACATCCAGACGCCGATTCCCTTTATGTAGAGGAGATTGATGTTGGAGAGGAGGCACCGAGAACAGTGGTTAGCGGCCTTGTCAAATTCATTCCTCTTGAAGAAATGCAGGTTGCACTTTCTTATGAATCATTTGGTCTTCCTACATATGCTCGTGATATCATGCATCGCTGATCTTGAATGTTGATCCGTTGTTATGAATGAACAGAACCGAAAAGTATGTGTTCTCTGCAATCTGAAACCGGTGGCAATGCGTGGCATAAAGTCACATGCTATGGTTTTGGCTGCATCAAATGAGGACCATACGAAGGTAGGACACCAATTTCAATCTGTTCATTTGATAAATTTATTTGGAACCCTTTTATGCTTTTAACTTGGAACTGTTTCATTGTAACGCATGACCAGTGATATTGACGTGTGACTATGCTAACTCTGTGTGATTAGGTCGAGTTAGTCGAGCCACCAGATTCTGCTGCCGTGGGTGAGCGGGTCAGCTTTGCTGGGTACTCCGGAGAGCCTGAGGCTTCTCTTAGTGGCAAGAGCAAGACATGGGAGAAACTGGCCGCAGACCTGCACAGCAACGCCGAGCTTGTGGCGTGCTACAAGGACGTGCCATTTACAACGTCTGCTGGGGTGTGCAAGGTCAAGACAATAGCGAACGGAGAAATCCGCTAGGCACATTGCCATGCCATGGTTGTCTAACCGGTTCGTCTCATTTTATTTGAAAGGAGTAATACTGCTGATCTTTTTCAAAAATTTTGATCTTCTTAAAAGTTGTATTGAAAAAGCTCTGGACCATGATGATTTGAAAGATTACAGGAGTGCCTTTCTTTGTCGTTTTCTTAAAATTTAATCCTGGTTCATGTTACGTTTCTCCTGCCCGATCAGCCTGACGTCTCGTTGGTGTGAAATACGGGAGTTGCTATAATGCTATTGGTACCACAATCTGCTGGTCCTTGAACCTAAAGCAACTAGATATAAAGCCAACGAGGAAAAACATCACTTGCTTACTGACGTAGAGAAACGCTGTGATCGGCTACCCCTGTCTCGCGATAGGAAGAGAACACGCAAGAACACAATTCCGATACGAAGGACTTGGGCTAAGCTTGCACGCTCAAAAGAACGTTTCATTATGACGATTTCTTGTAAAAAAAATCACCAAAATTTTTCACTGTGTTCATGGACAAGGGGGGTAAAACGAAGATTTCAACCTGTGAAAGTTTAGAGTTTAATATGATCCACATTTCTCGGCCCAATACAATTTACATCCACCGCAATGCGGGAATTCATATACAGATAGCATGATGCACCACAGGCACAGCACACCAGGAGCAATGTCTTACAGTTCTGCGACACAAAGTCACCTGCTCCTCAGGCTAAACTCAGAGGTGCTCTGCTCGCCCGCCATTTCCACATCACCACGGAAACTCAGCCATCTGCATTGCAGGCTAAGGTTCATCCACGGAGGAGGACACGGGCAGGTCGCTCGCGGGAGCTGGCCTCCGGCACTCCATCTTGGCGGAGATCTCCGCTATGACCAGCCTGGACAGCAGCAGCCCCGCGACGAGCGCCGACACCATCAGCATTGTGAACACGGCGCTCCAGCTCTTGGCGGAGATGTACCCCGTCAGCAGCGGGCCGATGGCGGCGCCGATCGACCCCGTGCCGTCGATGATCGCCGTGACGGTGGCCAGCGCGCGGGAGTTGCCGTTCAGGGAGCTGTGCGTGCCGAGGTCCGCGGACACCGCCGTGGTGATCAGCGCGTACGGCCCGTTCACCAGCATCCCGGTCACGAACATGAGCGCGATGTTCCAGGTCAGCGAGATGCTCCCGTATATGCGGTAGAAGTAGAGCGCCGGGATCGCGGCGAAGGTGAAGCTCGCGGCCGTCAGTGCCCGGGCGTCCAGGTGGTCAGAGATGTGGCCGGCGAGGATGCCGCCGACAACGCCACCCACGTCGAACAGAGTTGAAAGTACCCCGGCTGAGGAGACTGACAAATATTCTCCGCCAATAGCTGAAAAATGCAGCAGATTGGTGATGTCAGTATAAATATTGTAAGCCAATCAACACTACCTTATGGAACCCGCAATTTAGATTATCATGAGACTGACCGTAGTCGAAATTAAATATCACCAGATCTACTCAACAAAATCTTGTTTCCTCTATTCATCAGAGTCTAAAGTGAGAAACATATTCAAAATACATATTTTGAATTACCCAAGTCGCACCATATTGCTTCACTCTACCAAATAACGGAACAATTGTGTCACTTTCATTGGTTGTTTATATATAGTAAGAAAAAAAAATGAACAGAATGTTCTGCTCCTACTAAGAAAACAAAAGATAACATATTTCTCATCGATAAAGAAAACGAGATTTTGCTAGAAATAACTTGACGAACCTGTGTGGCTGATATAAAAGGGAAGCCAATAAAGGAATGTATAAGCCACAAGCTTGCAGAAGAAAAGGCAGAGAGCAAAAGGAGCTACGCCAGGAATTCTCCACGCCTCAAAAAATCCGACTGCCTTTTCTTTTACATCCGAGCGTCGTTCCAACAAAGGAGTGTCCACGTTATACTTTTCAGAGTCCTCCAAGTCCTCTTCAATTCCAATCACATCGGGACTGACGGGCAAGAACAGGAACACCGTGAGTCCAACCAGAGCAATCATGATACCAGGAACCGCGAAGGACCAAGACCATCCATATTTCAACATTGCAGCAGCAATTAAAGAGCCTGATATGTTTCCAACAGATGTATGAGCGTTCCAAATTCCCATTATTAGTCCCCTCTTCCTCTTGCCAAACCAGTTACCAACTACTGCAACCACTGAAGGCCATCCAGATGACTGGAACAGGCCAGCAATCATCTGCATCCCCAGGAAGTAGTAGAAGTTGTGTATATCGAACCAGTATCCAGCACCAAAAGCAGCAGTGAACAATCCAGTTCCGATCATCCCGATAGTCAGCAAGATCTTTAGATCAACTCGATCGCCCAAATGGCCAGCAAAGAACATGCCCAATGCATATACGCCAAGAAAAGCCAAATCAATCTCGCCAAGCAATGCGGTGCCATCTTCAGCATTGAACGGAGCCCAACCATTAGAAAGAACCGTATTGTTCTCTGCACCTTTTAACTTTTCAACATACAGATGACTGGGCCAATGCAGCATACCCAGGTTTGTCTTCGGATCAAGAACACTCTTAACAATGCTTGTGGTTTTTCTAGTGGCATGATAGCTAGCATATGAAAAGAATGTGAGTACTAATACAAGACCCTGACATCCTCTGAAGGAGATAGGACTCCCCTGGAAACATTCAAAAAGCTGAATTCCCAAGGGCTTTTTGCTACACATTTTTTCTTTCTTGCTCACTTGACTGACTCACTAGATTTCTCCGCAAATATAACTCTGTCCACAAAGACGCTGTTGGATACTTGTACTATCGCCTCACCGATGAAGGTGTTGTCTGAAAAGGTCAAGTAGAGCAGACATCACAACCATCAGAGTTGACAACTTCACAAAATTGGGGATAATCTGGAGCATAGTTGTTCAGCAGAAAGTTAACAAGAGCGACCACAGATATTCATATTATGTGATACAACGGAACCCCATGATACTAAGGAAAATAAGCTGGTCGTAATTTGCAACCAGATGAATAACATATACAATGGCTACTTTTTTTCTTTTTTTTTGTATGAGTAGGTGTGGTGCTGATCTATCCATGGTTAGTTCTAAAGCAGCACTCTGTTTTATTCAAATAGATATAGACAAAATTAAGTAATCTTCTGTTAACACGAAAGTAATTGCAAAAGCAAGCAGTGATAAAACAGAGTATCAAAATATGTATCTGCCTTTTATTCAAGATGGCTTGGACAGACAGGGAGAAGTGGAAGGCGCTTTATCTACAATGAGATCGCCATGGTCTCGATGTTGTTTTCCTTTTATACTTTTTAAACATTCGCGAGACAGCTAGGTTGACCAATCCATGCAAATAACTATGTTTTCTTCTATAACAACAAGGCAAAACACCTGCCACGCAGTCCTCATGAAAAAACAGTTTGTTGACACGGGCAACATAAGCTTATAGTAAATTGGGGAAAAATTAATAACATATGGTCAAATTTCATGTTAAATATCGAGATGAATGGCGAATATTAAAAGTGCAATTCAATTAATGACGCTAATTACCAAACAGATGGGAAAAGGAACGAGCTTTCCAGGTGATGAATTGAACAAATAGCTTGTGAATTGTGATATGAGCTAAATAGGCAGGAAAGACGGACGGAATTCCTTCAACTGTTGCTCATCCCATCTCGAGCTCGGAAAGGAAGGAATCAAATTAGAAAGGGAAGGTACCAAATCTGCATTCCTCGTCAGATAGAACCGTACAAGTAAAGATATAGCAACAATACTGAAGGAATCTTGCTAGCAAGCCATGCAACCAAAGGATCGCACACTTGAGAACACGAGAAATAGGGATACAAGCAGAAAGAAATCGAATAGCATCCGACACGCGAGACAAACAAATCCGGCAATCCGTTACCTCTCATCTGATCTCACCGGCAACCGCAAGCATCCTTTTGAGGAGGCAGACAGATAAAAGGAATCGCGATACTGCACCAAACAATGGACGCGTACCTTTCAACCTTCTAGTCGAAGCGGCGGCCGCCGCTGGCCTTGAAGGTGTCCTCCAAGGGAACAGACAGCACCTGTTCTTGGCCGGTCGGAGCCGCGAGGCGCGTGGGAGGGGCGCGGACCGCGGAGGGCAGCTTCTTTCTGAGCGCCTCGGCCGTGGCTTCTCAAGGAGTTACCGGTCTAATGGAAGTTGGCAGAAAGCTTTTGCCAGGCCGTGTTTGCAACAGCCGGGTGTGGTACCTGGTTCTGGTCCTTCCCGGTGAGTCACAGCAACGGGTCTTTTCTGTCGTGTCAGGTTGCTTAATTAAAAAGATTAAGAGCTTCTGTTTGGTAAGGATAACTTGTATTACATGATGGTACCAATAGTTCTGTAGATCACTGTTATGCCTGATCTGTTTCGTAAGGATATCACTGTTATGCCTGATTGTTTTCATTTCAGTAACCTTTACCGCGGCTTTACGGTGTATCCTTTTAAACTTGAAAAATTATATGAATTTGTGTGAATAAAGCGCAGGTGCCTCTTTGTTCAACCCGCGGTGCCCACCGGGGGTGATGGCATCCACCTAAATTTGCCGTGGCTGCAGATTTTGACGGCGGCGGGCGAGCGGAAGCCTAAGAATAGACGGCATAAGAGAATATAGCCGGTGGATATTCTCTTGGACACGGATATTCCTCATGCTAATAAACGTCTCCGCAACACACATCAGAATCGTGGGTCATACGCATGCATGTGCGCTTTCATTTTCTATGGCCGGATCGCAGTTTCAAATTTCACGGTCGTGTTGCCGTGGCTGAGCGAGGCTGACATAATGGAAAAACTTCCAAATTCTGTTAGGTTCTTCTAGCCCTTGCCGTACGTAAAATGTAAGGCGAATAATAATGCAGGCGAATTGGACAGAGCAAGGATCATTCGTTAATCTCCTTACGCTATCGTTTCAAAAAATTTGGTCCATGCATAAGCTGTGGTGAGTGAGATGGCCTGAAATTTGGAGACGAGCCTTACCTGTAGATCATCATCCCTTCTCTTTAACCGGTCGACGTCGCCGTCAGCGGGACAGTTTTTGATGCGCGAAGGCCATGGCGACGTGCCCCTCCACCTCCAAAAGAAACGATTGGCGACGTGAGATGGAGAGGAAAGTGGAGGCTCCAGGTCCAGGAGCCGCGCCATTGCCGGGGCTGGCTTATTCCGCCTATTTATACGTACCCCGATCCGGGAATAGCAGGCATGGATAAATGTGTCGATCGGTCGTTTATTTACGTGCTGTAGCAGCTGCTAAATCTATTTAGTAAAAGCTTTAAAATTTCAATTGATGAATGTAAGGAGCGTTGTGCTACACGTGGAGATTAGGTGCTTGAGAAAACTATTTTTTATCGTTATCTGATGAAGCGTACATCCGCTAAATCTTTTCATTTTTCACGTGAAAAGTGCGGCATACACAAGACGACTCGCCGGCACGCATCCCTAAGTCACCTCTCGTGAATTTTGTACGGCTGGTCAGGCCACACCGCCAGCTCTCTGCTCCGCTGCAACAACGATCGGGCCTGCCATCCATCACTCCGTGAAGGCCGGACCGCTATGTTGCGTGCGGTGCGGAGACCGTGTCCACGAGACCACGATCCGTCGCCACCTTGGTTCCACGGCCACAAGTTCTTGGACCACGAAGGCGACCGGGGCCCGGCAAGCTTTTGGACGAGGCAACGTCGTGACGGGACCGGTTTTAATCCATCACTTTCGCGTATCTGTACGCATATCTCTTGGCGGACCAGCGAGACGACGGCTCGGCAAATCTCGGCCTCATGGCGCCGGCCTCGGCTTTCAAGTGCCCTGGCGAAAGCAGATTCGATCAGAGCGCGGCATCAGCTTTTGGTCAGCAACAGTGTTGGCTGATGTTTGTAGGTAGCACGATAGTTGTTTTGGCGCTCACTCGACTGAACAACCTTCTCGATCCTTCGTTTGACGGGCTGATCGACAGTTGGACACAGATGACTGGTCAGGGTTGTCCTGCTTGATGTGCCTAGGTCATCTCCTCAAACACCTCACACTGAATCTAGATCAAAAAGCTCCAGGTACAGAGGTACTCCGTTTAAATAGAACTAGGATGGTGCCCCTCGTTTGTCTGGGCCGGCCTTAAAGACTTTTGTGAACGCGTTCAAAAGCAACAAGGCCTAGCGGTAGCTGTCCGGCCCAGTAGGCGGACTGACTGGCTTTCCCCCGATTTCACCACCATATTCGTCTACTCTTTACAATTATTTCTGCATTTTTTATCGTTGCTGTACCGCAGGTCCAGGTCTTGTATACGAACACATTTTTATAACAAAATATCGAAAATACCCCCTCCCGTTCCTACGCCCTAGCCAATCGAAGCTTCTCACCTCACCGCATCTTCCTCTTCCCAAGCGGCGAGGCGACGACACCAGTCGACGGCTCTACGCCTACGCCCCTTGCCAACCGGGGCTCGTGCATCCCAGCCAAGCAGCCAGCGCACGGCGGCCAATCCTCTTCCTCCAGGTGAGAGCTGCCAATCCTCTTCCTCCTTTCGTAGTTGAAATTTAGGCTGGATGTAGCGGAAATGGGTCGATCGTTGCGCGGGGGGCGGGAGAAATTTTCGCCCGTGGGCCGTGGGCGCCTGGGCGGGGACTTCTTCCTGGAACGTTAGCCCCTCGAAACAACTCAAGCGACAGCCAGCGTCGCCACCAATGCCACGCAGCTGTGTCAAACGACCTGGGGCTGGGGGCCGACGCTATCGTGGGGCTGGGTGCCGGAGCTGTCTCTTCACTGGTGTCAGGTAGGGCGGTTGCCCTACCTCGCCCTATTGGCCACTCAGCCTCTCCGGGAGCTCCGTCCATTTGTACCATATTTTACTAGCGTTTTTCACTATAATTTATGACACTCCATGTTCTGCCACTACAAATTAGGCTGAACTGATCTTCCCGTCTAATGCAGAAGTGCCGAAGAGTACACTTAATTTGTAGCACAGCAGAAGCAACATCTGAGCCTCTCCTGCTAAGCAGCTGGGAAGAGCACTTGGGTTTAAGATCATGGTAACTTCATTCCATCTCGTGTTGAGTATATTGTTCCAAATCAACACTCAGTTTTGTAATTCCAAGTTTCCTCTTCCATTGTCATTTATCTTATTTTCTTATATGGTGGCGTTTTGCAGGCAAGCCTTGCTGATTCTTTTCTAGCAGATCTTGATGAACTCTCAGACAATGAGGCATATCCTGTGAGTTGATTTCTATTCCATGTTAGTAAATGCGCTAATTTTTATTTTCCAGAAGACTTGCTGACCTATTATAAAATTCAGGAAGAAGATAATGCTGAGGCAGTGGGTATGGAGGAGGATGGTGATGATGTTATGCCTGACCTTGAGTCCCTTAACTATGATGATCTTGATAGTGTCTCAAAGCTGCAGAAGTCTCAACGGTATAATGACATAGTGCAAGTATGTGATCAAACACATCCCTGATTTCTTGAAGATGAGTTTCTCTTTTACATATATATCTTCCTTGTGATTTATTGATATTGCAATCATAAAAAGTTGGTCATGTGGCCAGAGGAAAATGAAATATTACATTAGATTGCACGATGTTTTGCACGAGGGCATTGTTTACTTTTTTAACATGTATTGCGGTGTTTTGTGTGGAGCATTGTTACTTGTTTAACATGTATCTTGTTCAAGCATTGGTGCATGTATCAGGACCGCCTCCCTCCCTCAGCCCCTCTCTTTGAAGTGTACTTAATGATTTTTTGTATATTTGATGTTGCAATAGTTTGAGCCACATATATGACGTGGTCAATATTTGAATATGTACATGATGAAAGTTTTAATTCTTCCTATGTGTGACAGTAGACATCTTATTTGTAGAAAGTCGAAGCTGCACTTCAGAAAGGCAGTGACTTCTCCAATCAAGGTTTCATCCTGGAGGAGGATCCAGAGTACCAGCTTATTGTTGATTGCAATGTTCTTTCAGTAGACATTGAGAATGAGATCATCATAATCCACAATTTCATACGTGATAAATACAAGTTGAAGTTTCCAGAACTGGAATCCCTTGTTCATCATCCCATTGATTATGCCCGTGTTGTGAAGAAGATTGGAAATGAGATGGATATAACACTTGTAGATCTGGAAGGGCTTTTACCTTCTGCAATTATAATGGTTGTGTCGGTTACAGCATCAACAACAACTGGGAAGCCTCTTTCTGAGGAAAATTTGGAGAAAACCATTGAAGCATGTGACCGAGCCCTTACTCTTGATGCTGCAAAGAAGAAAGTGCTTGATTTTGTAGAGAGCAGAATGGGTTACATTGCCCCAAACCTTTCTGCCATTGTTGGTAGTGCTGTTGCCTCGAAACTGATGGGAACCGCTGGTGGTTTGGGAGCACTTGCTAAAATGCCTGCATGTAATGTTCAGTTACTTGGTGCAAAGAGGAAAAATCTTGCTGGATTTTCTACTGCCGCATCCCAGTTTCGCATTGGCTATCTTGAACAAACTGAAGTATTTCAGAGCACCCCTCCAGCTCTGAGGACTCGTGCTTGCAGACTTATTGCTGCAAAATCAACTCTAGCAGCAAGGATTGATTCAATTAGAGGTGATCCTACTGGAAAAGCTGGGCGGAACTTGCTAGAAGAAATCCGTAAGAAGATTGAAAAGTGGCAAGAACCGCCTCCTGCAAAGCTTCCAAAGCCCCTTCCTGTTCCGGACTCTGAGCCTAAAAAGAAAAGAGGGGGTCGTCGGCTTCGAAAAATGAAAGAAAGGTAATATGTTCTATCTTCTGTGCATAATATGTATGTTAGGCAATGGCGCACATACCTTTTTATGTATTAACTTCTTATTATTTTATGTGATATGATTTTCCAGATATGCACAGACAGATATGATGAAGCTTGCAAACCGAATGCAGTTTGGGATTCCAGAAGAGAGTTCATTAGGTCAGTCAGTGTTGATGTACTATGTTGGTGTCGTTTTGCTGTATGGTTTTAGTGTGCCTTAAGCTGGGAAACAATTACGTTTTATCACATTTGCTGTAATCGTGTCACAGGTGATGGCTTGGGGGAAGGCTATGGCATGCTTGGACAAGCAGGAAGTGGCAAGCTGCGTGTGTCAGTTGCTCAGAGCAAACTTGCTGCTAAAGTGGCAAAAAAGTATAATATCTTTGTTCCTTCTCTAGTATGATAATTTGTGTCCTTTTGTTTGTAGGCATTTTTACACTATCATAAACATGGCACTAAACACCATGAAATGATTGCCTAGTGCAAATTGTTCTTCTGATCTATGATTTATGACTGCATGTGCATGGAATTCTGTATAACAGCGACAATGACTATGAACCAGTCCCAGAAGCCCAGCAGGCATTACATATTTTGTGGTCTTATAAATATGTTACATGTCTGCACAATGTTCCTTCTGTTTGCGACATTTATTTTTCACATTCACCTCCACTGTAATCTGACTTGACTGTAATATCAGATTCAAAGAGAAGAGCTACGGTAGCAGCGGTGCAACTTCAGGACTGACGTCTAGTTTGGCGTTTACACCAGTCCAGGTGAGATCTTGTTTCTCGAGTTATCTGCTCTTCTTGTTGTGGGTCTCTTAACTTGCTCCTGTATTAGGAGTTCAGGACACGATGAAGGTAGCTCATCTTTGTTCACTGTTGGATAGCTCCTATTTTCAGTCATCTTGACATTTTAATGTCATTTAAGTTTTACTTCGTTAGTTCTGCTTTGTTTAAAGGCTTTGTTGATGTTGTTATTCTGCTTTGTTTACAAGCATCAACTGCATAAAAGGGTCCGTGCCATCACATCATCTCAGATTCCAATATTTCCTCATGCAGGGAATAGAGTTGTCAAATCCACAGGCTCAAGGAAACGTTCTTGGAAGTGGAACTCAAAGCACGTACTTCTCTGAGACCGGCGCATTTTCAAAGATCAGGAGGACCCAATAGAAGCTGGTTTCTCCTTCACAACCGAATTTTGCCCGACAGTTGTCGTAATCCTCTGGACTTGCTGGCAAAAACACCTCTTGTAATGTTCTGAATTGTTTATGGTCCGAGTACAAATTCCGGAGAAACCTAGGATAACAATACACTGCTCTTAGACATGCTTCCATGTAATTTTAATCTCAGGACATTTGCACCTCTCAGCAGAAGCTAAAAATTATTGAAAGTTCATATTTTTCCTTCAATGGAGGCAGTTTTTTTTTTTCACAACCTTTTTCCTTCCAAGGAGACGGATTTTTCATTTCGTGGTTTTCACTTTCCATATCATGCAATAAGAATCTCTGATGAGTGTGAGTTGGGCAACGCTGGCTGCCTGGCTGCACGACAGTTCGTTAGTTCTTTAATGAATTGGTATTGTTTCAATAAATCATTCTCAGATTGCGTTCAAAAAAATCATTCTCAGATCAGTTTTTTTCCCATTCTTGAAGTTAAAATTTAGAATGTAGCGTGACAGGCCAATTGTTCAAACGGTAAAGAAGCAATAAAAATACATAACTGCACTTTGATCTTTATTCCAATGTGCAGAAAAGTAGAGATGAAATGCAACAAACGTCGTAGTTTGGAGTGGAGGCTTGTTCTATAGCAGTGCAAACTTGCGTCAACAATAATCTTAGACCTTTTGGCACAACTTTACAAAGCTGATTTTTTGGATTCACTTCCGATTTTTTTGGTAAAATGGTTCTGTAGCTGAAATTATTCTCTAGAATAAACCCTTGGAATCAGGATAAAGAATCACTTCACAAAATCAGGAGAATCTACTTTTTTCAATTTTCAGCCTCTTAGTTCATTTTAGAGAATCACTTCACGGAATCGGCCAAGAATCGCAAAGGGAGCCTTATAGTAAGTATTTCACCACTTTTGCATGAGGCATCTCATAAAGAAATTTAATACTCCAATTCATCATTTATGAATATCTTTGATGGCTACTGGCAGTACATTCAAATATCGGAATTACAAAATGGGACAGGTTTCTCACCATTCAACCTACATAAATTTAATATTTGACCAGCAAGAACTGTATGCTAAACCAATTGAAACCTTGTTCTTCTTTGCCTCATAGCCAGCCAGCTCCCAAGCGTTCAGACAAGAATTTTACTCTGTTTTTGTGCAGTGTTTTACTTTTGGGGAACTTTTATTGGATCTTTCAGGAAATGTACCAGGAACTGTTTTCTTTAATATGGAAAATTTTCATGAGGAGATGGGCATCTTTTTCTTGAAGAATGAACCCGAGCTAGAGCTGGAGACGACATGAACCTGGGTGCTACATGATGCTTTGTTTATTCCGTAAACATCTGTCCGCAATGCATGCAATAGAGAAGAGTCAACCACGATTTTATCTCGCTACGTACGTATATCCTCTTCGAAATGCCACTCACTGCCTATACGGAGTATCGCCCACGCACAAATTAGCAGGCGTGGACACGCCAAACATACACATACCTCGGCGACAAACAGGATAAGGAATCGGCACGCCGTCTGGATCTTGAACAGAAGAGAGAATCGTATGATCTAGCTAGCATCATGGTAGTTTACACGGAGTAAGAGAACTCTGGCTGGAACGGACGACGACACGGCAGCCGGGTACAGGCAAGGCATGCAGGCAGGACCAGACCGATGGGTAAAACGGCCTTGATCCGTGGGGCACGGTGTATCAGAGGGCTCTCGCCTTGACGATGTCCATGCTCATCTCGCTCGGGTCGGTGGCCTGCAGCTCCACCTGGATGCCGTCCAGCTCCCGCTTGAACCGGTCCTTGGAGCTCGCGTACAGCATCTTGCTCCGTACCCTCGACGTGTCCGGGGACCTGATATATCAGCGATGACCGCCCGGGCGATGCAATGTAAGCGTTCAGCCAGCCGCCGGCCGGCGGTATGCATATATACGTGCAGATTTTCTACAGTACTTACCAGGAGACGAAGAAGATCTTGCTCTTCTGACAGTTCTCGTCGGTGACGAAGTCGAAGTCGTAGACGGCGTAGCGGCACTCGCTGGCCGGCATGGAGTTCGCGAAGTCGTCGTAGGTGTCGCCCGGCTGCCCCAGCCTGTCCACCACCACCTGCTGCGCCTGCTCGTCGATCTTGAACGTGATGAACCGGAAGCTCCGCTTCGCCTTGAGGTCCTGGAACTTGAGCTTGCACTCGTCGCTCACGGCCATACCAGACGCCGAGTTCGCCTGCAGGCATTTCCATTTTCCGACAAAGACAACCGATCAATAATGAACGGCTAATCTTAATTACAGGCACGGCATCGATCAGTACCATGGGATTTGCCCTGGAGATCAAGTGAAAGACATCGGTCTACACTACACACGCAGCAGTCTCGCACTCACCATGGTTGATGGGCGTCTCCTCTTTCCACAGCCGGGCTCGACGGACGACGGTGGCTATAGTTTCCAGGCATGAAACAGAGGGAGCAAGGCTCCTAGAAATAGGAAACGAGCGAACAACCGTTCATGACGCGGCGCCATGCCGCCACGTTAGGAGGAGAAGGAACCTCAGCCATTGACCAAGCACGCCCCCCCCCCCCCCCCCCCCCCCCCAAGCTAGCCTAACACATCGTCATGAGCAACACTAATTGTGAGCTGTCACAACAATGCACAACTGAACCCAGAAGTAAAAAATGAGAACTGTATATCGCTCACTAAATGAGTCAAAAATGTTCATTAACACTGGCAAACGTTTGACTGGAGTCCACTTCAAAGAAAATTCGAAGGGGAAAAATCTGATGTGCCTGAAAGCTTGAACTGAATCAGGCCCAGAAGTGTGATCCATTGATGAAGCAATTTTTACAAAAATGATAATACTCTCTCCGGAATCAAAATATTTGTCTTTAAGACATCATGCGTTAGTTATTTTTTAGTTCATTTGTTTGTCCGAAACAACAACTAAAAAGGAACGGAGGTAGTAAATTTACAACAACATATTTTCTACAACAGATAAGACAATACCCAGTGTTGTGTTAAGTCTGGCTGAATATATGAGTCCGATTCAGTTTCGTCAGTTAAGAAGTTTTGTCAAGTTTTGTATTCCAAGTCTGTTTCAGAGTTAAAAGCCGATTATGGTGCACGTCGTGTTAGATTCGTCTGAGAGTCATGTAGGGCGTGTAATACACCTTGTAAAGTCTCTATATAGCTGTTGAAACAAAGGACAGAGCATCAAGCTCTTGGGTTCCAAATATTGTCTCGTTCAGTTCTCTATCAAGCCTGTTTCATGTTGTTTCTCTGAATATCGTCGGCGTTTAAGTTCGAAAAGATCTTTCAGGTTCCAACAAGTGGTACCAGAGTGAGGTTCGAACGCAAGGAAAACATTGAAGTAAGACAGGGGAAGATGTCGAACGAAGGTGACAAAGACAAGACGAAGGGATCATAGACCATGTTAGTTGTCATGATGCCAAAAGTAAGTTCAGTCCCTATTCAATATCCAATGATGACAGACTCGAACTATAGTGTTTGGGCCACAAAAATGAAGTTCATCCTCCGAAACCTTCGAGTATGGAAAGCCATAGAAGGTGCTGAGCCAATAGATGAGGAAGTTGATGAAGGAGCAATGGCAGCATTGTGTCAGTGAAAGCGCATCTTGGCATCCCCGTGGATTTTGGATGATTGATGACAACAATTAAGAGACTAATGAGCTGAGTTGATCTTAATGATGAGAGAATTGATGATGATGAGGCTCGATCTTCCGATAGGTAATGGGTAAGTCGATTGATGGAGATCTCGACGTTGATGATCCGAGGCTCTCGAGTAGAACACGAACAGCCCCTGCAATCACTACACCGCCGCTCCATTGGTTATCAACCGTGCTTCACACGATTGACCTCGCCAAGAAGGCTAATCCCTGCAAGTGCAACCGAGAACACAAGCAAGAACGTAGAAGAAGCAATCTGAAATTGCTGAATTGGGGTTTCACAAACCGAAAAACGGCGATATTATTGATCTAAGCAAAACCCAATTGTTCATGGCGGCTACTATGGAGTATATATAGGTGGGAGGACGTCCAAGGGGGTGTTGGGGTCGTGACCTAACCCTAACACACGAAAATAATGGACTTAGACTTGATACAAGGCCCAATGGCCCAATACGGTGGCGCAGCACCCTGACAGATTCTGTATTTGATTTTGTTTTGACGATTTCCGATGACTCCGAAGGAATTTTGACATGGGACCGGTGCCATTGGAAAGGTTATCCTCTCCCCTTTCTGTGCATATGTAGAACGTCCAAAACGGAGTTCGTATACGTCCTGGGCGTCCGTTTTAGTGCGTACTGCTCCTGGACTCCGAGTTGGATACGATTTGGAGTTTGGTTCGGTTTCCATCTTCTTTGAACGAATTCTCTGGTCTTCCACGTCCCTAATACTCCCTCCAAGTACTCCTTGAACCTCTCCATGGATCCTAATCACAAATAAATCATTAAGTAGCAATTTATGTTCAAAAACATATAAGGAAATATATAAGAACGAGTTCACCTCTGAAATAAATTGTTGTGCATGAACTCTATTGATTGCATCTTGTATGTTCAATGGAGTGTTGTTTGTATCCATAGAATTGATGTCCTCATCATCCTTCCCTTCTTGAATTGGAGTCGTCCTCGACTCAAGTTCATCTTCTATCATGTGTGGGTCCATACGTGCAACGCCATCAAATCTTCTTGTAAGCATGAAAGGAGGAGGCCAAGGTGGTGGACGGCATAGTGCACCATCTTGATCTTGTCCAAACAAGAGCACACATTCACTTGAGCCAGGATCCCAAACAAATAAATTTTGTACCATATTTGTAGGTGCAATGATAATGTGCATGATCTCGTCATTCTCCCCTTCTTTATGACAAGCCGTCCTCGGCTTGCTCGTATGTCCAGGAAAAAGGATTGCTTTGGGGGTAGAATGAACACTGTCCATATTGCACGACTGCAACGAACAATACTTCTCTTTTATTTTTTGTCCCTGCTGCAAGAAAAAAATACTAGAGAAGCTTGACAAAACATTATTAGCGTTAGTGCATTCATTTACTTTAGGATGTTGTTGCAGCACAAAAGGAGTTTTCTCATTTGAACAAACGTAAACTTTATGCACCATAAACACACCACTATGTTCATATTTGCCTATTGCATGAAAAATATTTCTACTTAACAAAGGCAATTCAGATTGGGAAAATATTCCCTTCTCTACTATATCTAGATCACAAAGAGTGTAAAATTCAATATAGCCCAAAGTATTTAGAGAAGATAACAATTTCAGCTCATCCCTTTCACATGTAGTTGGGATCAAATGCTTAATTTCAGCACAAGTGAGTAATAAAGTATCAAATTCATTTGGTTGTTCTAGCATATGTACAATATAATTATCAGCACACAACTCATTTTTGTTGTAAGAATCAGTAGGAAAATCAACTAATGGTAAATGTGTATTATGAAAAGGTTCATCTTGTTGCTGCTCATCGATAGTATGATTGGTAGCAAAATTCAGCACATCCGAAAATGTCATACTTTGGTTAACTGTATAGCATTGTCCATTAACACTACTCTCATTTTCAGCAAGAAATTCAAATGCATTATGAGTTGATTCATCAAAAAATTCAGAAGAGTTGTTCAACACTTCACTCTCATTTGCATCTTCATTTATTTGTTCATGTTCCTGCAAAAGGTTAGACAAAGGAGAAGGTACAACAAGAAAATTCTTCTCAAGTTCATGTATTTCATCTTTACAATTAGATACATTAGCAAATGTTTCCCGCATAAGAATTTTCATATCTTTCCATGTTCGAGGTTTTTCTAAATCATTTAAATTGTTCCACCAAGTTAATGCACAACCTACTAATGCACTTGCAATATTTCTAATCTTCCTCCTCTCACACATATGACATTTTCCAAAAATTTTATCCAACTCTATTTCCCAAGCAATATATTCATCATAACCAAGACCATCAAAAGAAGGAAAAGATGGGAGAATGTAATTACTTCTTATGGAAGGTGTTGTAAAGGTGGTCTGAATGTCATGCGAAACATTGGTTGATGTTTGATTTTTAGTGAGCAACTCCGTCGCCGTCTTCATCATGTCTATCATCTCAGCATATAATGCATGATTCTTACTTTTACCTGACATTGTTAGTAGCAAACAGAAGACAACACAAAAAATATGTTATCCCTATCAACTACAAAGGATAATGGCAAAGTGGAAGTGTAATCACACACTCTCAAGCGTCTTACCACGCTCTTACAAGTGTTCTTACCGACACTGCAGGTGGCAAACGGTGGACGGTATGAAGAAACCAATGAAGCGTGAGATGATTGCAAAGGTGTATCGATTCTGCTCAAGAGTAAGGTGTAGCTTGGATGACACTTTCTATGTAGCAAGGATTAGCAACAATGAAATCAGATAGTAAAGCTGAATAAGTGTCCAAAGTATTTGTCAAAGTTGCTGGCCTAAATGTGTTCCTAGTAGTTCAAGCTAGCAAGACATGAGATAAAACTAGATGACACAAAGAATGCAAACACTTCTGTTTTTTTTGTTGTTTTTTTCCTATTTTTTTGTGCGGCTTTTGTTTCTCGTTTTGCACTTGCCTTTTTCTTTTTTCTTCCTTTTTTTTTTCAGAATGTGCTGCAAGGGAAGAACACAATGAAAATCAATCCAAGATATCTCGTGTGTCTGTCGCAGATTTTCTGCTCAATCTTCCAAAGACAAATAGGCACACTTATAGGCTCTAAATTGGAAAACCTAGAACAGCAAGATTGTAGATATATCTCTCCTCTTTAATTTCAATATATGGAAGACCTATTTTGGAAAAGAACAATAGAAGATATTGCCCCCGAAATACAGACTGTTCAGAATTTTTGAGTCAATAACAGATTCGTATCCAATGCAATTTAGACATCAATAACTATATTTTCTTGGCAAATGATGAATATGAAAGTTATAGAGCACTTCTTAAGATTTCTATAAAGTACAAGAACACCAAAATCCGAGTTTGTATGTGCGAGATATGATGAAAATACCAAACTGGACAGAGGTGAATCTAATCTGGACGTGATAACGTGATTCAAAAGGATGAATCACACAATGCAAAACTCAAACTAAGACCAAAAACACTTTCTAAACCAGCAATATGACTCAACAATGGACACAAACTCAACAAAACCAAACTGAAAACGAAAGTTGTAAAGGCTCAAACGTGGTTTGGACAAAGTAATGAACAGATCTACTAAACTGCAAGTTCTTTTGTGGCTTTTTTGTGGACTCTAGGTATGAAAAACAAAACTAATGTAATGGATAGATGAATTACCTAACGGGCAACCTGGAAATCTGATACCAATTGATGAGTAGGTTTAATGATGATGAGGCCCGATCTTCCGATAGGTAATGGGTAAGTCGATTGATGGAGATCTCGACGTTGATGATCCGAGGCTCTCGAGTAGAACACGAACAGCCCCTGCAATCACTACACCACAGCTCCGTTGGTTATCAACCGTGCTTCACACGATTGACCTCGCCAATAAGGCTAATACCTGCAAGTGCAACCGAGAACACAAGCAAGAACGTAGAAGACGCAATCTGAAATTGCTGAATTGGGGTTTCACAAACCGAAAAACGGCGATATTATTGATCTAAGCAAAACCCAATTGTTCATGACGGCTACTATGGAGTATATATAGGTGGGAGGACGTCCAAGGGGGTGTTGGGGTCGTGACCTAACCCTAACACACGAAAATAATGGACTTAGACTTGATACAAGGCCCAATGGCCCAATACGGTGGCGCAGCACCCTGACAGATTCTGTATTTGATTTTGTTTCGACGATTCCCGACGACTCCGAAGGAATTTTGACATGGGACCGGTGTCATTGGAAAGGTTATCCTCTCCCATTTCCGTGCATATGTAGAACGTCCAAAACGGAGTTCGTATGCGTCCTGGGCGTCCGTTTTAGGGGCCGTTTGGTACTGTTCCAGATTTACACAGAATCAGAATCATTTTAGATTCACTTCATAAACTGTTTCAATCTAGAAACAGAATCACTTCGAAATCGTTTGGTTGGTTTTTTGTTTCAGATTCAACTGAGAAGAGAGAAGAAATAATTTGACTCATTTACCTTTGAACGTTACTATATTGTTATTGGTCGTTTATAGCTGTCCGGGTGTTAGCAGTACTTGTCAAGGCATATACACTCATAATGTTGACAAGTAAACAATAAAAAAAAAAGCACTTTGGATGTGTCTGTCACTGGTAGAGAACACACACAAGTAACAAAATTATGTTCTAGCCGTAAACAAAAGAATTTGATGGACTACTGTACCGCCATATATAAAATAATCAATCAAAGCAAATTGTTAGATAACTTTACAGGAACCTCTGGACCTTGTCATCTTTCAGCAATCCCTTGCCGACTTGAATCACACCCAAAATTTACAGGAATTTTTAATCCAATCCGAGACCGTCACAGCAATTAGCTGAACATGTCTTCAGAAATGACATCTGCAAATGCAAAAACACCATACCTTGGCAATTCGATTTCTTGCTCTTTACCATTTGGATATGGTCGTGTCCTGCTTGTCAATGTCGAAGGAGATGAGCTGCACTTGATTCCACCAGTTCAGTCACATCAGGCAATCAAATCAGATCACTATCGCCTCATGCTTGGGACTCTCGGCCCCCAGCGACTTCGCGCCGGCGAACCGTGCGGCCTGGTGACCTCCTGCGGCAGTGGTGCTGATTTGATTGCCTAATGAAAATCGTTGATCATGATGAAGATCTTGGTCTCCACCTGCAGTGCTTCCGAGCCCGAGCTCGAGGCGGCCTGCCACTGCTTGAACCTCAGCAAGCAGCTTCCCTGAGCCCAGAGCCTTGAGCAGCGACAGCTCGCCCACGCCGCTGCCAGAAGAAGCTTTCGCAGGCGGCTGTGACGAGGGATGCATTGCATGTTATGGAGCACGTCGGGGAGGTCGGAGCTGGCACCGTGCGGGGAGGGCGGCGGCCAGGGCGAGACCTGCGGCTCTGGTGCTGGAGGCAAGCTCGAGGAAGCAGAGCGGGCTCCCATGGTGGGCGTGCGCGGGAGTACGCTCGGCGAGGAGCGTGGCGGCGGAGGGGTAGAGCTGGAACAAGAGGCGTTTCCAACTGTGGAACACCTTTCCAGCCGTTTCAATACCGCAGTACAAAAAGTAGAATCAATTCCTTCTGATTCAACGTTGAAATGATTCGTGATTTTACCGTTTGGTACGGTTTCACCCGTTTCCGTGTAGAAACTGAATCGATTCAGTCTGCCAAACGCAGCCTTAGTGCGTACTGCTCCTGGACTCCGAGTTGGATACGATTTGGAGTTTGGTTCGGTTTCCATCTTCTTTGAACGAATTCTCTGATCTTCCACGTCCCTAATACTCCCTCCAAGTACTCCTTGAACCTCTCCATGGATCCTAACCACAAATAAATCATTAAGTAATAATTTATGTTCAAAAACATATAAGGAAATATATAAGAACGAGTTCACCTCTGAAATTAATTGTTGTGCATGAACTCTATTGATTGCATCTTGTATGTTCAATAGAGTGTTGTTTGTATCCACAGAATTGATGTCCTCATCACTTAAGCACATGTGTAATGGTTGAAATGAGACGAAAACCCTAAAAAAAAAGATCGAAACGGACATCAAAGACTCAAGCGTAGAAATTAGGGTTTCTATGGTATTGACCTTAAGTGAGCCGTATCATGTGTGAAGGTGGATGTATCATGTGCATTGAGATCATACTAGAGGGCTCAAAGTGGTTGTTGAGAGAAAAACCTAAGTGAGAAGCCAAAATAAGGAAAAACCCTAGGAGGCCGGACTAGTCCGAGCCTCAAGGCCGGACTAGTCCGGCCAGTCAGAGAAGTCTGCTTTGGGGCGGACTAAAGGTCTCTGTAGTAGATCGGACTTGTCCGTATGGGTAAGGACTAGTCCGTTCTTCCCTTCGTAGAGTTGGAGCTAAGTCTCAGTAGATCGGACTTGCCCGTTTTAGAACAGACAAAAGCTCTCTGGAAAAGATCGGACTTGTCCGGTGTGGTACGGACTAGTCCGTTCGGGACTTAGTGATATAAACCAAGAGAAAACCCTAGAGGGTCAGACTAGTCTGCCCCTGTGGCCGGACTAGTCTAGCCATACCCAGTTGTGTCCGTTTTGGGACGGACCAAACCTTTCTGTCCTACTTCGGACTAGTCCGTTTTGTACCGGACTAGTCCGTATTGTCAGTGGCCGTTTGAAATTCAAACGTTGGCGCGCACGTCGTCTGTTTTGTCGATCAATGACGTGAAATTGTCGGTGGTCCCAGAAGGCCGTACTAGTCTGGGTTTGCCCTGGTGGCAACGGTTAGTTGTCGGGTGTCACACCCGGTTTTATTAAGCATAAAACCAGCTGCAAGATACATGTATGCCAGGATCAGTTTTACCATACATGTACGACAAAAAGTGATAAACAGTTCTATATCACATGCAAACAACATTTATACCTTTAAAAGAGTTTTGAAGTAGCAGCGGAAGAGGAAAAACTTCAGGGCAACCACAGACAAATTGACTGGCAGCAACGCGATCTATGCATCATCTTCACTTGTCACTGTTTTCATTAGATCTTCTCTTCACTGAGCAACATATCAAAAGTACAACAAAGCAAGTGTGAGTACCATCCCGTGTTACTCCGCAAGTGTGGGAAATAAATGGCATGTAGGCCAATCAAAAAGGAAAGACTGATAATAGTTTAAGCATTATGCATTAAACCTATACTTAGCTTTCATTAGCACCTACATCTAGGTGTATATTCCCAATCATTATAGAATAACAATAATAATAATGAATCAATACCAACATCATTTCCAAACCACCATCTCAACCATCATCCCAACTATCGTCTAATTATGAATTGGACACCAAGCCGCTCTTGTCCGTGAGCACGACTGTCATGACAGTTTACCAATCTCTGCATAGAATGTACCCTTTACCCACAAGCAGTGATTTCATCCCCTGTTGCCAGGTGGACTGAGTAAACCTCCCTGATGTCTATGGCGGCCAACCACATTACACACTACCATATGTGTGTGGCCAGGAGATCACTACATGGTCTTTACAAAGGTACTCCCGACAAGTGCTATCCCTCTAAGGTTTCCACCATTGAGGCATTTCTGGAGTAACCCTCCGCCTCAGAGCCCCCTCTTGAGCCTTGCGGTTCCCAGAGCAGTACCCCTGCATCATTCCCCGCACCATCCAACTACTAGCATTTCATTGGGAGAAACCTAATTAATTGACCAAGCCGCCCCATCTTAGTCTTGTGGTGGTACTATAAAGCTTAGTGGCTTCCTCCATAAACCGGTCCTTAGAATCCGGTGGTGCCAAACCCAATCCTGGGTCTCGTGCAAACTGCACCATGCCAAAGCTATCCAACCACCAGATTCCTATCCACTACTATTGTGTGTCCATCACAATTAAAGTAATCATAAAGTTTAACATACTACAATTGTATGAAATCCCATTCCCAATGTCTAAGCATGGCTAAGCATAATTAATACCTATCTACTTCCCAACCCACATCAGGTGACAAGGAATTATATGGAACAAGGCATGAAACATGAAATAGGACATCAATTTAATTAGCATGCATCTAACTAAAATCCTAAAATTGGTACAAGATGGTCAAGGGCACTTGCCTTTTATTGAATAGTTGCTCAGTCTCTTGATTGAACTCTTGTCTTCATATCTCCATGTCGCTTCTTCGTCGAATTACGAATGCATATAAACTACCGCCAAAATAGAAATACAAACAATCAATAACAATACACCATACAAGCAATACAAATATTATAATTGAAATATGTTAGGATTATGATTTAAGTCGGAGTTATGAGTGATTTATTATTTTTCATAGCTAAAGAAATGCATTAACCATTTATTTTCCATTTTTAGTATTTATTTACAGTATAAAAACATTTTTAACGAGTTTTCTATAGCTAAAATATATTTTATATGCATTTTATAAATTTTATTTCAGCATAAAAGATTTTATAAATAATTTTCCTACTATTTTCACATTTATTCTATATTTTTATTATTTATTTATAGCTAAAAGTATTTTTATTAAATTTTTCCATGATCAAAATATATTTTATATGCATCTACAATTTTTATTTCAGCCTAAAATGGTTTATAACTAATTTACACTATTTTCTATATTTATTCTATCATTTATTAACATTTTCATTTACGATATGCATTTTTAAATAATATTTTGCAATTAAGTAATTTCTTAGGGGCTTAAATATTATTTCTATTATTAATCAGGGGCTTTTAAGTAATTTTTCCTAATAAACAGTGGTTAAAATGTAATTTACAAATTATCCAGTGATTATACTATTATTTTCACCTATTTAAAGAATATTACATAATTAATATGAAGTTCAGGGTTGTTTTTGTTGAATCAGGGTCTTATGCGCAATTATTTATAAATATCCAGGGACTTAGCTGTAATTATGTATTTCTATTTCTTTTGTGATTTATTTTTCTACATGAAATTAGGTAGACGGGGTCTATGGTTTGTGGACCATGGTTGGCGTAAGAGGTCCATGGTCCATGGTGGACCAGGGCCATACCCCTTCGGGGTGATACAATCTTGGCCGTAGAAGTTGAATCCGACGGCCAAAAGAGGGGGGTCGGGGAGCCGGCGGGATGAGCGGCGGCCAGAGGCCACCGACGGTGGCGGCATACCCAAGGGCTCGTCGGAGTTTGCCTAAACGGCGCTCCGGTGGCCAAAAATTGACGGGGGTTGGACGAGGAGAAAGAGGGGGAGGCAGGGGACTCACCTAGGGCATCGCATGAGTGCGAAGACGGCCGGATTTGGGCGCGCGACTGCAACGTCTGGCGTGGGTGCTTCGGCACCGTCTGGGAGAGCCTCAGGCGGTGGAAAATCGTCGTCGAGGGGTCCCCCGGGCGCGGTGCGGGGTTGCTCGCCTCGCCGGCTTGTCGGGGACAGCCGGAATACCGAGGACTCGTGGGGCATCGAGCTCCCATCGGTATCAATGGCGATGGATGGGTGCGGCTAGGGTTTCAACATGGAGAATGAATGGGGAGGAATGAGAAGAGGGAAAATGGGGCCGGCATTTGAAGGGGGGAGGTTGCAGCGATGGGGGGGCGGTTGCCGGTGTGGGCGCGCACGCGCACGGGCGAGCAGGTGTAGGGATGCGGCGGTTGGGGAGGAAGATGAAGGTGACAGGTGGGATCTGCGTGTAAGAGAGAGGAGGGAAAGGGGAGTGCGGATTGGGCTGGGCTGAGGAGGAGAAGAGGGATAGATGGGCCACTGAGAGGTTTTTGGCCCACTTAGGGTTTTTATTCCTTTTTCTCTTATTTTCTTTTGTTTTCTCTTTTTCATTTGATTCAAATTTAAATACGTAGTGAATTTCCACTCATTTGAATTCAAATACTCAAACAAAAAATGCACAAACACATGCATTCAAGTTATTGTTTTGTTTTGAAAACGTGGGTGTTACAATTCTACCCCCCTTAAACGGAATCTCGCCCCGAGATTTTGGGTCGCGTAAAGTTTAGGACGGGATTTTAGCTAAATCAATTAACTACTAATTTTTTTATTATTATACATTTTTCTTTCTATTTCAAATTTTGATCTTAAGTTATTTTGGAAGTTACAAAATGTTACACAGATGTACAAATATAATACAATAATTTAGTTTGAATTAATTTTAAGGAAAACTAACTTTCAACACCATGAAAATTTGTACACTAAAGTTTTATTTCTTCTTCCTCTTTATTGTGTTTAGTTTCTCATCTTACTATCATTATTCTTCTTACTATTGTTTGAATAAAAGGTTTAAGGGCTTGAATGTTGGTTTATTTTATTTGAACTTAAAAGTCTTCTTTAGCAATTGAAAGTTTTGTTTTCCAACCAAAGCACTTCAATAGATTAGTTCTAATTAATTAGCATTTGATACAACACATAAATTTTATTTTCCTTCATTTAGGCTTTATTTATTTATTTGTTTATTTGCCAATATTTATTTATTTATTTTTATTATGTTGTTGCTATTAATTGAGTAAACTTGTTTATTATTATATCATTTTTTTGTGTTGCGGTTTCAACCCACTTATAAGGAATCTCGCTATTGAGATTTAAGGTTAGGTAAAGAATAGGATTAGATTTTCACTCATCAACAAGTTATTATGATTATTATTTTGATAATAATTTACTTCTTCTTTTATTTATAATGATCTTCTAACACTTTTATAAGTTTAGGTGCACACAGCTAAATACATAAAACATTTGTTTTTGTCCTAAATTGATGTAAGAAAACTTCTATATTACCACACACAATTTTAAATCTTATTCTATTATCATCATTATTATTTTATATGTAGAGTTCATTATCAATGCTATTGTAATTTTTAACAGAGTGTTATAAGTATGAGTCCTGATTGAATTTTCTTTGTCATGCCTTAATTTCATTTGAGTTCAAACGTATTCTTTAAAAATGAAATTTGCATTTTTCACAAATAAGCAATTATGATGGATATGTTGATTTAGTTAGATTTAAAGTATTGTTACACAACAACACACACATTATTTTTATGTACTTCTACATTCTTATTCTTCTTATTATTGTTATTTTGAACTTGGCTTAAATGTCACTATGGTTTTAATTTTAAAGTCTTCCATTTCAAATACATTGTCATGATTACTATATTTAGTATTATTGTTTTCTTTTCCTTTTTGGCAATTATGAGGGTTACACCGGGACCCCTATAAAAAGGGGACCCCGACCCCTATTTGATAATTCTTGAACCCTAGCACCGCCACAAGTGACCTAGAGCCTTACAAAGCCTTCCACTTGTCCTACTAGCCCTCTAATACAAAATCTTGAAGAGATTAGAGTTTGGGTAGGAAAGTAAAGGAAGATCATCGCGCTTTGGCTCTCGACTTGGTCTCTTTGCACATTGTTTTGTGTTTTGTGGCTTGTGTGAGTTGAGCTTCGTGTGCTCCTCATTGTATTAATTTGTGGGAGTCTCAACTTGTGAGCAGCCCCAATCAAACTTGGTGATTACCCATTGATATAGTGGAAACCAAGTCGACCATTGTGGTGGCTTGGTGAGAGAAGAGTCAAGTGAAACCCGATCCTTGTGTGGACTTCTCAACGTGGATGTAGGCTTCTTCGTGGAGCTGAACCACGGGATAAATCTTTTCTCACTTATCATTTACATTTCATAATCACTAGCATTGCTATTAGGGTTGTTATTCTTCATATTGCTCTTCACTTTGATCTTTGTTGAAATCTTATAACCTAAGTGCTTTAACTTCACAATCTAAGTTGTACTAGGTTACCACACATTGCTTATCTCTTCAGTGAACTTAAACTCTACAAATAACTTGTAGAAACCAAATTTTTAGGTTTTCACCCTGTGCTAAGCGAACTAGTTCGGCCTTGTCCAGACAAGTCCGGCCTCGAGAGTTTAATCTCGTTTGATTAAGTCATTTCAGGTCTTATTGCTTATTCAACCCCCTCTAGGCGACTTTCAATTGGTATCAGATCGGACTTGTCCACCAAGAGTATAACAACTCGGAGAAGAAATGACCGGAAGGGGTGACAATGATATTTCGGTGATTGTTGATGACACCAAGACGAAGAACGTCGATGTTCTTCAAGATGATCCAAATGACGACGAAGAAGTTCGTATGCTCAAGGCACGACTTCGTGAGAAACTCAATGTGCCAAAGAAGGAGATCAAGCCAATTGCTCCGATCAACGTCGACAATGGGAGTAGTTCACAAGACTACTCCCAGTATTCTTACAACTATGAGCAACTTACCGCAAGCAATCACTATTTACTTATTCCCATTGGCAAACCTCCTCAGTTTGATGGAAATTATTACTCTATGTGGAAGCATAATATGAAGATGCATCTCATTTCCTTAAACCCTAGTTTGTGACAAATTGTTATGACATGTGTACATCTTCCTAAGAATGAGGAAGACATCACTCCGGAGCAAGCCGTCCTCCTCCATCGCAGTGCTCAAGCCGTTGGAGTGATTACCTCCTCATTGACTCGAGAGGAGTTCAACCACATTGAACGCTTGGAGGTTGCCAAGGAGATATGGGACACCCTCAAGACGGCGCATGAGGGCAACCGTGTCATTAGGGAGGCGAAGATCGAGATGATCGAAGGAGAGCTTGGGAGGTTCACCATCATGGATGGTGAGTCCCCCCAAGACATGTATGACCGATCTTACATGAGTCGGTCTTATGAAAGCACACGGTGGACCGACCATGAGGTGGTAAAGAGGATGATTCGAGCATTCATGCCTGGAAACGTCACTCTTTGCTCAATAATTTGTAGAGTCCAGGTTTTCACAAGATGACTCCTGAAGAAGTCCTTGGGAGAATCATCAACCACGAGATGATGGAGCAAGAATCTATGTTCTACAATGATCTACAAAAGCTCTCCTCCTCCAAGAAAAGGAATGCTGCATTCAAGGCAACATCCTCAAGATCACACGAAAAGGAAGAGAGTGGTGAAGAGAGCCCCGGCACCAATGAGGAAGAGGCACTATTCATCAACAACTTCAAGATGATGTTTAGAAGAAGGAGGGGGAGCTACCATAATGAAAGCAAGAGCAAAGACAAGCCCAAAAAAGATCAAAAAGGGCTTCCTACAATTGTGGGGAGTATGGCCACTTCATCGTGGATTGCCCACATGAAGAAAACAAGAAGAAGAAGAAGGAGGGCAAGTCCAAGGGGAAGAAGTAGAAGAAGAAGCAACCCGGACATTTCCACCTTGGAAAGGAGTGGGATTCAAATGAGGAATCCTCTTCCAATGAAGAAGAGAAGATAGAAACCATTGCTATGAAGAAGACAACTACGAAGAACAAACTCTTCCCAAACTTGGAGATTTCAAGGCCAACTTGCCTCACGGCCAAGGAGAGAAGAAAGAAGGTCAAATCTAAATCCTCCTCTTCAATTTCCTCGCATGATGACTTTGATAGTAGTAGTGAAAATGAACACATGCTTAAGGACATGAGTAAAAGTACCTTGAAAAGATTGAGGTTGTTGACGAAGGAGATATTTGAGAAGGAAGAGCTCATCAACCATCAAGAGGACATGCTCATCCAACAAAAGGAGAGATGTAAAGAGGTTGAGGATCTCTTGGAGCTTGAAAGAGAAAGAAGCAAAGCACTTGAGCGTGAACTCGCTTTGAGCAAGGAAACTTGCTCAAACCTTGAAAACACTATAATTATGCTCAAAGATGAACTGTTAGGTTGATACAAGCTAACAAGATCCTTGAAACACAAGTGAAGTCTCTCAAGGTCAATGCCCCTTCTCCCTCTACAAGCTTACCTTCCACAAATGTCAAATCTGAAGTGCCTCAACGTTGCAAATGCTCAAACTTGATTATGAAACTTAAAGATGAGCTTAAGTTGGAACAAACCAATCAAGCACCAAAGGGTGGCATCTTTGACAAGGAGAAGATGGCATATGCACGTAGTGCATATGTCAACACAAGACATCCCCTTTGTCAAGGATGGTCTTGGTTATTCTAGGGAGATGAGGCAAAACGCCAAAACTCCCAAGAATGGCAAATACTTAATTGTTTTTGTCAAGGGCGGTTCATACAACAATAAGGGAAAGAACATCGCTACATCTCCTAAAATGCCTAAGAATGAACCTCATCCCTTGTTCCATGATTTTGATGCATCATATGTTTTATTGAGGAACAAGTTTGGAAAGGCCTATGCTAAGTATGTTGGGTCACACTGCAAGAGTCCTAAACCTTGGGTGTGGGTGCCCAAGTGCCTCTTGACTAACATCAAAGGACCCAACACCGCTTGGGTACCTAAAGCCAAGGCGTAAAACTTTCTTGTAGGCATACTCCTCCGGTGGAACCAAATGGGTTCTTGATAGTGGGTGCACTAATCATATGACCGGAGAGAGGAAAATGTTTGTGGAGTATGAGCTAAATGAAGATCCAAGTGAAGGAATCTATTTTGGAGACAATAGCCAAGGAAAAATCCTTGGCACCGGTAAAATTTCTATATCTACTAACCATACTCTTTCTAATATTTTGCATGTTGATTCTCTTGACTATAACCTCTTGTCCATATCACAACTATGTGATAAAAGTTATAATTGTTTATTCACTAATGAGGGTGTGACCGTCACAAGGAGGAGCAATGACTCAATTTCCTTTAAGGGTGTACTCAAGGGAAAGCTCTATCTTGTGGATTTCTCCGCGGATAAAGCCCAACTTGATACATGTTGTGTTTGAAAAGGATAGGCCATGTAGCGCATGCCAAGCCGGAAAGCAAGTTGGAGCTCCACATCCATCAAATAATATTATAACAACAACAAGACCATTGGAGCTTCTACACATGGATCTATTCGGTCCAATGGCCTACATAAGTATTGACGGTAATAAATACGGTCTTGTTATTATTGATGATTTCTCACATTTCACTTGGGTATTCTTTTTGCATGATAAGAGTGAGACTCAAGGTGTCCTCAAGAAATACTTGAAGAGATCTCAAAATGAGTTCTCCTTAAGTATCAAGACAATAAGGAGTTACAACGGCGCCAAATTCAAGAATACTCAAGTTGAAGAATTTTTGGATGAAGAAGGCATCAAGCATGAGTTCTCGCCCCCTACTCCCCTCAACAAAATGGGGTGGCCGAAAGGAATAATAGAACTCTAATTGAGATGTCAAGAACCATGCTTTATGAGTACAAGACGTCAGACCGGTTTTGGACGGAAGCGGTTAACACCGCTTGCCATGCCATAAACCGATTGTATCTTCATCGCATACTCAAGAAGACGTCCTATGAGCTCCTAACCGGTAACAAGCCCACCATTTCTTATTTTGTGTTTTTGGGAGCAAATGCTACATTCTCAACAAGAAGCCTAGGACTTCGAAGTTCGCTTCCAAGTCCGATGAAGGTTTCTTACTTGGTTATAACTCAAACACTTACGCCTATCGTGTCTTCAACAAATCCTCTGGAATTATTGAAGTAGCACGTGATGTAGTGTTTGATGAAACTAATGGCTCCCAAATGGAGCAAGTTGATCGTCATGTGCTAGATCAATAATAAGGTCCACAAGTGGTGATAGGAAAGATGACACTTGGAGACATACGACCACGAGAACAACCTCAAGACTCAAGTGATCATCCTATCCCTCAAGCAAGTTAAATGATCATACTCAAGTTCCCCAATATGCGCTCCAATAAGATGAAAATGGAGGCATCAATCAAGGGGGAGACAATGAAGATGAGGAAGACGAAGATGAAGATTCAAGACCTCAAGGGCCTCACCCAAGAGTGCACCAAAGCATTCAACGGGACCATCCCGTTGACAATATACTTGGAGACATTTCCAAGGGGATAACTACTTGATCTCGTGTTGCAATTTTTTGTGAACATTACTCTTTTGTTTGTTCTATGGAGCCTCATAAGGTTGAAGAAGCACTACGAGGTCCGGATTGGGTGATGGCCATGCAAGAAGAGCTCAACAACTTTGAAAGAAATCAAGTATGAGAGCTCGTGAAGAGGTCCAATGCGAATGTTGTAGGCACCAAGTGGGTGTTCCGCAACAAACAAGATGAGCACGGGTGGTTACAAGAAACAAGTCACAACTTGTGGCCAAGGGGTATTCACAAGTCGAAGGTTTGGATTTCGATAAAACCTTTGCTCCCGTAGTTAGGCTTGAATCAATTTGTATATTACTTGCCTTTGCTACTCACCATGATTTTAAGCTATATCAAATGGATGTCAAGAGTGCATTCCTCAATGGTCCTATCAAGGAAGAGGTGTATGTGGAGCAACCCTCGGTTTTGAAGATGAAGAATTCCCAAGCCATGTGTAGAAATTGCGTAAGGCTCTCTATGGTCTCAAACAAGCTCCTAGAGCTTGGTATGAGTGTCTTAGAGACTTTCTAACTCAAAATGGTTTCAAAATTGGGAAGGCGGATTACACTCTATTCACTAAGCATTTTAATGATGATTTGTTTGTTTGCCAAATATATGTCGATGACATTATATTTGGTTCTACTAAAAAAGCTTTTTGTTATGAGTTTTCTAAGAAAATGACAGAAAGATTTGAGATGTCTATGATGGCGAAGTTGAAGTTTTTCCTAGGTTTCCAAGTAAAGCAACTCAAGGAGGGCACATTCATTAGTCAAACCAAGTACACACAAGATATACTCAAGAAGTTTGACATGGACAAGGTCAAACCCATCAAGACTCCTATGGACACTTGATACCGGTTGGGCTTGTTACCGGTTAGGAGCTCATAGGACGTCTTCTTGAGTATGCGATGAAGATACAATCAGTTTATGATATGGCAAGCGGTGTTAACCGCTTCCGCCCAAAACCGGTCCGACGTCTTGTACTCATCAAGCATGGTTCTTGACATCTCAATTAGAGTTCTATTCTTCCTTTCGGCCACTCCATTTTGTTAAGGGGAGTAGGGGGCCGAGAACTCATGCTTGATGCCTTCTTCATCCAAAAATTCTTCAACTTGAATATTCTTAAATTTGGTGTCGTTGTCACTCCTTATTGCCTTGATACTTAAGGAGAACTCATTTTGAGCTCCCATCAAGTATTTCTTGAGGACACCTTGAGTCTCACTCTTATCATGCAAAAATAATACCCAAGTGAAACGTGAAAAATCATCAACAATAACAAGACCGTATTTGTTACTGCCAATACTTATGTAGGTGATTGGACCGAAGATATCCATGTGTAGAAGCTCAAATGGTCTTGTTGTTGTCATAATGTTATTTGATGGATGTGGAGCTCCAACTTGCTTTCCGGCTTGGTGAAAGCATCTAGGCCCCATGAGGTACGGTTTCGGTGATTAATGACAACCATTCGATATTACTAATGAATTTGTGAATGCAAGGTCCCAATAACACTCAATCAAATGAAATCAAAATTACATTGGAGACCCATATAAAATCAACGAGTGAGATCAAATCAAATCATATGAAGACAAGAAGTGAAAGCTCTAACTTGACATCACTCAAATGCTTGAAGACAATCAAAACAACATTTCAAACAAGTGTCAAAGAGGTTGCAAGTTCAAATTCCAAAAGAACAACTCAAAACAACTCGAAGTCAACAAGTTGAACACACCGGATCATCCGATGGTTTTTGAGTTGACTACATCGGTCGAGTTGTGTCAACAGAAGAAGAAGACCTCAGAGCAAAGAACTCACCGGATCATCCGATGTGAGTGGCTCAGTGACATCGGTCCATCATCACAGATTGCAACACCATTGGACCAAGTGAAGCACCGGATCATCCGATGTGCAGACTTACACACATCGGTCGATCATTCCAGTAAGCTTCAAGATCAAGCAAAATTCTAGAGGAAGAGCCACCGGATCATCTGATGAGAAGACAAATCAACATCGGTCTAACAACGGTCATATCTGACACAGTGACATCAGCTAATTTGGCTTTGACCGATGTTAACTGAAGGGGAGACATCGGATCATCTGGTGTTCGCAGAGAAGTGATGTCAGCCTACTTTTCCAATGGCTATCTCGTGGAGGCTGGCTATTTATACCCCTTCAACCTGTCAAATCGACAAGACTTGAAGCCCAGACATACTCTACACATCCTAGAGCATTCAAGCAATAGAGCTACCACTTTCACATCATTTGTTCATCATTTGTACACCAAGAGATAGGCTAGAACTAGCTAGAGATAGTGCTTGGGTGCCTCCACTCTTGGTGATTGGAGTCTCTAGTGTAGTGAGAGCAATAAGGGAGTGTCCCTTGGTGTGTGTGACTTCCGGAGCTTGCCAAGGGGATTGTGGAAGCCCGGAGGATTCCAAAGTGTACAAGGCTTGAGCTCCACCTTGCCAAGGTTGGCGAACGGAGAAGAATAGTGAAGACCCCCTTGTCTTGGTGACTTGGGAGTGGCAAAACCCCTCGGTGGGTGCCACAACGTGGATGTAGGAAGATCCTTGTGATCTTACCGAACCACGGGATAAACTCCGTGCCTCTTGAGCATTTGCATCCCTCTCCCTTTTTACACTTATGCAATCTTCATTCCGCAACTTTAATTTACATTGATTGCGTAGTTTAATTGCATAGGGAATTGGGCTTTAGGTTGTTAGTTTTTAATTGCTTTAAAATTTGAAAGAAAGCCCAATTCACCCCCTCTTGGACGTTTCGATCCTTACAATTGGTATCAGAGCAAGGTTGCTCATTGGATCATTCTAGCTTCACCGCTAGAGAGCTTAAATGGCCAAGAATGGGGGTTCGGTTCCTACCTTCGAGGGCAAGAACTTTGCCTATTGGAAAGCACGCATGCGTGCCTACCTAGAGGCTATTGCTCCCAAAGTTTGGGAAGCGACCCATGCGGGATTTGGAGATCTCAATTATGTTGGTGATCAACTAAAATGGGATGCTAAGGCTAGAAATGCCATCTATGAATGTATAAGTCAAGACGTATTTGCTAGAATTGCTAGTAAAGAGAAAGCTTGTGAAATTTGGGCATGTTTAATTGAAATTCATGAGGGCTCATCTCGTGTTAAAGAACTCAAATATCACTTGCTTAAATCCAAGTATGATGAATTCAAAATGCTTACTCATGAGAATGTTAACCAAATGTTTTCTCATTTAAATGTGCTCATTGAGGAGATTAACGCACTTGACATTGCTTCTCTTGGTAAGGGACTTATCAACCGCAAGATCCTCATGCTTCTACCCAAGCCCAAGTACAACATTATCAATTCAATGCTCCAAAAGGAATCACTTGACAACATTGAAGTCTCGGAGCTCATTGGAGAAATTCATGCTCATGAGATGAGCGTACTTGGAATGATGGAGGAGTCATCGTCAAAAACCATTGCTCTCAAGGCTTCAACTAAGAAGACAACTCCCAAGAAAAAGAAAGTGGTTGAGCCTAGCTCAAGCGAAGAAGAGCAAGCAACAAGCGAAGATGACGATGATGAGCTTGCATTGATGATGAGAAAATTCTCACGTCTAAACTCCAAGATCGCAAAGAAGGGATACTCTTTTGATCCCAAGAAGAAAGCCTTCCTCCCAAGAAAAGATGAAAATAAGACATGCTATAATTGTGGTGATCAAGGCCACATATCATATGATTGTCCAAGACCGGACAAGAGGAAGGACAACCATAAGGGAAAGCATAGAAAGCTAGAAGAAAGCGATGAAGATGAAGAAGAGATCAAGCCCAAGCGTTCCTTTGGAAAGAAGAAATTTGACAAAGGCAAGAAGACCAAGCTCTTTCCAAAGAAGAGAAGAGGGCCTCAAAAAGTCTTCATGTGTGAGGCAAATGAGTGGATCACGGATGAAGAGTCAAGCGACGAAGAGAGTGAAGATGAAGAAAACTTGGCGGGTCTTGCCATCGTCGACAAGGACAACTCACCTCTTCGTCCACCTCCTATGTGCCTCATGGCAAAAGGTAACACTAAGGTATGTGACGACTCTAGCGATGATGATGATGAGCTCTCCCTCGATGAATTAGCATCCATGATTAATGAATACCATGTCATCATAAAAAGGGAAAAGAGCAAGGTTAAGGCACTTGAACAAACTTGTGCTAAGCTTGAGAGTGCGAAACTCGATTTGCATGACAAGTATGTAACCATACTTAAAGAGCATGACACGCTTAAAACACATGTCAAGCAAATCGAGGAGGAAAATGCTCAAATCAAGCTTG
Organism: Tuctoria greenei; assembly: GCA_036927565.1. NCBI lineage: Eukaryota > Viridiplantae > Streptophyta > Magnoliopsida > Poales > Poaceae > Tuctoria > Tuctoria greenei. The sequence goes on along the minus strand of JAYESD010000001.1, from coordinate 8,092,335 downwards.
GTCATCATGAGCTTGACTTGGCAAACCAAGCACTCTTGAGAAAGCACAATGACTTGGTTCAAGAACATGAAGTGCTTAACCGTGCTTATGAGGCAATTGGGCTAAAAATGAAAAACATGAAAAAGGAAACCCTTGATGGCAAAGTATCAACTATTTCACATGCCACTAATATGTTGGATAAGTCTTTGCATTTGAAAGCAAACCTTAGGGAGAAGGAGTTGATGGACGAGATTGAAAGTCTCCGCACTAGTGTGGCAATACTCTCTAAGGGGGAGGACAAGCGCAAGGAAATCCTCTACCAACAAGCTAAAGGCTTCAACAAGAGAGGACTTGGATCCTTCCCGGTGCTCAACAAATGGAAGGTGCCCTCACCGGAGCTTAGGACGAGCTTCATCAAAGAAGTTGGTTCCTATTGCCAATATTGTGAGTTCACCGGACATCACACGAGGGAGTGTCCTCTTCCCAACCGTCCTTCTCCCAAATTGCCTCCTAACTACAAATCTACTTTCAATGATTGCCACTATCTCTTGAGCAAAGTAGGTGGCAAGGTGAAGGCAAGGTTCATCGGCAAAGACATTAAGGGCATAAAGGGGAAGCTCCCCAAGCAACTTTGGGTCCCAAAATCACTTGTATCACACATACAAGGACCTAAGTTGGCTTGGGTGCCTAAACTCAAAAACTAACTTCATGTGTGTAGGTGAACTACAAAGCCGGAGGAAAGCATTGGGTACTCGATAGCGCGTGCACTCAACATATGACCGGCAATGATGGTATGTTCACTAACATAGAGAACCCCGGCAATCATGAACAAGTCACCTTTGGTGACAACTCAAAGGGGAAGGTAATTGGTTTAGGTAAAATTGCTATTTCACATGATTTGTCCATTTCCAATGTACTATATGTTAAGTCACTTAGTTTCAATTTACTTTCAATTGCACAACTATGTGATCTTGGACTAACGTGCACCTTTGACAAGAATGGTGTTGTAGTAACCAGTGAATCAAGCAAAGAACTAATCTTCAAAGGTTTCCGGCATGGACATCTTTACTTGGTGGACTTCTCCAACAAGGATGCTAGCCTGACCACTTTTCTTTTCACCAAGACAAGCTTGGGTTGGCTATGGCATCGACGCATTGCTCACATTGGCATGAGCAAGCTCAAGAAGTCGTTCAAGCTTGGGATGGTGACCGGCGTGAAGGATGTCACATTTGAGAAGAACAAGCTTTATAGCGCTTGTCAAGCCGGGAAGCAAGTTGCTTCACACCACCCAATGAAGACAATGGTGTCAACCTCCAAGCCGCTTGAACTACTCCCCATGGACCTCTTCGGACCGTCCACATATCAAAGTCTTGGTGGTAACTTCTATTGTCTTGTTATCGTTGACAATTATTCTCGATATGCTTGGACTTTGTTTCTAGGTGACAAGGGTGAAACTCCGGAAGTTTTCAAGACCTTTGCTAAACGTGCTCAAAGGGAATTTCAAATTCCCATCATCAAGGTCCGGAGTGACAACGACACCGCGTTCAAGAACTACAACGTTGGGGAGTGGTGTGATCGTGAAGGCGTGAAGCATGAGTTTGCGGCCACATACACCCCCCAACAAAACGGTGTCATTAAAAGGAAGAACAAGACCCTTATCACCCTTGCTAGAGCAATGTTTGATGACTATGGCACGCCGGAGAAGTTTTGGGCTGAAGCAATCAACACGGCGTGCCATGCCGCAAATAGGGTCTATCTTCATCGACTACTTAAAAAGACCCCATATGAGCTCCTCATTGGGAGAAAGCCCAACATCTCCTACTTCCGAGTCTTCGGGTGCAAATGCTATATCTACCGCAAGAAAAAGCTCGGTAAGTTTGAAAGAAGGTGTGATGTTGGTATCTTTCTTGGTTATGCGTCAAACTCAAAAGCATATCGAGTATTCAACCAAACCTCCGGGTTAGTTGAAGAAAGTTGTGATGTTGAGTTTGATGAGACTAATGGCTCCCAAGAGGAGAGTTTTGGTCATGATGATATAGATGATGAGCCTCTACGAGAAGCCATGAAAAACATGACCATTGGAGACATCAAGCCCGAAGTTGAGAAGAGCCATGATCAAGGGGGAGCATCAAGTTCCAACATCAACACCTCCATGGCGCCTCAAGTTGATGAAAAAGAAGAGAAAGATGATCCATTGCCAATGCAAGATTCACAAGCCACACAACACCAACAACAAGAAGAAGAAGTCCAAGATCAAGTCCAACCACAAGACGCGCAAGATGCTTCACCACCGCCAAGTGCCTCACAATCACTTATGAGGCATGGACGCATCTCCAAGGCGCATCCGATTGATCAAATCATCGGAAGTCCGTCACGGGGAGTAAGTACTCGTTCTCGCCATGTCGCTTCATTTTGTGAGCACTACTCTTTTGTTTCGTGTGTAGAACCCACTCATATAGAGGAAGCACTCCAAGATCCAAATTGGGTGATGGCCATGCAAGAAGAACTCAACAACTTCACCCGCAATGAAGTTTGGGTGTTGGAGGAGCGACCCAAGGACAAGAACGTCATCGGAACGAAGTGGGTGTACCGCAACAAGCAAGACGAGAATGGCGTCGTGGTCCGCAACAAGGCAAGACTTGTGGCCAAGGGTTTTTCACAAGTTGAAGGACTAGACTTTGGAGAAACATTCGCTTCGGTCGCTCGGTTAGAAGCTATTCGCATACTCCTTGCTTTTGCTTCACATCACAATATAATGCTTTATCAAATGGATGTTAAAAGTGCCTTTCTTAATGGTTATATTAACGAGCTTATTTATGTTGAGCAACCTCCCGGGTTTGAAGATCCAAGGAATCCTAACCATGTGTATAGGTTACACAAGGCGCTCTACGGGCTCAAGCAAGCACCTAGGGCCTGGTATGAACGTCTAAGGGATTTCTTGGTCATGCAAGGATTCAAGATCGGGAGGGTGGACACTACACTCTTCACCAAGGACATCGACAGGGATTTATTCATTTGTCAAATTTATGTCGATGATATTATCTTTGGCTCAACTAACAAATCTCTTAGCCATGAGTTTGGCACCATGATGTCTAGGGAATTCGAGATGTCAATGATTGGAGAGCTCAACTTCTTCCTTGGATTCCAAATCAAGCAACTTCAAGAGAGAAACTTTGTCTACCAAGAGAAATACACCAAGGATCTCTTGAAGAAATTTGAGATGGGAGATTGTAGCTCAAGAAGCACTCCAATGGGAACAAATTGCCATCTCGACACGGATAAGGACGGTAAACCTATTGACCAATCTCACTACTGCTCTATGATTGGTTCATTGCTTTATCTTACCGCATCTAGGCCCGATATAATGTTTAGTGTATGCTTATGTGCCCGCTTTCAAGCGGCTCCTAAAGAATCGCATAAGAAGGCGGTCTTTAGGATACTTAGGTATCTTAAGCATACCCCTAGTATGGGCTTGTGGTACCCTAAAGGTACAACCTTCCAACTCTTGGGATACTCGGATTCGGACTTTGCCGGATGCCGTGTAGATCGCAAGAGTACCTCCGGTGGGTGCCACTTGCTTGGGCGTTCCCTAGTGTCTTGGTCTAGCAAAAAGCAAAATTCCGTGGCTTTGTCCACCGTGGAAGCGGGGTATATAGCAGCCAGTGCATGTTGTGCCCAAATTCTATATATGAAGCAAACCCTTTTGGACTTTGGAATTAAAATTGGTTGTGTGCCTCTCCTTTGTGACAATGAAAGTGCGTTTAAGATAGCTAGAAACCCCGTTCAACACTCCCGCACTAAGCACATTGATATTCGCCATCACTTCTTGCGGGATCATGAGGCTAAAGGAAACATCTCTTTGCAAGGTGTTAGATCCGAAGAACAATTGGCGGATATCTTCACTAAACCACTTGATGAGAAAACCTTTTCTAGACTTAGAAATGAATTAAATGTGCTAGATGCATCTAACGTCATGTAAGCTGCCATGTTCATGTAAGGATGCATATCATATAGGTCTTGTCTAACTCCCAAAGGATAGGGGCGAGCTAGAAATAGTTTTCCCTGAGGAAGCCTTTGAAAGGTTTAAACTTGGCAAGATAGATTTGTTTTATGCCTTGCATGATCCCTACCATATTAACATGCACTCATTTAATCTCTTGCACTATAATTTGTTTGGCATTGCATACGGTAGATTGTCACAAAGGGGAACCCACCTCGTGAGAAGGAGACTTGTTTGAAATACAATATCTCAACTCATATAAGGTGGAAAGAACAAAATGTTAGGTACGTTAATGCCTAGAGGAACATGCTTCATTGAGATAGCAGTCTTCATACTCTACCTCACAAAGCATGTGCCTTACATTTCATTTGGATATTTTCCCTCTCTTTTTCTTGGTGTTCCATTTGCATTAAGGCCTAGCCAAGCTATTGGCATATTAGATTTTTGAGGGGTAAGGGGTTGCCCAAAAAGTCCTAAGACATGTGTTTCTCTTTGATTGTTTGGTTGGTCAAAGGACATATATGGGATGTTTTCGTTCTGTTGTCATCGGATTATCCGATGCCTATGCCAACCCCTCATCGGTCCAACAGGTGTTCAATCTTCAAAGCCCAATTCTGTCTGAATATCAAATGATCCGACGCGTTCATTCCAAAAAACATCGGTCCATCCGATGTTCACTCTTCTGGAGCTATGGTCAAGTCAACCGATGTTTACTTCCTCCAACGTCGGACCATCCGGTGTCAACTTCACTCTTTTGAACACCCTTACTGTGCTATTCGACCGATGATCAAAACCCTAGACGTCGGTCCATCCGGTGTCCAATGCACGTTTCTGGAAAACCTTACTGTGGCATTCGACCGATGCTTCTCATGTCCATCATCGATCCATCCTGTGTTAATTTTTCGGCTAGGGTTTGGGTCCCACTATTTAAACCCGCGCGCCGCCGGTTTCGTCTCTCTCCCCAATTTCTCTCTTGCCGCCGCCGCCTCTCGCCCTAATCGCCGCCACCTCCGCCGCCGCACCCAAGCGCCGCCGCCCTAGGCGCCGCCGCCGCCCACAGCGCCGTCGCCCTAAGCGCCGCCACCGTTATCCCTCGCGCCGCCGGCTCACCTCCACGCGCCGCGCCGCCGTCTCCACATCCCCCCACCGCGTCCAAGCGCCGCCGCCGCCTCTCTCCACCGCCTTTGCTCCACCCCGGCACCACAGCAGCCCTCCCTCAATCATCTCTGGTGTGCCTCCCGAGCTCCATCGTCGCTAAGGTTTGCTCCGTGCCGTGCGACGTCCTTCGTTGTTTCTCTCGTCGTTCGTTTTCATCGTCGCTAACCCTACCTCTCCATTGCATCAAGATGGGTCGAGATCGCAAAGGAAAGGGCAAGGCGATCGCAGAGCCCGCCGCGAAGAAGCGCAAACTGTCGAAGGATGAGAAGAAGGCCCTTATGGCCGCTCGCGCCACCGAGGAGCGTGAGCGTAGCCGAGGGGGTTCCCCGAGGATCCGCGAGGCTCGTCCGAGGCAGCCTCCCGTGATCGACGACTCCGACGCCGAAGAGGAGCCGGTTGAGCCTCTCGTCGGCCGGCGCTCAGCCCGGACGCGTGGGGGTCACACCGAGGCTGCTCCTCGTCCGAGACCGACGGCTGCCGACCATCGTGAGGACAGGGAGGCCGAGAGTGCCATCTACGAGATGGACACGGCCGTCTGTGTCGGTGAGGGAGTCCGTCTCACGGACTATCGGAAGATGAAGTCCAAGCAGCTACGCAAGCTTCGATGGAGCGTGCTGCTTGAGGAGTGGTACCCTCAGCCCCGTGAGGCCCTTGTGGACAGTCGCTTCTGGACTGTCACCCAGGCGTCTCTCTACGAGACCTACAGACGTCGGGGGCACAAGCTTTTTCAGCACAACTACCTGGACTGGGGGCAGCTTGCAGTGGCAGCGGAGACAGAGGTCCGTTCATACTTTGAGAGGTACAGAGGTTTGGTACAGCTGCTTGCTTATGAGAGAAGTGCATATGTGGAAGATTGGGTTCGTGTCTTCTATGCGACCCTGTACATCTCTGAGGGCAGGAGGTCAATCGACTTCATGTTTATGGGACAGCGTTACCACCTCTCGAGACAGACTTTGGGGCAGCTTCTTGGTTTGGACCTGCACGACACCTGCGTGCACGAGAAGGTATATGGGCAGGCAGATCCACCAAGGAGGCCACTTACTGGAGGGGTAGCACCACAGCTTGACGAGATCCGGTCCCTATTTGGCCCCACGTTCTCTCCGGACCAGCTGAGAGTTCCAGCTTTTCTGACCCCAGCTGCGCGCATTGTGCACCTCGCTTTGCGCTGCACGCTCCTGCCGAGGTCAGGATACTTGGAGGGGTTCACTAGTCTGCAGCAGACCCTCCTGTTCTACATAATAACGGGATGGATTTCGACATTGTGGACATCCTCCTGTGCGAGATGGAAGACGTGATCACAGATGGGGTTGGCATGATGAGGCAGATGGTCTACGGGCACTGGATCAGTTACATATGCTCTATGATGGTGCCTGAGGGGGATGCAGCACATGCCAGGCTTGCTGACGAGAGTGTGACACGGTTCGGACATTACCGTGCCCCTGCTCCTGGAGACCGCCGCCTTGGCCGTCCAGTTGAGCGCCAGGTCAGGGCCCGCTTAACTGAGGAGGATTGGTCTGACCTCGAGAAGGAAGATGAGCGTCTGGCTGAGGCAGAAGCTCAAGGTGGAGACTTGCAGCACGTCTGGTCCGAGAGCGACACAGACGAGAGTGTCGAGGAGTACTTCCCTCCGCCTCCACCCTCACCGAGGCAGCACGACGCCGAGGCAGGAGGATCAGCTGCTCCGCCACTGACACCACCTCCTGTGTCCGAGGCGCAGGTGTCACAGCCGTCAGAGCTGTCGACACTTCTCCAGCAGATGATCGAGCAGCAGTGGCAAGACAGGCTCGCTGCTGAGCAGGCCAGAGCAGAGCAGGCTGCTCACCTGGCACAGCTGCAGCGGCAGCAGCAGGAGCTCCAACTGGAGATCGCCCGTCAGAGGCGAGAGGATACGGACCGGTTCACCAACTTGGTCGATCAGATGCACCGCCGTACCCTCGACCAGCAGCAGCAAACCCAGCAGGCCATGATGGGGATCCTAGGGTTGATCACCAACCTTTTCACTCAGACCGGGATCGCCCTTCCTCCGCAGCAGCCTGGACTGGTACTGGCTCCAGGTGTTGCTCAGGTGCCTACTACTCCTATCCCTTCGATCAGTATGTCACCACTTCTGGCACCCAGCGCACCAATTCACTCACCACTGCCGGCAACGACTCTGTTCCAGCAGACGCCGGCGTCCGTGGTGAGCGCTCCACTTCCTCCAGCTCCACCGGCACCTCCAGTACCTGCTTCCTCTCCTCCAGCACCGGCAGCGGACCCTCCAGCTCCATCCGCTCTGGTAGCTCCTACGACCGGCGACTCCAGCTTCGACGACTGCGACGGTGACCAGTTCGTCTTCGCACCCAGCTCTCAGGGTCTGTAGGCTTTCTGATCCCTTTTTTGTGTCTTGATGCCAAAGGGGGAGAAGAGGTAGAAGAGTCAGGGGGAGTGGTAGTAGTAGTCTCAGGGGGAGTGTGTGTTTATCCTTTGTATTCGTGCTTGAGTACTCTTTTGTAATTTTAATTAAGCACTCTTCCGCTTGTCTCATTTGCTTATGGCTTTAATCAATTGAGCTTTTCGCACCATAAATTTCATTTGCTTTTTACGAGCTTAATGTGTCTTATCTTGTATTCATTGCATATCTACTTGAGTATTGTATCATCAAATTCATTATTATTGCGCTTTAAATTATTGCGTTGTCATCAATCACCAAAAAGGGGGAGATTGAAAGCATCTAGGCCCCATGAGGTACGGTTTCGGTGATTAATGACAACCATTCGATATTACTAATGAATTTGTGAATGCAAGGTCCCAATAACACTCAATCAAATGAAATCAAAATTACATTGGAGACCCATATAAAATCAACGAGTGAGATCAAATCAAATCATATGAAGACAAGAAGTGAAAGCTCTAACTTGACATCACTCAAACGCTTGAAGACAATCAAAACAACATTTCAAACAAGTGTCAAAGAGGTTGCAAGTTCAAATTCCAAAAGAACAACTCAAAACAACTCGAAGTCAACAAGTTGAACACACCGGATCATCCGATGGTTTTTGAGTTGACTACATCGGTCGAGTTGTGTCAACAGAAGAAGAAGACCTCAGAGCAAAGAACTCACCGGATCATCCGATGTGAGTGGCTCAGTGACATCGGTCCATCATCACAGATTGCAACACCATTGGACCAAGTGAAGCACCGGATCATCCGATGTGCAGACTTACACACATCGGTCGATCACTCCAGTAAGCTTCAAGATCAAGCAAAATTCTGGAGGAAGAGCCACCGGATCATCCGATGAGAAGACAGATCAACATCGGTCTAACAACGGTCATATCTGACACAGTGACATCAGCTAATTTGGCTTTGACCGATGTTAACTGAAGGGGAGACATCGGATCATCCGGTGTTCGCAGAGAAGTGATGTCAGCCTACTTTTCCAACGGCTATCTCGTGGAGGTTGGCTATTTATACCCCTTCAACCTGTCAAATCGACAAGACTTGAATCCCAGACATACTCTACACATCCTAGAGCATTCAAGCAATAGAGCTACCACTTTCACATCATTTGTTCATCATTTGTACACCAAGAGATAGGCTAGAACTAGCTAGAGATAGTGCTTGGGTGCCTCCACTCTTGGTGATTGGAGTCTCTGGTGTAGTGAGAGCAATAAGGGAGTGTCCCTTGGTGTGTGTGACTTCCGGAGCTTGCCAAGAGGATTGTGGAAGCCCGAAGGATTCCAAAGTGTACAAGGCTTGAGCTCCACCTTGCCAAGGTTGGCGAACGGAGAAGAATAGTGAAGACCCCCCTTGTCTTGGTGACTTGGGAGTGGCAAAACCCCTCGGTGGGTGCCACAACGTGGATGTAGGAAGATCCTTGTGATCTTACCAAACCACGGGATAAACTCCGTGTCCCTTGAGCGTTTGCATCCCTCTCCCTTTTTACACTTATGCAATCTTCATTCCACAACTTTAATTTACATTGATTGTGTAGTTTAATCGCATAGGGAATTGGGCTTTAGGTTGTTAGTTTTTAATTGCTTTAAAATTTGAAAGAAAGCCCAATTCACCCCCCCCTCTTGGGCGTTTCGATCCTTACACTTGGCATGCGCTACATGACCTATCCTTTTCAAACACAACATTATTTAAACCACTGATGTGCTCGCCTTTAAGGAGTTTTTGCAAGTTTGTCATCCCAACATGGGCTAGACTTCTATGCCAAAGCCATACCATGTTAGTTTTTGCAATTAAGCATGTATCAAGTTGGGCTTTATCAACGGAGAAATCCACAAGATAGAGCTTTCCCTAAAGTACACCCTTAAAGGCAATTGAGTCATTGCTCCTCCTTGTGATGGTCGCACCCTCATTAGTGAATAAACAATTATGACCTTTATCACATAGTTGTGATATGGACAAGAGGTTATAGTCAAGAGAATCAACATGCAAAATATTAGAAAGAGTATGGTTAGGGGATATAGCAATTTTACCGGTGCCAAGGATTTTTCCTTGGCTATTGTCCCCAAAATAGATTCTTTCACTTGGATCTTCATTTAGCTCATACTCCACAAACATATTCCTCTCTCCGGTCATATGATTAGTGCACCCGCTATCAAGAACCCATTTGGTTCCACCGAAGAAGTATGCCTACAAGAAAGATTTATGCCTTGGCTTTAGGTACCCAAGCGGTGTTGGGTCATTTGATGTTAGTCAAGAGGCACATGGGCACCCACACACAAGGTTTAGGACTCTTGCGGTGTGGCCAACCATACCTAGCATAGGCCTTTCCAAACTTGTTTCTCAATAAAACATATGATGCATCAAAATCATGGAACAAGGGATGAGGTTATTTTTTAGGCATTTTAGGAGATGTAGCGATATTCTTTCCCTTATTGTTGCATGAACCTCCCTTGAAAAAAACAATCAAGTCCTTGCCATATTTGGGAGTTTTGGCGTTTTGCCTCATCTCCCTAGAATAACCAAGACCATCCTTGACAAGGGGATGTCTTGTGTTGACGTATGCACTACGTGCATATGTCATCTTCTCCTTGTCAAAGATGCCACCCTTTGGTGCTTGATTGGTTTGTGCCAACTTAATCTCATATTTAAGTTTCATAATCAAGTTTGAGCATTTGCAAGGTTGAGGCGCTTCGGATTTGACATTTGTTGAAGGTAAGCTTGTAGAGGGAGAAGGGGCATTGTCCTTGAGAGACTTAACTTGTGTTTCAAGGATCTTGTTAGCTTGTGTCAATCTAACAAGTTCATATTTGAGCACAATTGTAGTGTTCTCAAGATTTGAGCAAGTTTCCTTGCTCAAAGCGAGTTCACGCTCAAGTGCTTTGCTTCTTTATTTCAATCTCCAAGAGCTCCTCAACCTCTTGACATCTCTCCTTTTGTTGGATGAGCATGTCCACTTGACGGTTGATGAGCTCTTCCTTCTCAAATATCTCCTCCTTCAACAACCTCAATCTTTTCAAGGTACTTTTATTCGTGTCCTTAAGCATGTGTTCATTTTCACTACTACTATAAAAGTCATGATGCGAGAAAATTGAAGAGGAGGATTTAGATTTGACCTTCTTTCTTCCCTCCTTGGCCATGAGGCATGGTTGCCTTGAAATCTCCAAGTTTGGGAAGAGTTTGTTTTCCGTAGTTGTATTCTTCATAGCCATGGTTGCTATATTCTCTTCTTCATCGGAAGAGGATTCCTCATTTGAATTCCACTCCTTTCCAAGGTGTGCATGTCTGGATTGCTTCTTATTCTTGAAGTACTTCTTATCCTTGGAGTTGCCCTCCTTCTTCTTCTTCTTGTTTTCTTCATGTGGGCAATCCATGATGAAGTGGTCATACTGCCCACAATTGTAGCAAGCCCTCTTTGATCTTGTTTTGGGCTTATCTTTGCTCTTGCTTTCATGATGGTAGCCCCCCTCCTTCTTCTAAACATCCTCTTGAAGTTGTTGATGAAGAGTGCCTCTTCCTCATCAGTGTCGGGGCTCTCTTCACCACTCTCTTCCTTTTCTTGTGATCTTGAGGATGTTGCCTTGAATGCAACATCCCTTTTCATAGAGGAGGAGAGATTTTGTAGATCATTGTATAACATAGCTTCTTGCTCCATCATCTCGTGGTTGATGATTCTCCCAAGCACTTCTTCGGGAGTCATCTTGTGAAAACCCGGGATCTCACAAATTAGTGAGCAAAGAGTAACGTTTCGAGGCATGAATGCTCGAATCATCCTCTTTACCACCTCATGGTTGGTCCACCGTGTGCTTCCATAAGACCAACTCTTGTTGATTAGAGTCTTGAGGCGGTCATACATGTCTTGGGGGGCTCACCATCCATGATGGTGAACCTCCCAAGCTCTCCTTTGATCATCTTGATCTTTGCCTCCCTAATGACACGGTTGCCCTCATGCGCCATCTTGAGGGTGTTCCATATCTGCTTTGCAACCTCCAAACATTCAATGCGGTTGAACTCCTCTCGATTCAATGAGGAGGTAATCACTCCAACGGCTTGAGCATTGCGATGAAGGAGGACGACTTGCTCCGTAGTAACGTCTTTCTCATTCTTGGGAAGATGTACACCTGTCATAACAATTTGCCACAAACTAGGGTTTAAGAAAATGAGATGCATCTTCATATTATGCTTCCACATAGAGTAATCATTTCCATCAAATTGAGGAGGTTTGCCAATGGGAATAGATAAATAGTGATTGCTTGCGGTAAGTTGCTCATAGTTGTAAGAATACTAGGAGTAGTCTTGTGAACTACTCCCATTGTCGACGTTGATCGGAGCAATTGGCTTGATCTCCTTCTTGGGCATATTGAGCTTCTCACGAAGATGTGCCTTGAGTATACGAACTTCTTCATCGTCATTTGGATCATCTTGAAGAACATCGACATTCTTCGTTTTGGTGTCATCAACAATCACCGGAATCTCATTGTCACCCCTTCTGACCATTTCTTCTCCGAGTTTTTAGACTCTTGGTAGAGAAGCCCGCTCTGATACCAATTGAAAGTCGCCTAGAGGGGGGGTGAATAGGCAATAAGACCTGAAATGACTTAATCAAACGAGATTAAACTCCTGAGGCCGGACTTGTCTGGACAGGGCCGGACTACTCCGCTCAGCACAGGGTGAAAACCTAAGAACTTGGTTTCTACAAGTTATTTGCGGAATTCAAGTTCACCGAAGAGATAAGCAATGTGTGGTAACCTAGTACAACTTAGATTGTGAAGTTAAAACACTTAGGTTACAATATTTCAACAAATATCAAAGTGAAGTGCAATATGAACAATAAGAACCCTAATAGCAATGCTAGTGATTATGAAATGTAAAATGACAAGTGAGACAAGATTTATCCCGTGGTTCAGCTCCACGAAGAAGCCTACATCTATGTTGAGAAGTCCACACAAGGATTGGGTCTCACTTGACCCTTCTCTCACCAAGCCACCACAATGGCCGGCTTGTTTTCCACTATATCAATGGGTAATCACCAAGTTTGATTGGGGCTGCTGTCGGTATCCTGCGTACCATATACTCCTTGGAACTGCAAAGAGTGCAAAGGAACTCCACCTATCCGAGTTGAAGACCTCCGAAGGCCCCACGTGTTGCTCGTAACCGGACCTGCCTCCCTCATATGGTTAGTTCTAGTGCCGCCACGTGTATCATAAAACCGGAGCTACAATCCCTTCATGGGAATGCTCCGGACTAGATACCCGTGTGGCACCCTCGGACCTAACCCCCGACAGAGGGAAGCTCCAGTACCGACATGTGTAACACATTACCGAATCTACTCGTCCAAGACTGTAAGCTCCGAAGCTGCCACACATCCAACCGCCAGACCTTCAACCTCAACAGGCAGATTGGTGGACCTCCAACGGCTCGGACCTTCAAGGGACATTAAAAGGCTTCAAGACCTGATTATGTGTCATTAATGCTACCTTAATGACACACGATCATAGGACCCTTAATGCTAGTAACACCACTATTAAGGTGCGTTACCACGCAAGTAAGGGGAATTAAGTACATTAAACTGTGTATAAGGCATCAGTAACCGCCAAGGCGACATGTCGGGTCAGGCTAACGATGTAACAGTCAGTCCTTGTACTATTAAAGGATTGGCCGAGCGATACACGGGGGGGGGGGGGGGGGGGGGGGGGGGGGGTTGACACACGCGCTCAAGGGTATCTCTTTGGATCACACTCTCACACGTTCATACACTCAATACCACAACAACAACACACCCGTGGAGTAGGGTATTACGCTCAGGCGGCCCGAACCACGTAAATCCTCATGTCAAGTCACCATCTCGTTCTGAATCTCCGCACGCCCTAACCAAACTAAGAAACTCCACAGGCTGTAAACGGTAGTATCAGGGGAATTGCCGGAACCAGACCCCGACATTTGGCGCGCCAGGTAGGGGGTGCCTGAGATTCCAAGATGGTGAATTCTACTATTGGATCATCCAACGATAAACACGTTGAGCAACCTGCTGGAGATAATCCCTCCAACATGCAGCAGCCAACAGGTGCTATAGCCCCAGCAGGAGTCATACCACAGTCGCCACTGTCCGCTCCAATGAATCAACCCAAACATCGAGATGGGGCGTCTGTGTCGATCGCTGCATCGACGAACAACAACCCCGAACACGCGCTTATTGCTGCGCGTGCTCTTTTCCAATGTCCACTGCCTCCAGCAGGAGCACCCCAAGGTGCGATGGAGCAGTAGAGATCTGATGTGGATCATCTGGTTGCAGCAGCAGCCGATGGCATCAGCAATCAAGGTTCCCCCCTCGGGGCGGGCCCCATCGCAATGTTGGACCTTGTCGGGTAGACTCGGTCCGTAAGCTTCGCAGCACAGGAGGCGTGTTGCATCTCAACAGGCGGCGTTGTTGCCTTCCGGGGCGCGACGTACTCACACGGTAACAAGGCTTTCGACTCACGACCTCCGGGCGGAGCTCGATCGTCGTTACCGGCAACAGGACGGTCACGTCCACATTGAGCGTACTCGCAAGAGGTGAGAGGCTCGGGACAGCCCTGTTCCTGAGGCAGTAGGAGGAGGCTGTTCAGCCTTGGCCATGCACCTACGCATGGTCAGATAGCCGCAGAAGTTCCGGCCTCACTTGCCAGAGAAATTTGATGGGACTGTTAACCCCGCCAAATTTCTTCAAATCTACTCCACCGCTATCCTTGCGGCTGGGGGAAATGAGGTTGCGATGGCCAATTATTTCCCTATGGCTTTGACTAGGACGGCCAGGTCTTGGTTCATGAGCCTTCCACCTGACTCCATCAACAACTGGGCAGAGTTGTGCCAACAGTTCACTGCCAATTTCGGGAGCTCATACACTCGACCAGGCACGTAATTGGATCTTTTTGCTGTCAAGCAAAAAGTGGGAGAGTCCTTGCGATCCTTCATCCAGAGGTTCTCCCAGGTACGAAATATCATTCCTTCTATCTCAAGTGCTTCTGTTATTGTAGCATTCAGGCAGGGTGTTAGAGATAAGAAAATGATGGAGAAGCTGGCGACCAAGGAAGTCACCAGCGTCACAGAACTCTTCAGCTTGGCACACAAGTGTGCCAAGGCTGCGGAGGGCCGTGAAATGCACTCCAAACCACCTCCGGAGGCCAACAAAAAGTCCTCCAAAGGTGAAGCCATTACCTCTGAGAGTGGCAAGAAGACGAAAAAGTCAAACGGCAAGAAGAAGCCGTCGGCCGGCACACCTATTGTTGCAGCTATCGCAACTCCGGGTGGCCGGGGGCCATGCCCTGAGAAACGACCTCGACTGTCGTCTGAAGACGATGGCAGCTCCAAGATGTGGTATCCCATGCACAAGATGGACAGGCACAACCTGGAAGACTGCCAAGAGGTCCAGAACCTTGTCGAGCGTTACAACAAGCGCCGGGAAGAAGCTCCTTTCCGTCAAAGGGAAGGAAAACAAAAAGTCGACGAAGCTCCGGCTGAAGAGGAGTTAGGCTTTCAGGACCCCAAAAAGGTCTTGAAGGCTATTTACACCTCCGTTGACGACGACTCCAACGTATCCGACAACGAGCGTCGGAAGACCATGAACACCATCTTTGGTGGTTTGTGGGACATAAGTTCCCGTCGTGTCCTCAAGACAATGCGGCGGGACATGGCCTCTGTAGCTCCCATCGCCAGGGCGGAGCCTCATTGGAAGTGGATGGATACTGCCATCACCTTCGATGCTTCGGACTGCCCTTGGAACATGATTGGAGTTGGCCAACTTCCATTGATGGTATCTCCGACCATCAATAACATCCAGCTCCACCACGTAATGGTGGACAGAGGTTCGGGGCTGAACCTCATAAGTTTCCAAGCCTTCGTCAAGCTTCAGTTCCAACCTTCAGATCTTCACCCCTCCCGACCGTTCTCAGTAGTAGGCCCGGGAGCCATAACCACACTCGATGCCATTACTCTCCCGGAGACCTTCGGAACTCGGGAGAACTACAGAACTGAGAAGTTGGTCTTCGATGTGGCACAGATCAGCTTGCCATTCAACGCTATTTTGGGCAGGCCAACTTTATACAAATTCATGGCTGCTGCTCATTATGGCTACTTGGTGCTGAAGAGGCCAACACCCTCAGGCATTCTCCTGATCCGCAGAGATCGCACCGCAGGAGTTACGGCTCTGGAAGAACTCCACGCGCTTACTACAGCGCAGGAGGAAGAATCTGGAAAGGAGCAAGCTCCGAAGCCTCCGAGCATTCGTCAACGAGGCTCAACCTCCGCACCCCTTGTGCAACCAAGCGGCGACACCGACATTCCCGTCAAAGTCGTCCAAATTGGTTCCAACGCTGCTTAGACCACCTGTATATCAGGAGGTCTGAAGGACAAATAGGAACTCGCGCTCATCACTTTCCTCCGGGCTAATTTCGACGTGTTTGCCTGGCAACCGTCACAAATGCCTGGGATCCCTAGGGAGGTGATTGAGAACAATCTGAAGATTTATCCTCACGTTCGGCCTGTACATCAGAAGCCTCGGAAGCAATCAGTAGAGCAACAGAACTTCATACGTCAAGAAGTGAAGAAGTTGCTCAAAGTTGGATTCATCCGAGAAGTCTTCCACCCAAAATGGCTGGCAAACCCAGTCGTTGTACCCAAGGCCGGCGGGAAGCTTCGGATGTGTATCGACTACACAACACTGGATAAGGCATGCCCAAAGGATCCATTTCCACTACCTAGAATAGATGAGATAGTCGATTCCACCTCCGGGTGTGAATTACTGTGTTTCCTAGACGCATATTCTGGGTATCATCAAATTAGAATGCCTAGGGAAGATGAAGAGCATACTGCCTTCATCACAGTAGATGGATTATACTGTTACACTGCCATGCCATTCGGTCTCAAAAATGCTGCTTCAATGTTTGTGCGAGCTATGTACAAAACTTTTGGAGAGCTCATTAGAGATGTAGTGGAAGTGTACGTCGATGACATCATCGTCAAGATCAAGAACATGGAGTCATTTCTTGACACCTTGCAAGCTGTCTTTGACAAGTTGCGAATCACACGCACAAAGCTGAACCCAGACAAGTGTGTCTTTGGGATTAGATCCGGAAAGCTTCTTGGATTCTTGGTGAACCACCAAGGAATAGAGGCGAATCCGGCGAAGATTAAAGCTATTGAATACATGCGACCACTAGCTCGCATCAAGGATGTCCAGAAGCTGACTGGGTATCTAGTTTCTCTCAGCCGGTTCATCTCAAGACTGGCGGAACGGGCGCTACCCTTCTTCAAACTATTGAGGAAGTCCAGACCATTCCAATGGTCTGAAGAAGTAGAAAAGGCATTCTAAGAGCTGAAGCAGCTCCTCACCACTCTACCAACTTTGGTAGCTCCGAATCCTGGTGAGCCACTTCTGCTTTACATTTCAGCAACTGACAAGGTTGTCAGCATGGTCCTGGTTGCAGAAAGACCAGAATCATCTCCAGTTCAGGAATCCAGACCCCTCCGGGAAGGTTCGGAGCTACCTGAAGGTGAGTTTGGGTCCCAGCCCCTAGACCCGGATCCTCAAGGCGAGAAATCAGAGGATCAACCTCCTTCAAATGAAGGAGTTACTGTTGCTGAACAAGAAGATCCGGATCCTTTCGGGAGGGTCTGGGTCACTTCAGATGAAGCTCCGGGTTCCTCTAGTAAGAACCAGGAGGTCCCCGAAAAAGGTTCGGACCCCTCCAGGAGGGTCCGGGTTGATGAGGAGGAAGCTCTGGGCCCCTCCCGGAGGTTCCGGACAGTTCAATGCCCAGTGTACTTCATAAGTGAAGTACTTCATGATGCAAAGACTCGGTACCTAGAGGTGCATAAACTACTCTACGCAGTTCTTATCGCCTCTAGGAAGCTTCGTCACTACTTCCAAGCTCACAAGATTTCAGTGGTAACCTCTTATCCACTGCGTGCAATCTTGCATAACCCCAATTCTACTAGGAACATCGCAAAGTGGGCAGCGTAATTGGCTGAGTTCGATCTTGAATTCGTCCCAAGACAAGCGATCAAGAGTCAAGCATTGGCATACTTTGTGGTGGAATGGACCCCCTCTCCATCAAATCCTGGGGGCCCCAGTGAGCAGAAGTCGGAACCTAAGGTTCCGGTCTTCACTGAGCCTCACTGGACTCTCTACTTTGACGGCTCCGTGCAGAAGTAGGGGGCCGGAGCTGGAATCCTTCTCCTTGCTCCGACCGGGGAGAGGGTCAAATACATGGTTCACCTTGACTTCAAGGCAACCAACAATATGACGGAGTATGAAGCCCTCATCCATGTACTCAAGGTGGCACTATCTTATGGTGTCAAACATCTATTGGTGAAGGGAGATTCACAACTCATCATCAAGCAAGTGAAAGGTGAATGCTCTTGTAACAATTCTCAATTAGTTGCTTACCTTCTTGAAGTCCATAGGCTTTAGAAGGACTTCGAAGTCCTGGATCTTTGCCATGTCTAGCGTCTCAACAACGCTGAAGCTGACAAACTCTTGACGGAAGCTTCAACCGGAGCTCCAGCTCCCGACGGAACCGTCATCCGGAGATTGTCAAGACCAACATCTCAGCCTGCCGAACTGAGCGAAGGGGGCGAGACCAGCACCTCGAAGCTGGCGGTCCCGATGGACCTGTTACCATGGCGTCCATCAAGGGTCGTAGGTGCTGCAGAAAGCTCCGAGCAACCCAGCACGCAAGACTGAGAAGCTCAAGTTAGCTCCGATGCATGGATCTCGGAGATCCGGAGCTACTTTAAGGACAACATACTTCCTGAAGACAATGTATCTGCTGACCCGATAGTCAGATTGGCTAAAAGATACACACCGGTGGAAGGGGATCTCTATCGGCGCGGTGCCAACGGCGTCCTAATGCGGTGCATTACAAGGGAAGAAGGTCGCGAGCTCCTCGCAGAAATCCATGGAGGCGAGTGTGGGAACCACGTGTCTTCCTGCACGTTGGTCGGTAAAGCCTTCCGACATGGTTTTTACTGGCCTACAGCACTCCAGGATGCAACCGAGCTAGTGAAGAAATGTGAAGCATGCCAGTTTCATGCGAAGCAAATTCACACACCAGCTCAACTTCTACAAATGATACCTCCGACATGGCCATTTGCTGTGTGGGGTATGGATATTGTGGGACCTTTCCCAAAAGCCGTTGGAGGTTACAAGTACTTGTATGTCGCTATCGACAAGTTCACCAAGTGCCCAGAAGCAACTCCAGTTGTGACAATAAACAAGCAATCAGCTATCAAGTTCTTGCAGTCCATAGTATGCAGATTTGGAGTCCCAAACAAGATCATAACTGACAACGGGACTCAATTCACAAGTTCTTCATTCCAAGGATATTGCGAAGACCTCGACATTCAAGTCAGCTACGCTTCCGTGGCTCACACGGCAAGCAATGGCCAAGCTGAGAGAGCAAATGCAGAAATTCTAAAAGGACTCAAGACGCGCACATATGAGCGCTTGAAAAAACATGGAGCCAACTGGATTGAAGAGCTTCTGCCCACCTTGTGGGCATACAAGACAACTCCAAACCGGTCAACCGGGGAGACACCCTTCGTCCTGGTGTACGGAGCTGAAGCAGTCCTTCCTTCAGAAATCACCTTGAGGTCGCTCCGGGTCCAGAACTTCGACGCAACCACGCAGGACCAGCTCCGGCATGAAGACCTTGACCTCGTTGAAGAGGGAAGGTGCCGAGCAGCTATTTGAAATGCACGATACCACTAAGCGCTCCGGCGTTATCACCAAAGGCATGTGCATAGCCGACAGCTCGAGGAAGGCAATCTGGTGCTACGGAGAATACAAACTCGAGAAGGGTTAAACAAACTTTCCCCCAGCTGGGAAGGATCCTTTCGAGTGATCAAAGTATCCCATCCCGGATGCTTTCGCTTGGCAACTGAGGATGGGACACCGCTCCCTAATCTTTGGAAAATTGAGCACCTCCGTAAGTTTTACGCTTGATATCACGGAGGTGAGTCTGTAATTACATATGATGTATGTTATAGCGTCATTGTATAGAGACGGGTAGCTCCTCCGGGAGGACACCCGGACCTTTTCAGGAAGGTCCGCAAAGTTCAAGCAACACTTGACACAGTCTTAGAACTAAAAGTGTAGCTAGCTACCCTGGGTCGAACAAGAAATGTAACACACTTAGCTTGGTTCCATACCCTAAGAGTGTACTTGTCTCCCCTATACCCCGGACCTATAATGAAAGACATCGATATGTGAAAACAGACTCCACGTGCATTTATTTTGTACAGGCTTATTCTTTTTTATTTTTCTCTTTCTTGTCTATATCAAAGTTGTGCAATTCTTAAGAAGCTTTAGCTCGAACAATTCATATATAATTCAAGTTGCATTGTTATTTCTTTCGGGTCTTAACATCGTTGAATGGCATACTTGCCTGAACGCCAAGACAATCTAGGTCCGGAGTGTGCTATCGACTTAGCCTGGTCCTGCACCCTAAGTACACCACTCTACCTACACCCCGACAGACCTAAGTAAGGTGAGTACAAAAATGATTGGACCTGGAGAAAATAAACAAACACGCTTGATTGTATATAGAATTGATGTCAACCTAAAATTTCATATGGGAATAGTAAGTCGCAAATGAGTTATAGATAAGAAATGGATTTTACTATTTTTCTTGACTTCAGTGTGCAGGAAAAATGAAAATCTCACGATGATGGTGGACAATGTCGGAGCTATCAAAGCTTTGACATCCCCCAAGGGGGCCCACCATCGATGTTTTAAACATTGATAGTGGGCATCGCCGAAGCTATCAAGTTCCGTCAACCCTAGAGGGCCAGCCGTCGACGCTCTACGTGTTGACAGTGGTCGCTGCCGGAGCTACTAAGCTCGACAACCCTAGGGGGCCCCTGCTGTTGATGCAACAAAACTTCGGACCTATACTCTACAAGTTCGAAGCACTCAAGTCTTCAACAAAATGCTACATCCTTTTGGTACATGTTCACAATCAAATTGTGTACATCTACCAGGGGCCAAGTAAGACAAAGGTTGAAGACAAAAAATGAAATTCATAAATTTCTTTGGATTTCATTCATCTGAAGACAAGAGATTACAAAATTGGAGAAAAAAAGAAGATACAAGTGGGAGCTAAAAGGAGAAAGTCCTAAATTCTACGGAAGAACGAGGCGACCTTCTGGGCAACCTCCGACACGCTGGTCTTGGTGGCATCTCCCTCTCCGTCGATGGGACCTTCAAGCACCGGATTTAGTGGGAAATGAGGATCCCGCCTTGTGTAGCACGTCAGCATGTATTCTGCGACATTCTGCGCAAGGGATTTTCCTTCAGTTTCCAACTGATCCGCGATGACATCGCCCATCGCGCTGAGTTTGTTGCCAACCGAGCTCAGCGCCCCCAACGCATGGTCCAGCTCCAGCTCTGGATTGTCTGGACGCACGGGGCTAAAGCCCAGCGGCGCCAGTGCGACATCAGCTTTGCCCAGAAAGTCCCATACTTGTTGAGACGCTGCAACCCTTGAGCCTCGAATCTCCTCCAAGGACCTCTTGGCTACCGCAAGCTCCAAACCTTCCCAGGCAAGGCACTCGACCTCCTTGGCGTGCTGCTGAATCCTCTCAGCAACTTGCTTTTCAAGGTCACCAAGCTCCTTCTCCTAGATGTAGATACGGTTCCGGCGTTCAACCAGATCTTTCTCCCGGCCTCACACCTTCTTCTTCCTGGCAGTGACTTCGACCTCCCTTTTGGTAAGGTCCTATCCTCGCTGCCATGCCTTATCTTCTTCGCTCTTGTAGCGCTCCTCCAGCTTCTTGGTGCGCTCTGCAAGGCTCTTGTCAGTCAGAGCTAACCTTTGGGCGAGCTCCTCCTCCTTCTTCACGAGGTCATCCCTCAGCTCCAAGAGTTTTTGCTCTTCCTCTTCGAGCTTTTTCTCTCGCTCGTTGAGACCCTCCCAATGCTTGACGAGACCTTCGTGGATGGTATTAAGGTTCTCCTGGCGACCATTCGCCGCCTCATTAGCAGGCAGAGCTCGTTCGTATATAGCCCAAGACTGATTGTCAAGGGATCGCACCATGCTTTCCCTCTCATCCAGCAACTGGCCCTAGTACTCCATCTGGGCCTTCTCCCTCTTGACCCACTCCTTACCGTCGGCCAGCCTTGTTTGCGCCAGCTTGGTCTCGAATTGGAGTCGGTTGCGCCACTTCCTACGAGCTTGGCGCTCCTCCTTGAGGGCCTTGCTGTCGTTATAAAATGCAAGCTGGACCTGATGAAGGCTGGAGCAGGCATTGTCGATGGATAACGACAGGGGGATTAGCTACAGACCTGTCGAGGTCCTCTCCGCTGACTCCAGCGAGTTCTCCAGAACAAAAATTGGGTCCCACTCTACAAGAGCGGTCCCCTGAGCTTCTGCGGCACTAGGGCCGCCCTCCGGGAGTGCCTCGGTCGTCGTCGAGGTAGGTCCTACCACGGGAGTTTCTACCTCCTGAGTCAGCTCCGAAGGTCCCGCCGCTAGGTCATCATCAATTGGCCCCTCAGGCAAGGGACCGACCACTTCGTCTTGGCACCCTGGCTCAGGAACGGGTACCTTCAGAACGACCACCTCCGGGGCAGGTAGTGAAGACCCAGTCGGAGCTGAGGTCATCTTCGGCCCCGACGCTGGTGCTTCCTCCACTGCCGGTTCAGGCACCGGCGCTTCGACCTCCATGGCACCTGCCGGTTCAGGCACCGACACTTTGACCTCCACCAGTTCAGGTGCCAGCACCTCCATGTCAACTGGCTCAAGCACCGGAACTTCATGAACTGCCGGCACCGCCGTCGGGGCTTCCGTAACATCCGGCTCTAAGGCCGGAACTGCAGCTACCTCCGGCTCTGAGGCCGGAGCGTCCATCATCGCAGCATTCAAAACTGAAGCTTCAACCTCCGAAGCTGGTGCCGCTGGTACATCTTCATTCCCGTGGTCCGGCACTACTACGGGAGCTTCGGGAGATGAGTCGAGGTCAAGAACCACGACAGCTGACGCCGAAGCTGCCGCGACCTCAGCCACCACCTGTGGCGGCGCTGGAATTGGAGTCGGAGCCTCCGCCTGCACAACATCAGCTGCTGTCACAGGAACCGACGCTTCAACCCTTTTTTAGATACCCTGTGGATGAAGGACGAAGAAACTCAAAATATGGTTACAACAAAAATAACAAACTGAGGTAAAAAAGCAAATTTACCTTGGAAGGCTTCCGCTCCAACTAGCGCGGAACCTCTTCGCCGGACGCTCAGAGCCCGACCTAGTCGCAACTGGGGTAGTAACTCCGGAAGGCTCTTCAGATCTTGCTGCCGCCGTCAGTGACGTCTTGGTTGCCCCCCCCCCCCCCCCCCCCCGACTGAGAAGGACCCTCGGACCTAGAGCCCTTAGCTGGCCCTCGTACCGGAGTCACTCGGTCGGAGCTGGCATTCCGGGGAGACACCGATGTTGGAGTTGGTGCCACCGTAGAAGACTTCCCGTGCCGAGGAGAAGGGACTGAGGCAGATGGAGTTGGCCTCACGGTGCTTCTGTCAGCACGTCTCAGCTTCCTCTTTCGGTCAGAAGGTTCAACGAGCTCTTCGCCCTTGCCTATGTCTTCAGCTCTTTGGCTCGGGCTGGAAGCGGGACCACCCTCGAAAGCTCCGGGGATCACCCTCTCTACCTCACCGAGGTCGTCAAGCACCGGCATGCTCCTCCGGAGCTCCCTGCTGAACTCTGCCTCCATGTTCAGAGGGAGGAAAGTCGCCGGTTGAGGGCCCAGGCGAGATTCTCCCTCTTCTTCAGCGGAGCCCACCTGTTGACCAGGAAGTTGCACAAGACCATCTGGGGGTCAACCCTCCCTCCACACATTCGCGTATCTTGGTCAAGGCAGGGTTGAAGGCCTCTGACAACACCGGAACCGCACTCCATGCGTCAGTGTCAACAATGGGAAGACCTTCAGGCAGATCCAACTTCTCGTGCTCCTGTGCCGTGATGATAATCCAATCCTTCTTCCAGTCATCCCACTTGCCGGAAGGAAACGACCTCAAGTACTTGTAGGGGCATTTCTTGCGCTTCACAAAATAGTAGAAGCCAAGATACTCGGAACTCTTGCCCGTGGTGTGGATGGTGAAGAAGGTACGGAAAAGCTCGACGCAGGGGGGGGAATACCCACCCACATCTCGCAGAAGTGAACAAATGTTGACACAAGAAGAATAGAATGGGGGCAAGGTGGTATAACTGCAGACCATAGAAGTCTAACAGTATCAAGAGGAAAGTTGAGAAAGGTGGGATCAGCCCCACCATGGCGTATGCAGAGAAGTACACCATGTCGCCGCCGCGCTTCTTCTTGAACGGGAGCTTGCCGTCGCAGACCAGATGGTTGAAGGAGTCGCTGGACCACCCCATGTAGGTTCGGACCTTCTTCAGATCGTCATCACTCGTGAGACGGCTCTTGCGGAGTCCCAACTCCATCGCAGCACGGCGGGGCGATAGAGAGAAAGCAAGTGACGGTTTGGAGGATTCGAGCGCAAGTTCAAATGAAAGCATAAGAAATCCCCAAACCATGCGTGCTTTTCCTCTTAAGTAAGCCACCGTAATGCTTGGACGGAAACCACAAAAAGGCCAAGGATACATTTCAAAAATTACACCCTGCCAATGACAAAGGGGCCCGGGGCCACCCAGACGATCGAGTCGAGGCCCTTACCCCAAGCGAACAGTTGTCATGATGAGAGGCAGGAAACCCAAGGGTGGCGGCCTGACAGGGCGCACGGAACTGATACCATTTTTGTATTGAGAACCGGCGACCTTCAATTGCATGAGATCCGCACGCGCAAATCTCACCTGCCACGTCCATAAGATGCCACACGGCGATGGTTTAACTATGAACTATCACCTCAACGGTACATCCAAATACCCTTGAAGACACGGTGCAGAAATCGAAAGATGGACTCACCTCCGGGAGAACGACATAATCTAGAGGGTCTCTCCCAGAGGTGGGCCAGGGGGCCACTGTCGGTACCTGCGTATCGGATACTCCTTGGAACTGCAAAGAGTGCAAAGGAACTCCACCTATCCGAGTTGAAGACCTCCGAAGGCCCCACGTGTTGCTCGTAACTGGACCTGCCTCCCTCATATGGTTAGTTCCAGTGCTGCCACGTGTATCATAAAACCGGAGCTACAACCCCTACATGGGAATGCTCCGGACTGGATACCTGTGTGGCACCCCCAGACCTAACCCCCGACAGAGGGAAGCTCTGGTATCGACACGTGTACCACAGCACCAGATCTACTCATCCAAGACTGTAAGCTCCGAAGCAGCCACGCGTCCAACCACAGGACCTTCAACCTCAACAGGCATATTGGTGGACCTCCAATGGCTCGGACCTTCAAGGGACATTAAAAGGCTTCAAGACCTGATTATGTGTCATTAATGCTATCTTAATGACACACGATCAGAGGACCCTTAATACTAGTAATGCCACTATTAAGGCGCGTTACCACGCAATTAAGGGGAATTAAGTACATTAAACTGTATATAAGGCATCAGTAACCACCAGGGCCACATGTCGGGCAAGGCTAATGATGTAATGGTCAGCCCTTGTACTATAAAAGAACTGGCCGAGCGATACACGGGGGGGGGGGGGGGGGGGGGCTGACACACGCGTTCAAGGGGCTCTCTCTGGCTCACGCTCATACACTCAATACAACAACAACAACACACCCGTGGAGTAGGGTATTACGCTCAGGCGGCCCGAACCACATAAATCCTTGTGTCAAGTCACCATCTTGTTCTGAATCTCTGCGCGCCCTAACCGAACTAAGAAACTCCGCGAGCTGCCAACGGTAGTACCGGGGAATTGCCGGAACCAGACTCCGATAGCTGCTCACAAGTTGAGGCTCCCACAAATCAATACAATGAGGAACACACAAAGCTCAACTCACACAGGCCACAAAACACAACACAATGTGCAAAGAGATCAAACCGAGAGACAAAGCGCAATGATCTTCCTTCACTTTCCTCCCCAAACCTTAATCTCTTCAAGATTTGGTCTTAGAGGGCTAGTAGGACAAGTGGAAGGATTTTGAAGGCTCTAGGTCACTTGTGGCGGTGCTAGGATTCAAGAATTATCAAATAGGGGCCGGGGTCCCCTTTTTATAGGGTCCCGGAAACTAACTGTTGCCACCAGGGCAAACCCAGACTAGTCCGACCCTGTGCCACGGACTAGTCCGGCATTCTGGGACCACAGACAATTTCATGTCATCGATCGACAAAACAGATGACGTGTGCGCCAACGTTTGAATTTCAAACGGCCACTGACAATACGGACTAGTCCGGTACAAAACGGACTAGTCGGAAGTAGGACAGAAAGGTTTGGTCTGTCCCAAAACGGACACAACTGGGTATGGTCGGACTAGTCCAGCCATAGGGGCGGACTAGTCCGACCCTCTAGGGTTTTCTCTTGGTTTATCTCACTAAGTCCCGAACGGACTAGTCCGTACCACACCGGAAAAGTTCGAGCTTTTCCAGGGAGCTTTGGTCCTTTCGAAAACGGACAAGTACGATCTACTGGGACTTAGATCCAACTCCACGAAGGGAAGAACGGACTAGTCCGTACCCATACGGACAAGTCCGATCTACTCCAGAGACCTTTAGTCCGCCCCAAAGCGGACTTCTCTGACTGGCCGGACTAGTCCGACCTCCTAGGATTTTTCCTCATTTTGGCTTCTCACTTATGTTTTTCTCTCAACCACCACTTTGAGGCCTCTAGTATGATCTCAATGCATATGATACATCCACCCTCACACATGATACGGCTCACTTAAGATCAATACCATAGAAACCCCAATTTCTACGCTTGAGTCTTTGACGCATGTTCCGATCTTTTCTTTTTGAGGGTTTTCATCTTATTTCAACCATTACACCCGTTCTTAAGATCAACTCAGCTCATTAGTCTCTTAATTATCATCATCAATCATCCAAAACCCACGGAGATGCCTAAATGTACTTTCAATATGGCCATATGAATTTCATATCATTGAGAAAACTGAGAAAAGGAAATGGTTATAGGAATGCCCATCATCTAGCAAATTGACTGTGTATGTGATGACTGTCTCATAGGAAACAACACAGGAAACATTTTTTTAGCAATGTCTGAATTTCGAGCTAGAAAGCCACTAGAACTCCTTCACGGAGACTTATGTGGACAGATAACTTCTCAAACTAACTCTGGCAAGAAATACTTTCTATTGTTGGTTGATGATTTTTCAAGGTATATGTGGGTCTCTCTACTGACCAACAAGGATGAAGCCTTTCAGGCATTCAAGAAACTAAAGACTGTCTTGGAAAAGGAGTTAACTCTAAAAATATGCTCACTCGGAACAGATAGAGGAGGAGAATTCACATTATGGGAGTTCAAAGATTTTTGCAGTGAGAAAGGCATAATAAGATACCTCACAACACCTTATACACCACAACAAAATGGGGTTGTGGAAAGAAGGAATCAAACTATTGTGGAGATGGCAAGAAGTCTTCTGAAAAGAAAGAATGTTTCAAACAGTTTTTGGGGGGAGCCTCTTAACATAGCAGTTTATCTGCTAAACCGAGCACCCACTAAGAGTGTTGCTAAAATGACAACTTATGAGGCTTTGTATAAGAGAAAATCAAATGTGGCACACCTCAGAGTATTTGGGTGCATAGGACATGTAAAAAGAGTAGCTCCTCACCTCACAAAGCTGGAAGATTGAAGCACAAGGATGGTTTTTCTTGGGTATGAAACGGAAGCACACTCCAAGGCATACAAAATGTATGATCCCATTACAAAGAGGGTGCACATCACAAGGGTTGTGGTTTTTGAAGAGGACAAAAAGTGGCCCTGGGAGGAGGAAAATTCAGGAGTTTCAAACTCTGAACCCTTTACAGTAGAATATCTTGATTAGTCAGGTCTGGAAGAAAAAGGAGACCATAATGAGCAAGTTCCTCAGGATGATGAACCTGGAAATCCAGTTGAAGAGGAAGGAGGATCTCCACAGACCCCTTATATGCAAGAAATACATGCAGAGCCTGATGAAAATCCTCCTGAAGGAGATTTCTCACCTGATCAACCTCTAAGGTTCAAAAATGTCTCCTCAGTCTACAGAGACACATTACCTCTAAATTTTGAGTTTTCTGGTCTATGCTTACTAGGAATTGAAGAACCATCAAACCACAAGGAAGCCATGAATTCTCCAAGTTGGAAGATGGCAATGGAAGAAGAACTCAAATCAATTCAACATAATAAAACATGGACTCTGCCAGACTTGCCAAAAGGCCACAAAGTCATTGGTCTGAAATGGGTTTTCAAACTGAAAAAGGACAGCAAGGGTGAGATTATGAAGAACAAAGCCAGATTAGTGGCCAAAGGGTATGTGCAACAACAAGGAATAGATTTTGAAGAGGTTTTTGCACCTGTTGCTCGAATTGAATCTGTCAGGCTATTAATAGTAGTGGCAGCTCAATAGAAGTGGAAAATTCATCATATGGATGTAAAATCAGCCTTCCTAAATGGAGAACTAGTAGAGGAGGTCTATGTCTCACGAGTATCTGGTTTTGAGATCGAAGGAAAAGGGCACAAGGTGTTAAAACTTCACAAAGCATTATATAGGTTAAGACAGACACCTCGAGCCTGGAACTTCAAACTTGACAGGACACTGTCTGAACTTGGGTTCACCAAATCATCTTTAGAGCATGCTGTCTACAAAAGATTACACAACAACAAGAGGCTGATAGTTGGAGTGTATGTAGATGATCTTATCATCACAAGAGAAGACCCGAAGGAAATAGAAAGCTTTAAGGAACAGATGAAGAAGCTGTTTAACATGAGTGACCTTAGGCTGTTGAGTTATTATTTGGGCATCGAAGTATACCAGGATAAAGAGAACATATTTTTGAAGCAAGAAGGCTATGCAAAAAGGTTGCTTGAAAAATGTGGTATGAAAGAGTGCAATTCTACTCAGATACCTATGGACCCTAAAGTGAAAATTCAGAAAGAAAGTGGCAGTTCATCAGTAGACACCACCCAATACAGGAGTATTATTGGAAGCCTAAGGTACTTAACTCACACAAGACCGTGTTAGAAAATGTAATAGTGTGTGGCATTATGGGTTGTATAAGTGGAGTGCGTAGCTCTCGGATCACGCTGAGACTACGTCGTGAGTTAGTTGAGGTCGTAGACATAGCTTGCCAGGTAGTCAGGCATGCATATCCATGATCCCACATTATCGGATCTCCATCAACTGTAATCACTCTTTGTAACAGCTCCTCTATAAATAGAACACGATCCCAAGGAGGATTTGTGCGTATTACAATCAATTTAATATGGTAACCAGAGCCACGATCTAATCTTCCGCAATCGCCATGTCGACTACCTCATCTGTCGGCCACGCCTCTGTCTTCAGCTTGATGCCAACTCCAGCATTCAGCCAGATGGTGAGCGTGAAGCTTAATCAGAAGAACTACCTCCTTTGGGACGCTCAGGTGCTCCCGTACCTGCGAAGTCAAGGACTCAGCGGCCACATCGATGGCTCCCTGCCTGCGCCGCTCCAGACAATCGCCACTGACTCATCAGAAGGTTCAGGCGGCCGCACCGTCGTCATCAACCCCGAGTTCACAAGCTGGTACCATCAGGACCAACTCGTTCTCAGCGCCATCAACTCCTCTCTCACCAAGGAGGTCCTCTCCACTGTCGTTGATGCCACCACTGCTCGCGATGCCTGGAGCACCCTGGAGAGGATGTACGCCTCCAGCTCGCGAGTCTGTATCATGCAGATACGTATGCAACTCGCCACCATGCAGAAGAACGAGCTCAGTGCCTCTGACTACTTCAGGAAGGTCAAGAGGCTCGCCGATACACTGGCAGCCATCGGCAAGCGGCTGGAAGATGAAGAGTTCATCTTGTACCTGCTCCGCGGTCTGCCCTCTGACTACGACTCCCCGTGGTGGTAGAGGACGAGGTCCAGGCAGTCCAGGTGGTCACAACAACCGCCAACCTGCGAAGCCAACGAACAACAGCACCACAAGTGGAATCATTTGCCAGATCTATGGTAAAGGTAATCATGATGCACTGCAATGTTGGTACCGTTTTGATCAGGCATTTCAAGCAGAGAACACTGTCAAGCAAGCTGCCGCAGTGACCCACGGGTACACAGTTGATCCCAATTGGTACATGGACAGTGGTGCCACTGATCACATTACAAGTGATCTGGAAAGGATGACCACCAAGGAGCGCTACACTGGAGGAGATCAAGTCCAAGTGGCAAATAGTGCAGGTTTGTCTATCTCCCACGTTGGCAATTCTTCAATTTCTGGTTTCAGTGGGCCTTTGTACCTAAAATCAACAAGCACTTAATTTCTGTTAGGAAACTAGCTGCTGATAATGATGCTTACGTTGAACTTCACCCAAATTTCTTCCTTGTCAAGGATCGAACCACGAAGCGTCTCCTTCTACAAGGCAGGTGTAGAAACGGCCTATACACTCTGCCAAATAATAGCCAAGCCTTGCTATCATCCCGAATCACATCTGAACAATGGCATCAACGACTTGGACATCCTGCTATTCCCATTACTCTTAGAATTTTGCAGAAGAATAATATAGCTGTAAACACCGAGCTTTCCCCTTCCTTGATCTGTAATGCATGTCAACTAGGGAAATCTCATCAGCTTCCTTTCAATGTATCTTTACATATGTCTATTGTTCCTCTTGAGCTTGTTCATACTGATGTGTGGGGACCTGCACTACCATCAATAAATAATTCAAAATATTATGTGTCCTTCATTGATGACTTCAGTAGATATGTGTGGATCTATTTCTTGAAGTGTAAGTCTGATGTAGAACAAGTATTTCTTCAATTTCAAAAGCATGCTGAAAGAATGCTTAACACTAAAATCAAATCAGTTCAGTCTGATTGGGGGGGGGGGGGGGGGATATCAACGTTTGCATCGATATTTTCAGTCTACAGGCATAAACCACAGGGTGTCCTGCCCACACACTCACCAACAAAATGGCTTAGCTGAGAGGAAACACAGGCATCTAGTAGAAACAGGTCTAGCTCTCCTTGCACAGGCACAACTTTCTCTCAGATTCTGGGATGAAGCCTTTAATACAGCTAGCTACCTGATTAATAGAATGCCAAGCAAAACTATAGGATATGATACACCCTTGCACAAACTTTTTGGAACACAACCAGATTACACAAAATTGCGTGTGTTTGGGTGTGCTTGCTGGCCTAACTTGCGTCCCTATAATCGAAAGAAGTTGAATTTTAGAACCAAACAGTGCATCTTTCTTGGGTATAGCTCTGCACATAAGGGTTATAAGTGTTTTGATCGTACCACTGGTAGAGTCTATATTTCGAGAGATGTAGTGTTTGATGAGCAGGTGTTTCCCTTTGTTGAACAAGCCACAAAGTCACAAGATCCTCGAAATTCCAATCTTCCAGTTATTCTCCCATCCACAAATGCCAAGTATACTGAAAACTCTCTCATCACACCACATTCTCTTGGCCTATCTGAACCAGTTATTGATAATACCAACATAGGAGTTAGCCAACCTGTCTCTAATGCTAATGAAGATGTCTCCTGTAGCAATTTGTCTCCAGCAGGTGCAAGTATTGCAGAGTTTAGTGAAGGCAGACAAAATTTAGGCTCAGATCAAGTTGCAGTTTCAGAACAAGGAAACAGTGCAGAGCCAACAGATGCAGAGTCGAGTTTGCCAAGAAGTGCCAATGAGCAATCTGGTCAAGTAGTTCAGCATCCCATGAGAACAAGGCTTCAAGACAATATTGTCAAGACCAAAAAGTACACCGATGGCACTGTCAGGTACACTCAGAAGGGCAAAGGTTTCCTGACAACAGCACTTTCGACATTGTCTGTACAGAGTGCAGTCACTGAACCATATGATCTCCAACAAGCCTTGTCAGATCAAGGTTGGAAGCAAGCTATGGATGCAGAATACTCAGCATTACGAAGGAATCAAACATGGGAACTAGTTCCACCAAAGAAAGGAATTAATCTCATTGATAGCAAGTGGGTGTACAAGGTTAAAAGGAAGGCAGATGGATCTGTTGAGAAGCTGAAAGACAGACTTGTAGCCAAAGGATTCAAACAAAGATATGGTGTAGATTATGTTGACACCTTCTGTCTTGTTGTCAAGCCAACCACTATTAGAATCATTCTATCATTAGCAGTTTGTCAAGGCTGGAGCATGAAGCAGATTGATATTCAGAATGCATTCCTACATGGGATCCTAGAGGAAGAAGTATACATGAAGCAACCCCCAGGGTATACTGATCCAATTAAGCCAAATTACATATGTAAGTTGAAAAAAGGCACTTTATGGATTGAAACAAGCCCCAAGGGCCTGGCACTCAAGGCTGACAGGGAAGCTTCAAGAGCTTGGATTCATACCATCAATTGCTGATGCTTCTTTGTTTGTGTTCAAGCAAAGTGGCATTACAATTTACATGTTGCTTTATGTGGATGACATAATTATAGTCAGCTCATGCAGCTCAGCTTCAGACAAACTAATTCAGAACTTGACAGAAGACTTTGCTGTAAAGGATTTGGGAAATCTTGAGTATTTTCTTGGCATTGAAGTCAGGCAATTCAAGAGTGGAATTTTACTGTCTCAGAAGAGGTACGCTCTTGATCTACTTAAAAGAGCAAATATGGACAAATGCAAGCCTATTTCAACACTAATGTCTGCCACTGACAAGTTGTACAAGAATCAAGGTGCATCATTAAATGAAGAAAAGCAGTTTAGATACAGGAGTATAGTCGGTGGACTCCAATATTTAACCTGGACTCGGCCTGATATATCATTTGCAGTTAATAGAGTGAGTCAATATATACAAAGCCCTACAGATGCACACTGGGGAGCTGTTAAGAGAATACTCCGATTTGTGAAGGGTACAACGGATTATAGCCTGAAAATTCAGAGATCAAACTCAAGAATGTTGTCAGGGTTCTCTGATGCAGATTGGGCTGGGTGCCCAGATGATAGAAGGTCAACCAGTGGCTTTGCAGTGTTTTTGGGGAATAACCTGGTGTCATGGAGCTCAAGGAAGCAAGCATCAGTTTCACGTTCAAGCACAGAAGCTGAGTATAAAGCCATTGCAAATGTCACAGCTGAGCTGATATGGATTAAATCACTTCTCAAGGAGCTTGGTGTGTTCATTCGCAGCGCACCAAGACTGTGGTGTGATAATCTTGGAGCCACTTATTTGACAGTAAACCCAGCTTTCCATGGCAGAACTAAGCACGTTGAAGTTGATTTCCACTTTGTACGTGAGCAGGTAGCGCGTCAGGCAATGGAAGTAAGATTTATTTCTTCACAAGATCAATTAGCCGATATAATGACAAAGCCGCTGCCCAGGGCTCCATTTGTGAGGAATTGCAGCAATCTCAACATAGACACTCTGTTGTGATTGAGAGGGACTGTTAGAAAATGTAATAGTGTGTGGCATTATGAGTTGTATAAGTGGAGTGCGTAGCTCTCGGATCACGCTGAGACTACGTCGTGAGTTAGTTGAGGTCGTAGACATAGCTCACCGGGTAGTCAGGCATGCATATCCATGATCCCACATTATCGGATCTCCATCAACTGTAATCACTCTTTGCAACAGCTCCTCTATAAATAGAACACGATCCCAAGGAGGATTCGTGCGTATTACAATCAATTTAATAGACCGGACTTGACCTTTTGTGTCAGTTTTGTGAGCAGGTTTATGGAAGCTCCTACCACTGAACATTTTAAGGTGGTAAACCAGATTCTTCGGTACATAAAAGGAACATTGGAATATGGACTGCCTTATGAACAGAACATGGATGGATTAAAGGTACATGGATAGTCTGACAACGGTTTTGTAGGAGACTTGGATGATAGAAAAAGCACTTCAGGGATTCTGTTTTTCCTAGGAACAAATCAAATCAGTTGGAGTTCATAAAAGCAGAAAACAGTGGCTTTATCATGTGAGGCAGAGTATATCTATGCAAGTTCAGCAGCCTGTGAGGGTGTACAGTTGAAGAGGTTGTTGGATGATATCAATGGTAAAAGGACAGTGAGATATGTGATGATCCAAGTGTATAATCAATCAACTATATCACTCTGTAAGAATCTAGTCTTACATGGAAGGAGCAAGCATATAGAGGCTCGTTATCACTACATAAGTGAATGTGTAGAAGAAGAAAGGGTCAAATTATAGCATGTCGGAATAGCAAGTCAGTTTGCTGACATACTGACAAAACCTCTTAATTGTGTTTAGTTTCAAGAGATGAGAGAAAGAATTGGGGTAAAAGAAATATTCAGGAAACAAACTTAAGGAGGAGAATGTTGTGTTAAATCTACCTGAATACATGAGTCCGATTCAATTTCGTCAGTTAAGAAGTTTTGACAAGTTTTGTATTCCGAGTCTGTTTCAGAGTTAAAAGCCGATTACAATGCACGTCGTGTTAGATTCGTCTGAGAGTCATGTTGAGAGTGTAATAAACCTTGTGAAGTTTATATATAAAAGTCTATATATAGCTGTTGAAATAAAGGCCAGAGCATCAAGCTCTTGGGTTCCAAATATTGTCTCATCGAGTTCTCTGTCAAACCCATTTCACGTTGTTTCTCTGAATATTGTCTGCGTTTAAGTTCAAAAAGATCTTTCAAGTTCGAACACCCAGTAGCATGTAACAAATGTACAATGTCGCGCTTTGTAATTTTAAAATCTAATTACATGTATCAATGGTCCCGTTCCACTCCAGTCACCGCTTGTGGAGTGACTCCCAAAGAACACCGAGGTCAACATTGCCTCCAGAAATAATTATCCCTATCCTGCTGCTCTCATGCCAAGCAGAGCTTTGCTTGAACTCGTCAGAGAGGGCTGCTGCGAGGCCGATTGCACCACTGGGCTCCACAGCCACCTTCAGTATCTCGTAGCACATTTTCATGGCGTCCACGATGGCATTGTCATCCACGACGATGATATCATCCACCAAGTCACGCACCACCGGCCTATAGTACAGAGATTAAATGGTACATAATCCATGGTAAATGCTGAGACGAGAAGTAGATATATCATGCTAACAAATGCAAATAAAAATTGCAAATGCATTCCTCTATGATCTACAGAATACTTCAGAACTTTTGTGTTTGATGAAGTTTCCTTTCTACGGCAACATCATTGATTAACACACTGTGCAAATGGAATTTACCTGCAGATATATGGCTTTATACAAACCGTATAAAGTCAGAGTATTGGCTATGGTGCAAATCATTCCAGGATATTAACACAAACCTTTATAGCAAGATACATTATCCAAGTAGCATTAACATTGCTAACAAAGTCCATGTGATGGATCAAGAATATATGTTAAGAACTTAAGATGCCACTTATGTGTTCAATGTAAATCATTTAATGCTTACCATGTCAAATCACCAAGAAAAGCTCGTAGTCCATCAGCAATGGTGTTTGTTGAAGACAATGTGATGATCTTTCCAGCAGCCTTAGACTGGGCAGAATCATCAGCACCTTTTGGTTCGGCTGCCAGAATGCGTATTGAAGGGTCCATGGCCTTCGCAGCAAGGGCCACACCAGAAATTAAACCACCACCTGTAATTGAGCCAAGAGTATATGAATTGT
The DNA here is from genome assembly GCA_036927565.1 of Tuctoria greenei. Taxonomy (NCBI): domain Eukaryota; kingdom Viridiplantae; phylum Streptophyta; class Magnoliopsida; order Poales; family Poaceae; genus Tuctoria; species Tuctoria greenei. The sequence continues at coordinate 8,057,115 of JAYESD010000001.1, read as the reverse complement.
CAAATCTGAAAGTAGTATCCTACATCATAAAGAAGTTAATTAAGTACATACCACTAATGGGTACAATTATTGTATCGATTCCAGGTATTTGCTCCAAAAGTTCAAGAGACACTGTACCCTGACCACTGGAAAATCATCGCAAATTTCAATGTTGAATTCTCAGAACCAATGCTGTGAAAATTGGCAATGCATAAAAAAGGAACCAAACTGCTCTTTATTGAGACAATGGATTGATCCAAAAGATTAATCATCCATAGCAGTAATGAATTGTATCCATTAGGTAATATTTTACCCTACGCTGCTTAGGGATTAATACTTCCATCATATTTTCATGCTTCAGGTGCCTTTTGTGTCTGGTAGCACCCATAAGCTGATGCTCCAGTTTCATTCCTTTCTCTAACCCAATTCCTCCTGAAATCTGTAATATTTAATAAAGGTGGGTCTTCCTTTTGTCTACAAAAACAGGTCAATATTTATTTGGACGAAGGGCTGTGCCCACAAAATAAAATGATAAGTTCATGTGATAAGTTGTTCTCGTGCTAAGGTTTGTGGTTTGTCTCAAGGACCCCCATATCCTCAATGAAGTCAAGTGGCAGACTAAATCCACTTATCATTGCCAACAGTGGTTTCTATATAAGAATAAAATGTTTGTAGGAAGCATATCTAATTTAAAGGTCTGCAAGTTCAGAACTCACCTGATAGTGTACTTATTGTTGAACGGATGAATGAGAACAGCACCAATCTCCTCCTGGACTCTTCTGCAAATAGATTCTCTCGACTCCATGCTGGCATCACTCCAGATAATTTGACCACCATACCTCTTAACATTCTCAACCTTGCAATTAGGTGCGTTTCTTGGTATAACAATATGTGCAGGTATGCCACGGAGCTTTGCAGCCAGGGCCACAGCCGCGGCATGGTTCCCACTGCGAAGAATCGCCATATCAATGTCTATGCTATTCAGAATTCAGATCGCTTGGAAAAAATAAAACAAGAACACTGAAGCTAGCACCATACCTGCTATGTGTCACAACGCCCTTCGATGCCTGCTCATCATCAAGTGCAAATATTGAATTTGAAGCTCCTCGGATCTTGAATGCACCTCTACATGCCCCCAGTCGAGCAGTCAGATACGCACCAGATACAGGACACTTCCAGCGCTGAACAACACATAGGCCACTAATACTCACGCCTTCTGGAAGCACTCGCACTTAAAGAACAGTTGCTTCCCCGCAATGGCGTCGATGGACGTGGACGACAGAACGGGCGTCTTGTGCACGTACGGCGCGATGCGGGCCTGCGCCTCCCTGATGGAATCGATGTCTGCAGCATATCCCCAGCCTGCTGTGCTGTGACTACCGCTGCCGTCTCTGCTTCCCATCGGGCCTAGCAAGTAGTTTCAGCTGCATCAATTCACAGCCGTTCCACCTCAGAAATGTTCTACTGCCGTTACAGACCCCCCCCCCCCCCCGCCCAAAAGAAAAAGGTAAATGAACTGCTATTATCACTCCCCCACGCAACAAATTAGGTATATGATGTTGTCCATCAGAGGTTCTAAGCAGATTTATTGGCCACAGGAAAAAAAAAAGAATTCGCACAGCAAAACTGGATCCAACAATCTATCCAAAGCAAGCTAGAGTTTCCTTACCAGCAAAAGAAGGAACCAATCCAGCTCCGGATGGATTCACTCTGCGGCAGTCCGGAGTGAGGGACGAGGACGACGAGGAGTTCCGGCGGCGAGTTCCGCTTGAGGCCCTCGGTGGAAGAGTCGGGCCATCCGCTGCTTGGGCCTGGGCGCGTCATTTAGCCCACGGGCTTCTTTCTTCTAACGCAGGCAGAATCGATCGTGACTTCAAACAGAAGACAGAACGACAGATTTTCCATCGACCGCTCATTCATGTGCGGGTGCGGCGCGCGGCGGAGCGCGTCCTCTTTCGCCAGCGTTTGCGTCACAGTACGCCCATGGGTGTGGACGCGATGGCTGCCGGGCGTGGACGGAATCACGGAACGAGTTACGCTACGCGTACGCTCCTCGGCCGTGTCCAGATCGACGTCCACGGGCCCGATCGGTGTTTTCCGGGCTCTTCCAGAAGGCTTTCACACACGGCCCAGACGGAGCCGAGACGGACGGGGGACGAATTGGCCCGAGCCGTGGCCGCGGGGTTCCCGCCGTACCAATCTGACGCCGTGGCCGGGCCAGTTGACCGGCGCGGCGATTCTGTCCACACGTGGCGGGACCCGGGCTAGGGGAGCGGCGGACGCGGCGCCAACGAGCTCCTTTCCCTCCGCGTCTGTCTCCCCACGCGTTGACACTTCTGTCATCCAACCGCGGGCGCTGGCCGTATAAATCCGCCGGTAACGTCTCGACGTCCCGGCCCACACCTACAGCTTTCTCTCGGCTTTGCCTGCACGCTACCAGTACCAGCATCCGTTCCTCCACTCCAAGGTCCAACCCACCCCGCCCGATTCTCCCGGACTACTCTACGCCGCCGCCGCTCGCTTCAGCATGGCCGCCGCGTCGTCCGCCACCTCCGTTCACGACTTCACCGTCAAGGTCAGCCCCGATTCGCGATCCTCATCTCCCTAAAAAATTTCCCGTTTCGGCGCGTAGATTTACCTGTAGGCGCTCCTGAAGCTATATCTCGTGATGATGTGAATCTGTGATTGGGGGTGTGTGATAGGACCCTGTCGTTACACATGGATTCCCCGGGACCGGAGGCCCGAGCCTTTCAGCCTGCTCGAGTTGTTGGCTAAGCCTAGTTTAGTTTGGTTGCGGTGATTCGAGAGAGGGTTCGTCAGAACCTCTGAATTTTGCTGCGTTCCGTTTGGTTGGCCTGCTGAATGACTGAATTTCGTTAGCCCTTTGCTCGTGAACACCGTGCGAAACTCGTTGACGAGTAGTTCCCGCAACCGTCGATTTGGCAGAAGGTGTCTGACATTTGCGCTTCGCTTGGCTTGGACTGTGTGCAGGATGCAAGCGGCAAAGACGTTGACCTCAGCACCTACAAGGGGAAAGTTCTTCTCATCGTCAACGTAGCATCCCAGTGGTAAGAACTGACCTGCATAACCCACGTCTTCCTTCCCTTAATTTAGACTCGGTCATCTCCGGTTTGCTGCCGCGTAGTAGCTAGAATCTGGATCCCAACTATTGACATTGTACTGCCAAAAATAGCCCAAATAGAAGTTTGGTGATACGTCTTCTATTCAGAATCATTGTGCCTACTTGATGTTTGTTGTGTAAAATAAGTGCTTTACTTACCTCATTGTCTGATGCTGACATCAAAGTTTGGTTTGCTATATAGAAAACTATGTTCTGTTCACTGCTAATTATTGTCTTTTCCTGATTGTTTCAGCGGCTTAACTAACTCCAACTATACCGAGCTTGCCCAGCTCTATGAGAAGTACAAGGGCCAAGGTGTGTCCTTTATCCATTTCTTTTGTATTCTTATAATCCTAGATTGTTTAGTTATTCATGGCCATATGGACTATTTTTCTTTTTTATTTGGCTCAACTGTCGGTAGTCCACCAATTTAAGCAATTTCAGTTGTTTTGTTGCTTATCCCTAAGTACAATTTGCCTAATTGTGGTTCTGTAGGCCTTGAGATCCTGGCTTTCCCATCCAACCAGTTTGGTGGCCAGGAGCCAGGCACCAATGAGGAGATTGTCCAGTTTGCTTGCACACGCTTCAAGGCTGAGTACCCCATTTTTGACAAGGTATCTTCATGTGGTTTTTCTCGTTCAGAAAAATGCATATTAGATGTTTCAATGTGAAACGAATCGGTCATCCTGCTTAATTAGTTGGATGATGTAGACATGTTTTGATGACCCATGGACATCGTTAGCTTATCTACCCAAATTTAACTTTTCTTCTGTAGTACTGATCATAAGCTCTTGTTATCCTTCAGGTTGATGTGAATGGTAACAATGCTACGCCCCTATACAAGTTTCTGAAATCCAGCAAGGGTGGCCTTTTCGGAGACAGCATCAAGTGGAACTTCTCCAAGTTCTTAGTTGACAAAGAGGGGCGTGTGGTTGATCGCTATGCTCCAACCACTTCTCCTCTAAGCATCGAGGTAGCTACGAGCACTGCAATATGACATTGCTTTGCACAAGCTTAACTCCATTAGGCTGCTTCTCGAAGAAAAAAATCAACTCCACTAGGCTGCAATGATGTCATTATAACACTTTTTGTGGCTTCTATTTCTGCAGAAGGATATCAAGAAGCTGCTTGGGAGCTCTTAAACCATGTCTCTGGAATCTGTAGAGATGTCGGTACCCCTTCATTGCACTCAGCGCTAAAAACTACAATAATGTTCTGTTAATAAAGAAGTGCCCCGATCTCAGAGGTTGCAGTACGGCCGCTCAATATGGCTTCCATGTATTATGTACTTGTATATCCCATTTGAATGACTTACCATGTTGTCAGTTGTAAGCTTTCTGTTGGATACCGTTTGAAATCGCGGAGAGAAGACGCGTGGACTTGCTATTTCTCTACTTGATAATGATAACTTTATGCATGTCTGCTTTTCTTCTGCTGGATGACTAACTGGTCTTTAAGAATTGCACCTCACTTATGTAAATGTAGCGCTTGCCTCTGCAGTAGTAGACTCAAAAAATGAGGAAGGGTGATTTTCACTAAGCGAATGAAAATATTCTAGTATCTACATGCAAGTACTCTCTCTATTTTTGGAAGTTTGTTGTTTCGTAAGTCCAAAAATGAATTACAAAACGACAATCTTTCAAGAACGGAGGAAGTATGTATTTCACGGATTTATGTATTGTCTTTTATACCTTTTAAATTGGAAGAGGGTGATGTTAGGCAGTATTAATCTGTTCTTAAATTATTATTGTTATAATAATGTTTTTAATTTATTTTAATTAGAATTATTGTCCTAACGCTAGTAATTTAAAAATGAAAGGAGTATGATTCTTGATCCTTCGTAATGCTTCCTGTGTTATAAATCAAACTTGCAGAGAAACGAAGGAAAATTTTGACCTTTCGGGAAGAAAACGAAATATTCCACAGCGGCAACGTGCAGCAGCCTTCATCTTGTCTAGGTCCTTCGGCGAGGACCCGCCCTCGGCCACGGAGGCGCGGATGGACTCGCGGAGCGCCTTGGCCCATCGCCGAGCCCTCCACGTTGACCATTAGCTATGCCTTCTCTAACACTTCGCGGATAGCATTGCAGGCGTCACCACACCGTGCTTATCCGAGGGCCTCACCAGGATCCCGGCCTCGAGGTACTTCCACAGTTGCACTTGCACGCGAGCTCCGCGACAGCGGCGGGTCGGAGTGCATGGGCCAGGCGAGCAGCGGCTTCTCGTGGCTCAGGATCACCATGTTCGAGTTCCAGTAGCACTGTAGCAGCGGCTCAGGATCTCCAGCTGCGGAGCCCACTCGGTGATCACCAGACCCGTGCCTTCGGTCTGCTTGGTGAGCTCGGAGATCGTTTGAAACGAGATTTCCAAACGTAAAGGGAAGGAAGGAAGGAGGGGTCTGCCCTCTGCTGGCCACATGTCAATATGTCATGCTTACATTGCTAGTTGTTCTCAGCTTCCACAAGTAATTGAATTCCTCTCTACAGCCGGAACTGCGAAGCTGCTTTGTTGCAGTCCGATCAACTCACTCTTTAGCAGGCGTCGTACTCGTATATGCTCGGTAATTCGAATTAAACAGCCATACTTTTGCTTAAATTGTGTATAATCCTTTATGTTTTTTTCTTACAAAAATAGCACAGCTCAAATTAAATAGAACCGAACAGAACAAAAATTCATCTTGTGACGTGCGAAATGAAGTCTTCGAGGTCCTTTTGTGACGACCCGCCTACGGCCGCGTCTGCGCCGACGGCCTGGCCGAGCGCCATTGCTCGCTGCCGCACCGCGCGGCCTTCGTCGGTGGCCATCAACTTATCCAACACCTCCCGTATCTTCGCCGCCGGTATCACCTCACGGTGCTTCTCATACGGCCTCACCAGGAAGCCGGCCTTGAAGTACTCGCAGATCAACTCCGCGTCCCAGGGCTGGTCGCAGTGCATGGGCCACGCGAGGATGGGCTTCCCGTGGCTCAGGCTCTCCATGGTCGAGTTCCAGCCACAATGGCTCATGAACGCCGCCGTGGAGCCATGCGCCAGGATCTCTAGCTGCGGCGCCCACCCGGTGACCACCAGCCCCCTCCCCTCGGTTTCTTTCGTGAACTCGGCAAGCAGCTCCGCGTGCCCGCTATTGCGGTGCTCGGCGAATATGTTGCCGCGGTCCGCGTCTCGCAGCACCCAGATGAACCGCTGGTTGCAGTCGCGCAGCGCTGCTGCAAGCTCAGCGATTTGCTCCGCCCGGAGCGACGACGTCGTGCCGAACGACACGTACAACACCGACCCCTGAGGGTGCTTGTCCAGCCAAGCCAGGCACTCGTGCCGCGGCTTGTTCTGCTTCTGCGCGCCCGCCCTGAGCAGCGGGTTCAACGGCCCGACGGCGAATAGCTTCTTCCCATCGGCGGCAAGGTTGTCAGCGACAACGTCGATGAACTCGCCCTCGAGCGCGCGGCAGGAGTTTACCAGGAGGCCGGCACCAGGCGATATCTCTTTCGACGGCCTCGACCGTTTGATGACGTAATCCATGAACTCCTCCGTCGCACACGCGCCGGGGGCACGGAACGTCAGGCCGCGGCCAAGCATCAGCCGGAGCCCGGCGTCCATCATCCCGGCGAGCGCGGACGCCGCCAGGCAGTGTAGCCCGAACCCCTCGCCGTTGGGCAGCCGCGCGGCCTCTTCGGCAGCGAAGCCGACCAATCGGTCGTGCAGGACGACGATGCGGCGGCGCGAGCCGGAGAGACCGTCGAGCAGCGCCGCGAGCGGGGCGCGCGCCCCGGCGGTGTAGGCCTCCCACAGGGGCATGAGGTGGGAGGGGAACGGGGAGTCGGCGTCGGGGTCGGACGGCGGGGAGGCGTACGCGGAGATGGCGAGCTCGTGGAACTCGATGCGGCGTAGGGCGCTCTCGTCCCAGCCGTGGAGGCGCGCGCGGGCCTGGCGGACGTGCTCCGCCGGCGCCGCGTAGTGCACGGGCAGCCCGCGCGAGGCGAGCTGCAGCGACAGGTGCAGGAGCTGGTTCAGGTGGCCCTGCGCCGGGAACGGAACGGCCACTATGGCGATCGACTCCATTTGGTTCCTCTCCCTGCCGTTGTGCGCCGCCGTGCCTTTCTGTATCGCTGAAGTAGACTTTTTCCTATCCGTTTATGTATGCCAAGGCGAGCTATGGCGGAAGATTCCGTGCACGCAACTGGGTTGGTCAATTGCCGACCAACAAATTTCATATTCTGAACCAAGATGTGTTCATGCACGTGCAGGCGAAACTGACTGGAACACAACTCGTAGATGAAAAACTGACGAGGTCAGCTCTTGATGATTGCAAGCAACACAGCAAATTTCGGGGAGTGCCATTAAGTTTGTGAGACAACTTCCAAACGCCTCAACGCACCAACCCACGGAAGCTGAAACAGAAAATGGTTCAGTGAAACCGCACAAGTTTTCCTTTCTCTTTCGAGCTGTTATCCGGTGTCCTTTCCACTCTTCCGGGACGCGCGCACTATAGTTCTGCATGATTATCGTTGAACATTGTCTATGCTATATCGTCCCTGGAGAAAACCAATCAAAGCCAACGCAACTTGATTTGGCAGCATCGCATCGGATCACGGCGCGTTGCTACTTGAGATGTGGCCATACCATAGCAACTTTAAACAAACAATACCTGCAAGCACACGCGAGAAACGAGGTGCTGATTGGTCGAAGCGTTGGAGGAGTCTTAAATCAGCGTCGTGTCCTTGATGGTGACGGGCTGGCGATTTTGTCCTGGCCGCGTGGCATTATTCCTGGAAAGCTCATAGTCGTCGGTGCCGCGCGTCAGGGGTGACGAATGGCGTCCGCCGGACGATCTGCTGTGGCGCGAAAGGTCTCAAACACGAGAGGCCAATGCGGCATTGGACCTTGGAGAGAAAACGAATACGACGTGGCGACGAGTCCAATGTTTCTTATGATGTGACGCTTTTTCACTAATCGTTGCTAAGTACTCCCTCCGTCCCCATGAACTTGTAGCTTTGTAATTCATTTTTGAACTACAAAGCGACAAGTTCATGGAGATAGAGGGAGTAGTAGTAGTTTACTCTGCGTCTCTAGCCATCCATTGGGCAGGCGACTAGGCGTTGGTCCGGTAAGAATATCCGCACTTGTATACTCTAAAAACTTACTCTAAAACGTGGGCCCCATAGATTTACAACAACTTCCTCTAAACTTCCAGCATCCTCTAATTTTACAGCGCAATTTTCATAAATTTTACCTTCAATTTTCCAGCATACTCTAAATTTCCAGCACCCGAAGTGGGCCTCACCTGGAAATTTAAAGTCCCGTAAGGGCTCCCAGTAGCCCAGTGTGGACGGTCTAAGACTAACTGCAGTGGTGCCTCTAAAGGCACCCCTATGCACAATTAGAGGTGGGAGGCAGCCACAGTGGCTACTCTAAAGCCATCTCTATTTTTCAGATTTGAACAGTAACATGCTAAATGTAGGAGCACCTCTATATGAAGAGAGAAGAAATGGAGGAGAAATAAAAGAAGGGAAACAAAGAAATAAAGGAGGGAGAAAAGAATAAAATAGGTGAAAATGGTATAGAGGTCTAATTTAGAGGTGAACGAGTGGGGAGAACAAAACTATAAAGAGGAAATCTTTTTAGAGGTGAGCTATAGAGATGAGATATAGAGGTGAACGAGTGCGAGTAGTCTAAGCGCTGGGATGAGCGAAGCAATTAACCATGCATCGAGGAGTGTTCCGGTGGCTCACGGCACCGGCGCAGCGCGATTTTGCCTGCCACGCGAGTTGGTGTTCGGTCAGCTGCCGTGCCGGGCGCGGTCTTCTTCTGCTCGGATCGTTGTCTATTGTCGTGGACTCGTGGGAGTCCGCTTGCGTTTGGACAAGCGCGCGCGACTAGAGGATGCCGGGGGGGGGGGGGGGGGGGACAAGAAACCCGCTAAACGACGTGTGCAGCTTGACGAGTTGCGGCCCAGCTTGTCTTTCGCAGCATATTGCCAGTTGCAAGGAACTCCGAAAAAAAGGATCTGTTATTTATGAAACACCGAATCATTAGTAGCTACTGATCATGCAATTAATTATCAAACCTCAAATCTATAGGCTAATTAATCACAATTTTTTGTTTAATTTTTTTCAATTAACATAACCCTTTATAATTACTGATTAACAATTACAAACTAACAATTAACAGACAACTTAGGGTCCTTTTGGTTTAGCTGCACCAATCAAATTCTCTACAAAAAAATCAGAAATCTAAACCAAAGAGGTTCTAAGGAGAATCAGATTCTCCAAAATCTAGAGATTTTGCTAGTGCAAATAAAAATCTGGCTGCATTCCAGATTTCTCAGATTACTCTTTCAACTTTTACAAGAAATTACCCACCATACCACTGGTTACACAACCTGAACCGTTTTTTTTCTTTTTTTTTCTCCCACCCCGCGCGGCACCTCTTCATCCCGATACGTTCGACCACGAGACTCCTACCGGCGCGTGTACGGTTGCGCCGGCGGCGATCCCGCCGTCGTCGCCTCCCAGCGGCTATCTTTCCCACCCCGTGGTGGCCTCGGTCCTCCTCTCCTCCCTTCGGTACTCCCGTCGGCCTCCATCCATGGCAGCAAGTCGGCGACCGTTTCTGCTCATCGCCCCATCAGCGGCAGCACCCGCGTCGCCATCCCCCGCCCGATTAGTCTTCGCCTCGTCCCTCCGCTGCTCCCCTAGACGACCAATCGCGCCTCCCAATCCCGTCGGCCTCAATCCATCGGCGGAGCACTTGCGTTGGCATCCCCCGGTCATCCAACCTCGGCTAGGCTTCCTCTAATCACTCCACTAATCTCCAGTCCGCCAAATCGCGCCTTCCAGTTCCCTGTCACATCTGTTTTAATTTTCCTCCTTTATCACCTTTGATTTGTGATGATTCTTCTTATGCATAACTTGGACAAGGATTCGCTGATTTCTTACTTCGCCCGCAGTGCAGAGAGTCCTGGAAATTAGATAGCATGTAAATGATTATTTTAGCAAACTAGAAATTAGATAGCATGTAAATGATTATTGTTTGTGTTGGAATCTACTTCACTGTTCGAACCAGCATGCAGTGGTTGGTTGGTTGACAAATGTGATTTTACTGACATACTTAGACTAGGGTGTGTTGGGCTTGCCTGATGAAGTTTGCACAAATATATCTATCTACATGACACGATTTAAGTTGGAACTTGAAGTTCATGAATCATATTACTGTTATGTATTATCGTTTCAATCATATGACCTTTGAATTTTCTTTTGTGTGATCCATACAAAATTTGCATTATTTGCATGACATCACTTTATTTTTTTTTTGAATGGATTTTTCATTCCTCCTCCATTCCCAAAAGGAAACAGAGATCCAGTTTCACTGCTTACATCAACTGCTCTCTGAGCAGGTAAACATACCGGGACATCTGCCGGCTTCCAAACCCTTTTAACAGAAACTGCACCTACAACTTAACCTACTGTTCTCATCAGCAGGAATAGCAAAGTTCATGAAAACAGCTATCCAAGCAAAACGCTGCAAAGATATTAGACCAACAGCAGAACTGCTCAATAAGACAACCAAAAAAGTAAACACGAGCCAAAGCAGCTCATCAGCACCCTCAAGCTCCCATGCGCTTGGACCCTCCAGAACATCCTGGTGCCCTCCCCCCATCGTTTGTCTCCTCTATCTGCATCTCCCCAGCTTCAGCCTCTTCTACAGTTTGCACCTCATGCGTCACCGGCGAAGCTTCAATCCTCAGCGGCTTCTGACTTTTCATAGCAGACACTGCAGACCTCATCAGCAAGCTGGACCTGATCGAATGGTCTGCTGCTCAGCATCCTTGAAAAATCCTGTCCAATAATCCATAAAAACACATGCATGACAAATAATCTCACATGGGTGTTCAATGATTTTATTTTCAAAGCAGGCTCTATTGCGAGCTTTCCAAATGGACCAGCACACGGCTGATAATCCGAACGTATAAACTTTCTCTCCATCAGGCATTGTCTGTTTAATCCACAGCAAGAATTGATCAAATGATAAAGATCTGTAAGTACTGTTAAAGCAACGAGATATAACAGACCAAACCACTCTGGCCACAGGACATTTAAAAAACAAGTGCTCAACATCTTCCTTATCATCACAGAAAAAACACAGCTCACTACCATGCCAATTGCACTTGAGCAAATTATCTTTAGTAAGGATTACATTATTAACCGCAAGCCACATGAAAACTTTTATTTTTTGAGGTACTTTAGCCTTCCATAACATAGCAAAATTATTCCAATTGTCATGTTTAGTTAGATGTCTATACAAAGATTTGACTGTAAATTTACCAGACCTCTCCCACACCCAAAACACTTTGTTTTTTTTCATTTGATAAAGATACTGCATTGAGCTTTCTTAGTAGCTCATACCACTGGGAGTGCAAAAACCAAGGCAAATGACATCACTTTATATTTATATTATTTACAAAAAAAGACTAACGGGTCACAAATGTATAATATACATTTTCTACAAAATCTACAGTTGACAGTTGTTTCGTTGCCAAACATATTTCAGCTTTACCACAGCTGTCAGCTCACAACAGCTTTTTTACAGCTGACAGCTGTTCCGGCAAGGCGCCGCCGCACACGCCTGCGGTCCGCGAAGACGCCGCCCGCCGTGATGCCATCGCCGACGTTGCGGCGGCGGCGCCACCGTGACGCCTCCGCCCGCTGCGCTCCACCAGACGCGAGCTCCGCTGTCCACGACGCAGCCTGCACGTCGCCGCATCGCGCAGACACTACCCGCCTGGCTCGCTCAAGAGGGTTCAATCTGAAACGGGGGGAGAGGTTAGGGTTGGGAGGAAATATAAAATCTTGCACGAATCTTAATGCAATTCAACAGTGGAGAATGCCGCCTGAAATATTTTAGAAAATCAGGCATATGGAATTTAGCATTTCTCTAGAAATAAAGCAGCGGCAAATGAAATATCATAAACAAGGCAAAACCACAAACATTCTACATGTGTTTAAAAAAGAAAAGAAAAGAAAAACTAGCGTTCCTCTTCAGCGTCCCGTCAAGAGGCCGCTTGCCATAGTTGGCAAAAACTAAGGTCGGCATTGCTTTCAAGGGCCCCCTCGCCGCTCCCTCCATCTGCATCCCCGCGCACTGGTAGTCTGCTTGACGCGTGGTCAGAAGCCGGCGCCGCCTCGCCGCCAGGAACGGTCATGTTTGTTACTGGAATCGATGGACTACGTTGCTGCTGCTGCTGTTGGTGTAGTTGGCTACCTCTGCCAGGTTGAGCGACCGTGGCGTTGGCTCGTGCAGGATGAATATTGTTGGCACCGGCGTCGAACGTTGGCTCCTGCTGCTGCTGCTGCGACGGCGGCGGCAAGTTCGACGCCGCCGGACCCTGTTGCTGCGCTGCGTCGAAGGACGACGACGTACTTTTCTGGGCGTTCAGCTCAGCTACCAGTAGCGAGATCACCCGCTGGGTGTTCGGGTCTTCCATATCCAAATCCGACAGCTGCCTCCGAGGTTGCAGGCCGGACGGCGGTGGAAACGTCTGGTGGGCTGCCAGGTTCGGTCCAGTCTGGGGACGCATCACCATCTCGTTTCCGAAACTAGCGGGGGAAGGGGAACGCATCACCATCTCGTTTCCGAAACTAGCGGGGGAAGGGGGACGCGTCACCATCTCGTTTCCGAAACTAGCGGGGGAAGGGGGACGCGTCACCATCTCGTTTCCGAAACTAGCGGGGGAAGGGGAACGCATCACCATGGTCCGATGAGGAGAGTTGTCGGCAGACACCGGCGGGCGTAGACTCGATCCCGCCAGCCTTTGCACCGGCGCTTGGCCGCCGTATGACGGCGCAACCGGCCAGCCGTCGTGCGTGTACATCCGCTGTTGTGGCAGCCGCACTGGCCCCTGTAGGCCGTTACGCGTGACCGGCGGCCACGGGATTGTTGGCGCAAGCTGTCCAGGTGCACCGTAGTACCCTGTTGCTCCGGCTTCAAGCGGCCGCACTCCCATGGCACCGCCGCCGCCATTGTTATGCATCGGCGTTGGCCGTGCCCCCCTTGCCCGGGTCGGCCGGCGAGCACGCTTCGTCGTGGTGGTGGTGCGGCCGAGCTGCTGCTGCTCCACGGCAGGCCTCTTGCCCGCCTGTATCTCCGACAGCGTCGTCGGCGCTGCTTCCCCTAGACCGCTCTCCGGCGCCGGCTCGGTCGTCTTGGACGAAGAGGCCGCCTCCTCCCGCGCGATGCTGGCGGCCCCTCCCTTCTTGTCTTTGTGCCATTTTGTCAACGGGCTTATGTAGACGATGCACATGGCGTATCTGTCCAGCTGCATCGACGAGTAAAGCTCAAGTTAGGGCCCGGCCGCCGGGGGTTGCTCTCAACTACGCCAACCAGAAAATTGGAAGCGAAAGAGAGACGCTTCTTCTTCGAAATAAGTGTTCCTCGTAAGTAGACAAGCGTACCACCGTGGTGCTGCCGCCGGGGACGCTGCTGTCGACCTTGATCTCGTACTCCGGGACGGTGATCTCGCGCATAAGCCACTTGGTCTTCTTTTCGGCATCGGGCGGGCCCACGTAGTAGGCGAGGCCTGTGACGCAGAACGTGACCGCGCCGTTGACGCAGGGCTCCTCCTCCTCCGTCTCCTCGTACTCGTCCTCGTAGTCGTCGTCGTCGTCGTCGTGCTCCTTGTTCTTCTCCTTCTTGCCCGTCGACGGCTTCCATCGGCCGCGGTTGTCGGCCGTGCGTCGCGACGGTCTGTCCCCATTCTGGTACTTGCGGGTCCTCGGCGACAGGAAGTGCCAGCGCTTCTCGCCCCTGTCCCTGTACATCTCTGCGAAAGCGCGCGCCGAAATATCACCGGCGTTAGAATTGCAAAGAAGCAGGCGAATAAGGTGTGCAGCAGTAATACCAACAGGTGAAATTAAAGAAAACGAGGATGAGGATCATGTTTGTGCTTACGGTTAATCAGTATCTCCGGGTCACACGCGTACACGTCAGCCTCGATGATGGCGTCATTGGGCACGGTCGGCTTGCCCTGCAGCTTGGGTAGGAGATAGAACTCCACCAGCTCCTTGTCCGTCGGCTTGAACCGGTACCCTATCGGGTACTCCCTCCGTCCTTGAGCGTTCATTTTTGACCCCGCTCTGTATCTCTCCCCTCCTATTTCGATGACTCGTAAGTTTCGGTGTTCACGTCGATAGGGAAGACGAAAAGACGACGCGAGAGATACGAACGGAGTCCTTGATGGGCTTAGAGACCCTGAACTCCCGCAAACTATATGAAGCCTTTGTGGGCCGGACATCTTAGTTGGAGACGAAGGTGAACACTAATACGGATCGGATTGGAGATTCCTCGGCTAGGGTTACCCTGCCACGAAGACCGAGTACGAGTCGCATATCAAAGTTTATTAATTATTATTCAAATAAGTGTCCTCGTTATTAAATTGATGTTATTAATATAAATAAATCGTATTCAAAATTAAACAAAAATTGCTATTCTAACAACAATGACTTAAAAACAGAGAGCAACGAACACTTAACGAACGGCCAAAATTATACTGTACTATCTGACAAATAAAAATAATCCTTCCGTCCCAAAAAGTTTATCGCTTTGTAGTTCAAAAATGAACTATAAAGCGGCAAACTTTTTGAGACGGGGAAATACATTGTTTATTACAACACCGTGACAACCAACTCTTTAGGTTAATAATAGAACAAATCAGTATACTGAGAAGAACAGCCAAACGACGTGATGAGGGGCCACAACGTTGCAAATTCAACATGAACGGCACAGGAGAGTAAGGCCCATGTCAGTTTATCAAAGAGCAATCGCGACTTGTTATCCTGCGGTTTTTCTTGATTTGTCTCACGAGAATCCGCACGGCAGCGATCAGTGTCCTCTGCAGTGCTAAAAGGAAGGTCCATCTGAACTGCCTGCTAAGTGCCGGTCTGCTTGACCATAGCTTGTGTACAGGCCTCCAGTGACGATAGCCAGAAATGACATGTATAGTTGATAATAAGCTATTATCGGCCTCGAGCCATCTTTCTCCTCTTCCTCTCCTGTTCACGTCTCTCTTCTTCCTCAATCAAGCGGAGTTGCTCTTCATCCTCCTGCCTTGCAATCCTCGCGCTAAAAGGAAGCAAGAAGGTAAGGACAGGGAAAGAATATTCACTTGTTTGGAAGTGCACTCATGGAGTACGACCAGTCTCTAAACCATTCAATGTACAACGGCACAGGAACTAGACCACGGCACAGATTTGAATGACATAATAATCAGCACAAACCAACCAAATTGCTCGTTTGTCAAGCTGTAAGTATCAGTGCATAACCAGTGCAAAAGATTGCATATAAAGCAAACCATTATTTGATACAAAAGGTGGTCAATTATCTAGATGGTTAATTTCTTCAAATTGACATATGTTACATAATATAATAAAAGAGATTCCATACCTTCTTTTCTCTTCCCTTTCTATAGTAGCAAAATCTGCCTCCATGTCACTGTCATCTTCATCCCTGCCAGCATATTTACTAGGATCATACCTGAAGAAGCCAAAATTTGAGCCCAATGATCTTTAAGCAGCATCAATGAAACTATATATAAAATTGTGCTTGGTATGACAAGATTAACAAGGTAGATGTCGAGACTCAATAATGCTGACCCATTCTGGAAAACAATGATCAAGGACAATACCTGAACATACTTCTGATCATTGCAAGCGGGTCTTCCTCGTCTTCATCATCATCAAATCTTCTTTTTGCCACTGGCCCTTTCTTTGCATGATCATCATGAATTCCATTGGAAGAGACTGGCCGAGAAGGCTGTGAGCACAAATGAGAAAAAAAAATGTGGCCAAGATTCCACCCATATAGAAGAAGCCAGTGCTGTGGTACATAGCTAAAAAAGTTTTAAAGAAACACCCACAGATTCTCATGCATATTACCATATGTTTCGAGGGAGGCCGAATCTGCCGTTCCACTAGTATTACACGATCGTTTGACTGAACTTTTCTTTGCTCCGAATACTGACCATGACCATGCGAAGAAATAGGCCTTTGCCCTTGCAGTTTCTGAGGACTATAACTTTGCGACTGTGGTCTGCGGTTTTGTGAGGGCTGTGGTTTCTGGATAAGTGAGGATTGATGCTTCCTTTGACTTTGCATCGACTGTTGTACCCTTTGACTCTGCAACAATCGCTGTGGTCGCTGACCCTGAGACATCTGCTGTGGCCTTCGATTTTGCGATGATTGCTCTGGCCTCTGCTGCACTGACTGACGTGGCCTCTGATCATGAGAAGGGTGATGTGGTCTGTGACCAGATGAAGGCATCCTATGACTTTGTGATGATTGTGGTCTCCCAACCTCTGACAAATGCTGTTTCGAGAGTATGCCAATCTTCCTTAGAGATGAATTGTTCACATCCTTTGAAGGATGCCTAGCAGCAATAGAACCCTTGCTTGGAAGCTTCTGGCTTGTAGTTTTGCTTGCTTTGGCTTCATTGGACCCATTTCTAATAATACTATGCATCCTCTCCTTGTCACGTGAAACAACCCTTTCTCTATTAGACAAAACATCCTTTCTCATGGGATCTATCTTAGTTTCACCATGCCTTTGAGCTGATAATGTGTTCTTAGAGCCATACCCATTTGACAACCGTGCAGGTTGACTTGTTGCTGCCTTGCTTTTTACTGCTGACTGCACTACCCCATGATCTTCATACAATCGGCAATCAGCATTTTTCATATGGAAGAAACAAGGGGGGCATTTGTTTTTCAGAAATCAAAGATCAAACTCACCAGACTTCTGACTTAAGGAAGATCTAGCCGCAGGTTTCTCCTTTGGAGAGGGTGGAAGGTCAGCATCATTCGAGAGTAGAAATGAATAATCACGGTTATCCTTAAGCGCCTCAACCTTCTTCTTTGCCTGCAATGTGCAGCTGCTATATTGTAAATATATCAATTCAGGTTCAGTGTAGAAAACATACAAACTTGCAGGGAATATAAATTCTTATACCTCATTGACAATCTTTGGTTTATGCCCAAGTCCACTTCCTTTACTTTGCACTTTAGATGACGATGGAACATCCCTCTACAGAGATCAAATGAACAACACTATGGTTATTATTTGTTTAATCTTGGTTCAACGATGATCAGAATTTGCTGTAGTATTACATACTCCAGGAGGCCTTGAATCTCTTGCGATTGTACTGTGCAGCTCTTTCAATGATTTTCTTTCTTCAATAACTCGTTGCGAAATAACTGGCTTGGATGGCCCAAAGAAGGAGCCAAATCTACACCCAAAAAAGTTACAAGCGTTGAAGAATTCTGGATATATAGCAATGGCAGTAAAGGCAGGAAATGCAAATGAGAACAAATGAGCTGCATAAAGGATTACAGTTTCTATGTGATGCTAGGCTTTTTTATCTCACTAAATAGAGAGAAGGAAAGGTGTCCCAGAGTACTAATAGGCACCTGCCTTAATTTAATTAGGTAACCACTGCTAATGTGAAACTTTAATTTCCAGCTGCCTACAGTTTATGGGAAAGGATAAACAATCAATTGGACTTTCAAATTTCTAAAGCATGAGATGTTGCAGAAAGGGACAAATAATGCAGATATAAACCTGAACATGCTCAACGCGAGCTTTTTTAACAAAGAGAAAAAAATCTGCTCAGGTATCTGGAATAGGTACGTTAAATAAAATAAACTTACATACTTGTCTCCGGTTGGAGGTACTCTATTATGTGAAGAAGATAACCGGCCAGATGTGCTGGCACCAGCAGCTTGGGTCTTCTGCCTGATCTGCTCCTTCAATCGTTCTCTCAATTCAAGTATCTCCTTCTGTCCTTCTGGAGGATCTTCCTCCACATACTCCTCACCAGTACCTGAACCATCCTCTTCATACTCATCTTGATCATAGTACTCATCTTCGTACTCATCCTCGAGTTCCCGATGGTAACCCTATAAGATAATTGTCATCATTACGAAGAGAATGGACCATTGTGTCATTCTTAATTGCCGATCCTACAGCCCCATCTTCGTTTATTAGAAGTTACAGCTAATACACTTACCTAAGAAGGCATAGCATATCACAAAAGTAATGGCGGTCTGCAATTCTTACCTTTTCAGTGAACCGACCCTACATTCCCATGGTGTACTAATTCCGTCTATAATGTGATCCTACTGCTCTTATGGATCGTAAATGGCCGGAATTAAACAAAACGAAATGGACACAAAGCTTACATTGGTTCCATACTCGTAGTCCCTCATTTCCACCAGGGCACCTCTGTTTATGTATCAAAATCCCTGAATCCGAACAAGATTAGTTAAATAAGTTTTCAAAGCTCGCCATTGATTTTTCAGAAAATGCTATGGTGAACGAATCAAGCATCTGATCGGGGCTAAATCTACAATGAACCGGCAACAGTTGACCCAAAATTCCTATATAGACGGGTTCAAAACATAATCTAGAAACCTAACCGCTCTAATCCGGCCCGAGACGCGACGCAAGCAATGGCACGTTTAGTGTTTCGACGGAGCCGGCAGGGCGAATCTGGGACACCGCGGCCGTAAAGCAACCATCGGGACCAATGGAATTCGCCTCGCGCCACAGGAAGAGGAGGTGCTCACCTCAGGGCTCGGAGCGTCGTTCCACGGAGGTGGCGCGTCTAATACTCGCGCGACGAGATGTCGCCCGACGCGGCTGGATCGGAACCCGCCAGCGCGGTGAGCCGGGGGCGGCTGCGACGGCGCCGGCGCCGGCGTCCGCTGCAGGGTCAAACACGCGGCGGAGCGGGCGCGCGGGCGATCAGGGGCCCGCGAAGAGGTCGCCGACCGGGGCTGGGCCTGCGTGTACGCCGCCGGAGCGGAGCCGCTTGGGGTACGACCGTTGACACACTGTAAACCATACTGGATACACATTTAGAGCATGTACTCTAAAAGTAGAAGGAGAATAGCATATAGTATGTTTTAGAAGGCGTTGGTACGGATAGCCTAAGGAAGGCTTTGGAATTGGGTGGAAATGGGGAAGCATGGAGTAGTAGGAGGGTTGAGGCTGTCTCCAACAGCTTTCTCATATGCCACTTTATTTGTATTTTGCCTCTTGAGAAGCGTTTAAACCCATCTCCAACAGGTGCTTTATACAACATCCTCATTTTGCACTTCTGCTCTTTAGTGCTCCAAATATAATCACGCTAGAGCAGTAGCCATTCCAACAGGAACGGACACGTTCCGGCCTCTTCCCCCATCTTTTTCGTGCATTCATCGATCTCCTCCGTCACCGAGCTGCATCTCCTCCGTCAGCGTCCTTCTGTCGCTCACTGCCCCACAACTTCTCGTGCCTCCCGCCGCCGCACGAGAAGGTGTCACGCCGCCCTCCCTCACTGTGCGCCCTCCTCCGAGTCGTGTCTCGTCCGCCGTTGTACTCCTCACTCTGTGCCCCCAACTCCCTCTGTCGCGTCGCGACGCGTGCCCCACCCTCTGTCACCACGAGTCGGCCTTGACACTGCGATCCACGAGGACAGGGACTCGGGAAAGTGGACGCCGAGGAGGAGGAGCTGACTGAGATCCTCGTCGGCGGCCCCACCGTGTCGCGGACGCCGCCGCGGGCCGCGGGGCGCGGCCGAAGAGGTGGCACCGCATCGACGTGTACGATTGTCCCGCATCCATTTTCTAACACCGCGCGCATTCCCGCAGATGGTCGAGACGGACAGACGGTGTGTGGTGCTCGGAGGTGGGCGGTCGAGGCGGACGGAGGTGCGCGGTGCTTGGAGGTGGCCGGTTGAGGCGTACTGAGCTTTTCTGGAGAATCATCGTTGAAGAACAAGGCACCGTCGCTTCCACGTCCTCGTGCTGGACTACCTTCCGCTTCTTGTTGTCGATGGTCCTGAACGCTACTATGATGCGAACACAGCAGTGGAGGATCTCTGTGGCGAGTTCCTGGAGCGGCGACGAAGCTCGGAGCAGCTCACCGACGAACCTGTTCTTTTCCGCGGCTAGCAAATGTAGCGATTTTGAGTTGTCTGTTGGAGATGAGAAAAAATGGGATAGATTAAGTATACTGTAGCAAGCTCCAAATGATGAAATAGGGCTCCAATTTTAAGGCTCATTGTTGGAGATAACCTGACGAGCTGAGCCAGGCGCACAGTTAAATAGGTGTTTTGCCTGCACCGGGTAAAGAAACAGAAACTGACGTCGTCGCGCGCAGACATCTGTGTGATCTCCGAATGGGCTTCTTGTTTCGGCACCTGCCCTGAGGACCGAATCACAAGCTCCGGCTTTGCAGGCCTGTTTCGTTAGCCAATGCCACACTCTGATGAGGATGGAAGCTGGATCTGTGAATTTGTCCCCTCAGCTGTATAGGAATTTCAAACCAACCAGCGTCGAATAATTCAAAACGGAAGGAGTAGTAGTCCAGTATAGCCACTAAAAAAGTGTAAAGTACATCAATGGTCTTTGAACTTGTATGGGTGTGTCATCTAGATCTATAAAATTTTAAAGTGCATATTTAGATTCATAAACTTGTTAAAATATGTCATATAGGTCAACAATACTGAAAATACCCCTATGACTATTGACAAAATTGTTACTTGAGCTTTATTTTTTATATTTGTTCTCTTTAAAAATCAAAATTATTATCATAATTCATATCGGAGGCTAACAAAACTGATTTTGGAAGAAAAGAAATATGAAATATAAAGATCAAGTAACAATTTTGTTAATAAACATAAAGGCGTTTTCGGTATTTTGGACCCATATGACACAGTTTTGTTAGAGAATAAGAGGTAATTTACTGAACAATTCCGGAAAAAACACGCCAAAAACAACAGCAACCGACAGACAGACGAGACGAGAAATAACGCGTACCAATTTGAAGCCGAACAAATCACTGTAGATCTGACGACGAACAGCCGCTGCAGACGTTGGTGACGACGTTGGGCCGCAACGCCCGTTCTCCTCGGTAGACGACCCGTGGTGAAGAACGCGAGCAGTCGCGCGGAGTGCTTCCCAAAAACCTTATTCGCACTCTCCCCGTGCAGGATCGCAAGGGCGAGCGGTTCTAGAGACCTGCTCTCCCGATCGTCGGTACACACTGACGCTCGGGATGGAGTAGACTAGAAGGCGACGCAAGGAACACGAACGTGGGAAACGATCTGATCGTGGGATATGTTCTGCCGTATCGCGCACGCCCGTATTTATAGAGTCCCACGAAGGCGGTTCGTGTGCGTTTTGGAGGATCCGGATCTGAACTGACTCCGCAGTCGTAGACACGTCCGTCTCCAACGACTTGGATTGTGTCTTGGTAGCCCCAAAAATTTGGAGGCACAAAAGCCCAAAGCCCAATTTATTTTCTGCAAAAATATAAAATTTGGGCTCAGTTCGAGGCTTGAATTCACACAAATGCACGCGCGTGCAGTGCGAGGCGGGGCGAGGCGAGGCGTGGCGAGGCGAGCGAGCGAGGAGGAGGAGGAGGAGGAGCGCGTGTGGATCACCCCTCTCTCCCTCTCTTCTCTCTCACTCAAGGAATGGAAGAGCAACCTCCCTTATATGTAGGGATTGCTCCACTTCCCATGTGGGACTAAACATTTGGCACCGCCCTCTCTTGCACTAATGGGCCTTTGAGATTTATTGGGAACTAATTTGAATATTAGATGGGCCTAGCCCATTTATTCCAACAATCCTCCACCAGATCTCAAAGCCATTAGGAGAGAGGTCATTCTCGTTCCTTGTTTGATATACTAGTGTTTCGAGCAGAGACTGTGAAGTTGAACTTCTGCCTAGATCCTCAAGTTTCATCAGGTCACAACTTGAACAATGGACTACGCCTTGAATTGCAAGTTTTGTGTGAACTGACTTCACCCAAATACCATTATCAGTACTTGACTACCAGTAGTCTACCCCGCGGGTGGAGCATATGCGTCGTACTCCCTGGTCTCTTCATGAGCTTTCCAGAGATCACCCAAATCTCATAGACTGCGACGTTAGACAGTCGGAGCTCATATTGGTATATTTCCTTCAAGATTGCCCTGTATGACTGCATCTTTGCTACACATAGTCATCGAAAACACATTAAGGCAAATCGCCAACCTGCCTTACAGTTTGAGAGTACAAGCGTGCATCTTCACATAGAGAGGGTATAAAGGAAGTACTCTCCTTAGTGAACCACTAGCTTGTTTTCCCATGTCCTAATTCACGGAATCTCCGATCACATAGGCTGGATTACTACTATGGTGTCACATCAATGAGTCTCAAACCCATCTCTCTCGATGCACTTTCTATCACATTACGTGATAGACCCTTCGTAAAGGGATCTATCAGGTTTTTGTCTGTTTGTATGTACGAAACAGTAATAACTCCGGAGTTTCTCATTTTCCTGACAGATTTTAAACGTCTCTTGACGTGTCTTGATGATTTTGTATTATCCTTAGAACTGGTCACTTTGGCAATCACCATCTGATTGTCACAGTTCATAAAGATTGCCGGCAATGGTTTCTCAACTACAGGCAAATTCATCAAGAGCTCTCGCAGCCATTCTGCCTTTGCAGTTGCTGTCTCTAAAGCAGTGAGTTCTGCTTCCATGGTTGACCTCGTCAAAATAGTCTGTTTGCAAGACCTTCATGATATATCACCACCAGCTAGAGTGAACACATATCCACTCGTGGCATAGAGTTCATCAACATCAGAGATCCAGTTTGAATCACTATAACCCTCAGTCACGACCGGATGCCCAGTATAATGAATTACATAACTCATTGTACCTCTCAAGTAGCGCATAACCCTTTCAAGTGCATGCCAATGATCTATATCCGGGTTTGACATGAACCTGCTCAGTTTGCTCACAGCAAACGAGATATCAGGACAGGTTGCGCTCGCTAAGTACATGAGTGAACCAATCATCTAAGAATATTTAAGTTGATCTCTCGACTCTTTCTTGTTCTTTCTGAGTATCACGCTGAGATCATAAGGCGTTGGAGAAATCTTGCTATCCATAAAGCCGAATCGGCTCAAGATTTTCTCAACATAGTGGGATTTACTTAAAGTAATCTCACTCTCATCCTTATTCAACTTAATGTGCAAAATAACATTAGCTTCTTCCAGATCTTTCATATCAAAACACTTTGATAGAAAATACTTGACCTCAGAAATTATATCAATACTTGTACCAAAAATGAGTATATCATCCACATACAAGCATAATATAACGCTATCACCCCCACCATGGCGATAGTACACACACCGATCAACCTCATTAATAACAAAGCTCGCAGACGTGAAAGTACTGTCGAACTTCTCATGCCATTGCTTAGGTGCTTGTTTCAGGTCATACAAGGATTTCAACAATTTGCACACCTTTGTCTCTTCACCTTTTACTATGAACCCATCAGGTTGTTCCATATAAATCTCCTCTTCCAACTCTCCGTTCAGGAAAGCTGTCTTTACATCCATTTGATGGATGATTAGACTATAAGAGGCAGCCAAAGAAAGTAGTACACGAATTGTCGTCATTCTGGCGACAGGTGAATAGGTATCAAAATAGTCTTCACCTTCCTTTTGAGTATAGCCCTTTGCAACTAGTCTCGCCTTATACTTTTCAATAGTACCTTCAGGCCTCAGCTTCTTATTGAACACCCACTTGCAGCCTACTGGTTTGCACCCGTATGGCTGTTCAGTTAACTCCCAAGTTCCATTGGAAAGAATTGAGTCCATCTCACTATGAACTGCTTCTTTTCAGTCATCTGCATCAGGTGATGCATATGCCTCTGCTATGGATCTAGGAGTATCGTCCACAAGGTACACAATGAAATAATCACCAAAATATTTTGCAATACGTGATCTCTTACTCGACTGAGTTATTTCATTGTGTTCCTCCTCTGGGACATTCTCAAATGGTGTATCAAGAAACTCGCTAGTTGTGGTGGATTCAGGACAAATTCCAGAAGAGATCCTAGCAGTGCTATGCATATCTTTCATAGGAAAAATATACTCAAAAAATGTTGCATCACGAGATTCTATAATAGTATAACCATGCATATCAGGTACCTCAGAATTGACTACTAAAAATCTATATGTGATGCTCCGATGAGCATAGCCTAGAAAGACATAATCCACTGTCTTTGGTCCCAGCTTGCATTTCTTGATAATTGGAACATTGACCTTTACCAAAGATCCCCAAGTATGCAAGTATGAAAGTGATGGTTTTCTCTCAACCCACTCCTCATAAGGGGTTTTCTCTTTATCTTGTTTGGAACGCGGTTTAGGACATGACATGAAGTCAATAGAGCCTCCCCCACCATACCTTAGATAAATCGGACTTGTCTAACATGGCATTCACCAAGTCACACAGTGTGCAGTTTTTCCTCTCGACTACCCCGTTTGATTGAGATGAATAGGGAGGCGCCCTCTCATGTATAATACCGTGTTCTGCACAAAAAATCATCAAATATTTTGGGAAAATACTCACCACCACGATCTGATCTAAGACATTTGATCTTTCTCTCTAAATGAGTTTCTACTTCAGATTTATAGATTCTAAAGTAGTCTAAAGCTTCATCTTTAGTTTGTAACAAGTAAACATAGCAGAATCTAGTAGAATCGTCTATTAATGTTATAAAATATTTCTTTTCACCTTTTATCAACACACCATTCATCTCGCATAGATCAGAATGTATGAGTTCTAATGGTGCCAAGTTTCTCTCCTTGGCTGCCTTGTGAGGCTTTCGAGGTTGCTTTGACTGCACACAACTATGGCACTTAGAACCTTTGACAATGGTGAATTCTGGAATTAATTTGAGACTAGATAGCCGATTCATTAAACCAAAATTAACGTTACATAAATGAGAATGCCAAACACTTGCATCATCATTAACACCGCCACAAATATGGTTACTAACTTATTATTAAACTCCGAAAGAGAAAAGCGGAACAAGCCTCCGCATTCATAGCCTTTACCAATAAATTTTCCATGCTTAGACACAACTATTTTATTGGACTCTAAAACTACTTTAAACCTATCTCTGCATAGAAGGGTACCGCTAACAAGATTCTTGTTCATAGTAGGGACATGCTGCACGTTCTTCAGCTGGACAATCTTTCCCGAAGTGAACTTCAGATCGACCGTGCCAACACCACGAACAGAAGCATGTGACCCATTCCCAATTAGGACGGTTGTCGGTACCCTACATACCGGGTACCCCACGATACCGCAACAAGAGCAAGAAAGTTCCACCCGTCAGAGTCGAAGGCCCTTGCTGGTCCCACATTTCACGTTGCACCAGACTCGCTCCCCTCACATGGCTGGCTCCCGGGTTAACACGTGTAAGATAAGCCCGGAACAAAACTCCCAACCAAGGGAAGCTCCAGTGACTACATGTGTACAACGGCCTCAGACCTAGCCCCCGTCGGAAATGAGCTCTGGTACTGACACATGTACAATGACCCCGAACCTACTCTCCCGCAAGGGAAAGCTCCGGATCCGCCACATGTGGAGCCTCCGGACCTTCATCACCAACGGAAATACAAGCCGATCATGACCATTACAAACATTCGAGGATGGTTAAGGCGGCAATTACAAGGTCTAATAATGTGTCATTAATACCATATTAATAACACACGATCAGTGTACCGTTAATAGTGGTAACGCTGCCATGAAGGTACGTTATCACACCATTAATTGTACTTAATATTCTTTAGATAGTGTATTAGGTCATTAAGCACGCTAGAGCCACATGTCGGGTCAGGCCAGCTTTGTAACGGTCAGTTCTTAGAACTATAAAAGGGTTGCACCGTGCGAGTATAGTGGGGAGCTGATCCAAGCTATCGCAACCCGACCTTAGTGAACTCATTCACTTAATACAATCACTCAAACTCCGTGGAGTAGGGTGTTACGCTCAGGCGGCCCGAACCACGTAAATCTCTGAGGTCACCATCTTGATATTGATCTTGTGTTCCCTAACCACATAAGAACCTCCGCGGGCTGCTTTTCAGCGGGTCTGGGGGAAGTGTCGTATTCCACACTTCGACATTTGGCACGCTAGGAAGGGGTGACAGCGTTTGTTCCAAGATCACAAGATGGTGAATTCAGCTGCTGGATCATCCAACGACAATCATGCTGAACAACCTGCTGGAGGCAACCCCTCCAATGTTCAGCAACCAGCAGGTATCAACGCTCCGGCAAGCACTGCAACACCATCTGTCCCGGACAACAATGCCAATCAACGAGATGGGGCATCTGCATTGATCACTGCATCGACAAACAACAACCCTGAGCACGCGCTCATTGTCGCGCGAGCTCTTCTGCAACATCCACCACCTCTAGGTGCACCCCATGGTGCTATGGAGCAGTGGAGGGCTGATGTTGACCATCTGGTCGCAGCTGCGGCTGCAGGCATCAGCAACCAAGGTCCTCCTCCTTCGTGGCGAGCACCTTCACAACGATGGACCATCTCTGGTCGACTTGGTCCACAAGCCTCTTAACAAAGGAGGCTTGCCGCCTCCCAACAGGTGACTCCGTTGCCCCCCCCCCCCCCCCCGTGGCACGAGGTACCCATACCATCTCCAGGATTTCGACCCATGACCTGCGGTCGGAACTGGATCGCTGTTACTGGCAACAGGACGGTCGAGTCCACATCGAGCGTGCTCGTGAAAGGCGAGAGGCTTGGGACAACCCTGCTCCTCAAGGAGTAGGAGGAGGTTGTTCTGCCCTGGCCATGCACCTACGTATGGTCAGGTGGCCACAGAAGTTCCAGCCTCACTTGCCAAAAAAATTCAACAGGACAGTCAACCCCACTGAATTTCTACAAATCTACTCTACTGCCATACTGACAGCGGGGGGGTGATGAGGTTGTAATGGCCAATTACTTCCCGGTGGCCTTAACCAGGACTGCAAGGTCCTGGTTCATGAGTCTTCCACCCGACTCCATCAATAGTTGGGCGGAACTATGCCAGCAATTCACTGCCAACTTCGGGAACTGTAAGGATCGAAACGCCCAAGAGGGGGGGGGGAATTGGGCTTTCTTTCAAATTTTAAGGCAATTAAAAACGAACTACTTAAGCCTAATTCCCAATGCGGTTCTAACTATGCAATCAACGTAGATATAATTTGTGAAGTAAAGATTGCATAATGTAAAGAGAGAGAGAGAAATGCAAACGCTAGGGGACACGAAGATTTATCCCGTGGTTCGGCAAGATCGCAAGGATCTTCCTACGTCCATGTTGTGGCACCCACCGAAGGGTTTTGCCACTTCCAATGTCACCGAGACAATGGGGTCTTCACTAATCTTCTCCGTTCGCCATCTCCGGCAAGGTGGAGCTCAAGCCTTGTACAACATTCGATGTTCCGGGCTTCCACACACACCTTGGCAAGCTCCGGAACGATCTTCTTCAACTTCTCACTAGCCTAGAGAGTTCAATCACAAAGAAAGAATGCACACAAGCTTCTCTCTAGCCTATTACAAATGATCTAAAAGTGTGGAAATGTATGCTCTATAGTCTTGAATGCTCTTGGATGTGTAGTTGGCTTCAGGTGATCAAGACTCTTCGGAATGACAGGGTTAGAGGGGTTTAATAGCCAGCTTAACTGAAATAGCCGTTGGAAAAGTAGGCTGACAGAACTTTACTGTGAACACCGGATGATCCGATGTCTCCCCTCTAGTTATCATCGGTGTAATTACTTCGGCTGACGTCATTTTGTCAGATATTACCGTTATTAGACCGATGTTGCCCCTTGTCTTCTCATCGGATGATCCGGTGGCTCTTCCTCCAGAATTTGCTTGATCTTGATGCTTATTGGAGTGATCAACCGATGTGTGTAAGTCTGCACATCGGATGATCCGGTGCTTCACTTGGTCCAATTGTACTGCAAACTGTACTGATGCACCGATGTTGTTGAGCCCTTCACATCGGATGATCCGGTGAGTTCATTTGTCTGAGGTCTTTTTCTTCAGTTGAATCAAGTCGACCGATGTGTTCATTTTGGAAATCATCGGTTGATCCGGTGAGTTGATTTTGTTTGCTACGAGTTGTTTTGAGTGAATCTTTTGTGTCTTGCTCGAATGACCTCTTAGACATTTGTTCCACAAGGCTCTCTGATGATTCTTAAGCATTGTATGTTGTCAATTTTTGATTGAGTGACTTAGACATAGAGCCTTCACATCTTGTCTTTATCTCATGAATTTGATCTCGAAAGTTGAGTATCTATGGGTCTCCAATGACATGTTCATTTCATTTTATTGAGTGTTTATGGGGACCTTGCATTCACAAATTCATTAGTAAAGTTCAATGGTTGTCATTAATCACCAAAACCGTACTACATGAGGGGTCCTAGATGCTTTTAGTCTCCCCCTTTTTGGTGATCGATGACAACACAATAATCAAAGCGCAATGGTAGTGAATTTGATAGAATGAGATATGCAATGAATACGGATGTCACACTTGAAGCTTTAAACATCAATTAATAACACAAGTGTGAATTCAAAGAGATCATAATCATAGATAAACATCAAATGAGTTTAAATGATTAACAACTCATGGAAAAAGGTTCATTACACACCAAATGTAGCAAATACGCAAAGACAATAAAGATAAGCAAAGATAATCAGGACTCGACTCCCCCTTACACTAGGACTCCCCCTGACTCCTCTAACTCTTCTCCCCCTTTGGCATCAAGGCACCAAAAAGGGATCTGAGCGCCTACGGACCCTGAGAGCTGGGCGCGATGACGAACTGGTCACCGCCGCTGTCGTCGGAGCTGCTGGCCGGAGTAGCGGAGGAGGGTGCTGCCGGAGCCGAAGGTGCCACCGTCGGTGCCTGCTGAGTAGGAGGTGCTGGAGCAGGGGTACTGGTGACGGAGGCCGGCGTCTGAAGAAACAGTGTCGTGGCCGGCAGTGGGGAGTGAAGAGGAGCACCAGGAGCCAGCAGCGGGGACATGCTGAACAAAGGGATCGGAGTGGAGAGAACTGGAGCCACTGGTGCAGCAGCTGGAGCCAAGACGGGAGGCGGAGGAGCTACTCCAGGCAGCTGCGATGGGAGGGCGATCCCGATCTGGGTGTAGAGGTTGGTGATTAACCCCAGGATCCCCATCATCGCCTGCTGCGTCTGCTGCTGCTGGTCCAGAGTGCGCTGGTGCATCTGGTCGATGAGCCCCGTCAACCGGTCAGTGTCTTCACGCCTCTCACGGGCGATCTGACGCTGCATCTCCTGCTGCTGCTGCTGGATCTCAAGAAGACGTGCAGCCTGCTCCGCGCGGGCCTGCTCGGCGGCCAGCCTGTCTAGTCTCTGCTGCTCGACCATTTGCTGGAGGAGCAAAGTCAGCTCAGACGGCTGCGTGACCTGCGCCTCAGTGACGGGAGGTGGAGTGGGTGGTGGCGCTGTAGAACCTCCAGCCTCCGCGTCGTGCTGTCGGGGAGAGGGGGGAGGAGGGAAATACTCCTCGACACTGTCGTCAGTGTCGCTCTCTGACCAAATGTGCTGCAGGTCCTCCACCTGAGCCTCAGCCTCTGCAAGTCTCTCGTCCTCCCGCTCTAGCTCGGACCAATCTTCCTCTGTCAGATGGGCCCTGACCTGGCGCTCAACTGGACGACCAAGGCGGCGGTCTCCAGAAGCCGGGGCACGGTAGTGACCAAAGCGAGTCACACTCTCGTCAGCAAGTCTGACATGTGCTGCATCCCCCTCAGGCACCATCATAGTGCATAGGTAACTGATCCAGTGCTCGTAGACCATCTGCCTCATCATGCCTACCCCATCTGTGATCACATCTTCCATCTCGCACAGGAGAATGTCCACAATGTCGAAATCCATCCCGTTCATTATGTAGAACAGGAGGGTCTGCTGTAAACTAGTGAACCCCTCCAAGTACCCCGACCTCGGCAGGAGCATGCGGTGCAAGGCGAGGTGCACAATGCGCGCAGCTGGGGTCAGAAGTGCTGGAACTCTCGGCTGGTCCGGAGAGAACGTGGGGCCGAACAGGGACCGGATCTCCTCAAGCTGTGGTGCCACCCCTCCAGTAAGTGGCCTCCTTGGTGGATCTGCCTGCCCGTATACCCTCTCGTGCACGCAGGTGTCGTGCAGGTCCAAACCAAGAAGCTGCCCCAACGTCTGCCTCGTGAGGTGGTAGTGCTGACCCATAAACATGAAGTCGATCGACCTCCTGCCCTCAGAGATGTACAGGGTCGCGTAGAAGACACGGACCCAATCTTCCACATATGCACTCCTCTCGTAAGCTAGCAGCTGCACCAATCCTCGGTATCTCTCAAAGTACGGACGGACCTCCGTCTCCGCTGCCAATGCAAGCTGCCCCCAGTCCAGGTAGTTATGCTGAAATAGCTTGTGCCCCCGACGTCTGTAGGTCTCGTAGAGAGACGCCTGGGCGACAGTCTAGAAGCGACTGTCCACAAGAGCCTCTCGGGGCTGTGGGTACCACTCCTCAAGCAGCACGTTCCATCGAAGCTTGCGTAGCTGCTTGGCCTTCATCTTCCGGTAGTCCGTCAATCGGACTCCATCGGCCACATGGACAGTGGTGTCCAACTTGTATATGGCCCGCTGAGATTCCCTATCCTCACGACGGTCGGCGGCCGTCGGTCTTGGACGAGGAACGGCCGGGGACTGACCCCCACGTGTCCGGGCTGAGCGCCGGCGGACAAGCGGCTCAATCGGCTCCTCTTCGATGTTGGAGTCGTCGATCACAGGAGGCTGCCGAGCCTCGCGGATCCTCAAGGATCTCCCTCGGCCGCGCTCACGCTCCTCGGCGGCGCGAGCGGCCATTAGTGCCTTCTTCTCTTCTTTGGATAGCTTCTGTTTCTTCGCGGCGGGCTCCGCGATCGACTTGCCTTTGTTTCTTTTGTCACGAGCCATAGCGATGCGGGAGAATGAACTTGAAGACGTGGAATGACGTTGGGCAGCCGGATACCCTAGCGGCGACGAGGACGTGGAAGTTGATGGTGGAGCTTGGTGGCGATGGGGATGGACAGTGGCGATGCTTGGAAGTGGTGGAAACGGCGGCGGCGAGGAGAGGCGGCGGTGAGGTCGATGGCGGTGGAGACGGCGGAGGTGGGCAAAGCCGGCACGTGGGTGCGTGGATGGAGGCGGCGCGTGGAGCGGCGGTGCGGCGAGCGGCGGCGGCGCGGTGGCGGCGGTGGAGTGTGGGAGGTGGTCGGAGACGGCGGCGGCGGCCTGAGGGCGACGGCGGCGGCGTCCGACGGCGGAGGAGATGGAGGGCGCGAGAAGAAACGGCTGGCGGCGTCGGGATCGGGAGAAGGAAGACGAAAGGGGGTACGACCGAGTTTAAATAGTGGGTCCCAAACCCTAGCCGTTTTTTAAACGTCGGATGGACCGATGCTTATCGATGTGGACATCGGTGGAATAGTACAGTATGGATATTCAAAGAGTCACTGAAGACATCGGATGGACCGACGTTTAGGGTTTTGATCATCGGATGAATGGCACAGTAAGGGTATTCAGGAGAGGGAAGTTGACACCGGATGGTCCGACGTTAGATGGAAAAGCATCGGTGGAATTCATCAAGGTTTCAGATTTGTGAACATTGGATGGACCGATGTTTTTCTGTTTGAACTCATCGGTCGATTTTGGATATTGACTTAACTGGCACTTGGATTTTCAACACCTATTGATCCGATGGGGGATGGACCTAGGCATCGGATAATCCGATGATAACTAAACACCAACATCCCATATATGTCCTTTGACCAAACAATCAAACAATGGGAAACACATGTCTTAGGACTTTTTGGGCAACCCCTTACCCCTCAAAAATACTAGTATGCCAATAATTTGGCTAGTCTTTAAAACAATTTGAACAATCGAGAAAAAAGGGAGAAAATTATCCAAATGAAATGTAAGGCCCATGCTTTGTGAGGTAGAGTATGAAGACTACTATCTCAATGAAGCATGTTCCTCTAGGCATTAACGCACCTAACATTTCGTTCTTTCCACCTTATATGAGTTGAGATATTGCATTTCAAACAAGTCTCTTTCTCATGAGGTGGGTTCCCCTTTGTGACAATCTACCGTTATGCAATGCCAAACATTTTAATGCAATAGATATGGCAGGCACTATGCAAGGCATAAAATAAATCTATCTCGCCAAATTTGGTCCTTTCAAAGGCTTCTTCAGGGAGAGCCACTCTCCAAACCTTGGGTACACCCAAAAGAACTTTCAACCCAAGCTAACCCTAGCTCACCCATATCCTTTGAGAGTTAGACAAGACCTACATGATATGCATTCTTACATGACGTTCGTTGCATCTAGCACATTTAATTCACTTCTAAGCCTAGAAAAGGTTTTCTCATCAAGTGGTTTAGTGAAGATATCCGCCAATTGTTCTTCGGACCTAATACCTCGCAATTAGATGTCTTCCTTAGCTTCATGGTCCCTCAAGAAGTGGTGGCGAATATCAATGTGCTTAGTGCGGGATTATTGAATGGGGTTTTTAGCTATCTTAACCGCACTTTCATTGTCACAAAGGAGAGGCACACAACCAAGTTTAATACCAAAGTCCAAAAGGGTTTGCTTCATGTAAAGAATTTGGGCACAACATGCACCGGCCGCTATATACTCCGCTTCCGCCGTGGACAAGGCGACGGAGTTTTGCTTTTTGCTAGACCAAGACACTAGGGAACGCCCAAGCAAGTGTCACCCACCGGAGGTACTCTTGCGATCCACGCGGCATCCGGCAAAGTCCGAATCCGAGTATCCCAAGAGTTGGAAGGTTGTACCTTTAGGGTACCACAAGCCCATACTTGGGGTATGCTTAAGATACCTAAGTATCCTGAAGACCGCCTTCTTATGCGATTCTTTAGGAGTCGCTTGAAAGTGAGCACATAAGCATACACTAAACATTATGTTGGGCCTAGATGCGGTAAGATAAAGCAATGAACCAATCATAGAGCGGTAGTGAGATTGGTCAATAGGTTTACCGTCCTTACCCGCGTCGAGATGGCAATTTGTTGCCATTGGAGTGCTTCTTGAGCTACAATCTCCCATCTCAAATTTCTTCAAGAGGTCCTTGGTGTATTTCTCTTGGTAGACGAAGGTTCCCTCTTGAAGTTGCTTGATTTGGAATCCAAGGAAGAAGTTGAGCTCTCCAATCATTGACATCTCGAATTCCCTAGACATCATTTTGCCAAACTCATGGCTAAAAGCTTCGTTAGTTGAACCAAAGATAATATCATCAACATAAATTTGACAAATGAACAAATCTCCGTTGATGTCTTTGGTGAAGAGTGTGGTGTCCACCCTCCCGATCTTAAATCCTTGCATGATGAGGAAGTCTCGTAGTCGTTCATACCACGCCCTAGGTGCTTGCTTGAGCCCGTAGAGCGCCTTGTGCAACCTATACACATGGTTAGGATTCCTCGGATCTTCAAACCCGAGAGGTTGTTCAACATAAACAAGCTCATTAATGTAGCCATTAAAAAAGGCACTTTTCACATCCATTTGATAAAGGGTAATATTATGATGTGAAGCAAAAGCAAGGAGAATACGAATTGCCTCTAACCGGGTGACCGGAGCAAATGTCTCCCCAAAGTCTAGTCCTTCAACTTGCGAGAACCCTTTGGCCACAAGTCTTGCCTTGTTGCGGACCACAAAGCCATTCTCGTCTTGTTTGTTGCGGTACACCCACTTTGTTCCGATGACGTTCTTGTCCTTGGGTCGCTCCTCCAACACCCAAACTTCATTGCGGATGAAGTTGTTGAGTTCTTCTTGCATAGCCATCACCCAATTTGGGTCTTGGAGCGCTTCCTCAATGTGAGTGGGTTCTACACACGAAACAAACGAGTAGTGCTCACAAAATGAGGCAACGTGGCGGGAACGAGTACTTACGCCCCTTGAAGGACTTCCAATGATTTGGTCCATTGGATGCGCCTTGGAGATGCGTCCATGCCTCATAAGTGGTTGTGAAGCACTTGGCGGTGGTGAAGTGTGTTGCTCCTCTTGTGGTTGGACTTGATCATAGACTTCTTCTTCATCTTGATGTTGTATTGCTTATGAGTCTTGAGTTGGCAATGGATCATCTTTCTCCTCTTCGTCTACTTGAGGCACCATGGAGGTGTTGTTGTTGGATCTTGAAGCTCCCCCTTGATCATGGCCCTCTTCAACTTCCGGCTTGATGTCTCCAATGGTCATGTTCTTCATGACTTCTCGTAGAGGCTCATCATCTATTTCATCATGACCAAAACTCTCCTCTTGGGAGCCATTAGTCTCATCAAACTCAACATCACAACTTTCTTCAACTAGACCGGAGGTTTGGTTGAATACTCAATATGCTTTTGAGTTTGATGCATAACCAAGAAAAATGCCAACATCACATCTTCTTTCAAACTTACCGAGCCTTTTCTTGCGGTAGATGTAGCATTTGCACCCAAAGACTCTAAAGTAGGAGATGTTGGGCTTTCTTCCAATGAGAAGCTCATATGGGGTCTTTTGGAGTAGTCGGTGAAGATAGACCCTGTTTGCGGCATGGCACGCCGTGTTGATTGCTTCGGCCCAAAACTTCTCCGACGTGCCGTAGTCATCAAGCATTGCTCTTGCAAGAGTGATGAGGGTTTTGTTGTTCCTCTCAACGACACCGTTTTGTTGAGGAGTGTATGTGGTGGAGAATTCATGCTTCACACCTTCACGGTCACACCACTCCCCAATGTTGTAGTTCTTGAATTCGGTGTCGTTGTCACTCCGGACCTTGATAATGGGAAGTTGGAATTCCCTTTGAGCACGGTTGGCGAAGGTCTTGAACACTTCCGAAGTTTCACTCTTGTCACCTAAAAATAGAGTCCAAGCATAGCGAGAGTAGTCATCAACTATAACAAGACAATAGAGGTTACCGCCAAGGCTTTGGTATGTGGACGGTCCGAAGAGGTCCATGTGGAGTAGTTCAAGTGGCTTGGAGGTTGACACCATTGTCTTCATTGGGTGGTGTGAAGCAACTTGCTTCCCGACTTGACAAGCGCTACAAAGCTTGTTCTTCTCAAACGTCACATCCTTCACGCCGGTCACCATCCCAAGCTTGAATGACTTCTTGAGTTTGCTCATTCCAATGTGTGCTATGCGTCGGTGCCATAGCCAACCCAAGCTTGTCTTAGTGAAAAGACAAGTGGTTAGGCTAGCATTCTTGTTGGAGAAGTCTACTAAGTAGAGATGTCCATGCCGAAACCCTTTGAAGATTAGCTCTTTGCTTACCTCACTACTCACAACAACATCATTTTTGCTAAATGTGCATGTTAGTCCAAGATCACAAAGTTGTGCAATGGAAAGAAGATTAAAGCTAAGCGACTTAACATACAACACATTAGAAATGGATAAATCATTAGAGATAGCAATTTTACCTAATCCTATTACCTTACCCTTAGAATTGTCACCAAAAGTGACTTGTTCATGATTACCGGGGTTTTCTATGGTGGTGAACATACCATCATTGCCGGTCATGTGTTGAGTGCACCCGCTATCGAGTACCCAATGCTTTCCTCCGGCTTTGTAGTTCACCTACACACATGAAGTTAATTTTTGACTTTAGGCACCCAAGCCAACTTAGGTCCTTGTATGTGAGATACAAGTGTCTTTGGGACCCAAAGTTGCTTGGGGAGCTTCCCCTTCATGCTCTTCATGTCTTTGCCAATGAACCTAGCTTTCCCCTTGCCATTCACTTTACTAAGAAGATAATAGCGATCATTGAAAATAGATTTGTAGTTAGTAGGCAATTTAGGTGAAGGTCGGTTAGGAAGAGGACACTCCCTTGTGTGGTGACCGGTGACCTCACAATGTTGGCAATAAGAACCAACTTCCTTGATGAAGCTTGTTCTAAGCTCCGGTGAGGGCACCTTTCCTTTGTTGGGCACCGGGAAGGATCCAAGTCCTCTTTTGTTGAAGGCTTTTGCTTGTTGGAAGAGGATTTCCTTGTGCTTGACTTCACCTTTTGAAAG
Source organism: Tuctoria greenei (assembly GCA_036927565.1). Classification (NCBI taxonomy): domain Eukaryota; kingdom Viridiplantae; phylum Streptophyta; class Magnoliopsida; order Poales; family Poaceae; genus Tuctoria; species Tuctoria greenei. The sequence goes on along the minus strand of JAYESD010000001.1, from coordinate 8,021,112 downwards.
TCTAGCCACACTAGTGCGGAGACTCTCAATTTCTTCCAACAAGTCCTTCTCCCTAGCATTAGCTTTTAAAGACAAAGACTTGTCCAAGACATTAGAGACATACGAAGTAATGGATATCTTATCATTAAGAGTTTGTTTCTTTGCATCTTTTAACTCTTGATCAAGCGTGTCATGAGCAATGTTAAGTGTTTGGTATTCTTGAGTTAGCTTGTTGTGCTCCTCCAAGAGAGTTTGGTATGCTATGTTGAGCTCATCATTGTCTACCTTGATTTTAGCATTTTCTTCCTCAATTTGCTTGACATGAGATTTGAGCGTGTCATGCTCTTTAAGTATGCTTTCATACTTGTCAAGCAAATCAAGGTTAGCACTCTCAAGTTTAGCACGAATTTCTTCAAGAGTTTTAACCTTACTCTTCTCTCTCTTAATGATAGCATGATATTCATTAATCAAAGAAGTTAAATCATCGGGGGAAAGCTCATCATCACTAGAGTCGTCACATACCTTGGTGTTACCTTTAGCCATGAGGCACATGGGTGGTGGAGGAAGAGGTGAGTCATCATGGTTGGCAATGGCAAGGCCGGCCAAGCTTTCTTCTTCTTCTTCACTCTCTTCATCACTTGTTTCTTCGTCGGTGACCCATTCATTTGCCTCACACATAAACACCTTTTGTGGACCACTTCTCCTCTTTGGGAAGAGTCTTGCCTTCTTGCCTTTGTCTTGCTTCTTCTTCCCAAAGGCTCTTGGTTTGGGCTTGGCTTCTTCTTCATCATCATCACTTTCTTCAAGCTTGCGTTGCTTGCCTTTGTAGTTCTCTCTCCTTTTGTCCGGTTTTGGACAATCATAGGAGATGTGGCCTTGATCTCCACAATTGTAGCATATCTTGCGATCGTCTCTTCTTGGTAGAAATGCCTTCTTCTTGGGATCAAAGGTGTATCCCTTATTGGTGATCTTGGAGTTCAAGCGTGAGAACTTTCTCATCATCAAGGCAAGCTCATCATCGTCATCTTCACTTGACGCTTGCTCTTCTTCACTTGAGCTAGGCTCAACCACCTTCTTCTTCTTGAAGCTTGTCTTCTTGGTGGAGGCCTTTAGAGAAATTGTTTTTGATGATGATTGCTCCATCATCCCAAGTACACTCATCTCATGAGCGTGTATTTCTCCAATGAGCTCCGAAACTTCAATGTTGTCAAGTGATTCCTTTTGGAGCATGGAGTTGATGATGTTGTACTTCGGCTTGGGAAGGAGCATGAGGATCTTGCGGTTAATAAGTCCCTTGCCAAGAGACGCAATGTCAAGAGCATTAATTTCCTCAATAAGAACATTTAAGCGTGAAAACATTTCATTAACATTTTCATGAGGAAGCATCTTAAATTCATCATATTTAGCTTTGAGCATGTGATATTTAAGTTCCTTTACACGAGATGAGCCCTCATGGATTTCTATCAAGCAAGCCCAAATTTCACAAGCTTTCTCCTTACTAGCAATCCTAGAGAAGACATCTTGACTTATGCATTCATAAATAGCATTCCTAGCCTTAGCATCCCACTTAACTTGATCACCCACATAGTTAAGTTCTCCAAATCCCGCATGAGTCGCTTCCCAAACTTCGGGGGCAATAGCCTCAAGGTAAGCGCGCATGCGTGCTTTCCAATAGGCAAAATTCTTGCCCTCGAAGATAGGAACCGAACCCCCAACCTTGGCCATTTTTGCTCTCTAGCGGTGAAGCTAGAATGATCCTATGAGCAACCTCGCTCTGATACCAATTGTAAGGATCAAAACGCCCAAGAGGGGCGGGGGGATTGGGCTTTCTTTCAAATTTTAAGGCAATTAAAAACGAACTACTTAAGCCCAATTCCCAATGCGGTTCTAACTATGCAATCAACGTAGATATAATTTGTGAAGTAAAGATTGCATAATGTAAAGAGAGGGAGAGAAATGCAAACGCTAGGGGACACGAAGATTTATCCCGTGGTTCGGCAAGATCGCAAGGATCTTCCTACGTCCACGTTGTGGCACCCACCGAAGGGTTTTGCCACTTCCAATGTCACCGAGACAATGGGATCTTCACTAATCTTCTCCGTTCGCCATCTCTGGCAAGGTGGAGCTCAAGCCTTGTACAACATTCGATGTTCCGGGCTTCCACACACACCTTGGCAAGCTCCGGAACGATCTTCTTCAACTTCTCACTAGCCTAGAGAGTTCAATCACAAAGAAAGAACGCACACAAGCTTCTCTCTAGCCTATTACAAATGATCTAAAAGTGTGGAAATGTATGCTCTATAGTCTTGAATGCTCTTGGATGTGTAGTTGGCTTCAGGTGATCAAGACTCTTCGGAATGACAGGGTTAGAGGGGTTTTATAGCCAGCTTAACTGAAATAGCCGTTGGAAAAGTAGGCTGACAGAACTTTACTGTGAACACCGGATGATCCGATGTCTCCCCTCTAGTTATCATCGGTGTAATTACTTCGGCTGATGTCATTTTGTCAGATATTACCGTTATTAGACCGATGTTGCCCCCTGTCTTCTCATCGGATGATCCGGTGGCTCTTCCTCCAGAATTTGCTTGATCTTGATGCTTACTGGAGTGATCAACCGATGTGTGTAAGTCTGCACATCGGATGATCCGGTGCTTCACTTGGTCCAATTGTACAAACTGTACTGATGCACCGATGTTGTTGAGCCCTTCACATCGGATGATCCGGTGAGTTCATTTGTCTGAGGTCTTTTTCTTCAGTTGAATCAACTCGACCGATGTGTTCATTTTGGAAATCATCGGTTGATCCGATGAGTTGATTTTGTTTGCTATGAGTTGTTTTGAGTGAATCTTTTGTGTCTTGCTCGAATGACCTCTTAGACATTTGTTCCACAAGGCTCTCTGATGATTCTTAAGCATTGTATGTTGTCAATTTTTGATTGAGTGACTTAGACATAGAGCCTTCACATCTTGTCTTTATCTCATGAATTTGATCTTGAAAGTTGAGTATCTATGGGTCTCCAATGACATGTTCATTTCATTTTATTGAGTGTTTATGGGGACTTTGCATTCACAAATTCATTAGTAAAGTTCAATGGTTGTCATTAATCACCAAAATCGTACTACATGAGGGGGGCCTAGATGCTTGCAGGAGCTCCTACACCCGACCCGGCACTGAACTGGACCTATTTCTATGAAGCAAACATCGGGGGAATCGCTACGGTCCTTCATCCAGCGATTCTCTCAGATACGAAATACCATTCCATCTATCTCAAGCTCTTATGTTATTGTTGCATTCAGACAGAGTGTTCGAGATAGGAAGATGCTAGAGAAGCTGGCTATTAAGGAAGTTACTAGCGTCACAGAGCTCTTCAGTCTAGCCGAAAAATGCGCTAGGGCTGCGGAGGGCTGTGAAATGCACTCCAAGCCAGCTTCAGAGGTCAACCAAAAGTCCCCCAAAACTGAAGCCGCTACCTCCGGTAGTGGCAAGAAGAAGAAAAAGCCCAACGACAAAAAAGAAGTTGTCTGCCGGCACTCCAGCTGCTGCTGCTGCAGCACCTGGAAGTCGGGGGCCACACCCTGAGAAGCGACTTCGTCCCTCATGAGAGGATGGTAACAGTTCCAAAGTATGGTCTCCGATTCACAAGACGAATCGACACAGCTTGGAAGAGTGTCGAGGGGTCTAGAACCTTGCCGAGCGCTACAACAAGCGCTGGGAAGAAGCTCCTTTCCGTCAAAGGGAAGGAAAACAAAAAGTCGACAAAGCTCCGACTGATGAAGAGCTAGGTTTCTAGGACCCTAAAAAGGTCTTGAAAGCCATCTACAACACTGTTGACGATGATTCCGACGCCTCCAACAACGAACATCAGAAAACCCTGAACACCATCTATGGTGGTTCTTGGGACATCACCTCTCGTCGCATCTTCAAGACAATGCGCCGGGACATGGCCATGGTAGCTCCTGCTGCTAAAGCAGAACCACATTGGAAGTGGATGGACACACCCATCATTTTTGATGCTTCGAACTGTCCCCAAAACATGATCTGGGATGGTCAACTCCCGTTGATGGTGTCACCCACCATCAATAATATCCAAATTCACCATGTGATGGTGGATGGAGGTTCCAGGCTTAACCTCATAAGCTTCGAAGCTTTCATTAAGCTTCAGCTTCGGCCTTCGGACCACGTCCATCCCGACCTTTCTTCAGAGTAGGTCTGGGAACCATCACTCCTCTTGGTTCTATTACACTCCCGGTGACCTTCGGGACCCGTGAGAACTACAAAATCGAGAAGTTGATCTTCGGCGTTGCGCAAATCAGTCTGTCTTTCAATGCCGTTTTGGGCAGACCACCAAGTTTATGGTTGTTCTCCATTATGATTATTTGGTGTTGAAGATGCCAACACCTACGGGCGTTCTCTAGATCCGTGAAGATCGCACCGTAGGAGTCACTGCTCTGGAAGAACTCTATGCATTTACCACAGCGCAAGAGGAAGCATCTGGAAAAGAGCCAGCTGCGAATCCTCCAAGCATTCGCCACAAAGGCTCTACCCCCGCACCTCGTGTGCAACCAAGTGGCGACGCCGACATTCTCGTCAAAGTCATCCAAATCGGTTCCGATGCTGCTCAGACTACCCGTATATCGGGGGGTCTGAACAACAAATAGGAACTCGCGCTCATCACTTTCCTCCGGGCTAATGTCGACGTGTTTGCTTGGCAACCGTCACAAATGCTTGGGATCCCTAGGGAGGTGATTGAGCAAAATCTGAAGATTTACCCACACGCCCGACGTGTACACCAGAAGCCCCAGAAACAATCAATTGAGTGGCAAAACTTCATACGATAAGAAATCAAGAAGTTGCTCGAAGCTGGATTCATCCGGGAAGTCTTCCATCCAAAATGGCTGGCAAACCCAGTTGTTGTACCCAAGGCCGGTGGGAAGCTTCGGATGTGTATCGACTACACCACCTTAAATAAGGCATGTCCAAAAGATCCATTTCTACTACCTAGAATAGATCAGATAGTGGATTCCACCTCCAGGTGCGAACTACTGTGTTTCTTAGATGCATATTCAGGATATCATCAAATCCAAATGTCCAAGGAAGATGAAGAGCATACTGCCTTCATAACGGTAGATGGATTGTATTGCTATGCTGCCATGCCATTTGGTTTCAAAAATGCTACTTCAACATTTGTGCGATCTATGTACAAAACATTTGGAGAGCTAATTAGAGACTTGGTGGAGGTGTATGTTGATGACATCGCCGTGAAGATTAAAAACAAGGAATCACTCCTTGACAACTTACAAGCCGTCTTCGACAAGTTGCGTACTACACGCACCAAGCTGAACCCAGACAAGTGCGTCTTCGGGATTAGTTCCGGGAAGCTTTTGGGTTTCTTGGTGACTCATCGAGGAATCAAAGCAAATCCGGCGAAGATCAAGGCTATAGAAGAAATGCGGCCCCCAGCCCGCACTAAAGATGTCCAAAAATTGACTGGATGTCTAACTGCGCTCAGTTGGTTTATCTCAAGACTAGCAGAACGGACGCTACCCTTCTTCAAACTCTTGAGGAAGTTCGGGCCATTTAATTGGTCTCAAGAAGCAGAAAAGGTGTTACAAGAGCTGAAACAGCTCCTCACCACACTACCAATTCCGGTAGCTCTAAACCCTAGTGAGCCTTTACTGCTTTACATTTTGGCAACTACAGAGGTTGTCAGTATGGTCCTGGTCGCGGAAAGACCGTAACCATCCTCAATTCAGGAAGGCGAGATGCAGGAGAATCAACCTCCTTCAAATGAAGGAGTAACTGATACTGAGCAAGAAGATCCAGACCCCACTGAGAGGGTCCGGATCACTCCAGATGAGGCTCCAGATTCCTTCGGTAGGGACCTGGAAATTCGAGAAGAAGGTCTGGACCCCTCAGGGAGGATCCGGGTTGATGCTGAGGAAGCTCCGGGCCCCTCCGGGAGGGTCCAAACAGTCCAACGCCCAGTGTACTTCATCTGTGAAGTACTCCACGATGCCAAGACAAGATACATTGAGGTACATAAACTGCTTTATGCAGTTCTCATCGCCTCAAGAAAGCTTCGTCATTACTTCGAAACCCACAAAATATCAATGGTAAGTTCTTTTCCACTACGTGCAATTTTGCATAACCCTAATTCTATTGGGAATAGTGCAAAGTGGGCAGCAGAGCTGGCAAAATTCGATCTAGAATTCTTGTCAAGACAAGCAATTAAAAGTCAAGTCTTGGCTGACTTTGTGGCAGAGTGGACTCCCTCTCCATCAAACCCTAGGGGCCACATTGAGCATAAACCAGAGCTCAAAGTTCCGGTATTCACTGAGCCTCACTGGACCCTCTACTTCGACGACTTCGTGCAGAAGCAGGGGGCCGGAGATGGAGTCCTTCTCCTAGCTTCGACCGGAGAGAAGGTCAAGTATATGGTACACCTTGACTTCAAGGCAACCAACAATATGCGGAGTATGAATTCCTCATCTATGGACTCAAGGTGGCACTATCTTATGGTGTCAAATAGTTGTTGGTGAAGGGAAATTCACAGCTCATCATCAAGCAAGTGAAAGGTGAATGCTCCTGTAACAATTCTCAATTAGCTGCTTATCTCCTTGAAGTCCAGAGGCTTCAGAAGGACTTCGAAGTCTTGGATCTCCATCATGTTCAGCGCCTTCATAACTCTGAAGCCGGTGAACTCTCGACGAAAGCCTCAATTGGAGCTCTGGCTCCTGACGGAATCTTCATCCGGAGGTTATCAAAACCAACAGCTCAACCTGCCAAACTGAGCAAAGGGGGCGAGACGAGCACCTCGAAGCTAGCGGTCCCGGTGGCCCTGTTACCATGGCGTTCACCAAGGGTCGTAGGTGCTGTCAGAAGCTCCGAGAAACCCAACACCCAAGACTCAGAAGCTCAATATAGCTCTGATGCATGGATCTCGGAGATCCGGGGCTACTTGAAAGACAATATCGTTCCTGAAGACAGTTTATTCGCTGACCGGATTGTTAGATTGGCTAAAAGATACACGTTGGTAGAAGGGGATCTCTACCGACGCAGTGCCAATGGCATCCTTGCGGTGCATTGCAAGGGGAGAGGACCGCAATCTCCTCACAGAAATCCATGGAGGCGAGTGCGGAAATCACGCATCTTCTCGCACACTGGTCGGTAAAACCTTCCGGCATGGCTTTTACTAACTACAACACTCCAGGATGCGGTTGAGCTAGTGAAGAAATGTGAAGCATGTCAGTTCCATGCAAAACAAATTCATACACCGGCTCAATCACTATAAATGATACCTCCTACATGGCCATTCGCTATGTGGGGTATGTGTATTTTTGGACCTTTCCCAAAAGCCGTCGGAGGTTACTGGTTCCTATACGCCATCGACAAGTTTACCAAATGGCAGGAAGCAACTCCAATAGTAACAATCAACAAACAATCAACAATCAAGTTCTTGAAGTCCATTATATGCAGATTTGGAGTTCCAAACAAAGTCATAACTGACAACGGAACTCAATTCACAAGTAATGCATTCCAAGAATATTGCGAAGACCTCGGCATTCAACTTAGCTATGCGTTAGTAGCTCATCCAGCAAGCAATGGCCAAGCCGAGAGAGCAAATGCAGAAATCTTAAAAGGACTCAAGACGCGCACATATGAGCACTTGAAAAAGCATGGAGCTAACTGGATTGAAGAGCTTCCGTCCACATTATGGGCGAATAGGACAACACCTAATCGGTCAACTCGGGAGACTCCATTTTTCCTGGTGTACGGAGCTGAAGCAGTCCTTCCTCTGGAGATCACCTTGGGATCCCTCTGGGTCCGGACCTTTGACGAAGCCACGTAGGACCAGCTCCGGCGTGAAGACCTTGACCTCGTCGACGAGGGAAGGTGACGAGCAGCTGTTCGAAATGCACGTTATCGCCAAGCGCTCCGATGCTACCATCAAAGGCACGTGCGTGACCGACAGCTCGAAGAAGGCGATCTGGTGCTCCAGAAGATACTAACTCGTGAAGGGATGAACAAACTTTCCCCCAGCTGGGAGGGTCCTTTTCGAGTCATTAAAGTATCCCAACCAGGCTGTGTTCACTTGGCAACTGAGGATGGGATCACACTCCCCAATCCTTGGAACATCGAGCACCTCCGTAAATTTTATACTTAGAATCACGGAGGTGAGTCTGTAATTACACACAATGCATGTTGTAGAGTCACTATACAGAGTCGAGCAAGTCCTCCGGGAGAACATCCGGACCCCTCCGGGAGGGTCTGGAAAGTTCAAGTAACACTTGGCACAGTCATAGTATTAAAAGTGTAACTAATTGCTCTGGGCTAACACAAGATGTATAACACATTTAGCTTGGTCCAGCACCCTAAGTGTGTCCTTGTCTCCCCTGTAATCCAGACCTATAATGAAAAGCATTGTTGTGTGAAAAAAGACTCCACATGCATTTACTTTTTGTACAAGGCTCAATATGTCAAATTATTTTTACTCCGCTTGTCTATAATGAATTTGTGCAAACCTTTTTGAATTTTGTTCCAAGTAACTCACATGCATTACAAGCCTTATTGATAGTCTTTTTGGATCTTAACCCCCGCCACATAGTCTACTTGCGTGAATGCCAAACCAACTTAGGTCCAGAGTGTGCTATCGACTTAGCCTGGTCTTGCACCCTAAGTACGTCACTCTACCTACACCCCGACAGGCCTCAATAGGGTGAATACTAAAAAAAAGGCATGTGGATCTAGGAAGATTCTATCAAAACGCTTGTTACCATGTTGAGTTTCTTCAGACATAAAGTTCAAATAAGAACAATAAGTCACAACCAATTTATAGACAAGAGGACAAATTTTACTTTCTCCCTTGCCTTTGATGTACAGGAAAATCAAAAATTCATAGCGATGATGGACGACATCGGAGCTACTAAGCTCCGACATCTCCCAAGATAGGTCCGCCGTCAACATCTAATATGTTGATGCTGGAGTTACCAAGCTCCGACCCTTGCAGGGGGCCTGTCTTCGACGCTTCAAAATTGAAGACTTCAACATTCTGTCATAACCTTTGGTACATGTACACATCTCAACTGTACACATGTACCAGGGGGCCAATAAGACATGACACAGTATATTGAAGACAAAGTGAAATTCAAGGCAAAAAGGAGGATTTCATTAATCAAAAGAACTGGATTACAAAATTGAGATTACAAGGGACAAAGGGAGAAAAGTCCTAGCTACCGGAGGATCTAGGTCCTGTGGAAAAACAAAGCAACCTTCTTGGCAGCTTCTTGAACACTAGCCCTGACGACATCTTCCTCCTCCGCGATGATTCCTTCAAAAACCGGATCAAGGGAGAACTGGGGGTATCGGCTCCGGTAACATGCCAAGACATACTCGGCGATGTTCTTGGCCAAGGACTTACCCTCCGTCTCCAGTTGATCAGCGATGATGTCACCCATCGTGTCGAGTTTGCTGCCAGTAGAGCTAACTGCCGCCAGCGTCTAGTCAAGCTCCTGCGTTGGGTTCTGTGGGCGTACTGGACTGAACCCAAGGGGCATGAGAGCCCTGTCCGCACACCCCAGGAAGTCCCAAACCATCAGGGACTCAATTGCCTTGGAGCTCCGCAGCTCCTCCAGTGACCTCCCGGCAGCCGTAAGCTCTGAGCTTTCACGGGCAAGTCGCTCAGCCAGCTTGGCATGCTGCTGCTTGACATCAACAACTTGCTTCTCCTGGTCAGCTAGCTCCGTCTCCCGGAGGTGAATGCAGTTCCGCCTCTCAGCTAGGTCCTTCTCCCTGCCCTTGACTCTCTCCTCTCTAGCGGCAATGTCAGACTCTCCTTTTGAGAGCTCTTGCCCCACCTTCCAGTTCTTCTTCCTCTCTTCCTCCTTCCATAGATCCAGCTTGTTGCTGCGATCCGCCAATTTTTTCTCACCCAGAGCCAACTTCTGGGTGACCTCCGCTTCCCTCCTCACCACATCCTCCTGCTGTCCCAGGAGTTTTTCCTCCCTCGCCTCCAGGTCCGCTCGACGCTTCATGAGAGTTTCATTCAACTCTGCAAGCTTTTCATAACGCTTGTCAGCAGCGTCACGCGTCTCTTTGGCTTGATCCAGAATTTCCCTAGAGTTAGCATCAAGCGCCCGGATGGTGGCCTCCTTCGCCTCCATCAACTTGTCCCAGTACTCTAATCGGGCCTTCTCCCCTTGTATCCATTCCTTCTGGTCAGCCAGCCTCATCTGAGCAAGCTTGGTCTCAAAATGGAGTCTACTGCGCCAACGCCTTAAGGTGTTGCGCTCCTCCTCCAAAGCTTTGCTCTCATGGTCAAAGGCTAGCTAGACCTGTCGAAGGCTTGAGCAGGCGTTGTCTATGGACAATGCCAGAGGGATAGGTTGCGGGCCTGCCAGGATCATTTCCGCAGGCTCAAGCGGGTTCGTCATAACAAAAATGGGGTCCCACTCTACAATAGCGGTCCCGTGTACTCCAACAGCGCTGGGCCCGCTCTCTTGGAGCCCTTCAGTGGCAGCAGAAGAACCCACGGGGGGAACTTCCGCCTCTGGAGCAGGTGAAGGCACCACTTCCGGGTCTTCAGTCGACGACTCCGAAGTTGAAGGACCTGTCACCGGTCCCGCGAGCTGCTCTGGCTTCAGTGCTGGTACCTCCGGGACCACCACTTCTGGAGCAGCAGCAGGAGCTTCAACTGGGGCCTCGACCTCCACTAGTTCGGGCCCCGGTGCGGCGACCACCTCCGGCACAGCCGCCGGACCTTCGACCACCACCGGCACAATTGTCAGACCTCCAACCTCCCCCGGCTCAACAGCCAGACCTTCTACAAATTTCGGCTCTACCGCCAGATCTTCAACCGTTCCTGGCACAAGGGCCTGAACGTCGCCAATCTCCGGCTCAACAGCCGGGACTTCAACTATGTCGGTACCATGTGTACTGGATACCCTCTGGGACTCCAAAGAGCTCAAAGGGACTTCACATGTCTGAGTTGAAGACCTCTGAAGGCCCCACGTGTCATACGAAACCGGACCTACCTCCCTTTTGTGGTTAGTCCTAGTGCCGCCACGTGTATTGTTAAACCGGAGCTACATTCCACACATGGGAAATCTCCGGACTAAATACCTGTGTGGCACCCCCAGACCTAACCCCCGAAAGAGGGAAGCTTCAGTACTGACATGTGTACAAAAACACCGGACGTACACGTCCAAGACTGTAGGCCCCGGAGCTGCCACGCGTCCAACCGTCCGACCTTCAACCTCAACAGGCAGAGTGGCAGACTTCCAACGGCTCGGACCTTCAAGGGACAATTAAATACTTCAAGACCCGATTAAGTGTCATTAATGTTATCTTAAAGACACACGATCGGAGGGCCCCTTAATACCAGTAATGCCATTGTCAAGGCGCATTACCACACTATTAAGGGTAATTAAGCTCATTAATTGTGTATTAAGCATTAGTAACCGCCAGGGCCACATGTCGGGCCAGGCTAACGATGTAACGACCAGTCCTGGAACTATAAAAGGAACTGGTCGAGCGATACACAGAGGGGGACGAACACTCTGCTCTTACACGCAAGCGCTCAGACGTTCAATACAACAACAACACGCACATGTGGAGTAGGGTATTACGCTCAGGCGGCCCGGACCATGTAAATCTTCGTGTCAACCCATCATCTTGTTCTGAATCTCTGCGCGCCCACAACCGAACTACAAACTCTGCAGGCTACCAACGGTGGTACCGGGAGAATTGTTGGAATCAGACTCCGACAGCTGGCACGCCAGGTAGGGGTGTGCCCGAGATTCAAGGATGGTGAACTCTGCTGCTGGATCGTCCAACGGCAACCCTGCTGCACAACTTGCTGGAGGCAACCCCTCCAACATGCAGCAGCCAGCAGGTGTTGTGGCTCCAGCAGGAGTCATGCCACCGCCGCCACCATCAGCTCCTGCAAATCAAGCTGGACGTCGAGATGGGGCATTTGTGTCGGTCACTGCATCGGCGAACAATAAACCCCGAACACGCGATTAATGTCGCGCATGCTCTTCTCCAACGTCCACCGCCTCCAGGATCACCCCAGGGTGCAATGGAGCAGTGGAGAGCTGATGTGGAAGATCTAGTTGCAGCAGCAGCCGATGGCATCAGCAATCAAGGTCCTCCCCTATCGGGGCGGGCCCCATCGCACCATCAGACCATGTCGGGTAGACTCGATCAGCACGCTTCACAACATGGAAGGCGTGTTGCATCTCAACAAGCAACGTCGTTGCCTTCTGGGCGCGACGTACCCACACAGTAACCAGGCTTTCGACTCACAACCTCCGGACGGAGCTTGATCGCCGTTACTGTCAACAAGAAGGTCGCGTCCATATCGAGCGTGCTCGCAAGAGGCGAGAGGCTCGGGACAGTCCTGCTCCCGAGGGAGTAGGAGGAGGCTGTTCCTCCCTGGCTATGCACCTACGCATGGTCAGATGGCCGTAGAAGTTCCGGCCTCACCTGCCGGAGAAATTTGACGGGACTGTCAATCCTACCGAATTTCTCCAAATCTACTCCACCGCAATCCTCGCGGCTGGAGGCAACGAGGTCGTGATGACCAACTATTTCCCTGTGGCTTTAACTGGGACTGCCAGGTCTTGGTTCATGAGCCTTCCGCCTGACTCCATCAACAGTTGGGCGGAGTTGTGCCAGCAGTTCACTGCCAACTTCGGGAGTTTGTATACCCGACCAGGCACAGAACTGGACCTTTTTATTGTCAAGCAGAAGGGGAAGAGTCCCTGTGATCCTTCATCCAGAGGTTCTCCCAGGTATGAAACACCACTCCTTCTATCTCAAGCGCTTCTGTTATTGTGGTATTTAGACAGGGCGTGCAAGACAAGAAGATGCTGGAGAAGCTGGCGACCAAGGAAGTCACCAGCGTCACGGAACTCTTCAGCTTGGCAGACAAGTGTGCCAAAGCTGTGGAGGGCTGTGAAATGCACTCCCAACCACCTCCGGAGGACAACAAAAAGTCCTCCAAGGGTGAAGCCGCTACCTCTAGGAGTGGCATGAAGAAGAAAAAGTCCAATGGCAAGATGAAGCCGTCGGCCTGCACACCCACTGCCGCTGCTGCCACAGCTCCGGGTGGTCAGGGGCCACACCCCGAGAAACGACCTCGATCGTCGTCTGAAGACGGTGGCAGCTCCAAGATGTGGTGTCCTATACACAAGACAAACAGCCACAACCTGGAAGGCTGCCAAGAGGTCCAGAACCTTACCGAGCGCTACAACAAGTGTCGGGAAGAAGTTCCTTTCCGTCAAAGGGAAGGAAAACAAAAAATCAATGAAGCTCCGGCTGAAGAGGAGTTAGGCTTTCAGGACCCCAAAAAGGTCTTGAAGGCTGTTTACACCTCCGTTGACGATGACTCCGACATCTCCGACAACGAGCGTCGGAATACCATGAACACCATCTTTGATGGTTCGTGGGACATCACCTCCCGCCGTGTCCTCAAGACCATGCGGCGGGACATGGCCTCAGTAGCTCCCACCACCAGGGCGGGGCCTCACCGGAAGTGGATGGACACTGCCATCACTTTCGATGCTTCGGACTGCCCTCGGAACATGATCGGAGTTGGCCAACTTCCATTGATGGTATCTCCGACCATCAACAACATCCAACTCCACCATGTAATGGTGGACGGAGGTTCGGGGCTGAACCTCATAAGCTTCGAAGCTTTCATCAAGCTTCACCTCCGACCTTCGGATCTTCGTCCCTCCCGACCTTTCTCCGGAGTAGGTCCGGGGGCCATAACTCCACTTGGTGCCATTACTCTCCCGGTGACCTTCGGGACTCGGGAGAATTACCGCACTGAGAAGTTGGTCTGGACGTGGCGCATATCAACTTGCCATTTAACGCCATCTTGGGCAGGCCATCCTTGTACAAATTCATGGCTGCTGCTCACTATGGCTACTTGGTGTTGAAGATGCTAACACCATCAGGTGTTCTCCGGATCCGTGGAGATTGCACCGCCGGAGTTACTGCTCTGGAAGAACTCCATGCGCTTGCTACAGCGCAGGAGGAAGAATCTGGAAAAGAGCAAGCTCCTAAACCCCCGAGCATTCGTCATCGAGGCTCAACCTCTACACCTCGTGTGCAACCAAGCAGTGACACCGACATTCCCGTCAAAGTCATCCAAATTGGTTCCGACGCCACTCAAACCACCCGTATATCGGGAGGTCTGAATGACAAATAGGAACTCACACTCATCACTTTCCTTCGGGCTAATGTCGATGTGTTTGCCTGGCAACTGCCACAAATTCCTGGGATCCGTCGGGAAGTGATTGAGCACAATCTGAAGATTTATCCCGACGCTCGGCCTGTACATCAGAAGCCTTGGAAGTAATCAGTAAAGCAACAAAACTTCATACGTCAAGAAGTGAAGAAGTTGCTTGAAGCTGGATTCATCCGAGAAGTCTTCCACCCAAAATGGCCAGCAAACCCAGTCGTTGTACCAATGGCCGATGGGAAACTTCGGATGTGTATTGACTACACTACACTAAATAAGGTGTGTCCAAAGGATCCATTCCCACTACCTAGAATAGATTAGATAGTGGATTCTACCTCCGGGTGTGAATTACTGTGTTTCCTAGACGCATATTCTGGGTATCACCAAATCAGAATGTCTAGGGAAGATGAAGAGCATACTTCCTTCATCACAGTAGATGGATTATATTGTTACACTGCCATGCCGTTCGGTCTCAAAAACGTTGCTTCAACATTTGTACGAGCTATGTACAAAACTTTTGGAGAGCTTATCAGAGGTGTAGTGGAAGTGTACGTCGACGATATTGTCGTCAAGATCAAGAACAAGGAGTCATTCCTTGACACCTTGCAAGATGTCTTCGACAAGTTGCGAGTCACGCGCACAAAGCTGAATCTGGACAAGTGTGTCTCCGGGGTTAGCTCCGGAAAGCTTCTTGGATTCTTAGTGAACCACCGAGGAATAGAAGCGAATCCAGTGAAGATTAAAGCTATTGAAGGCATGCGGCCACCAGCCCGCATTAAGGACGTCCAGAAGCTGACTGGATGTCTAGTTGCCCTCAACCAGTTCATCTCAAGACTGGCGGAACGGGCGCTAACCTTCTTCAAATTATTGAGGAAGTCCGGACCATTCCAATGGTCTGAAGAAGCAGAAAAGGCTTTTCAAGAGCTAAAGCAGCTCCTCACCACTCTACCAACTTTAGTAGCTCCGAATCCTAGTGAGCCACTTCTGCTTTACATTTTAGCAACTGACAAAGTTGTGAGCATGTTCCTGGTCACGGAAAGACCAGAACCATACCCACTTCAGGAGTACAGACCCCTCCGGGAGGGTCCGGAGCTACCTGAAGGGGAGTCTGGTCCCAGCTCCCAGACCCAGATCCTCAAGGCAAGATGCCAGAGGAGCCACCTCTTTCAAGTGGAGGAGTCACTATTACTGAACAAGAAGATCCGGACCCCTCCGGGAAGGTCCGAGTTCCTCCAGCAGGAACCCAGAGGTCCCCGAACAAGGTCCGGACCCCTCCGGGAGGGTCCGGGTTAATGAGGAGGAAGCTCTGGGCCCCTTCGGGAGGGTCCGGACAGTCCAAAACCCAGTGTACTTCATCAGTGAAGTACTCCATGATGCCAAGATTCGGTACCTGGAGGTGCATAAGCTGCTCTACGCAGTTCTTATTGCCTCTAGGAAGCTTCAACATTACTTCCAAGCTCAAAAGATTTCAGTGGTAACTTCTTATCCACTGCGTGCAATCTTGCATAACCCCAACTCTACTGGGAACATTGCAAAGTGGGAAGCAGAATTGGTCGAGTTCGACCTTGAATTCGTCCCAAGACAAGCGATCAAGAGTCAAGCACTGGCGGACTTCGTGGCAGAATGGACCCCCTATCCATCAAATCCTGGGGGGCCCAGTGAGCAGAAGCCAGAACCCAAGGTTCCGGTCTTCATCGAGCCTCACTGGACTCTCTACTTTGACTGCTTCATGCAGAAGCAGGGGGCCGGAGCTGGAGTCCTTCTCCTCGCTCCGACCAGGGAGAAGGTCAAATACATGGTTCACCTTGACTTCAAGGCGACCAACAACATGGCGGAGTATGAAGCACTAATCTATGGTCTCAAGGTGGCACTATCATATGGTGTCAAGCAGCTGTTGGTGAAGGGTGATTCGCAGCTCGTCATAAAACAAGTCAAAGGTGAATGCTGCTGCAACAACCCTCAACTAGTTGCATACCTACTTGAAGTCCAGAAGCTTCAGAAGAACTTCAATGTCCTAGATCTTTGCCATGTCCAACGTCTCAACAACACTGAAGCTGACGAACTCTCGACGAAAGCTTCAACCAGAGCTCCAGCTCCCGACGGAACCTTCGTCCAAAGATTGTCAAGACCAACAGCTCAGCCAGCCGAACTGGGTGAAGGGGGCGAGACCAGTACCTCGAAGCTGGCGGTCCCGATGGCCCTGTTACCATGGCGTCCATCAAGGGTCGTAGGTGCTGCACGAAGCTCCGAGCAACCCAGCACGCAAGACTCAAATACTCAAGTTAGCTCCGATGCATGGATATCAGAGATCCGGAGCTACTTGAAAGACAATTTCCTTCCTGAAGACAATGTATCCGCTGACCAAATAGTAAGATTGGCTAAAAGATACACACTGGTAGAAGGGGATCTCTACCGACGTGGTGCCAACAGCGTCCTAATGCGGTGCATTACAAGGGAAGAAGGTCATGAGCTTCTCGCGAAAATCCATGGAGGCGAGTGTGGGAACCACACGTCTTTCCGCACGTTGGTTGGTAAAGCCTTTTGGCATGGTTTTTACTGGCCTATAGCACTCCAGGATACAACCGAGCTAGTGAAGAAATGCGAAGCATGCCAGTTTCATGCGAAGCAAATTCACACACCATCTCAACCCCTACAAATGATACCTCCTACATGGCCATTCGCTGTGTGGGGGATGGATACCTTGGGACCTTTCCCAAGAGCCGTTGGAGGTTACAAGTTCCTGTATGTTGCCATCGACAAGTTCACCAAGTGGCCGAAAGCAACTCCAATTGTGACAATAAACAAGCAATCAGCTACCAACTTCTTGCAGTCCATCGTATGCAGATTTGAGTCCCAAACAAGATCATAACAGACAATGGGACTCAATTCACAAGCTCTGCACTCCAAGGATATTGCAAAGATATCGGCATTCAGGTCAGCTACGCTTCTGTAGCTCACCCGGCAAGCAATGGCCAAGCTGAGAGAGCAAATGCAGAAATCCTAAAAGGACTCAAGACGGACACATATGAGTGCCTGAAAAAACATGGAGTCAACTGGGTTGAAGAGCTTCCACCCACCTTATGGGCAAACAGGACAACTCCAAACCGGTCAACTGGAGAGATGCCCTTCTTCCTGGTGTACAGAGCTGAATTAGTCCTTCCTCCGGAAATCACCTTGGGGTCACTCTGGGTCCGGACCTTCGACGATGCCATGCAGGACCAGCTCCGACGTGAAGACCTTAACCTCGTTGAAGAGGGAAGGTGCCAAGCAGCTGTTCGAAATGCCCGATACTGTCAAGCTCTTTGGCGCTATCACCAAAGGCATGTTCACAGCCGACAGCTCGAGGAAGGCGATATGGTGCTACGGAGAATACAAACTCGAGAAGGGTTAAACAAACTTTCCCCCAGCTGGGAAGGACCCTTTCGAGTGATCAAAGTATCCCGTCCTGGATGCGTTCGCTTGGCAACCGAGGATGGGACACCGCTCCCTAATCCTTGGAACATTGAGCACCTCTGTAAGTTCTACGCTTAACATGACGGAGGTGAGTCTGTAATTACATGTGATGTATGTTATAGTGTCATTGTACAGAGTCGAGTAGCTCCTCTGGGAGAACAGTCGGACCTTTCCCGGAAGGTCCGCAAAGTTTAGACAACACTTGTCACGGTCTCAGAACTAAAAGTGTAGCTAGCTACCCTGGGTCAAACGAGAAACAAAACACACTTAGCTTGGTTCCGTACCCTAAGAGTTTACTTGTTTCCCCTGTACCCCGGACCTATAATGAAAGACATCATTATGTAAAAACAGACTCCACGTGCATTTATTTTTTACAAGCTCCATATTTTTTATTTTTCTCTTTCTTGTCTATAACAAAGTTGTGCAATTATCAAGAAACTTTAGCTCGAGCAATTCATGTATAATTCAAGTTGCATTGTTAATTCTTTCGGGTCTAAACATTGTTGAATGGCCTACTCGCCTGAATGCCGCC
The DNA here is from genome assembly GCA_036927565.1 of Tuctoria greenei. Lineage (NCBI taxonomy): Eukaryota > Viridiplantae > Streptophyta > Magnoliopsida > Poales > Poaceae > Tuctoria > Tuctoria greenei. Next base: position 8,002,900 of record JAYESD010000001.1, on the reverse strand, counting down.
AAGCCAATCTAGGTCCGAGTGTACTATCGACTTAGCCTAGTACTGCACCCTAAGTACGCCACTCTACCAACACCCCGACAGGCCGAAGTAAGGCGAGTCCATAAACTATCGGACCTGGGGAAAACAAGCCAATGCACTTGAATGTATATAGAATGACGTTCGACCTAAAAATTTCTTTCGGGAATAATAAGACGCAAACTAGTTATAGATGAGAAATGGATTTTACTGTTTTTCTTGACTTCAGTGTGCAGGAAAAATAAAAATCTCATGATGATGGTGGATGAAGCCAGAGCTAACAAAGCTCCGACACCCCCTAAGGTGATCCGTTGTCGATGTTTCAAACATCGATAGTAGGCGTCGCCGGAGCTATCAAGTTTCGGCAAATCCAGGGGGCCAGTCGTCAATGTGAAGAAAAGATGGTGGGAAGACTCCGCAGTGGGGTCTGCTGTCGACGCACCACGTGTTGACAGTGGTCGCTGCCGGAGCTACCAAGCTCCGACAATCCCAGAGGACTAACTGTCGACGCTCTACGTGTTGACAAGGGTCACTACCGGAGCTACTAAGCTCCGACATCCTCAGGGGGCTCCTACTATTGACGACTTCGGACCTACAAACTACAAGTTTGAAGCACGTAAGTCTTCAACAAAATGCTACATCCTCTTGGTACATGTTCACAATCAAATTGTGTACATCTACCAGGGGGCCAAGTGGGACAAATGTGTTGAAGACAAAAAATGAAATTCATAAAATTCTTGGATTTCATTAATCTGGAGACAAGAGATTACAAAATTGGAGAAAAGAAGAGAAGATACAAGCAGGAGCTACAAAGAGAAAGTCCTAGATCCTACGGAAGAATGAGGCAACCTTCTGGGCAACCTCCGACAAGCTGGCGTTGGCGGCATCTCCCTCTCCATCGATGGGGCCTTCAAGCACCGAGTCTAGTGGGAAGTGAGGATCCCGTCTTGTGTAGCACGTCAGCATGTACTCTGCGATGTTCTTCGCCAGGGATTGTCCTTCAGTTTCCAACTAGTCCATGATGACATCACCCATCTTGTTGAGCTTGTTGCCCGCCGAGCTCAACGCCTGCAACGCCTGGTCCAGCTCTGACTCTGGATCATCCGGGTGCACTGGACTGAAGCCCAGCGGCATCAGCGCGTCATTGGCTTTGCCAAAGAAGTCCCATACTTGTTGGGACTCTACAACCCTTGAGCCTCGCACCTCTTCCAAGGACCTCTTGGTCGCCGCAAGCTCCAAATCCTCCCGGGCAAGGCGCTCAACCTCTTTGGCGTTCTGCTAAATCTTTTCAGCAACCTGCCTTTCGAGTTTACCAAGATCCTCTTCCCGGAGGTGGATCTTGTTCTGGCGGTCAACCAGGTCTTTCTCCCGGCCCCGCACTTTCTTCTCCCTGACAGCAATTTCATTCTCCCTCTTGGTGAGGTCTTGTCCCTGCTACCAGTCCTTCTTCTCCTCTTTCCCACAGCGCTCCTCCAGCTTCTTGGTGCGCTCTGCGAGGCTCTTGTCACACAGAGTCAGCCTCTGAGTAAGCTCCTCCTCCCTCTTCACGAGTTCATCCCGTAGCTCCAGGAGTTTTTGCTCTTCCTCTTCGAGCTTTTTCTCCCGCTCCACAAGAGCCTCTCGACGCTTGATGAGGCTGTCGTGGATGGCGCTGAGCTTCTCTTAGCGGTCATTCGCTGCTTCATTAGAAGTCACGACCTGTTTGTGGATGGTCCAGGACTGGTTGTCGAGGGATCACGTCATGCTTTCCCTCTCATCCAGCAGCTGACCCCAGTACTCCAACCGGACCTTCTCCCTTTTCACTCACTCCTTGTCGTCGGCCAACCTCGTCTGCGCCAGCTTGGTCTCAAATTGGAGCCGGTTGCGCCACCTCCTAAGGGTTTGGCGCTCCTCCTCGAGAGCCTTGCTGTCATGGTAAAAGGCCAGCTGGACCTGACGAAGGTTGGAGCAGGCTTTGTCGATAGACAATGGCAAAGGGATTGGCTCCGGACCTGTCGGGGTCTTCTCTGCTAGCTCCAGCGGGTTCTCCGTAACAAAAATCGGGTCCCACTCTACAAGAGCGGTCCCCTGAGCTTCCGCGGCACTAGGTCCACCCTCCGGGATAGCCTTGGTCACCGCCGAGGAAGGTCCTGCGACAGAAGTTTCTACCTCCAGAGTCGGCTCTGATGGTCCTGCCGCCAGGTCATCAGCAACTGGTCCCTCAAGCAGAGGACCGACAGCTTTGTCTTGGCACTCTGGCTCAGGCGCGGGTACCCCCGGAGCCACCACCTCCGGGGCAGGCGTTGAAGGTTCGGTGGCTCCGACGCTGGTACCTCCTCCACTGCCGGCTCAGGCGCCAGCGCTTCGACCTCCACCAGCTCGGGCGTCGGCACTTCCGCGACAATTGGCTCGGGCGCCAGAACTTCATCAACCACCGGCTCCACCGCCGGGGCTTCAACAACATCCGGCTCTAGGGCCGGAACTACAACTACCTCCGGCTCTGAGGCTGGAGCATCCATCATCTCAGCATCCAAAACCGAAGCTTCAGCCTCCGGAGCTGGTGCCGCTGGTACATCTTCAATCCCATGGTTCGGCGCTACCACGGGAGCTTCAAGGGATGACTCGAGGTCAAGGACCACGACAGTTGGCGCCGGAGCTTCCGCAGCCTCAGCCACCACGTGGGGCGGTGCTGGAACTAGAGTCGGAGCCTCTGTCTGCGCAGCATCAGTTGCTGCTGCAGGAACCGGAGCTTTAGCCCCTTTCTTGGGTTCCCTGTGGATGAAGGACGAAAAAACTCAAAATATAGTTACAACAAAAAATAACCAACTGAGGTAAAAAAATCAGATTTACCTTGGAAGGTTTCTGCTCTAGCTAGCGTGGAACCTCTTCACCGGACGCTCAGGACCGGACACTGTCGCCACTGGCGTAGTAGCTGCGGAAGGCTCCCCGGAGCTTGCTACTGCCGTTAGTGACGTCTTGGTTGAGGCCCCCCTCGACTGAGAAGGACCCTCGGACCTAGAGCCCTTAGCAGGCCCTGGTACCAGAATCACATTGTCGGAGCTGACATCTCGGGGAGACGCCGATGCTGGATTAGGAGTCGCCGACGAAAACCTCCCCCGCCGGGGAGAAGAAGCTGTTGCGGAAGGAGCAGGTCTGACAGACCTTCCGTCAGAGTGCTTCAACTTCCTATTGCGGCTCGAGGGCTCGGCCAACTCCTTGACCTTGCCTACGACTTCAACTCTTGGCTTCGGGGCGGGAGCGAAACCACCCTCTAAAGCTCCGGGGATCGCCACCCCGGAGGTTGACCGCCTCTCCATCAGGCCCAAGTCGTCCAACAGCGGCATCTTCCTACGGTTGGTGTCCATCTCACTGTTGAAGGCCCAAGCAGGTTGTAAGGATCGAAACGCCCAAGAGGGGGGGTGAATTGGGCTTTCTTTCAAATTTTAAGGCAATTAAAAACTAACAACCTAAAGCCCAATTCCCTATGCGATTAAACTATGCAATCAATGTAAATTAAAGTTGCGGAAATGAAGATTGCATAAGTGTAAAAAGAGAGAGGGATGCAAACGCTCAAGGGACACGGAGTTTATCCCGTGGTTCGATAAGATCACAAGGATCTTCCTACATCCACGTTGTGGCACCCACCGAGGGGTTTTGCCACTCCCAAGTCACCGAGACAAGGGGGTCTTCACTATTCTTCTCCGTTCGCCAACCTTGGCAAGGTGGAGCTCAAGCCTTGTACACTTTGGAATCCTCCGGGCTTCCACAATCCTCTTGGCAAGCTCCGGAAGTCACACACACCAAGGGATACTCCCTTATTGCTCTCACTACACTAGAGACTCCAATCACCAAGAGTGGAGGCACCCAAGCACTGTCTCTAGCTAGTTCTAACCTATCTCTTGGTGTATAAATGATGATCAAATGATGTGAAAGTGGTAGCTCTATTGCTTGAATGCTCTAGGATGTGTAGAGTATGTCTGGGCTTCAAGTCTTGTCGTTTTGACAGGTTGAAGGGGTATAAATAGCCAGCCTCCACGAGATAGCCGTTGGAAAAGTAGGCTGACATCACTTCTCTGCGAACACCGGATGATCCGATGTCTCCCCTTCAGTTAACATCGGTCAAAGCCAAATTAGCTGATGTCACTGTGTCAGATATGACCGTTGTTAGACCGATGTTGATCTGTCTTCTCATCGGATGATCCGGTGGCTCTTCCTCCAGAATTTTGCTTGATCTTGAAGCTTACTGGAGTGATCGACCGATGTGTGTAAGTCTGCACAGGTGCTTCACTTGGTCCAATGGTGTTGCAATCTGTGATGATGGACCGATGTCACTGAGCCACTCACATTGGATGATCCGGTGAGTTCTTTGCTTTGAGGTCTTCTTCTTCTGTTGACACAACTCGACCGATGCAGTCAACTCAAAAACCATCGGATGATCCGATGTGTTCAACTTGTTGACTTCGAGTTGTTCTGAGTTGTTCTTTTGGAATTTGAACTTGTGACCTCTTTGACACTTGTTTGAAATGTTGTTTTGATTGTCTTCAAGCATTTGGGTGATGTCAAGTTAGAGCTTTCACTTCTTGTCTTCATATGATTTGATTTGATCTCACTCGTTGATTTTATATGGGTCTCCAATGTAATTTTGATTTCATTTGATTGAGTGTTATTGGGACCTTGCATTCACAAATTCATTAGTAATATCGAATGGTTGTCATTAATCACCGAAACCGTACCTCATGGGGCCTAGATGCTTTCACAGGTCGCCCCCTAGCCCTCAGTAGGGCCCACCTGTTCGTCAAGAAGTTGTCGAAGACCATCTGGGGGGTCACCCCACCTTCAACACACTCCTGAATTCTGTCTAGAATGGGTCTGTACTCCCTCGATAGCTCCGACACGTCATTCCAAATTTCGGTGTCGATGCGGGGGAGGCCTTGAGGCAGTTCCAGCCTCTCGTGTTCCTCGACGGTGATGACCACCCAGTCTTTCTTCCAGTCATCCCACTTGCCGGAAGGAAAGGACCTCAAGTACTTGAGGGGGGAGTTTTTCCGCTTCACGAAGTAGTAGAAGCCAATGAACTCATCACTCTTCCCGGTGGGGTGGACAGTGAAGAAAGTCCGGAACAACTCCACGCAAGGGGCACACCCACCCACATCTTGAAAAGTGGACGAAAGTCGCCACCAGCAAGATTGAGTGGGGGCCAAGATGGTGGAGTTGCAGACCATAGAAATCTAGCAGCATCAGAAAGAAAGTGGAGAAAGGTGGGATTAAACCCGCCATGGCGTACCCAAGGAAGTACAACATATCTCTAGCTCACTCCTTCTCAAAGGGAAGCTTGCCGCAACGAATGTTGTTGTCGATGGAGTCACTGGACCAACCCATGTAGGTCCGGACCCTAGACAACTCCTTCTTGCTCCCAATGCAGCTCTTGGGGAGTCCCAACTTCATCGCAGCACGGCAGGGCGAGAGATGAAGAGCAAGCAAAAATTTGGAGGATTCGAGCGCAAGTTCAAATGAAGGCGTAGAGAATCCCCAAACGGTGCGCGCTTTCCTTCTTAAGTAAGCCCCCGCAACGCTTGGATGGAAACCTTACAGTTCAAAAACTTCACCCTGTCAATGACAAGGGGGCCCGGGGCTACCTTGATGATCAAGTCGAGGTCCTTACCCCAGGCGAACAGTTGTCATCATGAGAGGCGGGAAACACGAAGGCGGTGGCCTGACAGAGCGCGCGGAACTGATACAGTTTTTGTATTGGGAACCGACGACCTTCAATTGAGTGAGATACGCACACGCGGATCTCACCTGTCGCATCCTGACGGCACCACGCGGCGGTGGTTTAACTGCAAAACACCACCTCAACGGCACATCCAAAGACCCTTGAAGACACGACTCAAAAATCGAAGGATGGACCCACCTCTAGCAGAATGACTTTATCCAAAAGGTATCTCACAGAGGTGGGCCCAGGGGGCCACTGTCGGTACCATGCATACGGGATACCCTCTGGGACTGCAAAGAGCTCAAAGGAACTTCACCTGTCTGAGTTGAAGACCTCCAAAGGCCCCATGTGTCATACGGAACCGGACCTGCCTCCCTTCTATGGTTAGTCCCAGTACCGCCACGTGTATTGTTAAACCGGAGCTACATTCCACACATGGGAAAGCTCAAGACTAAATATCTGTGTGGCACCCTCGGACCTAACCCCTGACAGAGGGAAGCTCCGGTACCAACACATGTACAACAACACCGGACCTACTCGTCCAAGACTGTAGGCCCCGGAGCTGCCACACGTCCAACCGCTGGACCTTCAATTTCAACAAGCAGAGTGGCGGACTTCCAACGGCTCGGACCTTCAAGGGACAATTAAAGACTTCAAGACCCGATTAAGTGTCATTAATGCTATCTTAAAGACACATTATCGGAGAGCCCTTAATACTAGTAATACCACTGTCAAGGCGCGTTACTGCACTATTAAGGGTAATTAAGCTCATTAATTGTGTATTAAGCATCAGTAACCGCCAGGGCCACATGTCGGGTCAGGCTAACGATGTAACGACCAGTCCTTGAACTATAAAAGGAACTGGTCGAGCGATACACAGAGGGGGACGAACACTCTGCTCTTACACACAAGCGCTCAAACGCTCAATACAACAACAACACACACCCGTGGAGTAGGGTATTACGCTCAGGCGGCCCGAACCACGTAAATCTTCGTGTCAACCCATCATCTTGTTCTGAATCTCTGTGCGCCCACAACTGAACTACAAACTCCGCAGGCTACCAATGGTGGTACCGGGAGAATTGCCGAAATCAGACTCTAACAAGCTACCTCTGGCTCAATAGCCAGGGCTTCGGCAACTTCCGGCTCGGAAGTCGAAACTTCTGGCGTCGCTAGTGATGGAGCACCAGCCTCTGCCGCCAGGGGCACATCTTCAACTTCTCTCATGCGGTCCAGCGCCACCACATGAGCTTCAGGTGAGGACTCCGAGTCCAGGCTCATGACAGCTGGCGCTGGAGATGCCGCGGATTCCACCTCCGCTTGACGAGGAGGCTCAACAATCGAAGCCGGAGCTTCGACAGGTGCAGCCCCAACCGTTGCAACAGGCTTTGAAGCTCCGGGTCCCTTCTTCGCCTAATAATAAAGGGAAGAGAAGATTAAAGACATATCCAAAAGCAAGATTAACATTTCAGAGTGAGCAATCAATGCTTACCTCGGGATGCTACCACCCCAGTCGCCTCGGAACCTCTTCTTCTGAGGCCCGGAGCTAGATCCCACCAAGTTTGGTGAGACAACTGCTTCAGACCTCGGTTGAGGAACACTCGCAACCGCCGGAGTTCTTTTGACGGGAGCTTCCCTTCGCAGGGAAGAACCCCCGGACTTGGAGCCTCTAGTCGGCGCTGCAGCCGGAGTTGACTGCCCGGAGCTTACACCTCTCGAAGACATTTGCACCGGAGCAGGATTAGTAGCAGAAGACCTCCCCCTCCGGGGGAAAGTAGCCTTCGTGGAAGGAGCTGGCCTGACGGACCTCCTGTCGGCGTGCTTCAACTTCCTCTTCTGGCTGGAAGGCTCAGCTGGCTCTTTGCCCTTGCCTTTGCTGACGTCTTCAGTCCTTCGGCTTGGGGAGGCGGCAGGACCACCCTCGGAAAAGCTCCAGGGATCGCCAATCTTGTGGTCGGAAGCCTTTCCACCTCACCAAGATCGTCAAGCGTCGGCATACTCCTCCGGAGCTCGCTGCTGAATTGCGCCTCCATGTTCAGAGGGAGGAAAGCCGTCGGCGGAGTTAAGTCGTCGCCTTCGACGTCAATTCCATATTGGAACTTCTTGAGATGAAGCTCCAAAGTTGTGCCATCCAAGTTGGATTTCAGACCAATTTCAATCTGGTCTTCATCCATCATGCTGTTGAGGGCCCACTCAAGCTTCTCCCTCTTCTTCACTGGAGCCCACCTGTTGACCAGGAAGTTGCAGAAGACCATCTGGAGGGTCACTCCACCTTCCACACATTCGTGGATCCTGGTCAAGGCAGGGTTGAAGGCCTCTGACAACACCAGAACCACACTCCATGCGTCAGTGTCAACATTTGGGAGACCTTCGAGCAGCTCCAACTTCTCGTGCTCCTCTGTCGTGACGATGATCCAATCTTTCTTCTAGTCATCCCACTTGCCGGAAGGAAACAACCTCAAGTATTTCAAGGGGCATTTCTTGCGCTTCATGAAATAGTAGAAGCCAAGAATTCGGACCCCTTCCCGGTGGTGTGGATGGTGAAGAAGGTGCGGAAGAGCTCGACGCAGGGGGGAATACCCACCCACATCCCGCGGAAGTGGACAAATGTTGACACAAGAAGAAGAGAATGGGGGCCAAGGTGGTACAGCTGTAGACCATAGAAGTCCAACAGCATCAAAAGGAAAGTTGAGAAAGGTGGGATCAGCCCCACCATGACATACGCAGAGAAGTACACCATGTCGCCGTCACGCTCCTTCTTGAACGGGAGCTTGCCGGCGTGGACCAGATGGTTGAAGGAGTCACTGGACCACCCCATGTAGTTCCAGACCTTATTCATATCATCATCGCTCTTGAGGTGGCTCTTGGGGAGACCCAACTCCATCGCGACAAAGTGGAGCAAAAGATGGAAAGTTAGGTGGAGTTTGGGAGGCCCTGAGCACAAAGATGATTGAAGGCGTAAAGAGTCATCAACCCGTGCACACTTTCCTTCTTAAGTAATCCTCTATGACACTTGGATGGAAACCGCAATGAGATCAAGAGTACTTTTCAAAAATCTACCCTGTCAATGACGAGTGGGCCTGGGGCCACCCCAACGAAGAGATCGAGGTCCTTACCCAAGGCCAACCGTTGCGATGGTGAGCGGCGGGAAACCCAAAGTTGGCACTCTGACAGGGCGCGCGGAATCGATACAGTTTTCGTATTGAGAACCGACGACCTTCAATTGCGTGAGATCCGCACTCAAAGATTTCATCTACCGTATTCATGACAAGTCACGCATCGAAGGCTCACCTCCAAACCGCCACTCTATCGGCACATCAAAGGACTTCTTGAAAATTGAAGCTCGGGAATCGAGAATGGCCCCACCTCCGGCAGAACAACTTAACTCAAGGGGTTTCTCCCAGAGGTGGGCCCGGGGGCCACTATCTGTACCCTACGTACCTGGTACCCCATGATACCGCAACAAGAGCAAGAAAGTTCGACCCGTCAGAGTCGAAGGCCCTTGCTGGTCCCACATGTCACGTTGCATCGGACCCGCTCCCCTCACATGGCTGGCTCCCGGGTTAACACGTGTAAGATAAGCCCGAAACAAAACTCCCAACCAAGGGAAGCTCCGACAACTACACGTGTACAACGGCCCCGGACCTAGCCCCTGCCAGAAAGGAGCTCTGGTACTGACACGTGTACAGCTACCCCGGACCTACTCCCCCGCAAGGGAAAGCTCCGGATCCGCCACGTGTGGAGCCTCCGGACCTTCTTCACTGTCGGTACCCTCAAGACCGGGTACCCCCACATACAAGAAGAAGAAGCTTCAGACCCGACGTCCCTACCGAGGAGGGCTCCGGAGCTGCCACACGTCATCCGCCTCCGGGCCCTTCCTCCCTACCAAGGAGGGCTCCGAAGTTGCCACACACCCTCTGGCTGCGGGCCCTTGCTCTTGTCGAGGAGGGATCCGAAGATGCCAGACGTCCTACAGCTTCAGACCCTTGCTCCTACCGAGGAGGGCTCCAGAGCTGCCACGCGCCCTCCGGCATCAAGTCCTCGCTCCTACCGAGGAGGGCTCTGGAGCTGGAGTGTGTCACACGACCTGCAATGAGTCGTGGACCCCAAGGAGTAAAGGGCGATGCGTCCTGTATAGTCGCGCATTGAAGGCACGTGCCTTCCCCAGGCGCACGATGCAGTGCACGCCCCTGTCAGGTACTGCTACGCCCAATCACAACGCAGTAAAGGCGCCGCAGGCCTACCCCACACCGCCAAGTGGGTATCTTACAGCGACAAGACGGATGAGACGCTCCCTGCCATCATCAACGACTATGCCTAGCCACTGGCGACCGACACGGCAAGACAGCAAGTCTTCAAGGCGCGGTCGGAGGTAGCGTACGCCAGAAGCCTTAGATCTTGTACATGATAAGATCGCCCCGGGGCCACCTGTCGGGCCCCGTGCCCCACTTGTAAGCTATCTAGCCTTGGACTATAAAAGGACCGGATAGCCATTGACATACACAAACTCTCTCAGACCCAAGCAATACAACACACAAACCACCATGGAGTAGGGTATTACGCTCAAGCGGCCCGAACCATGTAAAACCCACGTTTTCATCATTCTCGGAGCTTGATCTTGCTAAGACTAGCCCCCGAAAACACATCGAACCTCCGCGGACTGCTCCCAAGTAGGTCCGGGGGAGGTGTCAGTTTAGACACCTCGACAGTCACCAACGGAAATACAAGCCGACCATGACCATTACATACATTGAAGGATGGTTAAGGTGGCAGTTACAAGGTCTAATAATGTGTCATTAATACCATATTAATGACACATGATCAGTGTACCGTTAATAGTGGTAACGCTGCCATGAAGGCATGTTACCACACTACTAACTGTACTTAATATTCTTTAGACAGTGTATTAGGTCATTAAGCACGCTAGGGCCACATGTCGGGCCAGGCCAGCTTTGTAACGGTCAGTCCTTAGAACTATAAAAAGGTTTCACCGTGCGAGTATAGTGGGGGGCTGATCCAAGCTATTGCAACCTGACCTTAGCGAACTCATTCGCTTAATACAATCACTCAAACCCCGTGGAGCAGGGTGTTACGCTTAGATGGACCGAACCACGTAAATCTCTGAGGTCACCATCTTGATATTGATCTTGTGTTCCCTAACCACATAAGAACCTCCGCGGGCTGCTTTTCAGCGGGTCCGGGGGAAGTGTCGTATTCCACACTTTGACAGCGACGGAATCCCGGACGAACTGGTAAGAAATAAACATGGACATGTCAGAACATACATGAATATCAGCACTCGTATCAAACCACCAAGATGATGTTTGAGAAACAGAAAGAACAATAAAAGAATTACCATACCTATCTGCATTGCTAGACATCACTATGTTGACATTCTTTTTCCCTCTGCGGTCTGCCCTCTCAGGACAGTCCTTGGAAAAATGTCCCTGCTCCCCACAGGTGTAGCAGCAGTCATCATTGGCTTTGTTTGACTTCTTCTTCTTCTTGGAAGCAATAGTTTTGTTTGGCTTGAATTGAGACTTGTTCCCTTTGTTCTTGACATTGGATTTCTGCACCATATTAACATTAGCGCTAGATTGACCCTTGCCTCCTTTCTCAGTAGCGTCCTTAGCCCGAGCCTTCTCCTCAACATCAAGAGATGCAATCAGGTTTTCAACTGATATTTCCTGTCTCTTATGTTTGAGAGTTGTGGCAAAGTTCCTCCATGATGGTGGTAACTTTGCAATAATGCACCCAACCACAAACTTATCAGGTAAAGGACACTTAAGGAGATTGAGCTCTCTTGCAAGGCACTGTATTTCATGAGCTTGTTCAACTATAGGACGATTTTTAACCATCTTGTAGTCATGAAAATTCTCCATGATATACAGTTCACCGCCTGCATCGGCTGCATCATACTTAGCGTTAAGTGCATCCTAGAGCTCCTTACCATCTGTGACTGTCATATAGGCATCACAAAGTTTATTGTCAAGAACACTTAAGATGTATCCTCTCAGGGCAGAATTAGCTTCATCGAACTTCGTCTGTTCTTCAACAGACAAAGGACCTTGAGGTATGCCCTCGGTTACCCAGAAGATCTTAAGCGATTGGAGCCAGAGCGTGGCCTTAACTTGCCACCTCTTTGAAGTGCACACCAGAGAATTTCTCTGTCCTTAGTGCATCGGCTAAAGTCATCATATTCAACTCAGAAAATTGCCTTATAAGGTTTTTGGATTTTTAGAAAATAGGAGACAATTTACTGAACAATTCCGGAAAAACACGCGAAAAACAACAGTGATCGGCAGACAGACGGGACTAGAAATAACGCGTACCGATTTGAAGCCGAATGAACCATTGTAGATCTGACGACGACGTTGGTGACGACGTTGGGCCGCAACGCCCGATCTCCTCGGTAGACGACCCGTGGTGAGGAACGCGAGCAGTCGCGCGAAGCGCTTCCCAATAACCTTATTCACCCTCTCCCTATGCAGGATCGCAAGGGCAAGCGGTTCCGGAGACCCGCTCTCTCGATCGTCGGTGCACGCCGACGTTCGGGATGAATAGACTAGAAGGCGGCGCAAGAAACGCGAACGTGGGAAACGATCTTATCGTGGGATGGCGTGGGCGGGGCGGGGCGGGGGCGGGGCGAGGCGTGGCGTGGCGAGGCGAGCGAGGAGGAGGAGGAGCGCGCGTGGGCCACCTCTCTCTTCCTTTCTTCTCTCTCACTCAAGGAGTGGAAGAGCAACCCCTCATATGTAGGGATTGCTCCACTTCCACTTCGCATGTGGGACTAAACATTTAACACCACCCTCTCTTGTACTAATGGGCCTTTGAGATTTATTGAGAATTAATTCTGAATATTAGATGGGTCTAGCCCATTTATTCCAACAAGTTTAACAAGTTTATGGATCTAAATATGCACTTCAAAAGTTCATGAACATAGATGATACACTTAGATAAGTTCAAAGACTACTGATGTATTTTACTCTTAAAAAATATTAAAAAATAACAATCACAGTACTTTGTTTTAAATGACAAGTATTGTGAGATTGAGAGTAATACAGACCTTTAGGTTCTGATTCCAGTAGACCCCGAACAACCACCTGATTTCGATAAATTAAGATCCAGAATAGCAAAAGAAAACAAATGCCAGTACCTCTGGAGCGTAACCATAGGAGTCTGAGGAACAATGGTTCACCAGTTTACTCTGCAGGATCTACATGATAAGCAGAGTTGGAGGAAAAAAACAAAATAAAATGAGAGGAACATAGAACAGGAAGATACGGATGCGTGCAACGGAGATGGTAACGGGTGATATCCAATGTAACATGGTGCACGTACGGTTTTTCACCACTGCACATAGCTTAAAGCTATCCACACTCGTTACCTCTTAACTATATTTTATCTTTTATACTTCTAGCATATCCTTTATACTTTTAGTATGTTTACTCTACATATATACTATATACTTTTACTTCGTTCTGTATTTAAAGTCCAATAAACTTTCCAGTACACTATTGCAGATGGCCTAGCACGGGTGCCACCATTAACCATCAATTACGACTTTTATACTTCATCCGTCTCTAAAAATTTGTGGCTTTATAGTTCATTTTTAAATTACAAAACGATAAATTTTAAAGAACAGATAGAGTATAAGGTAAAGATGAGCAGTAGCAGCATTTTTTTTTCAGAAATTATGTATGCTTTGCCTACTTTTATCTGTTATTCATCAGCTGGTCGCATTAAGAGCAGGTATAATAGAGCCTAGTCAGCTGGCTCAAAAGAATCCACATCAGCATATTGCTTACGTGGATGAGGGAGTAAAGAAGAGAGAGAGAGCTGCAGGCTCCAGAATAGTAGCCAGGCGCAGCGGCATTTACGAGGTGACTCTACCGACGTGTCTGCATGCGATTGGGGGTGGGGAAAACAGTGCATTTATTCCAATCACTTTCCAGTCAATCTAATAGCTAGTCTATTATATAAGAAGGCTAAACTGTTGACTCTAAAGTGACATGGCATTGAGTTACAGCCTGCAACCGACTACTCTATTATCCTTGCTCTAAGTGGAACAGGTTTGACACGACTTTCTATGAGCCGAGGGACACTGGGACAGTGGTGGCACGCATGCCGCCCGAGGAAGGTGAACAGACAACACCGTGCCGCATAGGGGAGGAAGGTCGGAACGCACCATTCCATCCAGTTCCTACACACTACTGTCCCTGACAAGTAAGCCTAAATATTTTTAACCCCACCTGTCATGCAGAAGAGCAGCCGCGGAGACCACCAATCAGAAGCAGCCGCCTGTGTCCCTTGTCTATCCGGTTAGGGGCTCATTGCCAACCATCCAAGAGAAGGGCAAGGGACGAGAGCCCGGGTGGCGCCTCCTCCACCCCCAGCTCCAGATGATGCTTGCTCCAGCTGCACCTCCTCGTCTTCTCACTCAGGTCAATATAGCCTTCTTCTAAAGTCGAGTAAGCTTTTGTTTCGGCTATGATGAAGCTTTCTATTTTTCTTTTCCCTCAGTTTTTGTTTTCCTCACTGATGTTCATGGGACGGAAAGGGATGCTTCGTTAGTTCGGTTGCAAGATTACCTTACTAGTGCTTCACATTTAACCGTCCGGAAATAGCTTGGTATTGCTTACCGTACCATTTTTTATGCAAGAGGTGCCAGCTCCTACTGGATCACCGTACCATTTGGTAATGTCTAATTAGATTTCCGGAACAACTTTCTATTATCATTTCAAGAAGTTTCCTCTGCTTAGGTCGAGCAGATACACTTCAAATCGTGTCTCCTTTTATGCCAAAGTGAAACATTGAAAGTACACCCAAGAACACAGAGGGATTCGTATTATAAAAGGCATCTTTAGGTTTTGTGGGGGTTTACTGTAGGTTCATACGGTATCCGATCCGTGAAATGCGTGCCAGAAGTGGGGCTCTCCTCTGCATGTGTGTTTTTCCCTAAATGTCGAATAGACAGATACTGTACTGCGAGAGGGAGACCTAAGTAACAAATCAAATGCGTATACAAATCTAGCTAGCAAAAACGGAAAAGGAAAATATTGGCCCTTTCAGAGATTTTTCTCTGGTTTCTCACTGAAGTGAATTCTACTGAAATTGAGCTGTCAGTCTGATGGATATGTCAATTGAAATTGATGCTACATTACCTTTTTTGTTATTAAATTCTTGTTAGGCATTATGTTTTTACATCATGTTTGTGGTTGTTAACGCAGGTGATGTTCGGGTGTATCTCTGGTTAGCATTGATTAGTCAGTCTCACATGTACTGAACTGGCTTTTCTGCAAAGATCTTTTGGAACTTACAAGTGCCAGATAAGATCAGGGAAGAAATGATATTTTGTATGAGAGTAGTCGGAGCCTCCCATCAGCCCAAGCACACAATTTACAGAAAATGCTTGCCAAACAACCCACGTTTTCCACCTACCATGCATTCAGTTCCAAGGTACTTGGGTAAAGCCATCAGTGTGAAGAGGGCACATTTGAAGCCATATGCCACAGACATCAAAAGGAGCACCCATACACATGAGCTTTACAAATTGGTTTATAGACTCCCTGAAAGCCTTAGCTGGCTGTCGATGCAACCAGAAATTGCTAAGAAACCAGCCTCAAAGAAGAAAAAACAGAAGGAAGAAATGGTGTCTGGTAACCAGTTTGGTGTGATCTTCGAGTGGGAGGGAGTTGTTGTGGAAAATGATGACCCAGATTTGGAGCCCCGGGTTTGGTATGTGCTATCACTCGAAGAGGCAAAGTCTTTCCCTCCAGATGCAGTTCTAAAGAAAATTGAAGGGATGAGAACTGATCAGGCTATATCAGAAGTCTTATGCTGGTCAGAAGATCCAGTGGAAATTCAAAGGTTGGTAGCACGCAAGGAGGCAATATATCAAACCCTACGAGGTGGATACTACAAGCTGCAACAAGGTGTTCTTGATTTCTTGAACACCCTAGTGGATTTTGATATTCCAATAGCAATTGCCACTCCTCGCATGCGGGCGAGCCTTGAAGAAGGGATCAAAACTGTTGGTCTGCAAGGCTATTTTGATGCTATAGTTGCATTAGAGGATTTCTGCCATGGGAAACCTGATGGTGAGATGTTCGAGGTGGCAGCAGAGCACCTTGGTCTTGATCCAGATGCTTGTCTTGTGTTTGGTAACTCAAATTTGACGACAGAATCTGCGCATAATGCTGGGATGAGGTGTGTGGCTGTTGCAAGCAGGCACCCTGCCTATGAGCTCCAAGCAGCAAACCACGTTGTCAGATGGCTTGATCAGCTTTCTGTTGTTGACTTGCAGAGGCTTGCTAATGGTGAAGCTATTGGTCGCAGGGGTAGAGAATCTGACATGGATATGGAGATTCTTATCGAGGAATGATGCTCTGCAAGCATGATGTACCAATATATTGTATTTAGAACTCTAATATAACTAAAAGTAGTGCATTGTATTTTGTAAACAGACTAAGCAGTGCAGTATATCAGGATTAAGAGTGGTCCTGAGCTTACATGAACTTACATGAACTGGTTGGTTTCCTAGTGATCCATCACTCAACTCTTTTAGTTTAACTTCTCTTAGTCATTAGAAGTTGGAAGTGAAGAAACTCCAACTATGTAATTCCTTTGCCTATGTAGTAGATGTACTAGACCTTTTTTACTTTATCTGCTCAGATTTCACGGAAATAGAATCTGGAAAATTTGAAGTATTATTTGTCAGTTAGCACAAACCAATATTTCAGAAGGTAATACAGTACTATTTGCAGTACTATGTGGTTGTGAACATGCTATACTTTCGTATTCAAACCAATATTTCAGTTAGCACATACATCTTTATTTTTCATATATATGTTATAAGTTGATGTTTTAGTTAAACATTTGTTTTAAAATTTACATGTTTGTTGCATCGCAAGGACATTCACCAAGTTTTTTGAATACACGTGTCGAGCTTAGAAATGGACAAGTGCTGACGTGGATGCAGCCATATATAGTACCCATACTTACACACCGAGCTTACAAATTACTCCCTTTGTCCCATTATAATTGTCGTCCAGACAACAAAAACAGTTTAATTTTGTATTAAACATGATGTATGAACGACAAATAAAAGAAACAGGAAGGAGTACAATACATGTGTAACATGTTGCCTGACGTTCTGATTAAGCTATCACCTACCAGAAATTCAGAAACACATGATCAAACACACGGGCATCCAACGGTTGCAGTGACATATGCGTCGAGATCATGATTCTAAGTCCGTTGCGGGCACATGCTAAACGCTTTTAATTTTAGAGTAAAATGTACCAGAGGCACATGGACTTGTTTATCAATATCACCTAGATCTACGAACTTTTATTTCTATTTATAGGTACATGAACTTATTCATCTACGATATTTAGATTTATGAATGTTTTCTTATAGTTATAGACATATGAACTTTTTTAAATAGTGCCTTACAGATACATACCCTTTTATCAAATCATCAAAAAATTAAATATGAAGACAAGACTCTTAGATTTTTGTTGAAGTGGAACGATGAAGTGTAACTGCATTTGTCGTATGTTAGGGTTCTTGCAAAAGCGGCTGCAGTCACCGTTTTTCAACATAAATATGCAAACACAAGTTCATCCTAAAGATTTGTAGTCTACCACGCTCCGAAACAGGTAAAGGAGTTCATAATGTTAGATGTATGAGTCTCAAAAATAAGGAGCAGCAACCTTAGTATTTTTTCTTGGTAGCGCTGCTCAGCCAGCGAAAATAAGAGAAATAGTGACATGTGGGATTCATATATCAAAATTACAAATAGTTCATGCCACATTAATAAAGAGATATAGACATACAGTGTATCATTTAAAAGTTCATGTGTCTATAGAACCAATTAACATAAATAGACACATTCATGAAATAAAAATGTAAATAAAAATTTGTGAGCTGGATGACGCTGCTGTACAAGTTAATGTTTTTACTTATAATTATATTAGTCACCCTTGTTATTATATCAAAATACTCCTACGTAACATTTTTTCTATAACACCCGCTGACAAGTCGGCCCTACCACGCTGGTCTTTGGCCCAGCCCCACCTGGAAGCCAGACAAAATACAGCACCTCAAGTCTAGATTCCATTTGCCTCCGAGTGCTGACTTGTGAGTCCAACACCGTCGCCGTCCGATTCGCACAAGCGACGCGAACGAATTGCAGAGTCCGCCTCGTCTTATTTCCCTCGTCACCTCCCCGACCCCGACGAGGAGAGGAGTCCCACAACTATCCAACCAATCTCTTCCCCCGGCTTTTAAATCCGAGTTCTCCTCAAACGCAGCGCGCCTCAGTACCCTGTCGTTCGCCGCCTCCACCTCCGCCGCTGCCGATGGATCGGGAAGAAGGTAAAGCCGCACCAGCGCGGAGCCTGCCCGATTTGGGAGCGATTCTGGCTAATCTGGAGCGTGGTTGCCATCGGTGTGCAGTGACGGAGTTTCTGGGGCAGGTGCCCCTCCTGCAGTGCCTCCCGGGCTCCTCCATCCGCAGGATCGCCGAGGCCGTCCAGGTGAAGCACTACGGTACGTACCTACCCGTGCATTGATCGCTCATTTGACCGGTTTGGCGTTTGACGCAAATAGTCAGGACAAATTGTTTTGATCGTGGGTGTTTTGTCTCCTGCTGAATGATGCTCAGATATGTTTTCGTAACTGAACGTGTCCTCGAACTATACACGTCATTTGTCCGTAGCTGGGAACACGTGCAAATTTATCAGGCATTACAGACAAAATTAAGTCGAAAATAGCAGGACAAAGCAATCGAGAGCTCTCCTGATGACATCATAACGTTGAATTGTTTGACACCTGACCTGCTCATTTTTTTTTTCTTTTTAATTGATCGTTGGTTAGGTTTGGCAAGCGTCGAATATGGGTGGCTTCAATGGGTTTTCTGTTGTTTCTCAATCTAACGTTACGTTTGGTTCTGATGCTTGAATTTGTTTGTAGGACCTGGTGATTATGTGGCTCGCGAAGGTGAACCTGTTGATGGCCTTTACATCATATTGGATGGTCAGGTAAAACTTACACTGTTGTTCTTACTGACTAATATAGTTGCATTACATGTGCGATGTACAAACTATCGTTTAGGTGCTGAAGTTAAAGAGACGTGTGCCCTAAGCACTCACCAAATATCCATATGTCTTCCACCCATGTTCAGCATTTATGCTCTCCACTGAATGCGCGATGGCGCAGATAGCATTCATGGAAGTACTTTTATGCTTCATGTTTATCACCCATGACCAATATTGATACTTATCTGACTCTGCACAGGAGTAGCACTATCAGGGGAAAAACATAACATTCCCTCCTATGTATATAATATCAGTACTCATTTCAAATATAACATTTTGGCTTGGCTTTTCCTTCTAAAATAATTCCGGGTAATGCATAGGAGGATTGTAATTTGTAGATTTCGTAACAGCCATTTGATTGGTGTTTGTGCAAATGACTTTCACTTGGGTCCATAATTTTAAGGAAACTTATGTCCCTATAACCCTATTACTCTTTCATTTTTTTTCCAACCAGAAGACTTAAGCTACCACTTGCTGCTGACCTTTTTATTAGAGTTATATTGCCAATTTGTTTTGAGTATATACTTCCCTTTTCTACTTTTTGTGCTAGTTATTGCGTGTTTCATACCTATCCTACCCCAACTTGCTTGGGACTACAAGGCTTTGTTGTTGCTATTGTTGTATGTTGCAGTTTTTGTCATTTCACTCTGTTCTCTCACATGTTGTCAAAGAAAATATGTGACAACTACAGTTACCTTTGTGGTCTATTAAGGAGTAGGGACAGAGGCTGGTGCTAATCTTAGCAGTAATTGTTTTAGGGTTTTACCTGAACAACATTCTCATTGTCTTGAAGGCTGAAGTTTCCGCACCCGCAAACACAGAAGAGGCAAACCGTCCAGATTATGTGTTACATAAGTACGACTACTTTGGTTATGGTAAGAATTTTCCTTTCATGATTTTCTTATGGTAGTCTCTAATACATTCTATAACCTGTAGGAGAAGTACATAAAGTTACTCCACAATTTTCTCCTTAATTACTGATGGTTTGTATCATTTCGCAGGGACAAATAGTTCCGATCATCAAGTAAATGTTGTTGCGCTATCAAAGGTTCTTTGTCTTTTACTTGACATTTTTGTAGCTGAAGGAATCCTTTCTGTAGTTATACTTAGCTGTTTGCTTTCTCAAATGTATTGGCTTATAGGTTTCCATATCTTGCAGCTGACCTGCTTCATAATGCCCAATCAATATGGACATCTGCTAAAACCAAAAACGATTTGGAATGCAGAGGAGACACCTGAAACCCATTCTTTGCTGGAACAAATTTTGCACTTAGAGCCAATAGAGGTAAGTTGAAATGCAGTACAGTGGGTATGGCACTACAGTTTGATCAATGTACCGGCACTATTAGGTGCTAACGCTTCAATTTTATAGTTTTCTGACACTTTTGTCAGCCCAAGTGTGCACCAAATGGATTTAAGAAAGACAGTGTTATTACTGTCATTTCAATATTAACACTGCAAATTTTAATTGACCTGGGTCATGTCATTTGATTCACATTATACCTTGAAAGAAATGAATCTAATAGTAGATTTTCACAGTTCAAATTGTGCATGGTTGGATTTCTGGTTTACAACTTAAAAGGGCGGACATGAAAGATGTTGCTACTTCGATTCAAAATATTTCTAACCTCAATTCATTTATCTATTTATTAGGTTGATATCTTCCGTGGATTTACTTTGCCAGAAGCTCCTGCATTTAGGCAAGTTTTTGGAGGGCAGTTCATTGGACAGGCACTTCTCAACCACCCTCTCTTACCTTCTCCCATCTTAATCTGACAAATATGTGTTCTGAGAACTTCCTTTTCCAAATGAGCCTTGTTCGACCTTTTACCTTCAATAAATTTTTTTTATCATGGTGCAAATGATAAAAGGTTTTGTTGTTTCAGAAATGCATCTGAATTCAGAGCAAAAGACGTTTAATTAATCATTCTTTCTCTTACTGTTACATAGATATATATTTTCTTCTAGTATCATGTTGAGGACCCTCGCTGAAGGTTTTCAGCATGCCTTAACCATTTGTGCGTTTGATTCTCATGAAGGCATTGGCAGCAGCATCCAAGACTGTTGATTGTCTAAAATTGGTGCATAGTTTGCATGCGATTTTTCTTGTTGCTGGAGACAATAACTGTAAGATTCTTTAAACTTATGTGGAGTGCTCCTTTTGTCAAAATTAATATGGAAGACCAAATGTAATATGAAAATTAATAATACAGTATATAACAAAAAAAACGTGACCAACCTAGAAGAAATATAGTTCGGCTTTTATTTATTATATTTTTTATTCATACATTGTAATGCATGAATACAGTCAGTTTTTTTACACCTGTAAAAGTTCCATTGATCCGAAACTCGTACAAACTGTCTATGGATTTCTAGTAATCTTGGGAGTGGGGATTCTTAATGCACCTTCCTTTTTTATCGAACAAGGAAATTTTATGTTCTCTGTTTTATTTTTTTTTGTCCTCCACTGTAGTGCCAATAATATATCAAGTTCATCGGGTGCGTGATGGATCCAGCTTTGCCACCAGAAAAGTGGAGGCAAAGCAAAAAGGCCAAGTTGTATTTACTTTGATTGCTTCTTTCCAGGTGATTATCCTTGTGATGCAAATCTTCATAAACAATTATATTGGAATCTTTGTTGAACAATTTATATTATTTATACAACATGCTACCGAACATGATTGTCATTTTTTATTATTTGCTTGTTTCAAACCGTATCTTCAGTCGAAACTGTTATCAGATTTTTAACAAAAAATGCTGTTGAAAGGAAAGCATGAACAGTTGGGAGAAAAATGAATTCTTGTATCACTGACAAGAATGTAATTTCACCACATAGCCTACTAAAACCGAACTTCTTGAAAATGACACAAACTTATGCTATATCCTAATCAGCAGACAGTCACTATCATCCTATGCATCAAACTTGATTAATGCATTGTTTTCTATGATTCATGTGTAAGTATGTTTCGTGCTACAAGTTTGATCTGCTAGTTTGAGATATGTGGGAACTGCGAAGGGCTAACCTCATGAAATCAGTCAGTATGCAGAAGCAGAATGGGATCTGACTGTTCAAAATTTGGATTTTTTTTTTTTTTTTTTTTTTTTTTTGCAGAAGCAAGAATTGGGTTTTGAGCATCAGGCTGCAAGCATGCCTGATGTCCCTCCTCCAGAACAGGCAAGGATTGTTCTAGCTTTAGATAGATATCTGTGGAAGAAACAAAACACCATTAACATTAATAATCCATTGAATGTGCAGCTCCTGAATTTGGAGGAGATACGAGAAAGGCATCTTACTGACCCACGCTTCCCAATGTAATTTCCTAGCATAAATTACTGTTTTTTTCAGGTTATTCATCATTTTAACCATGAAATAATAATGTTTAGAAAGTACTGTGTTGGTGCTGTTAAAAGAACATGCTTTTTCCATAAGCTTAATTCGAGTGGATCTATATTTCTGTATTAACACAACAAGTTGAATAATACATCTACGACATAAGATATTGAGTCCTTTTAAGAAATTTCAATAGAATTCATCTCCTTATAACTTACTGTGCGAGTCTTGATTGTTTGACCATGTGCAGGCAATATAGGAACTCAGCTGCCAAGAAAAAGTTTGTGCCTTGGCCCATAGAAATTAGGTTCTGTGATGGTTCCACATCTCAAGATAAACCAAGGTATTGGCATACTGTCTTTTCCCTCCGTGCGGTCTGTTAATATTTCAGTTTACATTTTATTTGATCTTGGCCTAACTATTGGAAGGACTATAATTATAACACATGCTCAGTAGATTTTTCCCTGGTTCAGTAATGCCTGTAATTCTTTTTCAGCTTAAACTACTGGTTTAAAGCCAGAGGGAAGCTTTCAGATGATCAAGCTCTGCACAGGTTTGTCATTTGATCACCGTTCAGTCACTTGTATATTGAATGTACATTGGTATAAAGCTAATATGCAATACCACAGATGTGTTGTAGCTTATGCTTCGGATCTACTGTATTCTGGTGTCAGCCTAAATCCTCATCGAGAAAAGGGTTTGAAGACATATTCACTCAGTCTTGATCATGCGTACGTTCCAGTAACCTTCAATCAATATCGTGATTTGATCGCCACATGCATCTCTTCATCAAATTATTGTTTCCCTTAATGCTGCTTGTCGCTGTTCTTCAGGATTTGGTTCCACAAACCTGTTAAGGCTGACGAGTGGTTGCTGTATGTGGTAAGCTTTTGATTTGTATATTGCAGTTGATATTATATTAAATAAGCTTTCAATGGCAGTACTGAGATTACTGTTGCCTCCTTGAACGCAGATCGAGAGCCCGTCTGCTTACGGTGGCCGGGGTTTTGTTACCGGGCGCATGTTCAACCGGCAAGGAGAGGTATGCACATGCTGTTTTGTTAGTGCTTGGACTATGTTTCTGCTCTGCACCCGTTATTGCGACTGAACTTATTGTGATCCTCTTGTCGAATGATCAGCTTGTCATGTCATTGACCCAAGAGGCGCTGATCAGGAAGGAAAAGACACAAGGACCAAATCCGAGACCCAAGCTTTGAGAGGCGCTTACGAAGTTGCACCCTCATTATTATTATTGTTATTTCAATATGGTTTAGCTATTTTCGTACACGCAGCAACAAAATGTAACATGCGGCTATTTTCATTGTTGAGCCGTACCATTCTGCTACTTTTGTTGTGAACGTTTCATTGGAATACGGAAAAGGGTTGAGAAAACAAGCAAGAACTCGAGATCTTTTCGATCTTAACGTTGGTGTTTTGCAGAAGCGTCACCCCTGTTTGGCATGGCTTCTTATTTCAACTTTCTAGCTCGTTTTTGAAAATCTGCTTAACCAATGAGTTGCAAAATTCTTGTGCGTCATTACATTTGAGATAACGGTGTGAGAAGAAAAAGAGAGAGAGAGAGGAATAAGCTTCAGTTCTGTGATGCTAAGTTTTCGCCACTAGACCGCCATCCCAGCTGTCTCTCCACTCTAAATCATAACATCACTAGCGCAGTCATCGCACTATGGCAAGTGACAAAAAGTATAAAACAGCACATACTGTTTGGATAAAAAAACGAGTGAAAATGCGTAAGAGCAGTTTCTTCTTTGGATAGGCAATACAATCTCCCTGAAGAAACTATAAATGGTACTGCTATGATATTTCATAGCAACACAAAATATACAATTACATCAAACAAAAGAATTTCTGATTAAATACACCTAGAGGACATATTACATCGAACATCTAGTATTATTGTCTTGTCAGTAATCAATCCAAGCTAAATAATGTGGAATCAACCTGGCACGCTAAGGTCTAAGGAGTGAGAACAGTCTGATGCACATTGCGTCAACTTTACCATTTTCTTTGAAAAATAGGATGTATATTCACATTCAAATTCTCCAACTTCTCGCTCTGAGCAACAGATTCATTTATTCTCTCAAGGACCTTCTCCAAAGCAGCAGCATTAGCCTCATACTTAGATTTGATGACCTTTAGTTTTTCAAGCTTCCGCCCATCATTTTCAGCTATTGATGATTCCACCATCGTTGAAACGTCTGCAATAAACAAAGATGTATCAACCATTATATAACTATTAAAAAGAATCATGTAAATACCAACTTCATGTTATTAAGTGTCACAAATGCACGGTAAAATCCATGTTATTAAGTAGTGATGTTACCAACTTCATGTTATTAAGTAGCGATGTTACCAACTTCATGTTATTAAGTAGCGATGTTACCAATTTCATGTTATTAAGTAGCGATGTTACCAACTTCATGTTATTAAACACTGCAACTTCATGTTATTAAGTAGTGATGTTACCAACTTCAAAATGCACTTTCACAACACAGAAAAATCTGTAAAAAATATGGATGGAAAGAGCATGCCATCATCTACTATCATGAAACATTTAATTGTAACAAAAACTGGTGCAATATGCAAAAAAAAAGAAGAAACCGACACATGAATATTGGCTTGCAACCTGCAACTATTCATTTGTTGATTTCTCTTTTTTGATTCCTGAATACAGGTAAGCAATTCATGATGAAAGAAAGTTGAAACTCATCAACATTTCCC
Organism: Tuctoria greenei; assembly: GCA_036927565.1. Taxonomy (NCBI): domain Eukaryota; kingdom Viridiplantae; phylum Streptophyta; class Magnoliopsida; order Poales; family Poaceae; genus Tuctoria; species Tuctoria greenei. The sequence continues at coordinate 7,978,020 of JAYESD010000001.1, read as the reverse complement.
TTTTCTCAAACTCGGAGTCATCACATTGTAAATAGAAATAGCAGGCTTGCACTTTCCCTCATCTTCCCCCAAATCTATCCAGGCAACGCTACAGGGCCTGGCGTATCCACCACTAATCGCCACAGAAACCAGAAGTGAGCATTTTCCCACGTAAATGCGCAGATAATGGACCTACGGAAGCACAAATTTGCACTAACCCCACACAAGGGGGCCGAATCAGCCCAAAACCCTAGCGCTAGAACAAGGGGGTCAGAGGGGCGTACCCAGGCCGTCGGGCGGACGAAGCGCGGCGAGATCGGATGCGACAGTGTCGATGAAGCGCCTGGCGTTGCGGCGGCGGTTCTCGAGCACGCGGCGGTCGAGATCGGCCAGCTCCCTCTCCAGCTCTTCTATGTCCTCCCCCTCCGCCTCCCCCTCGTCATCTGCAGCGGCCGCGGAGAAGAGGGGCGCGGCCTTGCGCTTGCGGTTGTTGGGCGAGAGTCCAGCTTGGCCTCTCGATAGCGACCCGCCGGCGCCCGCCATGGATGGAGAGCTTCGGAGCGCGCGTAGAGAGTGGCACGGCCGGCGAGGGGAGCGGAGCAGAGCAGAGCGATTTCAATTTTTTTTGGTCGTTACCGATACCAGCGATTTCAATTTGGGAGGTTGGGACGGGACGAGCAGGTAGACCCAACTTTGGGGGCCTCGATGACGTGGTAAGGCCCGCCCCGCACATAGTGTTCGGCCGTTTGGTTCACTTCTCGGGCGCATCTTTGGCTTGTGCAGAAACTAAATTTAAAGGAGCTGAGGGTAAATCGATTTTGTAAATTGAATGCTTCAGATTGCCAGTTTAAAAGCTCAAGGTTGAAGTGAACTTCTATGACATTATATGAGTAAAAGGGGCTTATTTCCTAATTAATAACATGGCAAAAAAGAACAAAGAGAAGCAGTGACTGACACTGAAGTAGGTAGCCTGTACTTAGAGATGGCAACGGGTAAAATACTTGTGGATATTACCTGTGTATACTCATACCCGTTAGATAAAATATATACCTGAAATCGTACCCGTTACCCGCAACGGGTAAAAACCGTGACACGTACCCGTTACCCATGGGTATTTTTTACCCACGGGTAATCCGCATCCGCAGCATGATGCCTGGCGAAATCTTGCTCCTCAGTCCTCACTGCTCTGTTGGTCGGCGGTGTTGTAGGGTGATGGCGAGTGGCGGATCTTGCACGTGGAGGGCGGCAGTGCGGCGGCCCTGGCAGGCGGCAGCGAGCAAGCGAACACCAGCGACGACAACTCGGCGAGAGGGAGGAGCGCGTGGGGAGATGCGAGAGGGAGGAGTGCATGCGAGAGAGGAGATCCCACGCCGTCGGGCAGCACTGCAGCCCGCGGTCGAGCACCCGTGCGCCTGGCTTTCTAACGGCTAGGGTTGGGAACGAGGCGGGACCATGGAATAGGGATTGGAGTGGAGATTGTGAGTCTGGCGGCAGGCGGCTAGGGTTGGCGATTTGGAGGTAGCTGGGTATATATATATTGTTGAAGTGTGGACTAGGACACTCCCCCCCGGTACTACTAAAACATAGTCCGCGGAGGTTCGTATTCGGTTGGAGCGCACGTAAGATTATGAACGAGACGGTTACACAGGGGATTTTTACGTGGTTCGAGCCGCCTGAGCTAATATCCTACTCCACAGAGTGATTGTTGATGAGTTTGTATGTGTTCTACCGTGCGAATCAACCCTTTTATATACTAAGGGTTGGCCATTATAGGAATTATCTGGCCTGACAAGTGGCCCCGACGGTATTCAATCACCTAATACACGATCTATATGTATTAAATATGATTAACAGTGTAATAACACGCCTTAATGGTGGCGTTACCGGCCTTGAAGGTCCTCTGATTGTATGTCATTAATGCTGAATTATGATATGTTAATCAGGTCTTGTAACGACTGTTTAATAGCCTCTTGAATGTCTATGTCGTTGGAGATCTTGTAGTCGTTGCAGACTTAGGTCCGGAGGTACAACACGTGGCAGCTTCAGAGCTTCTCTCTGCGGGGAGGTAGGTTCGGAGCCACTCGACACGTGGCAGCACCGGAGTTTCCCTCTACTGGGGGTTAGGTCCAGGATTGCTAGACACGTGGCGGGATCGGAGCTTCCGTGTGAAGGGATGTAGGTCCGGTCCCGCTGGACACATGGTAGTATCAGAGCTACCCAAACGAGGGATGCGGGCCCAATGCTGTCAGACGTGTGTTGCCTTCGAAAGTCTTTGACTTGGACATAGGAACTCTTTGGCTTTTCTTGCAGTATCGTGGGGTACCCGGTATGCAGGGTATCGACAGTGGCCCCCGGGCCCACCTCTGGCAGAAACACTCTGGGTGAAGTTTTTCTACCAAAGGTGGGGCCATCTTTGATTCCCGCGTTGTGGCTTCAAAGCTCTTTTTCTGGGTTGTTGGGACGACAGTTTGCTATTAAGCCATTGCCATGTGGCTCCCTTTAATGCGGTGGGTGAGATCCTAGTGTGCAGATCTCACGCAATTGAAGGTCGCCAGTTTCCAACACGAAAACGTATCGGTTCCGAGCGCCCTCTTAGGCCACCGTCCTCGGGCTTCTAACTTCCCATCATAACAACGGTTCACCTTGTGCGACTTTTTCGCCAAAGTAGACCTGGGCCCATTTGCCATTGACGGGGTAAATTTTTGAAATGAGATCTTGATCCCGCGCGGTTTCCATCCAAGCGTTGTGGAGGCTTACTTAAGAAGGAAAGCCTGCACGGTTTGATGATTCTTTACGCTTTCATTCGAACTTGCGCTCAGAACCTCCCCACCTTTGCTTAGCTTTTTCAACTTTCGGTCCACTTTGCCACGATGGAAATGGGTCTTCCCCGCAGCAAGATCTAGAGCAACGAGGACTTGTCGAGGGTCCGGACCTACATGGGATGGTCCAGCGACTCCTTCAACAACTCGATCAGCTTCGGCAAGCTTCCCTTCAAGAAGGAATGCGCCAGAGAGATCGTCTACTTCTCGACGTACGCTATGGTGGAGTTGATCCCGCCTTTTTCAAGTTTCCTCTTGATGTTGCTGGACTTCTACGGGCTCCAGCTTCATCACCTCAACCCTCACTCATTCTTGCTAGTGGCAACCTTCGTTCACTTCTACGAGATATGGGTGAGTGTGACGCCAAGCATCGAGCTCTTCCGGACCTTCTTTACGGTCCACACTATCAGAAAGGGGACTGAGTTGATCGGCTTCTACTACTTCGTGAAGCGCAAGAACTGTCCCTTTAAGTACTTGAAGACTTTCCCCTCTGGGAAGTGGGACAACTGGAAGAAGTATTCGGTGGTCATCACGATGGATCATCACAAAAGGATGGAGTTGCCTACAATCATCCCCAATGTCGGCACCGACGTCTGGAATACAGCTCCAGAGTTGTCTGAAGCGTACAAGCCTGTCCTAACCAGGATCCAGCAATGTGTGGAGGGTGGAGTGACCCCTCGGACAGTCTTCGACAACTTCCTGGTCAACAGGTGGGCTCTGCTGAAGACGAGGGAGTGGCCCGCATGGGCTTTCAACAGCGAGATGGATCACAACTGAATCGAAGCTGGTTTTTGGACTAACTTGGATGATGAGGCTTTGAAGCTCCATCTCTAGAAGCTTCAACACGGAGCTATCTCCCAAGATGCCTTGACCCCGCCGGCGGCCTTCCTCCCTCTAAATATGGTTCCAAAGTTCAGGAGGGAGCTTCAGAAGAGAATGCCAGAGTTGGACGACCTCGGCTTGGTGGAGAAGCGTGGGACCGCTGGGATTTCTATTCTCGGAGCTTTGGAAAGGGTGGCTCCCACTGTTCCAAGCCAGAAGGTTGACGACTTTGGCAAGGGCAAGGAGCCGGCCAAATCTTCCAGGCGGAAGAGGAAGCTGAGACATGCTAATGGGAGCACCCTCAGGTCGGCTCCCTCTCCAGCAGCCTCTCCCCCTCGGCCAAGCAGAGCTTCGGTAGCCACACCTTCTTCAGTGTTGGCATCCACGAGGGGCGCTAGATTCGGCAAGTCGACCCCGACTCCAGTTCTGACTGCTAGCTTCAGGTCCGGAGGTCCTTCCCACCCGAGGGAGGTCCTGGCTGAGGCCACTCCAGCCCCTGCGGCAAGCTCCCGACCGAAGTCCGGGGTCTCTGCCTCACCAGGTCCGGTGGGCTCAGACTCTGGGCCACAGAAGAAGAAGTTATGCAGCAACTAGAGTGGAAGCTTCCCAAGGTAAGCATTGTCTTCTCACCTTGAGTTGCTATTTTTATCTTTATCATGTTTTGAATTTTTTGATCTTTTGCTTCCAGGGTGTCGAAGAAGAACACTGAAACTTCAACCCCTGCCGCAACAACGGAGGTTGTGCAAACTGAGGCTTCTTCGTTGATCCCTGTGTCCCTCCAAGTGGTGGCTGAAGACACGAGAGCTCCGGTGCCACCTGTCGTGGAACTGGACCTAATGACAACGCCAAAAGCTCCTGTGGTAGTGTCGAACCACGAGGGAGGGACTCGTGAAGAAGCGTCGGTTGTTTTTGAGCTAGCGGCTGAGGTTCCGGCGCTGGAGCTAGAGACGACCGAAGCTCCGACACCTGAACCGGATGTAACTGAAGCTCCAACACTTGAGCTAGAAAGTAGTTGAAGCTCTGACACCTGAACCGGAGGTAGTTGAAGTCTTTGCATCTGGGGCGGAGGTGGTGGTAGCTCCGGACGAAGCCACAGTGCCAGCCCTGAAGGTGATTACCCCGGAGGTGTCCATGTGCGAGCCGAAGCACCCAGAAGAGCTAGCGGTAGGTCTTCCACCCACTGAGCCAACAGTTGAGGATCCGGCAGGGGAACCTTCCTCATCAGCTTTGGAGGTTGAAGTTCCTACTGTGCGACCTTCCTCGACCGTGTCGGACGCAGAAGAGCTCCTGGAAAGCGGCCCAAGCACTTTGGAGCAACAGGGGACCACTCTAGTGAAGTAGGACCCATTATTTGTCTTTGAAGACCCACTGGAGCTTGCGGAGGCGCTTCAGGCAGGCCTGAAGTCAATTCCCCTACCGTTGTCTATTGACAACGCCTGCTCAAATCTTCATCAAGTCCAACTCGCCGTTGATTATGAGAGCAAGACTCTCGAAGAAGAGCACAACACCTTAAGGCATTGGCACTACAGGCTTCATTTCGAGACGAAGCTAACACAGTCGAGGCTGGCAGACTAGCGAGAATGGTTGGAGAAGGAGAAGGCCCATGTGGCACGGTACGACTGCATGCTGAATGAGCGAGAGGCTGCCATCAAGGCCCTCGATGAGAACACTCAGGAGATCTTCGAGTATGCTAAGGAGACCAATGAGGCTGTTGATGATCATCAGGACAACCTCAATGAGCTAAATGAAGTACTTCTCAAGCATCGGGAAGCTCTCGACGAGAGGGAGGATAAGCTCTTGGAGAAACAGGAAGATCTCCTGAAGAGGGATCAGGAGCTCGCCCAGAGCTGTCACTGGGAGAGCACAGTTTGGCTGATTGTGCCAAATAGTTTGAACAACATTGTGTTCAAGAGAAAGAGAGGATTTGGCAGGTGGGACAAGAATTCTCCAAGAGAGAGACTGACATCTTCGCTCGGGAGGAAAGAATGAAAGGCAGAGAAAAGGACCTGGCGGACCGTCGAATCTGCATCCACCTTCGAGAGATGGAGCTTGCTGATCGAGAAAAGCATGTGGCCGAAAGGATCCAGAAACATGCTAAGGAGGTTGAGCGCCTCGCATGGGAGAGTTCGGAGCTTGCAACCGGTAGAAGGTCACTAGAGGAACTGAGAAGTCTGAGAGCAACAGTCCCAACGAGTTTGGGACTTACTGGGGCGAGCCAACAAATCTCTGGTGCCACTTGGCTTCAGTCCGTTACGTTCGGATGACCCGAAGCTGGAGCTGGACAAGACATTGGTGGCGTTGGGCTCTACTGGCAACAAGGTGGACGCAATGAGTGACGTAATCGTCGACCAACTGGAGACGGAAGGGAAGTCTCTGGCCAAGAACGTCGCCGACTATGTGCTGACGTGTTTCAAAAGCTGGGACCCCCAACTATCTTTAGATCCGGTGATTGAAGGTCCCGTTGTTTTTAGCGCCAGGGCCAGCGTGCAAGAAGATGCCGAAAAAGTTGCCTCATTTTTCCATAGGACCTCTAGTAGCTAGATCTTTTTTCTTCTATCTTCACTTGTAATTCCCCCACTTTGAATCAATAAAATCCAATCTTTTGAATGAATGAATTCCATTTTTTTTGTGTGTCTTCAATGCATTGTCCTTTATATTGTTGCCCCCCTGGTAGATGTACATAATTTGACTGCGAACATGTACCAATAGGATTTGACAATGTCTTGATGACTTCACTTCTCGCTCGTAGCCGAAACGATAGCTCTAAGTTCTGACATCTCCAGGGACCCTTTATTATGTTGACGGCGGACCCCTAAGAGTTGCTGGAGCTAGGTAGGTCCGACAGTGCCCACTATCAACGCTTAAAAACATCGACGGTGGGCCCCCTGGGAGTTGTCGGAGCTAGGTTGGTCTGACGGCACCCGCTGCCAATGCTTAGAAACGTCGACGGCGGACCGCCTGGGAGTTGTCAGAGCTTGGTAGGTCCGACAACGCCCACTGTTAACGCTTAGAAACATCGATGATGGGCCTCTTGGGAATTGTTGGAGCTTGGTAGATCCGATGTCACCCACTGTTAACGCGTAAAACATCGAGGGCGGCCCCCAGGGAGTTGTTGGAGCTTGATAGGTCCGACGGTGCCCACTGTCAACGCTTAGAAACGTCGATGGCGGGCCCCCTGAGAGTTGTTGGAGCTTGGTATGTCCGACGACACCCACCGTCGACGCTTAGAGATGTCGACGTCGGGCCCCCTAAGGGTTGTCAGAGCTTTGTAGCTTCGAAAGCGCCCACTGCCAACGTGTAGAACATCGATGGTGGGCCCCCCGGGGTTTGTTGGAGCTTTGTAGCTTCGACGGTACTGAAAGCATCTAGGCCCCCATAAGGTATGGTTTCGGTGATTAATGACAACCGTTGGATATCACTAATAAGTTTGTGGATGCAAGGCCTCTCATATAACTCATCACACTTAATGAAATATATATTTATATCATCTAGTGCTCATTGGATACAATTGGAGACCCCTCAACAAACTATTTTACGAGGTCAATCGATTTTCATGAAGACTGAAAGAAAAAACATATATGTCAAAATTATTCCATCAAAATTGACAACACACGAGACTTAGTCATCATCAGAAGAACATTTCAAACCAATGTCTAAGAGGTAACTCGGACAAATTCCAAAAGAATCACTTAGAACAACTCGAAGTAGACGAAATCAACTCACTGGATCATCCGATGTATCCAGAAAAAAACTACATTGATCGAGTTGGCTCTGCAGCAGAAAAAGACCTCAGTCTTGGGTATACACCGGATCATCCGATGTTGAAGCATGTGTTACATCGGTCGATCATTCCAGTAAGCAATTTCCCTGGACTAAGTAATACCAGACAATCCGATGTACAAATATGCCACATCAGTCGATCATTCCAGTAAGCATTATTTCTGGACCATCCTGGACCAAGTGTCACCGGATTATCCGATGTACAGGTGTATACAACATCGGTCGATCAACGGTCATATATGACATAGTGACCTCAGCTAATTTGTATTCGACCAATGACAGCTGAAGGGAGAACATCGGATCATCCGGTGTTTGTAGAACAGTGATGTCAGCCTACTTTTCCAATGGCTATCTCGTGGAAGCAAGCTATTTGTACCCCTTCAACTAGTAATTTAGATAAGTCTTGATGCCCTGAGCTACTCTACACATTATCAAGCATTCAAGACGTTGAACAACCACTTCCACATCATTTACACCACTTGTACACCAAGAGATAGGCTAGAACTTACTAGAGATGATGCTTGTGTGCTTCCATTCTTTGTGATTGGAGTCTCTAGTATAGTGAGAGATGTAAGTGAGTGTCTCTTGGTGATTGCATTCACCGTGTATCAGCCGGTGATCGGAGAGATCCTTCCGGAGCTTGCCAAGTCGGTTGTGGAAGCCCGGAAGATCAAACTTGTAGAAGGCTTGAGCTCCACCTTGCCGGAGATGGTGAACGGAGACTCTTAGTGAGATCCCTAGTCTTGGTGACTTGGGAGTGGCTACACCCTTGGAGGGTGCCACAACGTGGACGTAGGAAGGTCTTGATGATCTTGCTGAACCACGGGATAAATCACCATGTCTTCGTGTCTTCTCGGGAGTTTGTATACTCTTCCTTTTCCGTTATACTTATGCATTTCATATACCGCAAACTTATTATTCACTTGAATGCATAGGTTGTTTGCATAGGGAATTGGGCTTTTAGTAGTTGAGTTTTTATTGCTTTAGTTTTTAAAAAGAAGCCCAATTCACCCCCCCTCTTGGGCATTCGATCCTTACAATTGGTATCAGAGCGAGGCTGCTCATTGGATCATTCTAGCTTCACCGCTAGAGAGCCAAAATGGCCAAGATTGGGGGTTCGGTTCCCATCTTCGAGGGCAAGAACTTTGCCTATTGGAAAGCACGTATGCGTGCTTATCTAGAGTCTATTGCTCCCGAGGTATGGGAAGCAACCCATGCGGGGTTTGGTGAGCATAACTACATAGGTGATCAAATCAAGTGGGATGCCAAGGCTAGAAATACTATTTACGAATGCATTAGTCAAGATGTGTTTGCTAGGATTGCTAGCAAAGAAAAAGCTTGTGAAATTCGGGCTTGCTTGATTGAAATTCATGAGGGTTCTTCTTGCGTTAAAGAACTAAAGTATCACATGCTTAAGGCCAAATATGATGAGTTCAAAATGCTACCTCATGAGAATGTCAATAAAATATTTTCTCGCTTGAATGTTCTTATTGAGGAAATTAATGCTCTTGATATTGCTCCTCTCGGCAAGGAACTCATCAACCGCAAGATTTTCATGCTCCTTCCTAACCTAAAGTACAACATCATCAACTCCATGCTTCAAAATGAATCTCTTGATCACATTGAAGTTTCTAAACTTATTGGAGAGATTCGCGCTCATGAGATGAGTGTGCTTGGGATGATCGAGGAATCATCTTCAAAGACAATTGCTCTAAAGGATTCCACCAAGAGAACAAATCTCAAGAAAAAGAAAGTGATTGAGCCTAGATCAAGTGAAGAAGAGCAAGCATCAAGTGAAGATGACGATGATGAGCTTGCATTGATGATGAGAAAATTCTCTCGCTTGAACTCCAAGATTGCCAAGAAGGGATACAAATTTGATCCCAAAAAGAAAGCATTTATACCAAGGAAAAATGACAACAAGACCTGCTATAACTATGGTGATCAAGGTCACATCTCCTATGATTGTCCAAAACTGGATAAAAGAAGAGATAACCACAAGGGCAAGCATCGCAAGCTTGAGGATAGTGAGGATGTTGAAGAAGAGGTCAAGCCCAAGCCAAGATTCTTTGGGAAGAAGAAGTATGAAAAAGGCAAACCTCTTTCCAAAGAAGAGAAAATGTCCACAAAAGGTGTTCATGTGTGAGGCAAATGAATGGATCACCGACGAAGAATCTAGTGATGAAGAGAGTGAAGCTGAAGAAGAGAGCTTGGCCGGCCTTGCCATTGCCAACAATGATGATTCATCTCTTCGTCCACCTCCCATGTGCCTCATGGCAAAAGGTAACACCAAGGTATGTGATGACTCTAGCGATGATGAGCTTTCCCCCGATGACTTAGGTACAATGATAAATGAATACCACACTATCATTAAAAGGGAAAAGAGTAAGGTCAAGGCTCTTGAAGAAGCTTGTGCTAAGCTCAAGAGTGCTAACCTCGATTTGCTTAACAAGTATGAAAGCATACTTAAGGAGCATGACACGCTCAAATCTCATGTCAAGCAAGTTGAGGAGGATAAGGCTCAAATCAAGCTAGATCATCATGAGCTTGACTTAGCACACAAAGCACTCTTGGGAAAGCACAATGAGTTAATTCAAGAGAATCAAGTACTTAACCTTGCCTATGAAGTCATTGATCAAGAATTGAAAACCATAAAGAAAGAAACCCTTAATGATAAGGTATCCATTGTTTCACATGCCACTAATGTCTTGCATAAGTCTTTGCCTTTGAAAGAGAATGCTAGGGAGAAGGATTTGATGGATGAAATTGAAAGTCTCTGCACTAGTGTGGCAAGACTATCTAAGGGAGAAGTCAAGCACAAAGAAATCCTCTTCCAACAAGCAAAGTCCTTCAACAAGAGAGGACTTGGATCCTTACCGGTGCCTAACAAAGGAAATGTGCCCTCACCGGAGCTTAAAACAAGCTTCATCAAGGAAGTTGGTTCTTATTGCCAACATTGCAAGGTCACCGGTCACCGTACAAGGGAGTGTCCTCTTCCTAACCAGTCTTCCCCAAAATTGCCTACTAACTACAAGTCCACCTTTGATGATCACTATTATCTCTTGAGTAAAGTAGATGACAAGGTGAAGGCAAGGTTCATTGGCAAGGACATGAAGGGCATGAAGGGGAAGCTTCCCAAGCAACTTTGGGTCCCAAAAACACTTGTATCACACATACAAGGACCTAAGTTAGCTTGGGTGCCTAAAATCAAAAACTGAATTCTTGTGTGTAGGTGAACTACAAAGCCGAAGGAAAGCATTGGGTACTCGATAGCGGGTGCACTCAACACATGACCGACAATGATGGTATGTTCACCTCCATAGAGAACCCCGACAATCATGAACAAGTCACCTTTGGTGACAGCTCTAAAGGGAAGGTAATTGGGTTGGGTAAGATTGCAATTTCACATGATTTATCTATTTCCAATGTGTTGTATGTTAAGTCACTTAGTTTCAATTTGCTTTCTATTGCACAATTATGTGATCTTGGACTAACGTGCACCTTTGACAAGAATGATGTTGTTGTGACTAGTGAAACAAGCAAAGAACTCATCTTCAAAGGGTTTCGGCATGGACACCTCTACTTAGTAGACTTCTCCGCCAAGGATGCTAGCTTGACCACTTGTCTTTTCACCAAGACGAGCTTGGGTTGGCTATGGCATCGATGCATCGCTCACATTGGAATGAGAAAGCTCAATAAGTCATTCAAGCTCGGGATGGTGACTGGCATGAAGGATGTCACATTTGAGAAGAACAAGCTCTGTAGCGCTTGTCAAGCCGGGAAACAAGTTGCTTCACACCAGCCGATGAAGACAATGGTGTCAACCTCCAAGCCACTTGAGTTGCTCCACATGGACCTCTTTGGACCGTCCACATATCAAAGTCTTGGTGGTAATCTCTATTGTCTTGTTATAGTTGATGACTACTCTCGGTATGCTTGGACGTTGTTTCTTAGTGACAAGAGTGAAACTCTGGAAGTGTTCAAGACCTTCGCTAAACGTGCTCAAAGGGAATTTCAACTTCCCATAATCAAGGTCCGGAGTGACAACGACATCGAATTCAAGAACTACAACATTGGGGAGTGGTGTGTTCGTGAAGGCGTGAAACATGAATTTTCAGCCACATATACTCCTCAACAAAATGGTGTCGTTGAAAGGAAGAACAAGACTCTCATCACTCTTGCACGAGCAATGCTTGATGACTATGGCATGTCCGAGAAGTTTTGAGCCGAAGCAATCAACACGGCGTGCCATGCCGCAAATCGGGTCTATCTACATCGACTACTTCAAAAGACACCGTACGAACTCCTCATTGGGAGAAAGCCCAACATCTCCTATTTCTGAGTCTTTGGGTGCAAGTGTTATATCTACCGCAAGAAAAGGCTCGGTAAGTTTGAAAGAAGATGTGATGTTGGTATCTTTCTTGGTTATGCATCAAACTCAAAAGCATATCGAGTATTCAACCAAACCTCTGGTTTAGTTGAGGAAAGTTGTGATGTTGAGTTTGATAAAACTAATGGCTTCCAAGAGGAGAGTTTTGGTCATGATGAAATAGATGGTGAGCCTCTACGAGAAGCTATGAAGAACATGACCATTGGAGACATCAAGCCTAAAGTTGAGGAGAGCCATGATCATGGGGGAGCTTCAAATTCCAACATCAACACATCTATGACACCTCAAGTTGATGAAGAAGAAAAAGATAATCCATTGCCGACACAAGATTCACAAGCCACACAACATCAAGAAGAAGAACAAGTCCATGATCAAGTCCAATCACAAGAAGAGCAACACGCATCACCACCGCCAAGTGCTTCACAACCACTTATGAGGCATGGATGCATCTCCAAGGCGCATCCGATTGATCAAATTATTGGTAGTCCGTCAAGGGGAGTAAGTACACGTTCTCGCCATTTCGCTACGTTTTGTGAGCACTACTCGTTTGTTTCATGTGTAGAACCCACTCAAATTGAGGAAGCACTCCAAGATCAAAATTGGGTAATGGCCATGCAATAAGAACTCAACAACTTCATCTGCAATGAAGTTTGGGTGTTGGAGGAGCGACCCAAGGACAAGAACGTCATCGGGACAAAGTGGGTGTACTGCAACAAACAAGACGAGAACGGTGTTGTGATCCGCAACAAGGCAAGACTTGTGGCCAAGGGTTTCTCGCAAGTTGAAGGACTAGACTTTGGAGAAACATTTGCTCCGGTCGCTCGACTAGAAGCCATCCGTATACTTCTTGCTTTTGCATCACATCATAATATAAAGCTTTATCAAATGGATGTGAAAAGTGCCTTTCTTAATGGTTACATTAACGACCTTGTCTATGTTGAACAACCTCCCAGGTTCAAAGATCCGAGGAATCTTAATCATGTGTATAGGTTGCACAAGGCGCTCTACGGGCTCAAGCAAGCACCTAGAGCGTGGTATGAACGACTACGAGATTTCTTGATCATGCAAGGATTCAAGATCGGGAGGGTGGACACTACACTCTTCACCAAAGACATCGATGGAGAACTATTTCTTTGTCAAATTTATGTCGATGATATTATTTTTGGTTCAACTAACGAAGTTCTTAGCCATGAGTTTGGCAAAATGATGTCTAGGGAATTCGAGATGTCAATGATTGGAGAGCTTAACTTCTTCCTTGGATTTCAAATCAAGAAACTTCGAGAGGGGACCTTCATCTATCAAGAAAAATATACCAAGGACCTCTTGAAGAAATTTGAGATGGGAGATTATAGCTCAAGAAGTACTCCAATGGCAACAAATTGTCATCTCGACGCAGATATGGACGGTAAACCTATTGACCAATCTAATTACCGTTCCATGATTGGTTCATTGCTTTATATTACCGCATATAGGCCCGATATCATGTTTAGTGTATGCTTGTGTGCTCGCTTTCAAGCGGCACCTAAAGAATCGCATCGGAAGGCGATCTTTAGGATACTTCGGTATCTCAAGCATACCCCAAGTGTAGGCCTGTGGTACCCCAAAGGTGCTAAATTCCATCTCTTGCGTTACTCGGACTCGGACTTTGCCGGATGCCGTGTGGATCGCAAGAGTACCTCCGGAGGGTGCCACTTGCTTGGGTGTTCCCTAGTGTCTTGATCTAGTAAGCAAAACTCCGTTGCCTTGTCCACTGCGGAAGCGGAATATATAGCAGCTGGTGCATGTTGTGCCCAAATCCTATATATGAAGCAAACCCTTTTGGATTTGGTGTTAAATTAGGTTGTGTGCCTCTCCTTTGTGACAATGAAAGTGCTGTTAAGATTGATAAAAACCCCATTCAACACTCCCGCACTAAGCACATTGATATTCACCATCATTTCTTGCGGGACCATGAATCTAAGGGAGACATCTCCTTGCAAAGTGTTAGGTCCGAAGAATAATTGGCGGATATCTTCACTAAACCACTTGATGAGAAAAACTTTTCTAGACTAAGGAGTGAATTAAATGTGCTAGATGCATCGAACGTCATGTAAGTTGCCATTGTCATGTAAGAATTCATCACATATAGGTCTTGTCTAACTTTCAAAGGATAGGGGCGAGCAAGGGTTAGCTTGGGATGGCGGTTTTTTGGGTATCCCCAAGACTTGCAGAATGGTTCTCCCTGAAGAAGCCTTTGAAAGGTTTGAAAGTGCATCTAGGATCCCCGTGGGTTTTGGATGATTGATGACGACAATTAAGTGACTAATGAGCTCAGTGATCTTAAGCACAGGTGTGGACTCAAGTGGAAGCACAATCCCTCAAAAAGGAAAAGGATGAAAACAGCGATGTCAACTCGAAAAGGAGAAACTAGGGTTTCTAGTGTGTCGAGTTTAGACTAGCCAAATACGTGTGAGGATGTGTGTGTAAAGTGCATTGAGATCAAGTTGGGAGCTCAAAGCGGTTTAGAGGTCAAACCCATTGAGAGAAAAGAGTTGGAAGAAGTCTGGCAGTAGGGCCGGACTAGTCCGTGTAGGTGGCCGGACTAGTCCGCCCTTGGCTGGCCAAGTCCGTTTTCAGCCGGACCAGAAGGGTGTGACTGAGTTCAGACTAGTCCGTAGTGGGACGGACTAGTCCGAGTAGTCGTGGAGTGGGTTTTGGGGACTAAGTCCCAAAACCACGGACTTGTCCGTTTTGGTCCGGGCCAAGAGGTCTTGACTGAGATCGGACTAGTCCGCCCTGGGGGCCAGACTAGTCCAGGTGTGAGAGAAGTCGGTGCTTCAGAGACTAAGTCTGGGAAGGCCAGACTAGTCCGCCCTGGGGCCTGAACTAGTCCGTGGTCTTCAGACTAGTCCGTTTTCACATGGAACAAAAGGTTATGTGTGAGATCAGACTAGTCTGGTGAGGGTCGGACTAGTCCATTGTTGAAGTGACCGTTTGAATTTGAAGTTTGACGGGTAGTGTGACGATTGCCTTGCAGTGCGACAGTTGTTAGGGACGTCAGTGGTCCCCTAGGCCGGACTAGTCTGGGCTGTAGGCCGGACTAGTCCACCCATCTGCTGAAGTCAGCAGTATGGGCTTGGTACCTCTATAAATAGAGGAGTCCTGTGTTCATTTGAACCAGAACCTTTGAGCAAGTTGAAACCCTAGCACCGCCACAACAACCTTGAGCCTCCAAAAGCCTCCTTCTTGCCTATATTCCCTCTAAAACTAATTCTTGTGTGGATTAGGGTTTAGTGAGGTGAAGAAGAGGAAGAACACCGCTCTTTGGCTCTCGGTTTGATCTCTTGCACTTTGTGAATCTTTGTGATTTGTGGCTTGAGTCGATCTTTGAGATTTGTGATTGTATTTGTGGTGGGAGCCTCAGATTGTGAGAAACCCCAACGAATCTTGTAGTCACTCTTTGTGATAGTGGAAGAACCAAGTTAGGCCCGTGTGGTAAACTTGGTGAGGGAAGGGTTGTTGAACCCGGTCCTTCGTGGACTCCTCAACGGGGACGTATATTCTTTCGTGGGATCGAACCTCGGGATAAAATCCTTGTGTCCTTTGTGTTCTTTACTTTCACTCATTGCTCATTGCTTCTAGGTTAACTTCATCGGTTTTGTTCATCACTCTTGTTTCATCGTAATCCCTAGCTTCATACTTGTCATATAACTTGTTAAGGCTCACTAAGTCATTCTAACAAACCTTGCATCACAAGAATTGGACTAAAACTTGTTAGAAACCCTTTTTAGGCTTTCCCCTGTAGGAGGACCAGACTAGTCTGCCCCTGGACCGGACTAGTCCACCCCTTGAGTTCTAATCTCGTTTTATTAAGTCATTTCAGGTCGTTTAGCCTATTCACCCCCTCTAGGCAACTTTCAATTGGTATCAGAGGAGGACTCTCCCAAAAGAGTTTAATAACTCAGAGAGAGGATGGCCGGAGTGGGGTACGAAGAAGTCTCAACCAGTGAGGTCCAAGCAACCCTAGAAGAGATTCTCTTCTATCAAGACAAGTCAACGGATGACGAAGAGATTCACCAGCTCAAGGCAAAACTTCGAGAGAAGTTGAAGATTCCGAAGGTTGACACCTCAACCTCCACATCGAGTGTCACAATCAACTTCAACCAACAAGGCTAAAACTATGAACGCCTTGTCTCCAACAACCACTATCTTTCCATCCCATTGGGGAAGCCTCCCCAATTCGATGGAACCGACTACGGGATGTGGAAACACAACATGAAGATCCACCTTGTGGTCACTCAACCCCTCACTATGGCAAATTGTGTTGACCGGGGTGCACATCCCTAAGAATGAAGAAGATATCACTCCGGAGCAAGCCGTGCTCCTTCACCGCAATGCTCAAGCGGCCAGAGTGATCATCTCATCTCTCTCAAGAGATGAGTTCAACCGAGTGGATGGACTTGAGGTGGCCAAGGACATTTGGGACACTCTCAAGACGTCTCATGAAGGCAACCGAGTCGCGAAAGAAGCTAAGATTGAGCTCATAGAAGGAGAGCTCGGGAGGTTTGCCATTATGGATGGTGAATCTCCCCAAGAGATGTACAACTGCCTAAAGATACACATCAACAAGAGTAGATCTTATGGCTGTACCAAGTGGACGGACCACGAGGTGGTGAAGAGGATGATTCGGGCATTCATGCCTAGAAACGTCTCTCTTTGCTCCATGATCCGAGAAAGCCTGGGGTTTGCCAAAATGACCCCGGAGGAGGTCCTTGGAAGGATCATCAACCACGAGATCATGGAGAAGGAGGCGCTCTTCTACAATGACCTCCAAAGGTTCACCGCCTTGAAGATGAAGAATGTTGCACTCAAAGCAACAACCTCCTAAAAAGAGCAAGACAAAGATGATGAGGAGAGCCTTGACACCGATGAGGAAGAGGCCTTCTTCATCAACAACTTCAAGAGGATGATGAGGAGAAGAAAAGGAGGATACAAGCATGAGAGTAAAGGCAAGGAAAAGGCAAGTCCCAAAACCAAGAGGTCTTGCTACAATTGTGGCGAGTACGGACACTTCATTGTAGATTTCTCACATGAAGATGGCAAGAAGAAGAAGGTGGGCAAGCCACAAGAGAAGAAGTTCTACAAGAAGAAGAGGCCCTATGATCATGCTCACTTAGGCAAGGAGTGGGACTCTAATGATGAGTCCTCCTCATCCGAAGATGAAGAGAAGATGGCAAACATAGCCATCGGGAGGAGCTCCAAGGGAAGCAAGCTCTTCCCCAATCTCTACGACCACGAGCCAACTTGCCTCATGGCAAAACAAGGAAGGAGAAAGGTTAATTCTAACTCATCCTCTTCCATATCCTCTCATGATGATTTTGATAGTGCTAGCGAAAATGAACAGATGTTTAAGTATATAAGTAAGAGCACATTGCGAAGAATGAAATTGCTTTTGGATGAGATTTTTGAGAAGGAGGAGCTCATAGATAGGCAAGAGGACTTGCTTATCCAAGAAAAGGAAAGATGTAAAGAGCTAATTGAGCTCCTTGAGCTTGAGAGTGAGAAGAGCAAGGCGTTAGAGCATGAACTTGCTCAAAGCAAGAAAACATGCTCAAGTCTTGAGGAGACAACCATTGAGCTCAAGGACGAACTTGGCAACTTGGCAAAAGTTAACAAGATCCTTGAGACTCAAGTTGAGTCCCTTAAGACTAATGTAGCCTCTTCCTCCAAAAGCTCATCCTACTCAAAATTTGCATCCAAAGCAATATCAACTTGCAAATGTTCTAGCTTGATTCTTAAATTAAAGGATGAGCTTAAGTTGAATCAAGGCAAGCAAGCACCTAAGGGTGGCATCTTTGACAAAGAGAAGGTGGTGTATGCACGAAGTGCATACACCAACACAAGACCTCTCAATGTCAAGGATGGTCTTGGTTATACTAGAGGTGGAAAGCTAAATGCCAAAACCTCCAAGTATGGCAAATACTTGATTGTCTTTGTCAAAGGAAGCTCATCCCCAACTAAAATTGAGAAGAACACTTCAACTAGCACCTACTTTCCTAAATCAGAACTGCATCCTTTATTTCATGATTTTGATGCACCATATGTTTTGATGAGGAACAATAATGGCAAAGTATATGCTAGATTTGTTGAGCCACTCCGCAAGAGCCCCAAGCCTTGCGTGTGGGTGCCCAAATGCCTCACTACTAACGTCAAAGGACCCAACTCCGCTTGGGTACCTAAAAGGAAGGCATAATCTTGTTTTGTAGGCATACTCCTCTGATGGATCCAAATGGGTGCTCGATAGTGGGTGCACAAACCACATGACCGGAGAGAGGAAGATGTTCGAGGAGTATGAGGAACATGATGATCCAAATGAAGGAATCCTCTTTGGGGACAATAGTCGAGGAAAAATCCTTGGCTCCGGTAAAATTATCATTTCTCCCCAACATACTCTCTCTAGTGTTTTACATATTGATTCTCTTGACTATAACCTTTTGTCCATATCACAACTATGTGACAAGGGGTATAATTGTGTTTTCACTAATGAGGGTGTGAGTGTCCTTAGAAGAAGTGATAACTCAATCGCTTTTAAGGGTGTGCTCAAGGGAAAGCTTTATCTTGTGGACTTTGCCTCGGATAAAGCTCAACTTGACACATGCTTAATGGCGAAAACCAACATGGGATGACTTTGGCATAGACAGCTAGCCCATGTTGGGATGAGGAATTTACAAAAGCTTCTTAAGGGCGAGCACATTCATGGTTTGAAGAATGTTGTCTTTGAAAAGGATAAGCCATGTAGTGCTTGCTAAGCCGGGAAGCAAGTGGGAGATCAACACCCCTCAAAGAACATCATGACGACAACAAGACCGTTGGAGCTACTACATATGGACCTTTTCGGCCCAATAACCTACATTAGCATTGGCGATAACAAATATGGTCTTGTTATTGTTGACGATTTTTCTCGTTTCACTTGGGTGTTTTTCTTGCATGATAAGGGTGAAACTCACGGTGTCCTCAAGAGGTTCTTGAGGAGAGATCAAAATGAGTTCGCCTCAAGAATCAAAGCTATAAGAAGCGACAACGGCACCGAATTCAAGAACACTCAAGTGGAAGAATTCTTGGATGCGGAGGGCATCAAGCATGAATTTTCAGCTCCATACTCCCCTCAACAAAATGGGGTGGCGGAACGGAAGAATAGGACACTCATCGATATGTCAAGGACAATGCTTGATGAGTACAAGACATCGGATCGGTTTTGGGCGGAGGCGGTTAACACCGCTTGCCACACCGTCAACCGATTGTACCTCCACCGCCTCCTCAAGAAGGCTCCCTATGAGCTTCTAGTTGGTAAGAAACCCAATGTCTCTTACTTTCGTGTTTTTTGGAGCAAGTGCTATATTCTCAACAAGAAGCATAGGACTTCGAAGTTTGCTTCAAAGTCTGATGAAGGTTTCTTGCTTGGTTATGACTCAAACACCCACGCCTACCGTGTCTTCAACAAAACCTCCGGTATTGTTGAAATAGCACGTGACGTGGTGTTTGATGAAACTAATGGCTCCCAAGTGGAGCAAGTTGATCAAAGTGTACTAGATCAAGAAGACTCTCCACAAGAAGCTCTTAGGAGAATGGCACTTGGAGATGTTCGACCACAAGAACAACCTCAATGCTCAAGTGACCAACAACAAGATGATGCAACCACTCCCCACGCGATCAAGTTGAAGATGAACAAGTGGCACCTTAGAACGATCAAGAAGACGCAAGTCAAGAGGGAGGCATTCATCAAGGGGTATATCAAGAAGAAGAAGAAGAAGAAGATGATGACTCAATAGCTCAACCTCCACATCCTCGTGTGCATCAAAGTGTTCAACGAGATCACCCCGTTGACAACATACTAGGAGATATCACTAAAGGGGTAACCACTCGTTCTCGCGTTGCAAATTTTTGTGAACATTACTCTTTTGTTTCTTCTTTGGAGCCCCATAAGGTTGAAGATTCCTTGGGAGACCCGGATTGGGTGGTGGCCATGCAAGAGGAGTTTAACAACTTTGAAAGGAACAAAGTTTTGGAGCTTGTCAAGCGTCCACAAGCAAATGTTGTGGGCACCAAGTGGGTGTTCCGCAACAAGCAAGATGAACATGGCCCGACAATTGGCCCCGGCGGTATTCAATCACCTAATACACGATCTATATGTATTAAATATGATTAACCGTGTAATAACACGCCTTAATGGTGGCGTTACCAGCCTTGAAGGTCCTCTGATTGTATGTCATTAATGCTGAATTATGATATGTTAATCAGGTCTTGTAATGACTGTTCAATAGCCTCTTGAATGTCTATGCCGTTGGAGATCTTGTAGTCGTTGCAGGCTTAGGTCCGGCGATACAAAACGTGGCAGCTTCAGAGCTTCTCTCTGTGGGGAGGTAGGTCCGGAGCCACTCGACACGTGGCAGCACCGGAGCTTCCCTCTACTGGGGGTTAGGTCCGGGGTTGCTAGACACGTGGCGGGACCGGAGATTCCATGTGAAGGGATGTAGGTCCGGTCCCGCTGGACACATGGTAGTACCAGAGCTACCCAAACGAGGGATGCGGGCCCAATGCTGTCAAACATGTGTTGCCTTCGAAAGTCTTCGACTTGGACATAGGAACTCTTTGGCTTTTCTTGCAGTATCGTGGGGTACCCTGTATGCAGGGTATCGATAGTGGCCCCCGGGCCCACCTCTGGGAGAAACACTCTGGGTGAAGTTTTTATACCAAAGGTGGGGCCATCTTCGATTCCTGTGACGTCCGGTTCCGAAAATGAACCAAGCTAACACATATGTGTGCCCAGGATGTTCATCACACATACACGAGTGCAATCACAAAAGGATATACAGAAAATTACCACAGAACAAGTTTAATTAACCAAATTTCATTACACGAACCATATTATCCTCGAATACAAGCTCTAATGAATATTAATGACAAGTTCAACTAATGCAGCGGAAATAAACTAATTAAGCAACTAAAGCAACTATGCAGCATAAGCGACAGGGTATATACGCGCAGCTCCAATCAACACCACAGGCAAAGCTGACGGTAGACACGGCC
This sequence comes from Tuctoria greenei, assembly GCA_036927565.1. Classification (NCBI taxonomy): domain Eukaryota; kingdom Viridiplantae; phylum Streptophyta; class Magnoliopsida; order Poales; family Poaceae; genus Tuctoria; species Tuctoria greenei. The sequence goes on along the minus strand of JAYESD010000001.1, from coordinate 7,957,164 downwards.
TAGAACTCCGCATTATCACCATTAAAATCCCAGTCCTGACCTGCAACTGTTGGGGGGGATTGCAAGAGTGAGTACATGTCGTACTCAGCAAGTGTGGAAAGTATGACATGTGGCTTATTCAAATATCGACAATAATAATGGTAAAGTGCTGAAAAGTACAGTAAAACATTTGAAAAGCAATATATTATATGTATGTGAAGTAAACCCATCATAATCATAAATAGTATCATAATACCAGTCCATAATTCACCATCCTCATCAATAATTCCAGATTTCACCATTGCTAATAATCATATTCAATACTAGAAATAAATTCATAACCAACCATAACCATCACCATAACCATTACCATAACCATTACAATAACCATTACCAATACCAAATACCCTCTAATCATGGAAGTTGTCCAGGTGCTCATAACCGGGAGCACGGCTATCATGATAGTTTTAGTTAACTCTGCAGAGTTTGTACCTATTTACCCACGTGTTCGTGATTTCATCACCCTTCGGTGACTAAGAACCTCCCTTATGCCCATGACCCGTCGGTCACATTACACACTTCCGTTGGTGTGTGGCCAAGAGATCACAAAATAGCCTTTACAAAGGGATTACTAGCCTATTTAGACCCCACTGAGGTTTCACCGGTGGCGATGTCTCCCGCAGAGCACATCTTTAACCAAGGGCCCTCTCTTGAGCCATTCGGATCCCAGGGTAGCCTCACCAATCATCAACAACCCAATCCGACTACCCCTTCCCCGAGCATCCACAATGGTCCAAACAGCACTAGCAAATCCCTAATTAATCAGCTACGCCGCACCCATACTTGGCCTCGTGGTGGCACTGTAGTCCTGACTTATTCTCGCATGAACCGGTCCTTAGATCTAAAGCAAGCAAACCACCATAACATCCAACCCATCCACATACCAGGCTTGCTTAGATCACCCATCGTATTGACCAGTTCACATTAACCAGAATATCATTGATGCATAATTAAATGTGTAGTGTTGTTTGTCATCCCAATTAATTAAGCGAAGCAAAAAGTAAAAAGCCCTTCCCGACTCTCTACCATAAATTCCAGGTGACAAGGGTGGTCAAACAAAACTAGTAAACTTCCTACCATAGGATTCCCATCAAATTGACACAGCATGCAGTTTTGCAAACAAAACATTTATTTTAAAAACAGGATCAATATGCTTCAAGGACACTTGCCTTGCTCTTGCTGTTGATTAGGGTCAAAGCCTTCAAACTCTTGATGCTTTAGATCCTCCGCGGCACTCTCTAGCGCAAATCCGTCTAATCCACACAAAAAAAACATACAAGACAAGAAACACAATCAAAGAGTGCACAAATATTACTCAATATGACATGACATGCATGATTGATGCAATGCAAGGTAGAACTTGTTACTTGATTGCTTTTAATGATCACTAACTAGTCCTAATAGCTTTTAACAAGTTTATACAGGTTTGGATTCGATTATATCAAATTTTAGAATTAATTCAACACAATTTAACCAGAAAGATCAGACTAGTCCGCTAGGGACCGGACAAGTCCGCACTTGACGAGATCAGTAGATTAGGGTTTTCTAGATCGACGTGAATTTGGAGATTAGGGGTTGAATTCACATAAGGAAAAGAGAATAGAAGGTATACCAGGTGTTTAGAACTCCAATGAACCAAGAAACTTGGAGGTAACACTTGGATCTTGATGATCTAGGGTTGGTGATGAACTTGGAGATGAATTGGTGGTGAAGGACGAAACTTGGTGGAGATCTTGATCCTCCTTCGTTTCCTCCTCTTCTTCTTCTTGTTTGGGATCTTCTCCTCCCTCCTTGATGGTGGCTCCCCACGAACTAGGGTTTGGGTGGGTGGAAAAGTGGCAAATAGATGTCAAACCAAGGGGTGGGGTTGTTTATATAGACGTGGAGGCTAGGGTTAGATGGATTTCGAGTTTTTGGATGAGTAGAGGCCGGTTTAGAGTCCCACATGGGTTCTAAAAGAGTTGGGCACGACGTCCCTAGGCCCACTTGATGTGAAACCCAAGAAACAAGTCGTAAAACAAAAGGTCAATCTCGGAGTCACGAAATATCGGACAAGTCCGGACAGGACCAGACTAGTCCGAAGTCGTCCAGAGAGAAAATCGGACAAGTCTGGCGAAAAATCGGACAAGTCCGATCTTAGTCAGAAGGGAAAACGGACAAGTCCGCTGGAACACCGGACTAGTCCGGAAAAGTCCAGGGACTTAGCAAATTTTCAAGGATTCATGGAATACCGAACTAGTCCGCACAAAATCGGACAAGTTCGAAGTTGTCCAGAGGTAAATATCGGACTAATCCGCAGCAAAAACGGACAAGTCCGTTTTTAGACAGAGAGAAATCGGACTAGTCCTCAGCAAATCCGGACTAGTCCGCACTTTCCTACATTTTTAAGTGCGGTTTTGCTCCAAATCAATTTTAAACTTGTTCCTCTTGTTATGGGTTAATGTTAAACATGTGTATGAGTGCATGTAGGGCATGATGCATGAAAATGAGGGTGTTACAAACCTGCCCCCCTTAAAATGAATCTCACCCTTGAGATTCGACGCGGAAGAGAAGAGATAGGGAAATTCCTTCTTGAGATCATCTTCTAGCTCCCAAGTTGCTTCTTTTTCGGTGTGGTGCTTCCATTGGACTTTACACCATCGAATCACCTTGTTCCTTGTGACTCTCTCCTTGGTTTCCAAGATCTTATCCGGTTGCTCGGCATAAGTCAAATCTTCCTCTAGCTTCAATTCTTCCATTGGCACCTTTTCTTCCGGTACCCTCAAGCACTTCTTGAGCTGGGAAACATGAAACACATCATGTACGTCTGAAAGATGAGCTGACATCTCCAACTTATATTCTACTTCTCCTCTTTTGTCCAAAATCTTGAATGGTCCAATATAACGAGGTGCGAGCTTGCCTCTTATATTAAACCTCTTATGAACTCTCATTGGTGACACCTTGAGGTAAAAAAAATCTCCTATTTCAAAGGCTAATTTCCTTCTCCTATTGTCCGCATAGCCTTTTTGCCTTGATTGGGCAGCCCTCAAGTTTCCACGAATTATTTGGACTTGCTTTTCGGCTTCTTGCAACACGTCCGGACCAAATACTTGAGTTTCTCCTGCCTCATTCCAGAATAAAGGTGTTCTACACTTCCTCCCATAAAGCGCTTCATATGGTGACATTTTCAAGCTTGCTTGGTAACTATTGTTGTATGAAAATTCTGCGTATGGCAAGCTTTTGTCCCAACTTTTCCCATGCTTTAAAGCACAAGCTCTTAACATGTCCTCCAAAATCTGATTGGTCCTCTCGGTTTGTCCATCCGTTTGAGGATGATATGCTGAACTAAAATTCAACTTCATTCCCAAAGCTTCATGCAATTTTTGCCAAAATCTGGAGGTAAATTGAGAACCTCTATCCGAGACTATCTTCTTAGGGAATCCATGTCGACACACAATATGCTCCATGTATATTTCGGCCAATCGTGCAACTGTATACTTGGTCTTCACAGGGACAAAATGAGCTGACTTGGTTAAGCGATCCACAATTACCCAAATTGAGTCATACCCGGACTGAGTACGCGGTAACCCAACTATGAAGTCCATACCAATTTCTTCCCACTTCCATTCCGGAATCTTCAACGGTTGCAATAGTCCGGCTGGCCTTTGATGTTCCGCCTTGACTCGTTGACACACATCACACAATGCAACATATTCGGCTATGTCCTTTTTCATGCTGTCCCACCAATAGCAAGTCTTCAAGTCCATGTACATCTTCGTACAACCGGGGTGAATTCGAGTAAGGCGAGTCATGTGCCTCCTTTAATATTGTCTCCCGAATATGCTTTACATTAGGCACAACGATTCTCTTTCCAAGCCATAAGGTACCATGTTCATCCTTGTCAAATCTGAATTCTCTCCCTTCTTCGATTCTTTCCTTGATTTCCTTGATCTCCTCATCTGTGGTTTGTGCCTCTCGAATTTCTTGCTCCAAGGTTGGGTTTAACTCCATCATCTCGATCTCATTTACAAACCCGAGGTTCAACCGTTCAAACTCCTTACATAACTCGGACGGTAACTCTCGAACCGTGAGTTGATGGCTTACTCCCTTTCTACTCAAAGCATAGGCCACTACATTGGCTTTTCTCGGATGATAGTTGATCCCCAAATCATAATCTTTGATGAGCTCTAACCATCTTTGTTGCCTCAAGTTCAGATCCGTTTGTGTGAAAATATACTTCAAACTCTTATGATCCGTATAAATTTCACACCTATGTCCAAGAATATAGTGTCTTCAAATCTTCAATGCATGTAACACGGCTGCTAGTTCAAGATCGTGTGTGGGGTAATTCTGCTCATGTTTCTTCAATTGTCTCAACGCATAGGCGAACACTTGACCTTCTTGCATCAATACACATCCAAGCCCTTGTCTTGATGCATCGCAATAAATGTCAAAACTCTTGCTTACATCCGGCAATACCAAAACTGGGGCTGTTGTCAACCGCTTCTTCAACTCCTCAAAACTCTCTTGACGAGCTTGAGTCCATTGGAATGCCTTTCCCTTCATTAGCAACTCCGTCATAGGCTTGGCTATCTTGGAAAAATCCTTGATGAATCTACGGTAATATCCAGCCATCCCAAGAAAACTCCTTATTTCCTTGACATTTTGCGGCGGTTCCCACTTCAACACATCCCTCACTTTACCAGGGTCAACCGATACTCCTCCTCCTGAGATGATATGACCCAAAAATGGCACCTCTTTCAACCAAAAATGACACTTGTTGAACTTGGCATACAATTGATGCTCCCTTAATTTCTGCAACGTAAGCCTCAAGTGTTCCTCATGTTCCTTCTCATCCTTCGAGTAGATCATAATATCATCAATAAACACCACAACGAACTTATCTAAGTACTCCATGAAGACTTTATTCATGAGGTACATAAAGTAGGCAGGCGCATTTGTCAATCCAAAAGACATCACAGTGTACTCATAAGATCCATACCGTGTCCTAAAAGCTGTCTTGGGTATGTCCGATGGTCTAATCTTCATTTGAAAGTATCCCGACCTCAAATCAATCTTGGAAAACACACAGGCACCTTTCATCTGATCAAACAAGTCCTCTATACGGGGCAAGGTATACTTGTTCTTGATTGTTACCTCGTTGAGAGCTCGGTAATCCACACACATCCTTTGGGATCCATCCTTCTTGTCCATGAATAGAACGGGCGCTCCCCAAGGTGAAGAGCTAGGGCGAATAAAACCCTTCTCTAATTTCTCTTGAATTTGTTTCTTGAGCTCCGATAATTCCATAGGAGGCATCCTATACGGCCTCTTAGCTATAGGTGCAGTTCCAGGTATTAAATCAATAACAAACTCAATGTCTCGATCGGGTGGCATACCTGGCAACTCATCCGGAAACACATCCAAAAATTCACATACAACCGGAATCTCCTCAATTGCGGCACCGTCCATATGATTCAATTCCAATTGCTTCGGTGCGGTTTGAGATGCTTCAAATTCTACGGTGATCCCTTCCTCATTGGTCAACTTCACCGTCTTTGTGGCACATTCAATAACTCCATTGTGCTTCCTCAACCAGTCCATACCAAGTATAATATCCAACCCTTGAGAATCTAAAACAATGAGGTTGGCGGAGAAGTCTACCCCCCTTATTCTAAGGCTTACTTTTGGACATACTATATTTGTCCTCATCTCTCCTCTAGGAGACTTAACCAACAGAGTAAACTTCATATGAGAAATAGGCAAACTATACTTGGCAACATACTTTGATGCAATGAATGAATGCGATGCTCCAGAATCAAATAACATAGTCGCGGGGTTGAAGTTGGCGAGAAACATACCAATGACCACGTCATCCGCTTGTTGAGCATCCTCCATAGAGACATGGTTCACGTTACCACGAGCAAAATTTTGCTGTCCACGGCTTCCTTGTGGCTGTCCTCCATTAGGTCTTGGTGAATGTAGGCCTAGAGGGGGGGTGAATAGGCCTTCTTGAATTTTCTTGGTTCCTGTAGGACTTCAACAAAAAGGTCAAATCCAGATATATCGGACTAGTCCGGTAAAGTGCGGACTAGTCCGGATTTCACGGGCTAGGTTGATCAAGTTAGGTCAATTTGATTGTTTCGTTGTCGTTTGCAGCGGAAATATAAACTTTAATGACAGTTCAATAGTTGTATGTTAAGTTTTATTGCAAGTATGATTCTTGTTCAACTATTTAACTTCAATTCAACAAAATGAATCAAACCCTAGATAATGTTGATCAACTAGAATGATGAACACAAACGAACAAGACACGAGATTTATCCTGTGGTTCGGTTACCACGAAGGCAGCCTACGTCCACGTTGAGGAGCCCACAAAAGGACCGGGTCTTCACCAACCCTTCCCTCGTCGGATCGCCACGAAGGCCAATCCTCTTCCACTAATCACACAGGGGTAAATCACCAAGTTGAAGGGGCGATCTCACAAGTTGAGAGCTCCCTTGATTACAAGTTTCAAAAACCACCAATAACACACTTCGAAATATACAAATTGAGATGCAAGAGTGTGTTAGAGATTCAAACCAAGAGCTCAATCGTGTGCCAAGTGCCTCTCCAATGATCTACAAGTGATCTTCAAAGGATTGATCGATTTTGCACTTAATTTCGTGGAGAGAGATGGTTTTTGAGTCTCTTGGGAGGTGTGACGGCGCTAGGGTTCGAGAGGGATTAAAAGTGGCCCGTGCACCTCTATTTATATGGGGTTTCTAGAAATTACCGTTAGGGTTCAGAAAGATCGGACTAGTCCGTGGTGGAGACCGGACTAGTCCGGTGTGCTGTGTGAAGCAAACCCTAAGTGTCCAGGAATATCGGACTAGTCCGATTGAAAAACGGACTTGTCCGATTTCGCTGCTGGAAATCTTCGGACTTGTCCGGTTGCCATCGGACTTGTCCGGACCTGTGAAACCCTAAGTGTTTAGAACGACAAGTCCGCACTTGGAGGACTTGTCCGATTTAGATCAGAGTGTATATCGGACTAGTCCGTGTAGTCACCGGACTTGTCCGAAGTGGATCAGAAAAGGTATCGGACTAGTCCGGTGGTGACCGGACTTGTCCGATCTAGTGACTTGTGCATTGTGTTGAGGACTAGTCCGCATTGGGGAGGACTAGTCCGAAGTGGAACAGAAAGATATCGGACTAGTCCGGTGGAGACCGGACTTGTCCGATCTTGTGCAGAATGTGATATCGGACTAGTCCGGTTGAGAGCGGACTAGTCCGGTCCTGTATAGTTTTGTGCATTGTGTGTGTGTGATTAAGTGACATTGAGCTCTTGGGTGTGTTTCCTTAACACACTCCATACATACTAAACAACTAATTTCTTCTTCTTGAGCTCAAATTCATTCTCCTTCTTAATTTCCCTCTTTTTGGCATTTTGCTCATTTTTCATCATTTTCCTGCATTCATCTCAACAAAAGGATTAGGATCCCAATTGCTTGTCATAAATCATCCAAAACCCACAAGGGAGTCCTAGATGCACTTTCAATCTCCCCCTTTTTGGTGATTGATGACAACCAATTGAGATTTCACAAAATGAGGTATAAAATGAGATTTTCATAAAGTATGCACATATGACTCAATAATGCATCAGGCAACAAGATAATTATTCATATGTGCATTCTTTATGGTGGGATGCATACTAAGAGCATGAATGCATTAAGAATGACAGAATTTTCATTTACCAACTAATATCAAGTGAATATGGCACTTCAGGAGCAAAAACTCAGATTTCATCACACACTTGCAAATTAATTGAGCAATTCATCACAGGACCAAACATGATATGAAAAGAGAGTTAAGCAAATACAATCACAATTAAAAAAACATAGAGAGCTCTCTCCTCGCATCCTATTCAGCAAAAGCTTAGACTAGAGACTCCCCCTCAATCTCTCCCCCTTTGGCATCAAGACACCAAAAAGAGAGAGAGAGGAAGGTCCTAGGGATTCACTCTTCGCTGTCAGTCCTCTCGTCGTCTTCATCATCTTCATCGCTTTCGGCTTGACGAGGTTGAGAGGTAGGAGGAGGAGCGGAGCTGCTCGAGCCCCCAATGCCAAAATAGGCAAGCTCGGAAGGAGTCAAGGGGCTGAGCTCGGTGATGTTTGGATCAGAATCTTCAGAAAGTACTGGAGATCCAATTGGATTGATCTCCAGCTTCTCACTCAGCTACTTCACATTGGCTTTTATGTATCTCATGTCCTCCTTCCTCTTCTGATTTAGCTTGTGAAGCTTCACTTCAGTTTTCTTGCAGGAGGAGAAGATTGCAGCCAAGTACTTGAGGATCCCACTGGCGGATCCTTTCTGAGGGGCTTCCCTGGAGGGAGGAGTAGCCCTAGCAGCTTCTTCTTGCCTTGCCGGCGCCTCGGGGCTTGAGGCCGGCGATGGAGCAGCCTGGACACTCACGGACTGAGGCTTCTGAGGCCTCAGTGGAGTGTGCTCCACATCCTTCACAAACTCGATTCCTGTGACCTTCTCAATCATGAACATCAAGTAAGGGGCATAGCCACAGGATCGGTTGGGGGTACTTGAGATATTGACCATATCATTCCAGATATAGTCCGCAACATCGAATTGCCTTTTCTTGCTGATGACCTTCATCAGGGTCCGGAGGTAGCCTTGCACACTCCCTGCATCACCATCCTTGGGAGCAATCGTCTTCCTGAGGACTCTGTTGAGGACCACAAAGAAAGGCTTCATGTTCTTTGTGGAGGGAGGGACATACTTGGAGGTGGGCTCATACATGAACTTCATTCCATCCCTCTCAATGACCCCAATGTTGTGGATAATGAGTTGGTCTTGTCCTTCAGAGTCAAGGTGCAGCAGGCGGGCAAACTCTTCCTGGTTAATGGAATACTTGGATCCATGAGTCATCCAAGTCACACTTTCTTCGTCTTCACTTGAGAAGTGGCACGTTGCATAGAATTGTGCAATCACTTCATCATTCCAATTATATCTGAAGGCAAACAAATCCTTCAGCCCATGTCTCTCTGCAGCTTGTATCACTTCATCAAAAGCTGCACATTTCCTCTTCTCAAGGTGGGCCCAGTCAATCCATTGACTGCGCACCACCGGGGTCTTCATCGGCAAGTAGACCAGCTTGTAGAAGTCAGCATGGAAATTTGACCAAAATCTGCCATCAGCTGCTTGCTTGGGCCTTGCATAGTAATCCACACTTCTCAGCTTCATGGCCACATCGCTGCCCTTGCCATTGAATCTTTCCTCATTGGGGTCCCGGACCCCTTCTCTGGGAGTATGCAGCTTTAGGGGCCCAACAGGCCCTGTGGCAACCCCCTTGCCCTTCCCTTTAGCTTGGCGAGGGCCACTTGACGGAGGAGCAGCCTTCGAGGCGGCCTTCTTGACACACACCTTCCTCCGAACCTGAGGAGGTGAGGGAGCAGGCTCGGAGGGTCTCTCTTGGCGTTTCTTGCCAAGACCCGTCGAGGACCGAGGTGCCACCTCGTGGTCCAACTCGGCCTCGAAATCGGAGATTTCATTGTCGGAGCTCGACATGATCTGAGAATGAGTGATCAAGAGAAAAGACAAGTTATACAAGGTATTGGTGAGGTAAGATGGCAATGGAAGGCAGTAGGGAATTAAAGAATTAGGTTTTGGTTCAGAAACAACGGACTTGTCCGGTGCTCAGGCACGGACCAGTCCGGGGGACCGGACTTGTCCGTACCTGGACCGGACTAGTCCGGTGTTCATCTGCAAAAACCTAACAAACTGGATAAAAATTGATCCCTAATGAAATAACTGGTCTAGCATACACATAGTACATCAACTGGACATGCAACTAGTGAAGAATGCTAGGCCAAACGATAAGCAATGAAGAAATTTGTGATTTCTTAGGGTTTTGAGGAAAATTTACCAAGAAATCCAAGGAAGCTTGAAAATGTGGGGGTTGGAGGCCGGACTTGTCCGCTAACTTCAATCCCCGAGTCTTCAAGCTTGATCTCCGCCCAAGATTGAGGCTTTTCGACGGAGGAATCAAGGATTCTCCTTGGGAGCTCGAGTGCAAGAGAGAGAAAGCTTGGGGGCGAGTGTGGGGTGAAGGGATTAGGGTTTTGTGGCGGCTAGGGTTATGGACATGAAAAATCGGACAAGTCCGGACAGGACCGGACTAGTCCGAAGTCCTCCAGAAACCTAAATCGGACTAGTCCGTGGTCTGTCGGACTAGTCCGGCCTAACCGGCACACTGCGGACTAGTCTGCAGTGGCGGACTAGTCTGGGTAACCACGGACTTGTCCGTGGTCACCAGGAGAGAATTGCATAGCCCGTTCATATATATTTGAAGGTCCAATAATTGAGGGTAGAGAGGGTAGAGAGGCAAAACAATTCAAATAATCCTGATGAATTTGATCAGTAAGCAAACAACAATCATACTATGATCAAAAATTCATCAAGATCTAATAATTGACATAGTTTTTCGAGAGAAAAATGGGGAGGAATAATTTTCACAATTCAATCAATATTTTGAAGCAATCATACAGGTATGCAACTTTTCAAGCCACACTCCGAGAATCAAGGATGTTTAGCTCATTTCGGAGTTCGCAAAAACGTTTTTCATCAAGTGGCTTGGTGAATATGTCGACCAATTGTTTTTGGGTGTTGACATGAGAGATGGATATGTCTCCTTTCATGGAATGGTCTCTCAAGAAATGGTGTCTTATGTCAATGTGTTTAGTTCTAGAGTGCTCAACTGGATTGTGGGCTATTTTAATGGCACTCTCATTGTCGCAAAGAAGAGGAATACGGTTCATATTGTAACCGTAATCCCTTAGAGTTTGTCGCATCCAAAGGAGTTGTGCACAACAACTCCCGGCTGCAACATACTCCGCTTCGGCGGTGGATAATGCAATGGAATTCTGTTTCTTGGATGACCAAGAAACTAAGGATCTTCCTAGGAATTGGCAAGTGCCAGAAGTGCTTTTTCTATCAACTTTGCACCCGGCATAATCTGCATCGGAATACCCAATGAGATTGAATTTTGAGCCTTTTGGGTACCAAAGACCAAGGTTGGGTGTATGAACTAAATATCTTAGGATTCTCTTTACGGCTGTCAAATGACATTCCTTAGGGTTGGCTTGAAATCTTGCACACAAACATACACTCAACATAATATCTGGCCTAGATGCACATAAGTAAAGTAAAGATCCAATCATGGAGCGATATACCTTTTGGTCGACGCTCGGTCCATCTTCATTGAGATCCAAGTGACCATTCGTTGCCATGGGAGTCTTAATGGGCTTTGCCTTGTCCATGCCAAACTTCTTGAGGATGTCCTGTGTGTATTTGGTTTGGCTTATGAATGTTCCTTCCCTTTGTTGCCGCACTTGGAATCCGAAGAAGTACTTCAATTCTCCCATCATTGACATTTCAAATCTGCCTGTCATAATTTTGCTAAACTCTTCACAGAAAGATTGATTAGTTGATCCAAAAATTATATCATCAACATAGATTTGGCAAATGAAAAGATCATTATTCAGATTTTTCGTGAATAGTGTATAATCTACTTTGCCAATTTGAAAGCCATTATCAATTAAAAAATCTCTAAGACACTCATACCAAGCTCTGGGAGCTTGTTTGAGGCCATAGAGAGCCTTACGCAGTTTATACACGTGGTCGGGGAACTCTTCGTCTTCAAATCCGGGTGGTTGCTCCACGTACACCTCTTCCTTGATCGATCCGTTGAGGAAGGCACTTTTTACGTCCATTTGGTACAGCTTGAAATCATGGTGAGTAGCATATGCAAGTAATATTCTAATTGATTCAAGCCTAGCTACTGGGGCAAAAGTTTCATCGAAATCCAAACCTTCGACTTGTGAGTAACCTTTGGCCACAAGTCGTGCCTTGTTTCTTGTCACCACCCCGTGTTCGTCTTGCTTGTTGCGGAAGACCCACTTGGTGCCCACAATATTTGCATTGGGTCTTTCCACAAGTTCCCAAACCTCGTTTCTCTTGAAATTGTTCAACTCTTCTTGCATTGCCACCACCCAGTCAGGATCCTTTAATGCATCCTCAGTCCTGCGGGGTTCCAAAAAGGAGACAAACGAGTAATGTTCACAAAAATTTGCTATACGAGATCTAGTGGTTACTCCTTTTTGGATGTCGCCGATGATGATGTCGATTGGATGATCACTTTGAATGCATTGGTGTACTCTTGGGTGTGGCACTTGGGGGGTCGTATGTTGGTGTTCATCTTCTTCTCCCCCTGAGTTGTTGTCCTCGTTGATTTGTTGATCATGTTCATATTCTTGTGATTGATCTTGTATCGAGGCTCCCCCTTGATTGTTGATCTCCTCTTGTGGTTCACTTTCCTCTTGTATTTGTGCTGATGACTCTTGTGGTCGTACTTCGCCTAGAGCCATCCTCTTTATTGCTTGATAGGGGGCTTCCTCTTTACCTAATTCACATTGATCAACTTGCTCCTTTTGGGAGCCATTAGTTTCATCGAACACTACGTCACGTGCCACTTCAACAAGTCCGGAGGCCTTGTTGAAAACACGATAGGCGTAAGTGTTCGAATCATAACCAAGCAAGAAACCTTCATTGGACTTCGAAGCGAACTTTGAAGTCCTGGGCTTCTTGTTCAAAATATAGCAAGGAGAACCGAAAACTCGAAAATATGAAATGTTCGGTTTGTTACCGGTGAGTAGCTCATAGGGGGTCTTCTTTAGTAGTCGATGAAGATAGAGTCGATTTGTGGCATGGCAGGCGGTGTTGATTGCTTCCGCCCAAAATTGATCCGAAGTCTTGTATTCATCGAGCATTGTTCTTGCCATCTCTATGAGCGTTCGGTTCTTCCTTTCGGCAACTCCGTTTTGTTGTGGAGAGTATGGCGCTGAGAATTCGTGCTTGATTCCTTCCTCATCAAGGTACTCCTCCACTTGTATGTTCTTGAACTCCGTGCCATTGTCGCTCCGAATACTCTTGATTGATAGTGAGAACTCGTTTTGCGCTCGCTTGAAGAATTTCTTGAGTGTTCCTTGTGTTTCTGACTTGTCATGCAAAAAGAACACCCAAGTGAAGCGGGAAAAATCATCAATAATGACTAAACCGTATTTGTTACCGCCTATGCTTATGTAAGCAATTGGACCGAAGAGGTCCATATGAAGTAGTTCGAGCGGTCTTGTCGTGGTCATGATGTTCTTTGCGGGATGTTGTGCTCCAACTTGCTTTCCTGCTTGGCACGCGCTACAAGGCCTGTCTTTCTCAAACACAACATCTTTCAAACCTCGGATGTGATAGCCCTTGAGGAGTTTTTGAAGGTTCCTCATACCAACATGTGCTAGCCGTCTATGCCACAGCCAACCCATGTTGGTTTTTGCAATCAAGCATGTGTCGAGTTCGGCTTTATCCTTGTTGAAGTCAACAAGATAAAGCTTTCCCTTTAACATACCCTTGAATGCAATGGAACCATCACTTCTCCTTGAGACGGTCACACCCTCGTTAGTAAACAGACAATTATAACCTTTGTCACATAACTGAGATATGGACAGCAGGTTATAATCTAAAGATTCAACGTGTAAAACATGCGAAAGAGTATGTTCAGAAGATATTGCAATTTTACCGGTACCGAGGACCCTTCCTTGACTGTTATCACCAAAGTAGATGCCTTCGTTTGGGTCCTGGTTCACTTCATACTCCACAAACATCCTCCTTTCTCCGGTCATGTGGTTGGTGCATCCACTGTCTAGCACCCATTTGGATCCACCGGAGGAGTAGGCCTGCAAAAACAAATTACGCCTTGGTTTTAGGTACCCAAGCTTGCTTGGGTCCTTGGAGGTTAGTAACAATACATTTGGGCACCCACACATGGGATTTTGTGTTCCCATGGCGTGGCCCAGCATAATAAGCATACACTTTACCAACATTATTTTTCATTAAAACATAGGAGGCATCAAATGTTTTAAACAGAAGTTGCTGTTGATTATGGGTCGGACTAGTCTGTGTGACCGGACTTGTCCGGATGACCGGACTTGTCCGGACCACAACCGGACTAGTCCGATTTTCATGAGAGTTCAGATTTTTAGTTTTCGAGTTACCAGGTTGTGAGGGTCCTCCCTTCACAAAGGTGATCCTTCCCTTGTTATTCTTATGATTTCCAGCTCTTTGCTTTCCATCACAAGAGTAACCAATGCCATACTTGACATTTGGAGGTCTTTGGACCAAATATGCACTACGTGCATAGTTGATCCTCTCCTTGTCAAATATTACACATTGGGTAGGATTTTTGTCCTTCGTGGAGGTAGGATTTTCCTTCAACCTGGTGTTAGTTTTATCACATTTGCAAACATGAGCGATATTAGTTAAAGTGGGTTGAGAAGGTAGGGTTGAAGAGGAGGAAGGTTCACTAAGCTTGAGTGACTCAACCTGCACTTCAAGGATCTTGTTGACCTTGATTTGGTCATCAAGTTGATTCTTGATTGCAACATTTGAGTTGGTTAACTCCAAGCAAGTTTTCTTGCTTGAAGCTAGCTCAAGCTCTAGTGAGTGATTTTTCTCCTTTTCAAGAACTAGAAGATTGTCAAGTTCGACATGCTTCTCCTTTTGGGAGATAATCATGTCTTCTTGACGATCAATTAGCTCTTCCTTCTCAATAAGTTGGTTAAGCAAGAATTTCATTTTTGCAGCAGTTTTTCTATCTAAACCAATTAGCATATCTTCATCATCACTGTCTAGATCATCATCACTTGAGTAAGAATGCAAGGAAGGGGTTTTGATGTTTACCTTGCGTTTACCTTCCTTAGCCATGAGGCAAGTTCCATTTGCCTTCTTTGCACAGAGCGTGGGGAAGAGTGTGGGTTTCTTGGGCATGCTTTCAATGGCTATGCTAGCCATTTCTTCTTCATCGGACGATGAGGACTCATCGTTTGAGTCCCACTGCTTTCCGATGTGTGCTTGTTCAGCTTGTTTCTTCTTCTTGAAGAACTTTTTCGGTTGAGGCTTGGACTCTTTACTCTTATTCTTGTTGTCCTCATATGGGCAATCAACTATGAAGTGATTGTACTCACCACAATTATAGCATGCCCGCCTCATCTTCGGCTTTGTCTTCTCCTTGTATTTTCCTTCACTCGATTTTGTTCCTTGTCTTTTCTTCATAATTCTTTTGAACTTCTTCATGAACAAAATCATATCTTCTTCGTCCAGCTCGCTGCTTTCATCATCACTGTCCTCCTCAAACTGAGCTTCTCTTGCTTCTTTGGATAGAGGTTTGAGTGTGGATTTTAAGGCAACTCCCTTCTTCTTGGCCGATGTGAGGTCAGCTATTTCTTTGACGTGCTTGGCTTGCTTCTCCATCATCTCAAAGTTGATGATTTTGCCAAGCAGTTCATCCGGAGTCATTTTCTTGTACCCGGGACTTTCTCGGATCATAGAGCAGAGTGTGACGTTGCGAGGCATAAAGGCTCTAAGGATGAGCTTTACAACTTCGTGGTCATTCCACTTTTTGCTACCATACGATCGAACCTTGTTCACAAGAGTCTTCAGTCTGTTGTACATGTCCTGGGGAGATTCATCTTCCTCAATCGCGAACCTTCCTAGTTCGCCTTCAATCATTTCAATCTTTGCCTCCCGCACATGTCGGTCACCTTCATGTGCTGTCTGTAGTGTGTCCCAGATTTCTTTGGCAATTTCCAATCCGTCCACCTTTGTGAATTCATCTCTACTTAGAGATGAGGTGATAACGGCTGCGGCTTGGGCATTCCTGTGGATGGCTTGCTCTTGACTTGGCGTGAGTTCTTCATCGTCATCAGGGATGTTTATTCCTGTGCACACAATATGCCATAAACTTGGGTTAAGGGAAATCAAGTGCATCTTCATGTTTTGCCTCCACATGGAGTAATCACTCCCATCGAAGTGTGGGGCCTTTCCGAGAGGGATGGATAGGCTAGGTTGATCAAGTTAGGTCAATTTGATTGTTTCGTTGTCGTTTGCAGCGGAAATATAAACTTTAATGACAGTTCAATAGTTGTATGTTAAGTTTTATTGCAAGTATGATTCTTGTTCAACTATTTAACTTCAATTCAACAAAATGAATCAAACCCTAGATAATGTTGATCAACTAGAATGATGAACACAAACGAACAAGACACGAGATTTATCCCGTGGTTCGGTTACCACGAAGGCAGCCTACGTCCACGTTGAGGAGCCCACAAAAGGACCGGGTCTTCACCAACCCTTCCCTCGTCGGATCGCCACGAAGGCCAATCCTCTTCCACTAATCACACAGGGGTAAATCACCAAGTTGAAGGGGCGATCTCACAAGTTGAGAGCTCCCTTGATTACAAGTTTCAAAAACCACCAATAACACACTTCGAAATATACAAATTGAGATGCAAGAGTGTGTTAGAGATTCAAACCAAGAGCTAAATCGTGTGCCAAGTGCCTCTCCAATGATCTACAAGTGATCTTCAAAGGATTGATCGATTTTGCACTTAATTTCGTGGAGAGAGATGGTTTTTGAGTCTCTTGGGAGGTGTGACGGCGCTAGGGTTCGAGAGGGATTAAAAGTGGGCCGTGCACCTCTATTTATATGGGGTTTCTAGAAATTACCGTTAGGGTTCAGAAAGATCGGACTAGTCCGTGGTGGAGACCGGACTAGTCCGGTGTGCTGTGTGAAGCAAACCCTAAGTGTCCAGGAATATCGGACTAGTCCGATTGAAAAACGGACTTGTCCGATTTCGCTGCTGGAAATCTTCAGACTTGTCCGGTTGCCATCGGACTTGTCCGGACCTGTGAAACCCTAAGTGTTTAGAACGACAAGTCCGCACTTGGAGGACTTGTCCGATTTAGATCAGAGTGTATATCGGACTAGTCCGTGTAGTCACCGGACTTGTCCGAAGTGGATCAGAAAAGGTATCGGACTAGTCCGGTGGTGACCGGACTTGTCCGATCTAGTGACTTGTGCATTGTGTTGAGGACTAGTCCGCATTGGGGAGGACTAGTCCGAAGTGGAACAGAAAGATATCGGACTAGTCCGGTGGAGACCGGACTTGTCCGATCTTGTGCAGAATGTGATATCGGACTAGTCCGGTTGAGAGCGGACTAGTCCGGTCCTGTATAGTTTTGTGCATTGTGTGTGTGTGATTAAGTGAGATTGAGCTCTTGGGTGTGTTTCCTTAACACACTCCATACATACTAAACAACTAATTTCTTCTTCTTGAGCTCAAATTCATTCTCCTTCTTAATTTCCCTCTTTTTGGCATTTTGCTCATTTTTCATCATTTTCCTGCATTCATCTCAACAAAAGGATTAGGATCCCAATTGCTTGTCATAAATCATCCAAAACCCACAAGGGAGTCCTAGATGCACTTTCACTTGGGTTTTGCCTCGATGCATTGCTTCCTTGACCAAGGCCTGACTTAGGACATTGATTCGCAAAGTGTCCAGCTTCTCCACAAGTATAGCACCTCTTAACTCCACCAGAATTATTGGGACGAGCTTGGTTTTGAACATTTGCTCCAGGAAAATCAGCACGAGGTGCATAAGGCATCGGAGCCTAGGTGCTTGCATGACAGGGCGCTGCTGCACAAACTGAGTTGGGCGCGGTGCATAACCAGGGCGCTGAGCAGGAATAGAGGATCTGTAATGAGGCGCATTGAGCGGCGCAAAGCGAGGGCGCACATTACTTCCTTGTTGTTGTCCTTGATACGGCGCCTTCCTCTTGATTTCTTGCTCCATCTCACGGATCTTGTTCTCAACCACAATTGCTTTGTCCACAAGCTTTTGAAAATTGACATAATCACAATTGAGCAATTGTACTTGGATCGTATTGTTCAATCCCCTCATGAACAAGTATTGCTTTCGGCTGTCCTGGCTAACATCCTCAGGCGCATATCTTGAGAGTTGAGTGAACTTATTGAGATATTCACTCACGCTTGATTTTCCTTGTCTCAAGTTCTCAAATTCTTGCCTCTTCAAGATCGTAACACCTTCCGGCACATAATGAGAACAGAAACTCTCCTTGAATTCCGCCCAGGTAATTCTCTCTTGGTTCTCATGAGCATTGCAATAAGAATCCCACCAATCTGCAGCTGCTCCAACGAGTTGATGAGAAGCAAATAGCACCTTCTCCCGGTCACTGCATTGGACAATGGCTAGCTTCTTCTCCACGGACTTGAGCCAATCATCCGCATCCATAGGGTTTGCGGCTTGAGCAAAGGTTGGCGGCCTAGTCCTCATAAACTCTCCCAATCGGTTATGAGGAGGTGGGGGTGGCTGTGGAGGCATGTGGGGCTGATTGTTGATATTGCCAGCCTGCAGGTGTCCCATAGTCTGTATCATGGTCTGCATGAGCTGGTTTTGCATGGCCAATAGTTGCTCGATGTTGATAGCTCCCCGAGTAGATCCTTGCCCATTGTTGTTCTGAGGCACTCCATTGTTCTCCTCTTCATCATTGCCATCCCTCTGGTTGCGAGTCCTCACTATCTGAAGAAAAGCAGTAGGTAAGAATTAGAAAACGCCCCAACTATATGTATCAAGGGATATGAAACTAAACAACTAGCTACACTAGCCTAGGTGGACATGGCAATGCTAAAGCATCCCAAAATCCTCTATTAAGCACACAAGCAAGCAATATATATAGCAAACAGCACTCCAAGCAAAAACACATTGATTCCTGAGTGCTCCTATGTGCTCTAAAGTGTCCATTCTATCTAGGCTGCATCCTACGATCAACCTGTGGCTCTGATACCAATCTGTGACGCCCGGTTCCGAAAATGAACCAAGCTAACGCATATGTGTGCCCAGGATGTTCATCACACATACACGAGTGCAATCACAAAAGGATATACAAAAAATTACCACAGAACAAGTTTAATTAACCAAATTTCATTACACGAACCATATTATCCTCGAATACAAGCTCTAATGAATATTAATGACAAGTTCAACTAATGCAGCGGAAATAAACTAATTAAGCAACTAAAGCAACTATGCAGCATAAGCGACAGGGTATATACGCGCAGCTCCAATCAACACCACAGGCAAAGCTGACGGTAGACACGGCCTAGAACTCTGCATTATCGCCATTAAAATCCCAGTCCTGACCTGCAACTGTTGAGGGGATTGCAAGAGTGAGTACATGTCGTACTCAGCAAGTGTGGAAAGTATGACATGTGGCTTATTCAAATGTCGACAATAATAATGGTAAAGTGCTGAAAAGTACAGTAAAACATTTGAAAAGCAATATATTATATGTATGTGAAGTAAACCCATCATAATCATAAATAGTATCATAATACCAGTCCATAATTCACCATCCTCATCAATAATTCCAGATTTCACCATTGCTAATAATCATATTCAATACTAGAAATAAATTCATAACCAACCATAACCATCACCATAACCATTACCATAACCATTACAATAACCATTACCAATACCAAATACCCTCTAATCATGGAAGTTGTCCAGGTGCTCATAACCGGGAGCACGGCTATCATGATAGTTTGAGTTAACTCTGCAGAGTTTGTACCTCTTTACCCACGTGTTCGTGATTTCATCACCCTTCGGCAACTAAGAACCTCCCTTATGCCCATGACCCGTCGGTCACATTACACACTTCCGTTGGTGTGTGGCCAAGAGATCACAAAATAGCCTTTACAAAGGGATTACTAGCCTATTTAGACCCCACTGAGGTTTCACCGGTGGCGATGTCTCCCGCAGAGCACATCTTCAACCAAGGGCCCCCTCTTGAGCCATTCGGATCCCAGGGTAGCCCCACCAATCATCAACAACCCAATCCGACTACCCCTTCCCCGAGCATCCACAATGGTCCAAACAGCACTAGCAAAGCCCTAATTAATCAGCTACGCCGCACCCATACTTGGCCTCGTGGTGGCACTGTAGTCCTGGCTTATTCTCGCATGAACCGGTCCTTAGATCTAAAGCAAGCAAACCACCATAAAATCCAACCCATCCACATACCAGGCTTGCTTAGATCACCCATCGTATTGACCAGTTCACATTAACCAGAATATCATTGATGCATAATTAAATGTGTAGTGTTGTTTGCCATCCCAATTAATTAAGCGAAGCAAAAAGTAAAAAGCCCTTCCCGACTCTCTACCATAAATTCCAGGTGATAAGGGTGGTCAAACAAAACTAGTAAACTTCCTACCATAGGATTCCCATCAAATTGACACAACATGCAGTTTTGCGAACAAAACATTTATTTTAAAAACAGGATCAATATGCTTCAAGGACACTTGCCTTGCTCTTGCTGTTGATTAGGGTCAAAGCCTTCAAACTCTTGATGCTTTAGATCCTCCGCGGCACTCTCTAGCGCAAATACGTCTAATCCACACAAAAAAAACATACAAGACAAGAAACACAATCAAAGAGTGCACAAATATTACTCAATATGACATGACATGCATGATTGATGCAATGCAAGGTAGAACTTGTTACTTGATTGCTTTTAATGATCACTAACTAGTTCTAATAGCTTTTAAGAAGTTTATACAGGTTTGGATTCGATTATATCAAATTTTAGAATTAATTCAACACAATTTAACCAGAAAGATCGGACTAGTCTGCTAGGGACCGGACAAGTCCACACTTGACGAGATCAGCAAATTAGGGTTTTCTAGATCGACGTGAATTTGGAGATTAGGGGTTGAATTCACATAAGGAAAAGAGAATAGAAGGTATACCAGGTGTTTAGAACTCCAATGAACCAAGAAACTTGGAGGTAACACTTGGATCTTGATGATCTAGGGTTGGTGATGAACTTGGAGATGAATTGGTGGTGAAGGACGAAACTTGGTGGAGATCTTGATCCTCCTTCGTTTCCTCCTCTTCTTCTTCTTGTTTGGGATCTTCTCCTCCCTCCTTGATGGTGGCTCCCCACGAACTAGGGTTTGGGTGGGTGGAAAAGTGGCAAATAGATGTCAAACCAAGGGGTGGGGTTGTTTATATAGACGTGGAGGCTAAGGTTAGATGGATTTCGAGTTTTGGGATGAGTAGAGGCCGGTTTAGAGTCCCACATGGGCTCTAAAAGAGTTGGGCACGACGTCCCTAGGCCCACTTGACGTGAAACCCAAGAAACAAGTCGTAAAACAAAAGGTCAATCTCGGAGTCACGAAATATCGGACAAGTCCAGACAGGACCGGACTAGTCCGAAGTCGTCCAGAGAGAAAATTGGACAAGTCTGGCCAAAAATCGGACAAGTCCGATCTTAGTCAGAAGGGGAAACGGACAAGTCCGCTGGAACACCGGACTAGTCTGGAAAAGTCCAGGGACTTAGCAAATTTTCAAGGATTCATGGAATACCGGACTAGTCCGCACAAAATCGGACAAGTCCGAAGTTGTCCAGAGGCAAATATCGGACTAATCCGCAGCAAAAACGGACAAGTCCGTTTTTAGACAGAGAGAAATCGGACTAGTCCTCAGCAAATCCGGACTAGTCCGCACTTTCCTACATTTTTAAGTGCAGTTTTGCTCCAAATCAATTTTAAACTTGTTCCTCTTGTTATGGGTTAATGTTAAACATGTGTATGAGTGCATGTAGGGCATGATGCATGAAAATGAGGGTGTTACAATTCCCGCGTTGTGGCTTCAAAGCTCTTTTTCTGGGTTGTTGGGACGACGGTTTGCTATTAAGCCATTGCCATGTGGCTCCCTTTAATGCGGTGGGTGAGATCCTAGCGTGCAGATCTCACGCAATTGAAGGTCGCCAGATTCCAACACGAAAACCGTATCGGTTACGAGCGCCCTCTTAGGCCACCGTCCTCGGGCTTCTAACTTCCCATCATGACAACGGTTCACCTTGTGCGACTTTATCGCCAAAGTAGACCCGGGCCCATTTGCCATTGACGGGGTAAATTTTTGAAATGAGATCTTGATCCCGACGCGGTTTCCATCCAAGCGTTGCGGAGGCTTACTTAAAAAGGAAAGCCTGCATGGTTTGATGATTCTTTACGCTTTCATTCGAACTTGCGCTCAGAACCTCCCCACCTTTGCTTAGCTTTTCCAACTTTCGGTCCACTTTGCCACGATGGAAATGGGTCTTCCCCGCAGCAAGATCTAGAGCAATGAGGACTTGTCGAGGGTCCGGACCTACATGGGATGGTCCAGCGACTCCTTCAACAACTCGATCTGCTTCGGCAAGCTTCCCTTCAAGAAGGAATGCGCCGGAGAGATCGACTACTTCTCGACATACGCTATGGTAGGGTTGATCCCGCCTTTTTCAAGTTTCCTCTTGATGTTGCTGGACTTCTACGGGCTCCAGCTTCATCACCTCAACCCTCACTCATTCTTGCTAGTGGCAACCTTCGTTCACTTCTACGAGATATGGGTGAGCGTGCCGCCAAGCATCAAGCTCTTCTGAACCTTCTTCACGGTCCACACTATCGGAAAGGGGACTGAGTTGATCAGCTTCTACTACTTCGTGAAGTGCAAGAACTGTCCCTTTAAGTACTTGAAGACTTTCCCTTCCGAGAAGTGGGACAACTGGAAGAAGTATTCGGTGGTCATCACGATGGATCATCACAAAAGGTTGGAGTTGCCTAAAATCCTCCCCAATGTCGGCACCGACGTCTGGAATACAGCTCCAGAGTTGTTTGAAGTGTACAAGCCTGTCCTGACCAGGATCCAGCAATGTGTGGAGGGTGGACTGACCCCTCGGACGGTCTTCGGCAACTTCCTGGTCAACAGGTGGGCTCTACTGAAGACGAGGGAGTGGCCCGCATGGGCTTTCAACAGCGAGATGGATCACAACCGGATCGAAGCTGGTTTTTGGACTAACTTGGATGATGAGGCTTTGAAGCTCCATCTCTAGAAGCTTCAACACGGAGCTATCTCCCTAGACGCCTTGACCCCGCCGGCGGCCTTCCTCCCTCTAAATATGGTTCCAGAGTTCAGGAGGGAGCTTCAGAAGAGAATGCCAGAGTTGGACAACCTTGGCTTGGTGGAGAAGCGTGAGACCGCTAGGATTTCTATTCCCAGAGCTTCGGAAAGGGTGGCTCCCACTGTTCCAAGCCAAAAGGTTGACGACTTTGGCAAGGGCAAGGAGCCGGCTGAATCTTCCACCCGGAAGAGGAAGCTGAGACATGCTAATGGGAGCACCCTCAGGTCGGCTCCCTCTCCAGCAGCCTCTACCCCTCGGCCAAGCAGAGCTTCGGTGGCCACGCCATCTTCAGTGTCGGCATCCATGAGGGGCGCTAGATTCGACAAGTCGACCCCGACTCCAGTGCCAACTGCTAGCTTCAGGTCCGAAGGTCCTTCCCACCCGAGGGAGGTCCTGGCTGAGGCCACTCCAGCCCCTGCGGCAAGCTCCCGACCGAAGTTCGGGGTCTCTGCCTCACCAGGTCCGGTGGGCTCTGACTCCGGGCCACAGAAGAAGAAGTTATGCAGCGACTAGAGTGGAAGCTTCCCAAGGTAAGCATTGTCTTCTCACCTTGAGTTGCTATTTTTATCTTTACCACATTTTGAATTTTTTGATCTTTTGCTTCCAGGGTGTCGAAGAAGAACACTGAAACTTCAACCCCTGTTGCAGCAATAGAGGTTGTGCAAACTGAGGCTCCTTCTTCGATCCCTGCATCCCTCCAAGTGGTGGCTGAAGACACGAGAGCTCCGGTGCCAGCTGTCATGAAACTGAACCTAATGACGACGCCAAAAGCTCCTGTGGTAGTGCCGAACCACGAGGGAGGGACTCGTGAAGAAGCGTCGGTTGTTTCTGAGCTGGTGACTGAGGTTCCAGCGCTGGAGCCGGAGACGACCGAAGCTCCGACACCTGAACTGGATGTAACTAAAGCTCCAACACTTGAGCCAGAAAGTAGTTGAAGCTCCGACACCCGAACTGGAGGTAGTTTAAGTCTTTGCATCTGGGGCGGAGGTGGTGGTAGCTCCGGACGAAGCCACAGTGCCAGCCCTGAAGGTGATTACCCCGGAGGTGTCCATGTCCGAGCCGGAGCACCCAGAAGAGCTGGCGGTAGGTCTTCCACCCACTGAGCCAACAGTTGAGGATCCGGCAAGGGAACCTTCCTCATCAGCTTTGGAGGTTGAAGTTCCTGCTGTGGGACCTTCCTCAACCGTGTCAGACGCAGAAGAGCTCCTGGAAAGCGGCCCAAGCACCGTGGAGCAGCAGGGGACCACTCTAGTGAAGTGGGACCCATTATTTGTCTTTGAAGACCCACTGGAGCCTGCGGAGGCGCTTCAGGCGGGCCTGAAGCCAATTTCCCTAGCGTTGTCTATTGACAACACCTGCTCAAATCTCCGCCAAGTCCAGCTCGCCGTTGATTATGAGAGCAAGACTCTCGAAGAAGAGCACAACACCTTAAGGCATTGGCGCTACATGCTTCATTTCGATACAAAGCTAACACAGTCGAGGCTGGCAGACTAGCAAAAATGGTTGGAGAAGGACAAGGCCCAGGTGGCACGGTATGACTGCATGTTGAATGAGCGAGAGGCTGCCATCAAGTCCCTCGATGAGAAGACTCGGGAGATCTTCAAGTATGCTAAGGAGACAAATGAGGCTGTTGATGATCATCAAGACAACCTCAATGAGCTAAATGAAGTACTCCTCAAGCATCGGGAAGCTCTCGACAAGAGGGAGGATAAGCTCTTGGAGAAACAGGAAGATCTCCTGAAGAGGGATGAGGAGCTCACCCAGAGCTGTCACTGGGAGAGCAGAGTTTGGCCGATTGTGCCAAATAGTTTGAACAACATTGTGTTCAAGAGAAAGAGAGGATTTGGCAGGTGGGACGAGAATTCTCCAAGAGAGAGACTGACATCTTCGCTCAGGAGGAAAGAATGAAAGGCAAAGAGAAGGACCTGGCGGACCATCGAATCCGCATCCACATTCGAGATACAGAGCTTGTTGATCGAGAAAAGCATGTGGCCGAAAGGATCCATAAACATGCTAAGGAGGTCGAGCGCCTCGCCTGGGAGAGTTCGGAGCTTGCAACCGCTAGAAGGTCACTAGAGGAACTGAGAAGTTTGAGAGCAACAGTCCCAACGAGTTTGGGACTTCCTGGGGCGAGCCAACAAAGCTCTGGTGCCACTTGGCTTCAGTCCGGTACGTCCGGATGACCCGAAGCTGGAGCTGGACAAGACATTGGTGGCGTTGGGCTCTACTGGCAACAAGTTGGACGACGTCATCATCGACCAACTGGAGACGAAAGGGAAGTCTCTGGCCAAGATCGTCGCCGAATATGTGCTGACGTGTTTCAAAAGACGGGACCCCCAACTATCTTTAGATCCGGTGATTGAAGGTCCCGTTGTTTTTAGCGCCAGGGCCAGTGTGCAAGAAGATGCCGAAAAAGTTGCCTCATTTTTCCATAGGACCTCTAGTAGCCAGATCTTTTTTCTTCTGTCTTCACCTGTAATTCCCCGACTTTGAATCAATAAAATCCAATCTTTTGAATGAATGAATTCCATTTTTTGTGTGTGTCTTCAATGCATTGTCCTTTATATTGTTGGCCCCCTGGTAGATGTACACAATTTGACTGCGAACATGTACCAAAAGGATTTGACAATGTCTTGATGACATCACTTCTCGCTCGTAGCCAAAACGATAGCTTCGAGTTCTGACATCTCCAGGGACCCTTTATTACGTTGACGTCGGGCCCCTAAGAGTTGCTGGAGCTAGGTAGGTCCGACAGCGCCCACTATCAATGCTTAAAAACGTCGACGACGGGCCCCCTGGGAGTTGTCAGAGCTAGGTTGGTCTGATGGCGCCCGCTACCAATGCTTAGAAATGTCGACGGCGGGCCGTCTGGGAGTTGTCAGAGCTTGGTAGGTCCGACAACGCCCACTGTTAACGCTTAGAAACGTTGATGGTGGGCCCCCTGAGAGTTGTCGGTGCTTGGTATGTCTGACAGCGCCCACTGTCAACGCTTAGAGATGTCGACGTAGGGCCCCCTAAGGGTTTTCAGAGCTTTGTAGCTTCGAAAGCGCCCACTATCAACGTGTAGAACATCGACGGTGGGCCCCTCGGGTTTGTCGGAGCTTTGTAGCTTCGACGAGACTGAAAGCATCTAGGCCCCCATAAGGTATGGTTTCGGTGATTAATGACAACCGTTGGATATCACTAATAAGTTTGTGGATGCAAGGCTTCTCATATAACTCATCACACTTAATGAAATCTATATTTATATCATCTACTACTCATTGAATACAATTGGAGACCCATCAACAAACTATTTTACGAGGTCAATCGATTTTGATGAAGACTGAAAGAAAAAACATATATGTCAAAATTATTCCATCAAAATTGATAGCACACGAGACTAAGTCGTCATCACAAGAATATTTCAAACCAATGTCTAAGAGGTCACTCGGAAAAATTTCAAAAGAATCACTTAGAACAACTCGAAGCATACAAAATCAAGTCACCAGATCATCCGATGTATCTAGAAAAAACTACATCGGTCGAGTTACATCTGCAGCAGAAAAAGACCTCAGTCTTGGGTATACACCGGATCATCCGATGTTGAAGCATGTGTTACATCAGTCAATCATTCCAGTAAGCAATTTCCCTGGACCAAGTAATACCAGACCATCCGATGTACAAATATGCCACATCGGTCAATCATTCTAGTAAGCATTATTTCTGGACCATCCTGGACCAAGTGTCACCGGATTATCTGATGTACAGGTGTATACAACATTGGTCGATCAACGGTCATATCTGACACAGTGACCTCAACTAATTTGTATTCGACCGATGACAGCTGAAGGTAGAACATCGGATCATCCGGTGTTTGTAGAACAGTGATGTCAGCCTACTTTTCCAATGGCTATCTCGTGGAAGCAGGCTATTTGTACCCCTTCAACCAGTCATTTAGATAAGTATTGATGCCCTGAGCTACTCTACACATTATCAAGCATTCAAGACGTTGAACAATCACTTCCACATCATTTACACCACTTGTACACCAAGAGATCGGCTAGAACTTACTAGAGATGATGCTTGTGTGCTTCCATTCTTTGTGATTGGAGTCTGTAGTCTAGTGAGAGCTGTAAGTGAGTGTCTCTTGGTGATTGCATTCACCGTGTATCAGTCGGTGATCGGAGAGATCCTTCCGGAGCTTGCCAAGTCAGTTGTGGAAGCCCAGAAGATCAAACTTGTACAAGGCTTGAGCTCCACTTTGCCGGAGATGGTGAACGAAGACTCTTAGTGAGATCCCTGGTCTTGGTGACTTGGGAGTGGCTACAACCTTGGAGGGTGCCGCAATGTGGACGTAAGAAGGTCTTGATGATCTTGCCGAACCACGAGATAAATCACTGTGTCTTCGTGTCTTCTCGGGAGTTTGCATACTCTTCCTTTTCCGTTATACTTATGCGTTTCATATACCGCAAACTTATTATTCACTTGAATGCATAGGTTGTTTGCATAGGGAATTGGGCTTTTAGTAGTTGAGTTTTTATTGCTTTAGTTTTTAAAAAGAAGCCCAATTCACCCCCCTCTTGGGCATTCGATCCTTACAATTGGTATCAGAGCGAGGCTGCTCATTGGATCATTCTAGCTTCACCGCTAGAGAGCCAAAATGGCCAAGATTGGGGGTTCGGTTCCCATCTTCGAGGGCAAGAACTTTGACTATTGGAAAGCACGTATGCGTGCTTATCTAGAGGCTATTGCTCCCGAGGTATGGGAAGCAACCCATGTGGGGTTTGGTGAGCATAACTACATAGGTGATCAAATCAAGTGGGATGCCAAGGCTAGAAATACTATTTACGAATGCATTAGTCAAGATGTGTTTGCTAGGATTGCTAGCAAAGAAAAAGCTTGTGAAATTTGGGCTTGCTTGATTGAAATTCATGAGGGTTCTTCTCGCGTTAAAGAACTAAAGTATCACATGCTTAAGGCCAAATATGATGAGTTCAAAATGCTACCTCATGAGAATGTTAATGAAATATTTTCTCGCTTGAATGTTCTTATTGAGGAAATTAATGCTCTTGATATTGCTCCTCTCGGCAAGGAACTCATCAACCGCAAGATTTTCATGCTCCTTCCTAAGCTAAAGTACAACATCATCAACTCCATGCTTCAAAAGGAATCTCTTGATCACATTGAAGTTTCTGAACTTATTGGAGAGATTCGCGCTCATGAGATGAGTGTGCTTGGGATGATGGAGGAATCATCTTCAAAGACAATTGCTCTAAAAGATTCCACCAAGAGAACAAATCTCAAGAAAAAGAAAGTGATCAAGCCTAGCTCAAGTGAAGAAGAGCAAGCATCAAGTGAAGATGACGATGATGAGCTTGCATTTATGATGAGAAAATTCTCTCGCTTGAACTCCAAGATTGCCAAGAAGGGATACAACTTTGATCCCAAAAAGAAAGCATTTCTACCAAGGAAAGATGACAACAAGACCTGCTATAAGTGTGGTGATCAAGGCCACATCTCCTATGACTGTCCAAAACTGGACAAAAGAAGAGATAACCACAAGGGCAAGCATCGCAAGCTTGAGGATAGTGAGGATGATGAAGAATAGGTCAAGCCCAAGCCAAGATTCTTTGGGAAGAAGAAGTATCACAAAGGCAAAAAGGCAAAAATCTTTCCAAAGAAGAGAAAAGGTCCACAAAAGGTGTTCATGTGTGAGGCAAATGAATGGATCACCGGCGAAGAATCTAGTGATGAAGAGAGTGAAGCTGAAGAAGAGAGCTTGGCCGGCCTTGCCATTGCCAACAATGATGATTCATCTCTTCGTCCACCTCCCATGTGCCTCATGGCAAAAGGTAACACCAAGGTATGTGATGAATCTAGCGATGATGAGCTTTCCCTCGATGACTTAGCTTCAATGATAAATGAATACCACACTATCATTAAAAGGGAAAAGAGTAAGGTCAAGGCTCTTGAAGAAGCTCGTGCTAAGCTCGAGAGTGCTAACCTCGATTTGCTTGACAAGTATGAAAGCATACTTAAGGAGCATGACACGCTCAAATCTCATGTCAAGCAAGTTGAGGAGGATAAGGCTCAAATCAAGCTAGATCATCATGAGCTTGACTTAGCACACAAAGCACTCTTGGGAAAGCACAATGAGTTAATCCAAGAGCATCAAGTACTTAACCTTGCCTATGAAGTCATTGATCAAGAATTGAAAACCATAAAGAAAGAAACCCTTAATGATAAGGTATCCATTGTTTCACATGCCACTAATGTCTTGCATAAGTCTTTGCCTTTGAAAGAGAATGCTAGAGAGAAGGATTTGATGGATGAAATTGAAAGTCTCCGCACTAGTGTGGCAAGACTATCTAAAAGAGAAGTCAAGCACAAATAAATCCTCTTCCAACAAGCAAAGGACTTCAACAAGAGAGGACTTGGATCCTTCCCGGTGCCTAACAAAGGAAACGTGCCCTCACCGGAGCTTAAAACAAGCTTCATCAAGGAAGTTGGTTCTTATTGCCAACATTGCAAGGTCACCGGTCACCATACAAGGGAGTGTCTTCTTCCTAACTGGCCTTCTCCAAAATTGCCTACTAACTACAAGTCCACCTTTGATGATCACTATTATCTCTTGAGTAAAGTATATGGCAAGGTGAAGGCAAGGTTCATTGGCAAGGACATGAAGGGCATGAATGGGAAGCTTCCTAAGCAACTTTGGGTCCCAAAAACACTTGTATCACACATACAAGGACCTAAGTTAGCTTGGGTGCCTAAAATCAAAAACTGAATTCTTGTGTTTAGGTGAACTACAGAGCCGGAGGAAAGCATTGGGTACTCGATAGCGGGTGCACTCAACACATGACCGACAATTATGGTATGTTCACCTCCATAGAGAACCCCGACAATCATGAACAAGTCACCTTTGGTGACAACTCTAAAGGGAAGGTAATTGGGTTGGGTAAGATTGCAATTTCACATGATTTATCTATTTCCAATGTGTTGTATGTTAAGTCACTTAGTTTCAATTTGCTTTCTATTGCACAATTATGTGATCTTGGACTAACGTGCACCTTTGGCAAGAATGATGTTGTTGGGACTAGTGAAACAAGCAAAGAACTAATCTTCAAAAGGTTTCGGCATGGACACCTCTACTTAGTAGACTTCTCCGCCAAGGATGCTAGCTTGACCACTTGTCTTTTCACCAAGACGAGTTTGGGTTGGCTATGGCATCGACGCATCGCTCACATTGGAATGAGCAAGCTCAATAAGTCATTCAAGCTCGGGATAGTGACTGGCATGAAGGATGTCACATTTGAGAAGAACAAGCTCTGTAGCAATGTCATGCCGGGAAACAAGTTGCTTCACACCAGCCGATGAAGACAATGGTGTCAACCTCCAAGCCACTTGAGTTGCTCTACATGGACCTCTTTGGACCGTCCACATATCAAAGTCTTGGTGGTAATCTCTATTGTCTTGTTATAGTTGATGACTACTATCGGTATGCTTGGACGTTGTTTCTAGGTGACAAGAGTGAAACTCCGGAAGTGTTCAAGACCTTCGCTAAATGTGCTCAAAGGGAATTTCAACTTCCCATCATCAAGGTCCGGAGTGACAACGACATCGAATTCAAGAACTACAACATTGGGGAGTGTTGTGTTCGTGAAGGCATGAAACATAAATTTTCAGCCACATATACTCTTCAACAAAATGGTGTCATTGAAAGGAAGAACAAGACTCTCATCACTCTTGCACGATCAATGCTTGATGACTATGGCATGTCCGAGAAGTTTTGGGCCGAAGCAATCAACACGGCATGCCATGCAGCAAATCGGGTCTATCTACATCGACTACTTCAAAAGACCTCGTACGAACTCCTCATTGGGAGAAAGCCCAACATCTCCTGTTTCTGAGTCTTCGGGTGCAAGTGCTATATCTACCGCAAGAAAAGGCTCGGTAAGTTTGAAAGAAGATATGATGTTGGTATCTTTCTTGGTTATGCATCAAACTCAAAAGCATATCGAGTATTCAACAAACCTCCGGTTTAGTTGAGGAAAGTTGTGATGTTGAGTTTGATAAAACTAATGTCTCCCAAGAGGAGAGTTTTGGTCATGATGAAATAGATTATGAGCCTCTACGAGAAGCTATGAAGAACATGACCATTGGAGACATCAAGCCTAAAGTTGAGGAGAGCCATGATCAAGGGGGAGCTTCAAGTTCCAACATCAACACATCTATGGCACCTCAGGTTGACGAAGAAGAAAAAGATAATCCATTGCCGACACAAGATTCACAAGCCACACAACATCAAGAAGAATAACAAGTCCATGATCAAGTCCAACCACAAGAAGAGCAACACGCATCACCACCGCCAAGTGCTTCACAACCACTTATGAGGCATGGACGCATCTCCAAGGCGCATCCGATTGATCAAATTATTGGTAGTCCGTCAAGGGGAGTAAGTAGTTCTCGCCATTTCGCTACATTTTGTGATCACTACTCGTTTGTTTCATGTGTAGAACCCACTCACATTGAGGAAGCACTCCAAGATCAAAATTGGGTAATGGCCATGCAAGAAGAACTTGTAAGTGCATCTAGGTCCCTTGTGGGTTTTGGTGGATTGATGATGAACCATTAAAGTGCTGATGAACTTGGTTGAGCATGAGCGCAGATCCGGAGTACGGAATGGAGCTTTGAAGAAAGACGGCAAAAGGAGAAAAGTTGTGGTGAAGAAGAATAGAAATAGGGTTTTCTATTTTCTCCTTGAGTCGTAGGAAAAACCGTACTATTAAGAGGGACACGACGCGTAGACACTTAGTGAGTCATTCGGGTGCTCAACCCCTTAGTAGAAGATTTTAGTAGAGCCCTTATGGCTTGGGCAGACTTGTGTGACTTGTGGTGTCAGACATGTCCAAATTCCCTCTGTTGGAATTCGGACATGTCCGAATCTATAAGTCAGACATGTCCGAATTGGCACTGGAAGGGTTCCAGTGAGAGTTCCAGTGAAGTTTCGGACTTGTCCGAACCTGGGGGTCGGACATGTCCGAGATGGATCTGTTCCCAGGGACTAAGAAAAATTTTCTAAGTCCCAGAGAGTCAGACTTGTCTGAGTTCTCTCTGCAAAACTTCAGACATGTCCGAGATTGTATGTCAGACATGTCTGAAGTGGTTTTGGTCAGACAAGTCTGAAGTGAAAGGCCTGACCTTCGAGGTCAGACATGTCTGACTTTGTGTCAGACATGTCCGAGGTGGCTTTTGGTGCACTATTTAAATTCCAACGGTAGCCGTATGCTTTATGACATCAGCAATTCGGACAAGTCCGACTTTGTGTCAGACATGTCCGACGTGGGCTGTGTCAAACGGCTCTAATGACCTTTTGGAGTATAAATAGTGGGTGGTTTCGACCCACCAACTATGCCTAACACCCCAAAACAGTTCTGAACGCCCATTTGAACTCAAGAACCTCTCTCCACTTGTTCTTCACCTCTAGACCCCAAATTCAAATTTTTGGGAGAGTGAAGAGTGCTTTGTGAGGATTGGGAGAAACGGTTTGTTGAGGGGTTGAGCAACGTGTGATTCGCTAAGTTTCTTCGTGATTGCGTGTTTGTTGCTCTTGGGGTTCTCCCCTATACGGTTAGGCGTCGCCCCGCGATTTCTTTGTGATCTCTTATAATCGGGGAGTTTGTAATAATCTTTGTGATAGTGGAAGATCGGGAGTTGGCCCTTGTGGCAACTCGTGAGGGGAAGGCTAGAGAAGGCCTGGTCCATTGTGGACTCCTCAACGGGGATGTAGGATCCTTTGTGGTTCCGAACCTCGGGATAAAATCGTTTGCCTCTTGTTGTTCTTTTTCCCTCGCAAGTTTTGATTCTAGTGTTTTTCCGCGTGCTATCTCTCCCTCAGCTTTCTTTCTACTCCATACTTTGTGTAGAACTGCTAGGGATCGATATCTCTCACTAGATCGCTTAAAAATTGGATTTTTGGTCTGATCGTGCAGGTAATCTCGGACTTATCCGACCCAGGTCAGACTTGTCTGACTTAGGTCAGACAAGTCCGACTAGAAGTCAGACAAGTCCGATGTCTTTTTTTTTTCAGAACTCTGATTTAAGTTTAAATTATCGATTATCGCCTATTCGCCCCCCCTCTAGGCCGCCTTTCAATTGGTATCAGAGCAGGTTTCTCCAGAAGAGACTAACATCTCGGAGAATCGATGGTGGAAGAAAGGAACAAGGATGATACCTCATATGTCGAGGGTGAAGGCTCAAATGACAAGAACTACGACGTTCTTCTTGATGATCCAAAGGACGATGAAGAGACTCGCCAAATCAAGGCGAAGCTTCGGGAGAAGCTAGGGAAACAACCCAAGATCAACAAAGAGAAGGAGAAGAGTAACAATGACTATACTCAAACTCACTTTGATTATGATCGTCTTCATGCTAACAATCACTATTTGTCTATTCCACTTGGCAAACCTCCTCAATTCGATGGAAATGACTATTCAATGTGGAAACACAATATGAAGATGCATTTAATCTCTTTGAATCCTAGTTTGTGGCAGATTGTGCAAACCGGAGTTCATATGCCAAGGAATGAGGAAGACGTCACTCCACAACAAGCTATCCTACTTCATCGCAATGCTCAAGCCGTGGGAGTCATAACCTCATCTTTGACTCGGGATGAATTCAACCGAGTCGAAGGTTTGGAAGTGGCCAAAGATATTTGGGATACACTCAAGACGGCGCACGAGGACAACCGAGTCATTCGGGAGGCGAAGATTGAGATGATCGAAGGAGAGCTTGGGAGATTTACCATCATGGATGGTGAGTCACCCCAAGACATGTACAACTGCCTCAAGGTGCTCATGAACAAGATTCGTGCCTATGGAAGCACTCGATGGACGGACCATGAAGTGGTGAAGAGGATGCTTCGGGCATTCATGCCTCGAAACATCGCTCTTTGCTCCTTGATCCGTGAAAGCCCCGACTACACCAAGATGACTCCGGAAGAAGTGCTTGGGAGGATAATCAACAATGAGATGATGGAGAAGGAAGCTATGTTCTACAACGATCTCCAAAAGCTTGCCTCATCAAAGACATAGCCCTCAAAGCAACTTCCACATCCTACAATGAAGATGCAAGTGATGATGAGAGCATGGACTCCGATGAGGAAGAAGCTTTCTTCATCAACAAGTTTAGAAAGATGATGAGAAGGAAGAAGGGAGGCTATCACCAAGAAGGCAAGAGCAAGGAGAAGCTAAAGAAGAAGACTTGCTACAAGTGTGGTGAACATGGGCACTTCATTGCGGATTGCCCATACAATGAAAGCAAGAAGAAGGAGGGCAAGACCCAAGATAAGAAGCTCTTCAAGAAGAAGAATCCATCGGGACATGCCCACCTTGGAAGAGAATGGGACTCAAATGAAGACTCATCTTCCGACGATGTAGAGAAGGTGGCAACCATTGCCATCGGAAAGAGCTCAAGTGCAAGCAAGCTTTTCCCCAACCTTGATGATTTCAAGTCCACATGTTTCATGGCAAAGGAGGGAAGGAGAAAGGTCAAATCTAAACCCACTCCCTCTATAACTTCTTGTGATAAATTTGATAGTGGTAGTGAACTCGAATCCATGCTTAAAGGCTTAAGTAAGAGTGCCATGAGAAAGATGAACTTTTTTATGGATGAAATCTCCGAGAAGGAGGATCTCCTTGAGCGTCAAGAGGACATGCTCATCCAAAAATTGGAGAGATGTCAAGAGCTTGAGGAGCTCCTCGAGCGCGAGAGAGAAAGAAGCAATGCATTGGAGCATGACCTTGCCATGAGCAAGGAAGCATGCTCAAATCTTAAGGACAAGACCGTTGAGCTCAAGGATGAACTTGTTAACTTGACAAAGGTTAACAAGATTCTAGAGACAAAGGTTGAGTCACTTAAGATCAATACACCTTCTTCCTCAAAGAGCTCATCTTCTCAAAAGATTTCATCCGAGGAAGTTCACACTTGCATGTGCTCAAGCTTGATCCTAAAACTTAAGGATGAACTTAACTTGGCACAAAGCAAACAAGCACCGAAAGGTGGCATCTTTGACAAGGAGAAGGTGGCCTATGCACGTAGTGCATACACCAATGTGAGACCTCCCCATGTCAAGGATGGTCTTGTTTATTCTCGGGAGCGGAGGCAAAAGGCCAAAGCCCCCAAGAATAACAAAGACTTGATCGTTTTTGTCAAGAAAGGTTCATCCACTCAGGATAAAGGAAATAACATTGTCTCAACATCTTATATGCCTAAAAATGAACCTCATCCTTTGTTCCATGACTTTGATGCTTCTTATGTTTTATTGAGGAACAAATTTGGCAAGACTTATGCTAGATATGTTGGGCCACTCCGCAATAGACCAAAGCCTTGCGTGTGGGTGCCCAAATGTCTTGTGAATAACATCAAAGGACCCAACTCCGTTTGGGTACCTAAAGGAAAGGCATAACTCTTTTGTAAGCATACTCCTCCGGTGGATCAAATTGGGTTCTTGACAGTGGATGCACTAATCATATGACCGGAGAGAGGAAGATGTTTGTAGAGTACAAGGAGAATGAAGATCCTAGTGAAGGAATCTTCTTTGGGGATAATAGCCAAGGGAAAATCCTTGGCACCGGTAAAATTGCTATCTCCTCAAAACACACTCTTTCTAATGTGCTTCATGTTGATTCACTTGATTACAACCTCTTGTCTATTTCTCAATTATGTGATAATGGTTATGATTGTTTTTTCACTAACAACGGTGTGACCGTCTCAAGAAGATGCAACAACTCAATCGCCTTTAAGGGCGTACTCAAGGGAAAGCTTTACCTTGTGGATTTCTCCACGGATAAAGCCCAACTTGATACGTGCTTAATGGCGAAAACTAACATGGGATGTCTATGGCACCGAAGGCTAGCCCATGTTGGGATGAGAAACTTGCAAAAACTTCTTAAGGGGGATCATATCCGTGGACTAAAAGATGTTGTCTTTGAGAAAGATAGACCATGTAGCGCATGTCAAGCCGGAAAGCAAGTAGGAGCTCAACATCCGTCCAAGAACATCATGACAACCTCAAGACCATTGGAGCTACTACACATGGACCTATTCAGACCGATCGCCTACATTAGCACTGGCGATAACAAGTATGGTCTAGTTATTGTTGATGATTTTTCTCGCTTCACGTGGGTATTTTTCTTGCATGACAAAGGTGAAACCCAAGGAGTTCTCAAGAAGTTCTTGAGGAGAGCTCAAAACGAGTTCTCCTTAAGAATCAAGAAGATTAGGAGCGACAACGGGACGGAGTTCAAGAACACTCAAGTTGAAGACTTCTTGGATGAAGAAGGAATCAAGCATGAGTTCTCCGCTCCCTACTCCCCTCAACAAAATGGAGTAGCGGAGAGGAAGAATAGGACTCTAATTGAGATGTCAAGGACGATGCTTGATGAGTACAAGACATTCGACCGGTTTTGGGCGGAAGCGGTTAACACCGCTTGCCATGCCATAAACCGGTTGTATCTCCATCGACTCTTGAAGAAGACCTCATACGAACTCCTAACCGGTAACAAACCCAAGATCTCATACTTTCCTGTTTTTGGGAGCAAGTGCTATATTCTTAACAAGAAGCCTAGGAATTCAAAGTTCGCTTCAAAATCCGATGAAGGTTTCTTGCTTGGCTATGACTCAAACACCTACGCCTATCGTGTCTTCAACAAGTCCTCCGAGATTGTTGAAGTAGCACATGACGTAGTGTTTGATGAGACTAATGGCTCTCAAGTGGAGCAAGTTGATAAGTGTGTGCTAGATCAAGAGGAGACTCCACAAGAAGCACTTAGGAGAATGGCACTTGGAGATGTGCGACCACATGATCCAAATGATTTTCAAGCAAGCGAAGAAGATGCAAATCCCCCACATGAACAAGATCAAGATCCTCAAGATGAATCTCAACAAGATCAAAATCAAGGAGGAGGCATGGATCAAGGGGGAGACCAAGAAAATGATCAAGATGAAGACAATGATCGAGAAGCTCAACCACCACACCCAAGAGTTCATCAAAGCGTTCAACGGGACCATCCCGTTGACAACATAATTGGAGACATCTCCAAAGGGGTAACTACTCGCTCACGTATGTTTAACTTTTGTGAAAATTACTCTTTTGTTTCCTCTTTAGAGCCACGGAAAGTAGAAGAAGCTCTACAAGACCCGGATTGGGTAATGGCGATGCAAGAAGAGCTCAACAACTTTAAGAGGAACAAGGTGTGGGAACTCGTGAGGAGACCAAATGCAAATGTTGTTGGAACCAAGTGGGTGTTCCGCAACAAACAAGATGAACACGGGGTGGTAACAAGAAACAAGGCAAGACTTGTAGCAAAAGGATATGCTCAAGTCGAAGGTTTGGATTTTGATGAAACATTTGCTCCCGTAGCTAGGCTTGAATCTATTCGCATATTATTGGCCTTTGCTACTCACCATGATTTCAAGTTATATCAAATGGATATGAAAAGTGCATTCCTCAACGGTCCAATCAAGGAGGAAGTGTATGTGGAGCAACCGCTCGGATTTGAAGATGAAGAGCATCCCGATCACGTCTACAAGTTGTGTAAGGCTCTCTATGGCCTCAAACAAGCACCTAGAGCTTGGTATGAGTGCCTTAGGGATTTTCTCACTCAAAATGGTTTTAAGATTGGGAAAGCCGATTATACTTTCTTCACTAAGCATTTTGATAATGACTTGTTCGTATGCCAAATTTATGTTGATGATATCATATTTGGTTCTACTAACAAGACTTTTTGTGATGAGTTTTCCAAAATCATGACAGAGAGATTTCAGATGTCTATGATGGGGGAGTTGAAGTTTTTCCTAGGTTTCCAAGTAAAGCAACTCAAGGAAGGGACCTTCATATGCCAAACCAAGTACACTCATGACATTCTCAAGAAGTTTGGCATGGAGAAGGCGAAGCCCATCAAGACACCTATGGGAACAAACGGGCCTCTAGGACTAAATGAAGAAGGAGCGAGCGTGGACCAAAAGGTATACCGTTCTATGATTGGCTCTTTGCTTTATCTTTGTGCATCTAGACCCGACATTATGCTTAGTGTGTGCATGTGTGCTCGATTCCAAGCCACTCCAAAAGAGTGTCACTTGACAGCGGTTAAGAGGATCCTTAGGTATTTAGTTCACACTCCTAATCTAGGTCTTTGGTACCCTGAAGTATCCAAGTTTGATCTCGTCGGTTATTCCGATGCGGATTATGCGGGCTGTAGGGTAGATAGGAAGAGCACATCCGGGACATGCCAATTTCTTGGTAGGTCCTTGGTTGTGTGGTCTTCCAAGAAACAAAACTCCATTGCCCTTTCCACAGCCGAAGCGGAGTACGTTGCAGCCGGAAGTTGCTGTGCGCAGCTTCTTTGGATGCGACAAACTCTTAGGGATTATGGTTACAATCTGAACCATATTCCTCTCCTATGTGACAATGAGAGTGCCATCAAGATTGCTCACAACCCCGTAGAGCATTCTAGAACCAAACACATAGACATCCGTCACCATTTCCTACGAGACCACTCTATCAAGGGAGATATCGTTATCTCTCATGTTAGAAGTGAGAAGCAATTAGCGGATATCTTCACCAAACCCCTTGATGAGAGACGCTTTTGTGACCTAAGGAGTGAGCTAAATATCTTGGATTCTCGAAACATTGCTTGAGTCGTGCACATCTGATTGCTATTAGTTTTCAACTTCAAAATGTTGTGTGTTTTTCAAAAATATCATCTATTTTTCTTGAAAACTATGTTCTAAACTTCTCTTTGGTGAAAATGATCATAGTTTGAGTGTTGGTTGCTTACTGATCATTTTTGTCAAAGATATTTGCAAAAACTTGTCCAAAATGTCCATATATACCTATATTTAGATCCCCAAGTGTTTGCACATTGCATACACTCAGGGGGAGTCGGACAAGACTGACAAAAGTCAGACATGTCCGAAGTGGGTTTTAAGTCTGCAGAGAGAATTCGGACTTGTCCGAAGTACAAATTTGGACATGTCCGACGTGGGAAGTCTGAACCCCTCCAAAGAGGCCGACGGTTTCCTTTCCTTCTCTCTCTTCTCACTTCAAACCCTAATCTCCATCTCTCTCAAACCTCCCAAGGCGATCCACATTGCTTTTGAGGATCTTGTGAGGAGTTCTTGAGGGAAAATCTCCCTCGAAGTTGGAGGATTCACACCCCCTTCGGAGTTCTTCAATCTTTTCTCCATCCGAAGGTATTTTCCACATCTTTCCTCTCAATTCTAAATCTAGCGGCAAGTTTGCAAATTTATGCCCTTGAAATTGTTCCTAGGCATGTTTACAACCTTGGTGCAAAATTTGGTCGGTAGAAAAATTGATTTGCTTAGTTTCCTTAGCAAATTAGGGTCAGTTCTGTACAGGTCGGACAAGTCTGACTCTGAAATTCGGACATGTCCGAAATTCCTAAGTCAGACAAGTCTGACTTTCCAGTCAGACATGTTCGATCCTGTATAACTCTGAGACCTAATTTCTATCGAAACTATCAAGTTAATTGCTCTATCTCTCTTGCTTTGACTCTTACCTATCCTTGTATCTTTTTCTAGATATGGGTCATGACAAGAGAGGCAAGGAGCCCACGGGTCCCGATTCTTCGGCTCAACCATCAAAGCGACGAAAGAAGGTGGTTGCCAAGCGACCCGCGAGCGGTCAGCTCACTATTCACAGTGGTCAAGGGGGCAGCTCGAGCTCCCAAGGGCAGCAAGAGATCGGACCGTTGGTCGTGCACTCTCCAGTTGGTGACACTCGACGCACGGCCGACAGGGTGAATTACCGGAGGAACATCCACGACACCATGCAAATGAGAGATGTGCGGTGTTATGACATGCCAAGGGAGAGCAAGGATCCCCGTTTCTGGTGCTTCTTCCACATTGATTACTACCGGTCAGTCCTCACGACCAAGAAGAACCCAGTCACGGAGATGCAATGGGTTGATTGGAAGGCTGCTTTGAAGAAGAAGGACTCCTATCTTCTCTTCAAGGGGGTGCTCGAAGCTTGCGAGCACCACAGAGTCAGCGAGATCATGGGTCTCCAATACCCATGGAACAAGGAAGTCATCCTCCAATTTTATGCAACTGTGTTCTATTGGGTTGACAAGCACGGCTTCACCTGGATGACCAATGGGGTGAAG
The DNA here is from genome assembly GCA_036927565.1 of Tuctoria greenei. Classification (NCBI taxonomy): domain Eukaryota; kingdom Viridiplantae; phylum Streptophyta; class Magnoliopsida; order Poales; family Poaceae; genus Tuctoria; species Tuctoria greenei. The sequence continues at coordinate 7,917,072 of JAYESD010000001.1, read as the reverse complement.
TACGAAGTCAGCTATGAGGAGTTTGCCCGCATTCTCGGGATGGAGGACAACCTACAGCACTCACTGAAGATCCATGAGATGGATATAGTGAACCTCCTGGAGATGGAGAGTTTCTATGAGGATGGGTATCCAGCCGACCCTCCTCATATCCACGGCCTCAAGCCATTCCATGCCGTGGTGAACCGTTTGATAAGAAAGACCCTCTCACCCAAGGATGGGGATGCCAACAGGATCAATCACAACAGCAGAAATCTGATCCAGCTCTTGGTAGGGGAGCAGCAATTCAACGCCTTTGACTATATCTACGAGGAGATTTACCTCGCCTCGAAGACACCAGCTAGGTCTTGCTGCTATGCCCCGTACTTGATGAAGCTAATTGAGACGGTGTCTGGGCTGAAGTTTGTGAAGGATGTGCCTCATAGGCGCCTTGTGCCTCAGAAGCCTTCCAAGCTTCACCGCCCGATTCGAGCAGCTGCACCGGCACCGGGCCCAGCAGAGGGAGGACCCAGCTCCTCGAGGAGGAAGTCTGCTCAACCTCCCAGCTCATCCTCCGTGCCCCAGCAGCAACCGTCTTGCTCCTCAGGACTGCTCAAGATCCTGAAGTCAATCTTCACCGTCTGTCGGTCGACTCAGCGCTTGGCAAAGAGGAACCAGAGGGACCTCGCAGCCATCAGGGAGCACCTCCAGCTTCCTCCAGTCGACGACGCCAGCTCAGACAAGGAGCCACCGGAGTTTCAGGAGCTCACCGAGGCGGAGATGGCGTTCTTCACCAGCACCAGCGCCTCTTCCTCAGCACCTCCTGCAGCTCACGGTGACTCCGGCGAGGAGAGCGACTACGAGGAGCAGAGCGGCGATGAGGACAGCGACGACGACGAGGACGACACCGAGTAGACTAGGTCTTAGTGTCCACTTTTCTCCTTTTTGGTGCCTTGATGCCAAAGGGGGAGAAGTATTAGACTCTAGTGCTTTTTCCTGGACATGAACATGTATCTAGTCATATTTTCTATCGTCGTGTGTCTTGTACTTATTTGTTACTCGTTTATGATTGTTAATGCTTAATGATGTTTATTGATGCCTTATGATGATCATTATGATGCTTCATTGATCTCATGTGCATTTCTTCATTTGTATCACGTTGTTGCACACACACGAGCATATAGGAACCCCACGACGATTGAGTGTATATGAGTTGTTTTTATTGTTATTCCAAAAGCTCATATACACTTGAGACTCAAAACTTCTATCAAATCTTATTTTTGTCGAAGACTTTAGTTGGTTGTCATCAATCACCAAAAAGGGGGAGATTGTAAGTGCATCTAGGTCCCTTGTGGGTTTTGGTGGATTGATGATGAACCATTAAAGTGTTGATGAACTTGGTTGAGCATGAGCGCAGATCCGGAGTATGGAATGGAGCTTTGAAGAAAGACGGCAAAAGGAGAAAAGTTGTGGCGAAGAAGAATAGAAATAGGGTTTTTCTATTTTCTCCTTGAGTCGTAGGAAAAACCGTACTATTAAAAGGGACACGACGCGTAGACACTTAGTGAGTCATTCGGTTGCTCAACCCCTTAGTAGAAGATTTTAGTAGACCCTTGTGGCTTGGGCGGACTTGTCTGACTTGTGGTGTCAGACATGTCCGAATTCCCTCTGTTGGAATTCAGACATGTCTGAATCTGTAAGTCAGACATGTCCGAATTGGCACTGGAAGGGTTCCAGTGAGAGTTCCAGTGAAGTTTCGGACTTGTCCGAACCTGGGGGTCGGACATGTCCGAGATGGATCTGTTCCCAGGGACTAAGAAAAATTTTCTAAGTCCCAGAGAGTCAGACTTGTCCGAGTTCTCTCTGCAGAACTTCAGACATGTCCGAGATTGTATGTCAGACATGTCTGAAGTGGTTTTGGTCAGACAAGTCTGAAGTGAAAGGCCTGACCTTTGAGGTCAGACATGTCTGACTTTGTGTCAGACATGTCTGAGGTGGCTTTTGGTGCACTATTTAAATTCCAACGGTAGTCGTATGCTTTATGACATCAGCAATTCGGACAAGTCCAACTTTGTGTCAGACATGTCCGACGTGGGCTGTGTCAAACGGCTCTAATGACCTTTTGGAGTATAAATAGTGGGTGGTTTCGACCCACCAACTATGCCTAACACCCCAAAACGGTTCTGAACGCCCATTTGAACTCAAGAACCTCTCTCCACTTGTTCTTCACCTCTAGAACTGCTAGGGATCGATATCTCTCACTAGATCGCTTAAATATTGGATTTTTGGTCTGATCATGCAGGTAATCTCGGACTTATCCGACCCAGGTCAGACTTGTCCGACTTAGGTCAGACAAGTCCGACTAGAAGTCAGACAAGTCCGATGTCTCTGTTTTCAGAACTCTGATTTAAGTTTAAATTATCGATTATCGCCTATTCACCCCCCCTCTAGGCCGCCTTTCAGAACTCAACAACTTCATCCGCAATGAAGTTTGGGTGTTGGAGGAGCGACCCAAGGATAAGAACGTCATCGGGACAAAGTGGGTGTACCGCAACAAACAAGACGAGAACGGTGTTGTGATCCGCAACAAGGCAAGACTTGTGGCCAAGGGTTTCTCGCAAGTTGAAGGACTAGACTTTGGAGAAACATTTGCTCCGGTCGTTCGACTAGAAGCCATCCGTATACTTCTTGCTTTTGCATCACATCATAATATAAAGCTTTATCAAATGGATGTGAAAAGTGCCTTTCTTAATGGTTACATTAACGAGCTTGTCTATGTTGAACAACCTCCCGGGTTCGAAGATCCAAGGAATCCTAATCATGTGTATAGGTTGCATAAGGCGCTCTACGGGCTCAAGCAAGCACCTAGAGTGTGGTATGAACGACTACGAGATTTCTTGATCATGCAAGGATTCAAGATCGGGAGGGTGGACACTACACTCTTCACCAAAGACATCGATGGAGAACTATTTGTTTGTCAAATTTATGTCGATGATATTATTTTTGGTTCAACTAACAAAGTTCTTAGCCATGAGTTTGGCAAAATGATGTCTAGCGAATTCGAGATGTCAATGATTGGAGAGCTTAACTTCTTCCTTGGATTTCAAATCAAGCAACTTCGAGAGGGGACCTTCATCTATCAAGAAAAATATACCAAGGACCTCTTAAAGAAATTTGAGATGGGAGATTGTAGCTCAAGAAGTACTCCCATGGCAACAAATTATCATCTCGACGCGGATATGGACAGTAAACTTGTTGACCAATCTAATTACTGTTCCATGATTGGTTCATTGCTTTATATTATCGCATCTAGGCCCGATATCATGTTTAATGTATGCTTGTGTGCTCGCTTTCAAGCGGCACCTAAAGAATCGCATCGGAAGGCGGTCTTTAGGATACTTCGGTATCTCAAGCATACCCCAAGTGTAGGCCTGTGGTACCCCAAAGGTGCTAAATTCCATCTCTTGGGTTACTCGGACTCGGACTTTGCCGAATGCCGTGTGGATCGCAAGAGTACCTCCGGAGGGTGCCACTTGCTTGGGCGTTCCCTAGTGTCTTGGTCTAGTAAGAAGCAAAACTTCGTTGCCTTGTCCACTGTGGAAGCGGAATATATAGCGGTTGGTGCATGTTGTGCCCGAATCCTATATATGAAGCAAACCCATTTGAACATTGGTGTTAAATTTGGTTGTGTGCCTCTCCTTTGTGACAATGAAAGTGCTGTTAAGATTGATAAAAACCCCGTTCAACACTCCCGCACTAAGCACATTGATATTCACCATCATTTCTTGCGGGACCATGAAGCTAAGGGAGACATCTCCTTGCAAAGTGTTAGGTCCAAAGAACAATTGGCAGATATCTTCACTAAACCACTTGATGAGAAAACCTTTTCTAGACTAAGGAGTGAATTAAATGTGCTAGATGCATCGAATGTCATGTAAGTTGCCATGGTAATGTAAGAATGCATCACATATAGGTCTTGTCTAACTTTCAAAGGATAGGGGCGAGCAAGGGTTAGCTTGGGATGGCGGTTTTTTGGATATCCCCAAGACTTGCAGAATGGCTCTCCCTGAAGAAGCCTTTGAAAGGTTTGAAAGTGCATCTAGGATACCCGTGGGTTTTGGATGATTGATGATGACAATTAAGTGACTAATGAGCTCAGTGATCTTAAGCACAGGTGTGGACTCAAGTGGAAGCACAATCCCTCAAAAAGGAAAAGGATGAAAACGGCGATGTCAACTCGAAAAGGAGAAACTAGGGTTTCTAGTGTGTCGAGTTTAGACTAGCCAAATACGTGTGAGGATGTGTGTGTAAAGTGCATTAAGATCAAGTTGGGAGCTCAAAGCGGTTTAGAGGTCAAACCCATTGAGAGAAAAGAGTTGGAAGAAGTCTGGCAGTAGGGCCGGACTAGTCCGTGCAGGTGGCCAGACTAGTCCGCCCTTGGCCGACCAAGTCCGTTTTCAGCCGGACCAGAAGGGTCTGACTGAGTTCGGACTAGTCTGTAGTGGGACGGACTAGTCCGAGTAGTCGTGGAGTGGGTTTTGGGGACTAAGTCCCAATACCACGGACTTGTCCGTTTTGGTCCGGACCAAGAGGTCCTGATTGAGATCGGACTAGTCCGCCCTGGGGGCCAGACTAGTTCGGGTGTGAGAGAAGTCAGTGCTTCAGAGACTAAGTCTGGGAAGGCCACACTAGTCCGCCCTAGGGGCCGGACTAGTCCGTGGTCTTCAGACTAGTCCATTTTCACACGGAACAAAAGGTTATGTGTGAGATCGGACTAGTCCGGTGAGGGTCGGACTAGTCCATTGTTGAAGTGACTGTTTGAATTTGAAGTTTGGCGGGTAGTGTGACGATTGTCGTGCAGTGCGACAGTTGTCAGGGATGTCAGTGGTCCCCTAGGCCAGACTAGTTCGGGCTGTAGGCCGGACTAGTCTGCCCATCTGCTGAAGTCAGCAGTATGGGCTTGGGACCTCTATAAATAGAGAACCCCTGGGTTCATTTGAACTAGAACCTTTGAGCAAGTTGAAACCCTAGAGCCACCACAACAACCTTGAGCCTCCAAAAGCCTCCTTCTTGCCTACATTCCCTCTAAAACTGATTCTTGTGTGGATTAGGGTTTAGTGAGGCGAAGAAGAGGAAGAACACTGCTCTTTGGCCCTCGGTTTGATCTCTTGCACTTTGTGAATCTTTGTGATATGTGGCTTGAGTCAATCTTTGTGATTTGTTATTGTATTTGTGGTGGGAGCCTCAGATTGTGAGAAGCCCCAACGAATCTTGTAGTCACTCTTTGTGATAGTGGAAGAACCAAGTTAGGCCCGTGTGGTAAACTTGGTGAGGGAAGGGTTGTTGAACCTAGTCCTTCGTGGACTCCTCAACGGGGACGTAGATTCCTTCGTGGGATCGAACCTCGAGATAAAATCCTTGTGTCCTTTGTGTTCTTTACTTTCACTCATTGCTCATTGCTTCTAGGGTTAACTTCATCAGTTTTGTTCATCACTCTTGTTTCATCGTAATCCCTAGCTTCATACTTGTCATATAACTTGTTAAGGCTCACTAAGTCATTCTAACAAACCTTGCATCACAAGAATTGTACTAAAACTTGTTAGAAACCCTTTTTAGGCTTTTCCCTGTAGGTGGACCGGACTAGTCTGCCCCTGGACCAGACTAGTCCGCCCCCTGAGTTCTAATCTCGTTTTATTAAGTCATTTCAGGTTGTTTAGCCAATTCACCCCCCTCTAGGCAACTTTCAATTGATATCAGAGCAAGACTCTCCCAAAAGAGTTTAACAACTCGGAGAGAAGATGGCCAGAGTGGGGTACGAAGAAGTCTCAACCAGTGAGGTCCAAGTAACCCCAGAAGAGATGATCTTCTATCAAGACAAGTCAACGGATGACGAAGAGATTCGCCAGCTCAAGTTGAAACTTCGTGAGAAGTTGAAGATTCCCAAGGTTGACACCTCAACCTCCACATCGAGTGGCACAATCAACTACAACCAACAAGGCTACAACTATGAACGCCTTGTCTCCAACAACCACTATCTTTCCATTCCATTGGGGAAGCCTCCCCAATTCGATGGAACCGACTACGGGATGTGGAAGCACAACATGAAGATCCACCTTGTGTCACTCAACCCCTGACTATGGAAAATTGTGTTGACCGGGGTGCACATCCCTAAGAATGAAGAAGATATCACTCCGGAGCAAGCCGTGCTCCTTCACCGCAATGCTCAAGCGGCCGGGGTGATCATCTAATCTCTCTTAAGAGATGAGTTCAACCGAGTGGCTGGACTTGAGGTGGCCAAGGACATTTGGGACACTCTCAAGACGGCTCATGAAGGCAACCTAGTCGTGAAAGAAGCTAAGATTGAGCTCATAGAAGGAGAGCTCGGGAGGTTTGCCATTATGGATGGTGAATCTCCCCAATAGATGTACAACCGCCTAAAGATACTCATCAACAAGAGTAAATCTTATGGGTGTACCAAGTGGACGGACCATGAGGTGGTGAATAGGATGATTCGGGCATTCATGTCTAGAAACGTCTCTCTTTGCTCCATGATCCGAGAAAGCATGGGGTTTGCCAAAATGACCCCAGAGGAGGTCCTTGGAAGGATCATCAACCACAGGATCATGGAGAAGGAGGCGCTCTTCTACAATGACCTCCAAAGGTTCACTGCCTTGAAGATGAAGAATGTTGCACTCAAAGCAACAACCTCCTCAAAAGAGCAAGACAAAGATGATGAGGAGAGCCTTGACACCGATGAAGATGCCTTCTTCATCAACAACTTCAAGGGGATGATGAGGAGAAGAAAAGGAGGATACAAACATGAGAGTAAAGGCAAGGCCCAAAACCAAGAGGGCTTGCTACAATTGTGGCGAGTACAGACACTTCATTGTAGATTGCTCACATGAAGATGGAAAGAAGAAGAAGGTGGGCAAGCCACAAGAGAAGAAGTTCTACAAGAAGAAGAGGCCCTCCGGTCATGCTCACTTAGGCAAGGAGTGGGACTCTAACGATGAGTCCTCCTCGTCTGAAGATGAAGAGAAGATGGCAACCATAGCCATCGGGAGGAGCTCCAAGGGAAGCAAGCTCTTCCTCAATCTCTACAACCACGAGCCAACTTGCCTCATGGCAAAACAAGGAAGGAGAAAGGTTAATTCTAACTCATCCTCTTCCATATCCTCTCATGATGATTTTGATAGTGCTAGCGAAAATGAACACATGTTTAAGGATATAAGTAAGAGCACATTGCGAAGAATGAAATTGCTTTCGGATGAGATTTTTGAGAAGGAGGAGCTCATAGATAGGCAAGAGGACTTGCTTACCCAAGAAAAGGAAAGATGTAAAGAGCTCATTGAGCTCCTTGAGCTTGAGAGAGAGAAGAGCAAGGTGTTAGAGCATGAACTTGCTCTAAGCAAGAAAACATGCTCAAGTCTTGAGGGGACAACCATTGAGCTCAAGGACGAACTTGGCAACTTGGCAAAAGTTAACAAGATCCTTGAGACTCAAGTTGAGTCCCTTAAGACTAATGTAGCCTCTTCCTCCAAAAGCTCATCCTCCTCAAAAGTTGCATCCAAAGCAATGTCAACTTGCAAATGTTCTAACTTGATTCTTAAATTAGAGGATGGGCTTAAGTTGACTCAAGGCAAGCAAGCACCTAAGGGTGGCATCTTTGACAAAGAGAAGGTGGCGTATGCACGAAGTGCATACACCAACACAAGACCTCTCAATGTCAAGGATGGTCTTGGTTATACTAGAGGTGGAAAGCTAAATGCCAAAACCCTCCAAGTATGGCAAAGACTTGATTGTCTTTGTCAAAGGAAGCTCATCCCCAACTAAAATTGAGAAGAACACTTCAACTAGCACCTACTTGTCTAAATATGAACTGCATCCTTTATTTCATGATTTTTGATGCATCATATGTTTTGATGAGGAACAATAATGGCAAAGTATATGCTAGATATGTTGGGCCACTCCGCAAGAGCCCCAAGTCTTGCGTGTGGGTGCCCAAATGCCTCACTACTAACGTCAAAGGACCCAACTCCGCTTGGGTACCTAAAAGGAAGGCATAATCTTGTTTTGTAGGCATACTCCTCCGGTGGATCCAAATGGGTGCTCGATAGTGGGTGCACAAACCATATGACCAGAGAGAGGAAGATGTTCGAGGAGTATGAGGAACATGATGATCCAAATGAAGGAATCCTCTTTGGGGACAATAGTCGAGGAAAAATCCTTGGCTCCGGTAAAATTATCATTTATCCCCAACATACTCTCTCTAGTGTTTTACATATTGATTCTCTTGAATATAACCTTTTGTCCATATCACAACTATGTGACAAGGGGTATAATTGTGTTTTCACTAATGAGGGTGTGAGCATCCTTAGAAGAAGTGATAACTCAATCGCTTTTAAGGGTGTGCTCAAGGGAAAGTTTTATCTTGTGGACTTTGCCTCGGATAAAGCTCAACTTGACACATGCTTAATGGCGAAAACCAACATGGGATGGCTTTGGCATAGACGGCTAGCCCATGTTGGGATGACGAATTTACAAAAGCTTGAAGAATGTTGTCTTTGAAAAGGATAGGCCATGTAGTGCTTGCCAAGCCGGGAAGCAAGTGGGAGCTCAACACCCCTCAAAGAACATCATGACGACAACAAGACCGTTGGAGCTGCTACATGTGGACCTTTTCGGCCCAATAACCTACATTAGCATTGGCGGTAACAAATATAGTCTTGTTATTGTTGACGATTTTCCTCGTTTCACTTGGGTATTTTTCTTGCATGATAAGGGTGAAACTCACGGTGTCCTCAAGAGGTTCTTGAGGAGAGCTCAAAATGAGTTCGCCTCAAGAATCAAAGCTATAAGAAGCGACAACGGCACCGAATTCAAGAACACTCAAGTGGAAGAATTCTTGGATGAGGAGGGCATCAAGCATGAATTTTTAGCTCCATACTTCCCTCAACAAAATGGGGTGGCGGAACGGAAGAATAGGACACTCATCAAGATGTCAAGGACAATGCTTGACGAGTACAAGACATCGGATCCGTTTTGGGCGGAGGCGGTTAACACCGCTTGCCACGCCGTCAACTGATTGTACCTCCACCGCCTCCTCAAGAAGACTCCCTATGAGCTTCTAGTTGGTAAGAAACCCAATGTCTCTTACTTTTGTGTTTTTGGGAGCAAGTGCTATATTCTCAACAAGAAGCCTAGGACTTCGAAGTTTACTTCAAAGTCCGATGAAGGTTTCTTGCTTGGTTATGACTCAAACACCCACGCCTACCGTGTCTTCAACAAAACCTCCGGTATTGTTGAAATAGCACGCGACGTGGTTTTGATGAAACTAATGGCTCCCAAGTGGAGCAAGTTGATCAAAGTGTACTAGATCAAGAAGACTCTCCACAAGAAGCTCTTAGGAGAATGGCACTTGGAGATGTTCGACCACAAGAACAACCTCAATGCTCAAGTGACCAACAACAAGATGATGCAAGCCACTCCCCACGCGATCAAGTTGAAGATGAACAAGTGGCACCTCAAAACGATCAAGAAGACAAAAGTCAAGGGGGAGGCATTCATCAAGGGGGATATCAAGAAGAAGAAGAAGATGATGATGACTCAAGAGCTCAACCTCCACATCCTCGTGTGCATCAAAGTGTTCAACGGGATCACCCCGTTGACAACATACTAGGAGATATCACTAAAGAGGTAACCACTCTTTCTCACGTTGCAAATTTTTGTGAACATTACTCTTTTGTTTCTTCTTTGGAGCCCCATAAGGTTGAAGATGCCTTGAGAGACCCGGATTGGGTGGTGGCCATGCAAGAGGAGCTTAAAGACTTTGAAAGGAACAAAGTTTGGGAGATTGTCAAGCGTCCACAAGCAAATGTTGTGGGCACCAAGTGGGTGTTCCGCAACAAGCAAGATGAACATGGTGTTGTAACAAGGAACAAGGCACGACTTGTGGCCAAGGGGTACTCACAAGTCGAAGGTTTGGATTTTGATGAAACTTTTGCTCCCGTAGCTAGGCTAGAGTCAATTCGTATATTACTTGCTTTTGCTACTCACCATGATTTTAAGCTCTACCAAGTGGACATCAAGAGTGTGTTTCTAAATGGCCCAATCAAGGAGGAAGTCTATGTGGAACAACTACCGGGCTTCGAAGACCAAAAATTCCCAAACCATGTCTTCAAATTGCGTAAGGCGCTCTATGGCCTCAAACAAGCTCTTAGAGCTTGGTATGAGTGTCTTAGAGACTTTCTAGTTCAAAATGGTTTTAAGATAGGAAAAGCTGATTACACTCTCTTTACAAAGCATTTTAATGATGATCTCTTTGTGTGCCAAATATATGTTGATGACATTATATTTGGTTCTACTAACAAAGTGTTTGTGATGAGTTTTCTAAGATAATGACAGGGAGATTTGAGATGTCCATGATGGGGAGTTGAAGTTCTTTTTAGGTTTTCAAGTCAAGCAACTCAAAGAAGGCACGTTCATAAGTCAAACAAAATACACTCAAGACATATTAAAGAAGTTTGACATGGACAAGGCCAAACCCATCAAAACTCCAATGGCAACAAATGGACACTTAGACCTAAACGAAGATGGTCCAAGTGTGGACCAAAAGGTATATCGTTCCATGATTGGCTCTTTGTTACATCTTTGTGCATCTAGACCGGATATTATTCTTAGTGTGTGTATGTGTGCACGTTTTCAAGATGCACCTAGGGTGTGTCACATGACCTCCGTGAAGAGAATTCTTAGATATTTAGTTCACACACCTAGCCTAGGACTTTGGTACCCCAAAGGATCCAAGTTTAACCTCATTGGCTATTCTGATGCGGATTATGCGGGGTGCAAAGTTGATAGAAAGAGCACATCCGGGACATGCCAATTTTTGGGTAGATCATTAGTGTCTTGGTCCTCTAAGAAACAAAATTCCATTGCTCTTTCTACAGCCGAAGCGGAGTATGTCGCAGCCGAAAGTTGTTGTGCACAACTACTTTGGATGAGACAAACTCTAAGGGATTATGGTATAAACTTGCGCCATATTCCTCTCCTATGTGACAATGAGAGCGCCATCAAAATAGCCCATAATCCAGTTGAGCATTCAAGGACCAAACACATAGATATTAGACACCATTTCTTGAGAGATCATTCCTTAAAGGGGGATATAGTAATCTCCCATGTGAGAACCGAGAACCAACTAGCCGACATATTCACCAAGCCCCTAGATGAGAAGCGATTTTGTGAGCTTAGGAGTGAGCTCAATATCTTAGATTCTTGAAATGTGGCTTGAAACATGCACACCTGAATGTTTACCTTTTGCCTTATTCAAAAGAATGCATGTGGTTGAAAAATTCATCTCTATCTCAATTTTCTTCAAAATATTTGAAAAACTAGTGACTTTGTGAGTTATGGTCATAGTTTGAATGTTGAATGCATACTAACCATATTCATAAAGTTTTGTTGTGGCAATATGTCCAAAAGGATCATCTATAGTGGCTAAAACTCAAATATATATGTTTTTAGCCTCCCTGGACCGGACTAGTCCACCCTCTGGCCGGACAAGTCCGGATCTGGACTGGTCCGGGTTTGGTCCGCTGACCGGACTAATCCGGCCCATTAACCGGACTTGTCCGGCCCCTAGGGACTTAAACCCCCCAGGAAGCGGCCGACCCCTGCACTTCTTCCTTTGGCCTTTTTCTCTCTCCCACGCGCGCGAAACCGCCCTCTTTCGGCGATTTTCGATTCCAACCACCAAAAATCGTTTCCAATCCGTGCATTGGAAGCCCCGGAGGTGTGGGAAACTTTCCCCGATCACTCGCGACGCGATCCGTCCCCGATTTTGTCGATTTCTCAAGATTTGAAGAGGTATCCCCCACTTTTCAAAAACTTGCCTCATTCTTGATTCATTGAGTTTTTGATAGATGCCTCTTCATTAAAGTTACTTCTAGTGACCTTGTGATCATAGCCTAAGAATATTGCGAGTTGATTCCAAAATTTCTCGAAAAACCGTTAGAGTTAGGTTTAACCTGTGTAAATCGGACTAGTCTGGTGCCAGGCGGACTAGTCCACCCAGCGGACTAGTCCACCCCTGGGGCGGACAAGTCCGGTATACACAAGTCAAACTCCAACTTTGGTTGTTTCTCGGGATTTATTTTGCATTATTCCAACTCCTTGACCTACTATCTTATGGCTTCTATTCTTTCCAGCTGAAATGGCCGCTCCTCGCCGTTCCGCTTCTCCCCCCACTGACCCCGAGTGGGAGGCGGAGCAACTTCGCCTCGTCGAAGAACGAGCAAGAGCCGAAGTTGAGGCTGCCGAGAAGTATCTTGAGCAGCATGAGAAAGCTATAGCAGCCAAGAAGCAACAAGCAAGGGCCGCAGCCTTGGCCTACAACGAAGATGAAGCAATGGCTCGGGCCATTGAGGAGTCCTGCAAGGAACTCCGGAAGAAGAAGAGAGAGGAGCTCGAGGCTCATAACTCTCAGGCCGCTGCTGCACAAGTCTCCAAGCGGAAGAGACTTGTGTCCCTTGGAGAGAAAAAGAAGGGCAAGGAGCCAGCCCAAGGAGAAATTGCTGAACGCTGGATCGAGCGAAATCCGAAGAAGGGCAAGGCTCCGGCTCCCGTGGAGCCCAAGAAGAAAAAGCACACAGTAAATGTTTCGGCGCGAAGGCCAAGGGAATTTTTATCAAATAGAAAGGGAAGGCCAAACCGATTGGCCCCCTGGAAGTGCACTCTCCCGAGAGGAACCCCAACAGGCAGCGTGAAATAGCTGCAAATGTTTTCCATGGAAAGGGAGTCAAGAAAGCAAGAAGGCTCAGGACGGACAAGGTGTACAAGTATGAAAGGAGCACCGCCAACCCTCGGTTTTGGTGCAACTTTCATTGTGACTATTACCGTCTCGTCTATCAGAGCATGAAGAAGCCTGTGATTGAAGCACAGTGGGTAGACTGGGAGTACATGGCCAAGAAGCAACATTCTGCTTTTGATGCGGTCATTGAAGCAGTTGAGTGTCATGTGCTCAAGAACATCATGGGATTCAAGTATGACTGGAACGTCAAAGTCATCCTGCACTTTTATTCCACTATCTACTTCACCACCTCTGGTGATAGAAGGATTATATGGATGACGCATGGCGAGCAGCTCTCAGTCACATTTGAGCTGTTTGCAAAGATTCTAGGTCTTGAGGCTCATTTGGACCATGAGATCATCATCTCTAACCTCAAGGTCGTTGACAGAGATCAGCTGGACTACATGTACTCGAGCCATGTGTCCTATGAGCCAGGACTTGCTCGCAACATCAAGCCTTTCTATAGCATTCTCAACAGGATCCTGAGGTGGACCATAGCACCAAAGGATGGTGATGCAGGGGTGATACAAGGCAACCTGAGGCACCTGCTACTTCTCAATGATGGGGAGGAGAAGTTCAATCTCGTCGACTACATCTTCGACGACATTTTCAACATCTCGCATACCCCCAACCGTGCTTGCGGGTATGCCCCCTACATCATGTACCTCATTGAGAAGGTGTCGAGCGTGACCTTCGTCAAGGATGTGACTCATCGCCCGCTCCATCCTCAGACACCCCCTATTGTCCCTCCTCCTCCGCGCCGGAAGAATGCGGAGTCTCCCTCCTCCTCGGCGGTGCCAGCCTCTCGGCCCGTGGAGCCTTCTTCCCCGCCTCCGCCTCAATCCATGAGCACCTTCTTCAAGTGTTTCAAGGCCATCTTCACTTCCTGCCGGAAGCAGGAAATTAGGAACCAGAGGGCACACAAGCACCAAGAGAAGTACCTCAAGGCGGTGTGTGACAAGCTGGAGGTTCCTATGTCCTCTCCGGAGGCGAGCGACGGGGAGATAACACCTTTCCCCGACTTCACCGCCGACGAGCTCGCCCAGCTCCAAGAGGACGGGAGCTCTTCCTGGGCAGCTCCTCCGGCTCGTGCCTCCAACGACGACGACGACGATCACGAGGACCTGGAGGCCACGGAGAGCGACTCCGATGCTGGGGCCGATGATAGTGAAGACAGCGACGACTGAGTGGTTAAGGGTTTGAGTTCACCCTCTTCTTTTCCTTTTTGGTGTCTTGATGCCAAAGGGGGAGAGTTAGATGGGAGTTAGACGGGGGAGAGTTAGAAAGGAGGGTAATTAGTTGTATCCCTTTATCTTGGATCCTTGGACATGTTGCACTCCTTATTGTAATATTTATGTCATGTCGGATGTTTAAATTTGTGCAAGACTATGTTTTGAATGTTCAATATCAATATGGTCCTTTGAATGTCTAGCTTTTGATCATATTCATACTTATTATGTCTTGTCACAAATTGTTGAGCACAACACGTAGGCACCCCACCATAACGTGTGTATGTATGAAGGACTTCCTCAATCTCTCTCTTATGATGCATTCATTGAGGGGGAGTCACTCATACATCCGCACGTTATGAAAACCACAAATTTATACTCTTTTATATGAAGACTTAATTTGTTTTCATCAATCACCAAAAAGGGGGAGATTGAAAGTGCATCTAGCATCCCCGTGGGTTTTGGATGATTGATGATGACAATTAAGTGACTAATGAGCTCAGTGATCTTAAGCACAGGTGTGGACTCAAGTGGAAGCACAATCCCTCAAAAAGGAAAAGGATGAAACGGCGATGTCAACTCGAAAAGGAGAAACTAGGGTTTCTAGTGTGTCGAGTTTAGACTAGCCAAATACGTGTGAGGATGTGTGTGTAAAGTGCATTGAGTTCAAGTTGGGAGCTCAAAGCGGTTTAGAGGTCAAACCCATTGAGAGAAAAGAGTTGGAAGAAGTCTGGCAGTAGGGTCGGACTAGTCCGTGCAGGTGGCCGGACTAGTCCGCCCTTGACCGGCCAAGTCCGTTTTCAGCCAGACCAGAAGGGTCTGACTGAGTTCGGACTAGTCCGTAGTGGGACGAACTAGTCCGGGTAGTCGTGGAGTGGGTCTTGGGGACTAAGTACCAAAACCACGGACTTGTCCGTTTTGGTCCGGACCAAGAGGTCCTGACTGAGATCGGACTAGTACGCCCTGGGGGCCGGACTAGTCCGGGTGTGAGAGAAGTCGGTGCTTCAGAGACTAAGTCTGGGAAGGCCAAACTAGTCTGCCCTGGGGGCCGAACTAGTCTGTGGTCTTCAGACTAGTCCGTTTTCACACGGAACAAAAGGTTCTATGTGAGATCGGACTAGTACGGTGAGGACCAGACTAGTCCGTTGTTGAAGTGACTGTTTGAATTTGAAGTTTGGCGGGTAGTGTGACGATTGCCACGCAGTGCGACAGTTGTCAAGGACGTCAGGGGTTCCCTAGGCCAGACTAGTCCGGGCTGTAGGCCGGACTAGTCCGCCCATCTGCTGAAGTCAGCAGTATGGGCTTGGGACCTCTATAAATAGAGGACCTCTGGGTTCATTTGAACCAGAACCTTTGAGCAAGTTGAAACCCTAATGCCGCCACAGCAACCTTGAGCCTCCAAAAGCCTCCTTCTTGCCTACATTCCCTCTAAAACTAATTCTTGTGTGGATTAGGGTTTAGTGAGGTGAAGAAGAGGAAGAACACCGCTCTTTGGCTCTTGGTTTGATCTCTTGCACTTTGTGAATCTTTGTGATTTGTGGCTTGAGTCAATCTTTGTGATTTGTGATTGTATTTGTGGTGGGAGCCTCAGATTGTGAGAAGCCCCAACGAATCTTGTATTCACTCTTTGTGATAGTGGAAGAATCAAGTTAGGCCCGTGTGGTAAACTTGGTGAGAGAAGGGTTGTTGAACCCGATCCTTCGTGGACTCCTCAACGAGGACGTAGATTCCTTCGTGGGGTCGAACCTCGGGATAAAATCCTTGTGTCCTTTGTGTTCTTTACTTTCACTCATTGCTCATTGCTTCTAGGGTTAACTTCATCGGTTTTGTTCATCACTCTTGTTTCATCGTAATCCCTAGATTCATACTTGTCATATAACTTTTTAAGGCTCACTAAGTCATTCTAACAAACCTTGCATCACGAGAATTGGACTAAAACTTGTTAAAAACCATTTTTAGGCTTTTCCCTGTAGGAGGACCGGACTAGTCCGCCCCTGGACCGGACTAGTCTGCCCCCTGAGTTCTAATCTTGTTTTATTAAGTCATTTCAGGTCGTTTAGCCTATTCACCCCCCTCTAGGCAACTTTCAAGGTTCAAACTTGGCAAGGTAGATTTAATTTATGTCTTGCATGATGCCTGCCATATAGACTTGCACTCACGTTTAATATCCTGCATTAAAAATTGTTTGGCATTGCATACGGTAGATTGTCACAAAGGGGAACCCACTTCATGAGAAAGAGACTTGTTTGAAATGCAATATCTCAACTCATATGATGTGGAAAGAACAAAGTGTTAAGTGTGTTAATTCCTAAAGGAACATGTTTTAAAGATAGAAGTCTTCATCCTCTAGCTCACAAAGCATGGGCCTTACATTTTGTTTGGATTTTTCCTTGGTTTTTTTCTGGTGTTCTATTTGCTTTAGGGCTTAGCCAAGTTATTGGAAACTAACGTTAAAGTCCTTTTGAGGGGTTAGGGGTTGCCCAAAAAGTCCTAAGACTTGTGTTTCTCTTTGTTTGTTTAAGTCAAAGGACATATATGGGCTGTTGCTGATCTTTTGTAGTCATCAGACTATCCGATGCTTAGGGGAGAAGCATCATCGGATCAGTTTGTGCTTAAGTACAATGGTCAACTCAGACAGAAAGTCAAATCAACCGATGAGTTCATTCTGAGAAACATCGAAGCATCCGATGTTCACATTTCTGGAGTTGTGCCAGATTCAACCGATGATAAACTTTTCCACGTCGGATCATCAGATGCTGAAGATGCCTCTGGAATAACCTTACTGTATCACTCAGACCGGGATTGCCCTGCCCTCACAGCTTCCTGGTCTAGCTCCAGGTCCACCTATCCTAGCATCAGTCTCAGCTCTAGTGTCGACCACGCCGATACCGACTATCAACATGTCACCACTGCTTGCCCCAGGCGCACCGATTCACTCTCCTCTACCAACTACGACCCTCTTTCAACAGACTCCGGCTTCGGTTGTCAGTGCCCCACTACCGGTAGTCCCGACTCAGCAGGCACCCTCAGTACCGACAGCGGCTCCCACAGCCCCGGTCTCCTCCACTCCAGCCTCAGCAGCAGCAGGCAGCAACTCCATCTCTCCAGGAGATGGGACCGACGATAGCACCCCCGACGGCGACCAGTTCATCATTGCCCCAGGCGCTCAGGATCCTTAGGCACTCGACTTCCCTTTTTGGTGTCTTGATGTCAAAGGGGGAGAAAAGTCAGAGTCAGGGGGAGGGATAGCATAGTCTTAGGGGGAGTCCTAGTTGTAGGGGGAGTATTTTTTTGGGAGCTTTTGTAATTTGGGAGCTTTGCTATTCTTTTGCTATCCTTGAGTATCCGTGTGCTACTTAATTCTCTTATATTTTATTGATCATTTTTGAGCCTTCGAGCTTCGTGTGCTGGATCTTGTACTTGTTACATATCTTTTTGAGTATTGTATTCTAAATTTCATTACTGTTATGCTTTACTCATTGTGTTGTCATCAATCACCAAAAAGGGGGAGATTGAAAGCATCTAGGCGCCCATAAGGTATGGTTTTGGTGATTAATGACAACTGTTGGATATCACTAATAAGTTTGTTGATGCAAGGCCTCTCATATAACTCATCACACATAATGGAATCTATATTTATATCATCTACTGCTCATTGGATATAACTAGGGACCCCTCAACAAACTATTTTACGAGGTCAATCGATTTTCATGAAGACTAAAAGAAAAAACATATATGTCAAAATTATTCCATCAAAATTGACAGCACACGAGATTTAGTCGTCATCAGAAGAACATTTCAAACCAATGTCTAAGAGGTCACTTAGACAAATTCCAAAAGACTCACTTAGAACAACTCGAAGTAAACAAAATCAACTCACCGGATCATCCGATGTATCCAGAAAAAACTACATCGGTCGAGTTGGCTCTGCAGCAGAAAAAGACCTCAGTCTTGGGTATACACCGGATCATCCGATTTTGAAGCATGTGTTACATTGGTCGATCATTCCATTAAGCAATTTCCCTAGACAAAGTAACACCGGACCATCTGATGTACAAATATGCCACATCGATCGATCATTCTAGTAAGCATTATTTCTGGACCATCCTGGATCAAGTGTCACTGGATTATCCGATGTACAGGTGTATACAACATCGGTCGATCAATGATCATATCTGACACAGTGACCTCAGCTAATTTGTATTCGACCGATGACAGCTAAAGGGAGAACATCGGATCATCCGGTGTTTGCAGAACAGTGATGTCAGCCTACTTTTCCAATGGCTATCTCGTGGAAGCTGGCTATTTGTACCCCTTCAACCAGTCATTTAGAGAAGTCTTGATGCCTTGAGCTACTCTACACATTATCAAGCATTCAAGACATTGAACAACCACTTCCACATCATTTACACCACTTGTACACCAAGAGATAGGTTAGAACTTACTAGAGATGATGCTTGTGTGCTTCCCTTCTTTGTGATTGGAGTCTCTAGTCTAGTGAGAGCTGTAAGTGAGTGTCTCTTAGTGATTGCATTCACCATGTATCAGTCGGTGATCGGAGAGATCCTTCTAGAGCTTGCCAAGTCAGTTGTGGAAGCCCAGAAGATCAAACTTGTACAAGGCTTGAGCTCCACCTTGCCGGAGATGGTGAACGGAGACTCTTAGTGAGATCCCTGGTCTTGGTGACTTGGGAGTGGCTACACCCTTAGAGGGTTCCACAACGTGGACGTAGGAAGGTCTTGATGATCTTGCCGAACCACGGGATAAATCAACGTGTCTTTGTGTCTTCTCAGGAGTTTGCATACTCTTCCTTTCCCGTTATACTTATGCATTTCATATACCATAAACTTATTATTCACTTGAATGCATAGGTTGTTTGCATAGGGAATTGGGCTTTTAGTAGTTGAGTTTTTATTGCTTTAGTTTTTAAAAGAAGCCCAATTCACCCCCCCCCCTCTTGGGTATTCGATCCTTACAGGTACCCACTATCAACGCGTAATACGTCGACGGCGGATCCCCTCGGGGTGATTTCTCAACCATCTTCGTTTAGATCGCCATGAATTCTTCACGTCGACGGCTGCCCCCCATGGGAGTGGTCGGAGCTTGTTACCTCTGAGGACGCCCACTTTCAACGTATGAAACATCGACGGTGGGCCCCCTTGGGGTTGTCGGAGCTTAGTAGCTCCAGCATCGTCCACCATCGTCATGAGTTTTTCATTTTTCCTGCGTATTAAAGACAAGAAAGGCAATGCAATTCATCCTCTCGTCTATAACTTGTTTGTGGTTTACTATTCTTATTTGAATTTTAGATCCAAAGGAACTCAACATGATAACAAGTATATTGATGCAATCTCTTTAGATCTGAATGCCTTTCGGACCCGCCCTACTGAGATTTGCCTGAATGTATGTAGAGTGACGTACTTAGGTTGTCTAACCAGTCTAAGTCGATAGCACACTCCGGACCTTTCATTGGCTTTGGTTTTCAGATGAGTAGACCATCTATCAATGCTAAGATCCAAAAAAAGATCAACAATATAACTGGTATATCATATGAATAACTCGAACTAAATCTCAAAAAGAATTGCACAACTTCGTTATAGACAAGATGGAAAAGATAATAAAAGAAATGAGCCTTGTACAAAATTAATGCACATGGAGTCTGTTTTCACACAACAATGTCTTTCATTATAGGTCCAAATTACAGGGGAGACAACGACACACTAAGAGTACGGAACCAGGCTAAGTGTGCTATTCATCTTGTTCTAACCCAAGGTAGGTAAGCTACACTTAAAGTACAAGGACCAAGTTAAGTGTGCTTGAACCGTCCGGACCCTCTCGGAGGGGTCCAGATGTTCTTCTCAAGGACCTACCTGACTTTGTCCATAGACTCTATAATTTACATTATATGAAAGTACAAACTCACCTCCGTGAAACTAAGCATAAAACTTATGGAGGTGCTCAATATTCCATGGATTGGGAAGCGAGGTCCCATCCTCTCCTGCTAAGAAAACGCATCCAGAGCGGGAAACTTTGATAACTCGGAAGGGGCCTTCCCAGTTTGGAGAGA
This sequence comes from Tuctoria greenei, assembly GCA_036927565.1. NCBI lineage: Eukaryota > Viridiplantae > Streptophyta > Magnoliopsida > Poales > Poaceae > Tuctoria > Tuctoria greenei. Next base: position 7,896,956 of record JAYESD010000001.1, on the reverse strand, counting down.
GTTTGTTCATCCCTTCTCGAGTCAGTATTCTACGCAACACCAGATCACCTTTTTCAAGCTGCTGATTGCGCACAAACCTTTGATGATAGCGCCGGAGCGCCTGACGGTATCATGCGTTCCGAACAACTGTTTGGCACCTTCCCTCATCGACGAGGTCAAGGTCTTCACGTCGGAGGTTATATTGCTCGGCTTTGTCAAAGATCCGGACCCGGAGTGACCCCATGGTGATCTCCGGAGGAATGACCGCTTCAGCTCCATACACCAGCAAGAAGGGTGTCCACGGTGTAGATGGAAGCTCCTCTTTCCAGTTGGCTTCGTGTTTCTTCAGGCACTCATATGTGCGCGTCTTGAGTCCTTTTAGTATCTGTGCATTTGCTCTCTTGGCTTGGCCATTACTTGTCGGGTGAGCTACTGATGCGTAGCTGACTTGTATGTTGAGATCTTTGCAATACTCATGGAATGATGCACTTGTGAATTGGGTTCCGTTGTTAGTTATGACTCTGTCCGGAACTCCAAATCTGCAGACTATGGACTTCAAGAACTTGATAGCAGATTGTTTGTTAATCGTCACAACTGGAGTAGCTTCCGGCCACTTAGTGAACTTGTTGATGGCGTCGTGCAGGAACATGTAACCTTTGGCGTCTTTTGGGAAGGGTCCCATAATGTCCATCCTCCACACAACGAATGGCCATGTAGGAGGTATCATTAGCAGCGACTAAGCCGTTGTATGAATTTGTTTCACGTGGAACTGACACGCTTCACACTTATTTACCAGCTCAAATGCATCTTGTAGTGTTGTAGGCCACTAAAAGCCATGCCGGAAGGCTTTACCAACCAACGTGGGGGAAGATGTGTGATTCCCACACTCGCCTCCATGGATATCCGTGAGGAGTTCGCGGCCTTCTTCCCGAGAAATGCACCGCATTAGAACGTCGTTGGCACCACGTCGGTAGAGACCCCCTTCTACCAACGTGTATCTTTTAGACAATCTGACAATTCAGTCAGCGGAAGCACCGTCTTCAGGAAGGATTTTGTGTTTCAAGTAGCTCCGGATCTCCGAGATCCATGCATTGGAGCTAACTTGAGCTTTCAGATCTTGCGCGTTGGGTTGCTCGAAGCTTCCTATAGCGCCTACGATCCTTGGTGAACGCCATGGTAATAGGGCCACCGGGACCGCCAGCTTCTGGGTGCTGGTCTCGTCCCCATCACTCAGTTCGGCGGGTAGAGCGACAGGTCCTGACAATCTCCTGACAAAAACTACGTCGGGAGCTTGAGCTTCGGTTGAAGCTTTCATCGAAAGTTCATCAGCTTCAACGTTGTTGAGATGCTGGACATTGCAGAGATCTAGGACATCGAAGTCCTTCTGTAGCTTCTGGACTTCAAGGAGGTAAGCAGCGAGTTGAGGGTTGTTGCAGCTGCATTCACTTTTGACTTTCTTGATGATGAGTTGCAAGTAACCCTTCACCAGCAGCTGCTTGACATCATATGATAGCGCCACCTTGAGTCCGTAGATGAGAGCTTCATACTCTGTCATGTTGTTGGTTGCCTTGGAGTCAAGGTGTACCATGTACTTGGCCTTCTCCTCGATTGGAGTGAGAAGAAGGATTCTAGGCTCCGGCCCCCTGCTTTTGCACGGAGCTGTCGAATTAGAGAGTCCAGTGAGGCTCGGTGAAGACCGGAACCCTGGGTTACGGCTTCTGCTCACTGTGGCCCCCTGGATTTGACGAAGAAGGAGTCCACTCCGCCACGAAGTCAGCCAATGTATCACTCTTGATAGCATATTGAGACAAGAATTCGAGATCAAACTCTGTCAGCTCCGCTGCCCACTTTGCAATATTTCCCGTAGAATTGGGGTTATGCAATATAGCACGTAGTGGATAAGATGTTACCACTGATATTTTGTAGGCTTGGAAGTAGTGACGAAGCTTCCTTAAGACAATAAGAACTGCATAGAGCAGTTTATGGACCTCAATGTACTGAGTTTTGGCGTCATGTAATACTTCGCTGATAAAGTACACTGGTTGTTGGACGGTCCGGACCTTCCCGGAAGGACCCGAAGCTTCTTCTTCATCAACCCAGACCCCCCTGGAGGGGTCCAAGCCTTCTTCTTGAGCTTCCCAGACCCTCCCGGAGGCGTTTAAAACTTCTTCTTAATCAGCCATGAGAACTCCCTCAGATGAGAGAGGTTGATCCTCAGGCAGCTTGCCTTTAGGATCCGCGCTTGGGAGTTGGGACCAAGACTCTCCTTCAGGTAGCTCTGGACTCTCCCGGAGGGGTCTGGACTCCTGAACTGAAGTTGGCTCCGATCTTTCCGCGACTAGGACCATGCTGACAACCTCCATAGTTGCCAAAATATAAAGCAAAAGAGGCTCACCAGGATCCGGAGCTACCAAGATTGGTAGTGTGGTGAGGAGCTGCTTGAGTTGTTGGAATGCCTTTTCTTGCTTCTTCGGACCAATGGAATGCCCTAGACTTCCTCAATAACTTGAAGAAGGCTAATGCCCGCTCTGCCATTCTTGAGATGAACCGGCTGAGCACAGCTAGACTTCTAGTTAGCTTCTGGACATCCTTGATGCGAGCTGGGGCCGCATCTCTTCAATAGCCTTGATCTTTGCCGGATTTCCCTCAATTCCTCGGTGAGTCACCAAGAATCTGAGAAGCTTCTTGGAGCTAACCTCGAAGACACATTTGTTGAGGTTTAGCTTGGTGCGCGTTACACGCAACTTGTTGAAGACGACTTGCAGGTTATCATAGAGTGATTCCTTGTTCTTCACCTTCACGATGATGTCATCAACGTAGACTTCCACCAAGTCCCTGATGAGCTCTCCAAATGTTTTGTGCATGGCTCGCACAAAAGTTGAAGCAGCATTTTTGAGATCGAAAGACATGGCAGTATAACAATACAACCCATCTACTGTTATGAAGGTAGTATGATTTTCATCTTCCCTATACATTTGGATCTGATGGTATCCAGAATATGCATCTAGGAAACACAATAGCTCGCACCCAGAGGTGGAATCCACTGTCTGATCTATCCTAAGTAGTGGAAATGGGTCTTTAGGACATGCCTTATTCGAGGTGGTGTAGTCGATACACATTTGAAGCTTTTCATCGGCCTTTGGTACAACGACTGGGTTTGCCAGCCACCGTGGATGATGAACCTCTCGGATGAAACAAGCTTCGAGCAGCTTCTTGATTTCTTGTCTGATGAAGTTTTGTCGCACGACTAATTGCTTTCGGGGCTTCTGATGTATTGGCCGTTCGTTAGGATATATCTTCAGGTTGTGCTCAATCACCTCCCTAGGGATCCCAGACATTTGTGATGGTTGACATGCAAACACGTCGACATTCACCCGGAGGAAAGTGATGAGCAGGAGTTCCTATTTGTTGTCCAGACCTCTCGATATACGGGTGGTCTACGTAACATCGGAACCAATTTGGACGATTTTGACAGGAATGTCGGTGTCGCCGCTTGGTTGCACGCCTGGTGTAGAGGTTGAGCCTCACTGACGAGAGCTCAGAGGTTGAGTTGCTTGCTCCTTGTCAAATTCTTCCTCTCGCGCTGTTGCAAGCGCGTGGAGTTCTTCTAGCGTGGCGACTCCCGCAGTGCGATCCCCACGGATCCGAAGAACGTATGAAGGAGTTGGCATCTTCAACACCAAATAGCCGTAATGAGCTACAACCATGAACCTATACAGGGTTGGCCTGCCTAGGATGGCGTTGAAGGGAAGGCTGATGTACGCAATGTCGAAGACCAGCTTCTTGGACCTATAATTGTCCCGAGTCCTGAAGGTCACCGAGAGTGTAATTGATCCGAGATTAGTGATAGCTTACGGACCTACTCTGGAGAAAGGACGCGAGGGACGAAGGTCCGAGAGGCTGAGCTGGAGCTTCACAGACGTTGCATAGCTGAAGAGGTTAAGCGCCGCTCCCCCATCTACCAGGACATGGTAGAGCTGGATGTTTTTGATGGTAGGAGAAACCATCAAGGGTAACTGACCAGCTTCGGTCATGTTCTTCGAGCAATTCGAAGCATCGGAAGGTGATGGTTGTGTCCATCCACTTCCGATGAGGTTCTGCCTTGGCGTTGGGAGCTACAACAGCCATCTCTCATCACATAGTCTTGAGGATACGCCGGGAGGTAATATCCTAGGACCCTCCATATATCATATGGAGAGTCTTCCGATGCTCATTGTTGAAGACGTTCGAGTCATCATCGACGGTATTGTAGACGACCTTCATGACTTTCTTGGGGTCCTGGAATCCTAGCTCCTGATCAGCCGGAGCTTTGTCGAGTTTCTGTTTCCCTTTCCGTTGACGGAAAGGGGCTCTTTCTTGGAGCTCATTATTGCATTCAATGAGCCGCAGGACCTTGCGGCAATCTTCAAGATTGTGGGTGTCCATTTTATGAATCGGACACCACATCTTTTGATCACCGCCATCTTTAGACGAAGGCCGTGGACGTTTTTTTGGGCAGTGGCCCCCAACCACCCGGAGCTGCAGCTATAGCGGCAACAGTAGGTGTGCCGGCTGACAGCTTCTTCTTGTTGTTGGATTTTTTTCTTCTTTTTTCCACTGTTAGAGGCAGCGGCTTCAGCCTTGGAGGAGGGTTTAGCAGCCTTCGGAGCTAGTTTGGAGTGCATCTCCCGGCCCTCCGCAACCCTAGCATATTTGTCAACTAGGCTGAAGAGTTCTGTGACACTGTTGACTTCTTTGGTCGCCAGCTTCTCCAACATCTTGTTGTCTCTAACACCCTGTCAAAATGCGACAACAACAGAAGCATTGGAGATTGAAGGAATTGTGTTCCGTACTTGAGAAAACCGCTAGATAAATGATAGCAGTGATTCTCCCGTCTTCTGTTGTACGGCAAATAGATCTAGCTCTGTGCCAAGTCGGGTGTAGGAGCTCGCAAAGTTGGCAGTGAACTGGCGGCAAAGCTCCCCCCAACTGTAGATAGAATCAGGCGAAAGACTCATGAACCAGAACATTGTCGTCCCGGTTAGAGCCACTGGAAAGTAGTTGGCCATCACGGCCTCATTTCCTCCCGCCACGAGGATGGTAGTGGAGTACTGCAGGAACTCAACAGGGTTGAAAGTCCCGTCGTACTTATCTGGCAGATGAGACCGTAACTTTGGTGGTCATTCGACCACGCGAATATGCATGGTCAGGGATGAACAGCCGCCTCTACTCCCAAAGTAGAAGGGTTTTCACGAGCAACTCGCCTCTCGCGAGCACGCTCCATGAGGATGCGGCCATCCTGCCGCCTATATCTACGGTCGAGCTCCGATCAAAGATCATGCATCGAGATCTTCGACGCCATATGGGTGCAGCGTGCCCCGAAGGGTAGCGACGTCACTTGCTGGGATACAACACATCTCCCGTGTTGTGACACTTGAGGACCAAGTCTACCAGACAAGGTCCTACGTTGAGAAGGTGCTTGCCCTGCAGGGGGCGGACCTTGATTACTGATGGCATTGGCTACGACTACAACCAGATGTTGCACATTAGTACGCCACTGTTCCATCGCACCCTGAGATGCTCCGAGTGCAGGCGGATGCTGAAGAAGAGTTTGCGCTGCATTCAGCGCATTCTCGGGGTTGTTTGTCAATGTAGTGACCGATATGAGGACACCATCCTGCTGTCTGGCATTGGCTGCCGGAACAAGTGGTGGCGGTGGTGGTATGACACCCGTTGGGACAACAACATTAGCCGACTGGTGCACGTTGGAGGGATTTCCTCCGGCAAACTGCTCAGCATGGTTGTTTGACGATGTTGCGGCGGAGTTCACCATCTCGAAATCTCAAGTGCCCCTACCTGGCGCGCCAAATGTGGAAGTGTGGACTAGGACACTTCCCCCTGTACTACTAAAACGTAGTTCGCGAATGTTCATATTCGGTTGGAGCGCACGTAAGATTATGAACAAGACAATGACACAAGAGATTTTTTATGTGGTTCGAGCCGCTTGAGCGTAATACTCTACTCCAAGGGGTGGTTGTTGATGAGTTTGTGTGTGTGAGCTTGAGTTGACTTAGTTGGCCTTGGTCTTTCCTTTTCTATTGTGCGACTCAACACTTTTATATGCTAAGGGCTAACCATTACAGGAATTGTCTGGCCCGACAAGTGGCCTCGATGGTATTCAATCACCTAATACACGATCTACATATATCAAGTATGATTAACAGTGTAATAACATGTCTTAATGGTGGCATTATCGGCCTTGAAGGTCCTCTGATTGTGTGTCATTAATGCTAAATTAATGACACGTTAATAAGGTCTTGTAACGATTGTTTAATAACCTCTTGAATGTCTATGCCGTTGGAGATCATGTAGTCGTTGCAGGCTTAGGTCTGGAGGTACAACACGTGGCAACTTCAGAGCTTCCCTCTGCAGGGAGGTAGATCTGGAGCCACTCGACATGTGGCGATCGGAGCTTCCCTCTACTGGGGGTTAGGTCCGGGGTTGCTAGACACGTGGCGGGACCGGAGCTTCCCTGTGAAGGGAGGTAGGTCCAGTCCTGTTGGACACGTGGTAGTACCGGAGCTACCCAAACGAGAGATGCGGGTCCAGTGCTGTCAGACGTGTGTTGCTTCAGAAGTTTTTGACTTGGATATAGGAACTCTTTGGCTTTTCTTGCAGTATCGTAGGGTACCCCGTACGCAGGGTACAACTATATATATATATATATATATATATATATATATATATATATATATATAGTTGTATTGAACCCACATTCAATACGGGTACGGATATGGATTTTTTTTTACCGCCCAAAAATACCCGTTGGGTACAGTTTACTACTCGAACCCGTACCTACAGGTATAAATTTGTATCCAAACCCGTACCCGTCGAGTATCTGCGGATATGCGGGTAATGGATATCCGTCGCCATCCTTACCTGTACCGGTATAAATTCAATTCCAAGTGGAGAGCTTGTCTGTTTGGTCTTTGGTGAGGGTACGCTTCCGCACAAAGGATCCAACATCCAAAGTGTTGGGACAAAATGATTATTTTGGTGAGTTTAACATTTTTAATTGGAAAATATGAGCACATGGAAGCTCAAAAAGATTTGTTTCATCTTTTTCTGAGTTTTATTAAATTTATTGTGCATTTTACAGTTTGCGTGAGATTTCTATCAATTGAAAAATTCACCAAAATTGAAAAACACGTGGCCAATTGGACAGCGGCAATACACAAGGTTACAAGGGCGTGCCACAGCAGAACCAGCATTTGGCATCCTAGATAGCCAATATGTTTTTCCAATTCGCTACTTGGCATGCTAACCGAAAAAGTCAAACCCAGACATATAACCACAACCATGGATTTTACAAGAATATTTCCACATGAAGATATCAAACAATTAGTTACAAGCACTCTCCCACAATTATTTATAAACAGAGGGAGTAATTGGTCTGAGTGTCACCAGTGAAATACCTTTTCAGGCAGTCAGCATAGTGGAGAAACAAGTAGCATGATTGTTACAGCAACATATGCCGCCAACTGCATAGGCCATAATATCAGGAATCTCTTCGATGCGATCGTGAAGTTTCAACGATTCTCGAAGCACTCTCATGTGGAAACAAAAATCCAGAGCGACTGAATGTTTGATCAAGAACTTCAGAACATAGAACCAAAAAGTTTATTACTATTTACTACAGCTCATAGATAGCTGCAAGCTCTTGTGTATCACTTTGATGATTTTGAGTTTAATAAAGTGCTTTATCGGAAAAAAATCCGGCAATATATTTCTCGTCTGAAGAGAGAATAAAATTAAGCAGTAACAGATCTACTAATAGTGTAGTAACATTTATCCATCAGACGTGTATATGTACATTTGAGGTAACTGAAGACGTGCGCCGTATGGAGCGATTACCATACCTGTTTGCTATGGCGCGATGCTAGCAGTGGTGAAAGCTCCATGTGCCGTCGCGCGCGAAGGGCGCGTACGGCGTGAGAAAAGAGCGTACGCGCGTCAACGGACGGCGATGTCCGGCACGGCGCCCGCGGCCTGCCCCGGCGAGGTGGCGGCGTGCCGCGCGGGCGCGAACCTGGCGGTGAAGTCCGGATCGGGGCCGCCGTCGTCGAAGTTCTGCGCGTAGCTTAGCGGGTCGTAGTTGAGCCCGCCAGCACCGAGGATGGAGCGGCCGTGCCGCCTCCTGCGCCGCGCCAGGCTGAGCTGCCGCAGCACGCGCCACAGCGCGGCGACGCCGAAGCGACCCCAGCAGGACGCCATCGCCCCGCGCGTCCTGGGGTACACGTCCACGTCGGCGTCCCAGTCCTCGCCGCACTCATCCATCGCCGGCAACCTTCCCGGCGAGCCCGGCGCCCACATGGCAGCTCCCTCCTCACCCGAGAGACTGGAGAGCGAGACGCAAATGGGGTATGTCTGTCGCTGGTTCGTTGGTTGGTCTGAGCAGATGAGGCGGATAGGAGAGCGTGGAGGTTGGCTTGAGCCGTGGGATGCGATGAGATGGATCGTGGATCGTGACGAGGTGTTCCCGGCTTCGTCGGCACATTCCATCACGCCAGCGGGATCTCGGCTGACGTGGGGCTCGTGAGGTCCACGGAGGGGCACGCCTTTTCAGATTCAGAATGCAAGCAAGCAAGCAGTGCGTGTCATACTAGAGCCTCCATGAGTTCATTTTGAGTTTAAAATCTAGGAAAAAGTCTAAATAACCCTCTCAACTATAATCTGCAGACTATTTTACTCTCTAACTTTAAAACCGGATTCTTAACAACATAATGTATCTAAAACCATTTATTTTGCCCCCTAGGGTGGTTTTAGAGGGTGGTACATGTGATTTAATGTGGGACCCATGTCAGCCCATCACCTTTGAGAATACAGAAGAAGATTGATGTTCCCATGCACTTGAGATGTAACACCTCGATGTACAGAAGAAGATCGATGTCATGCCCATCACCTTTGAGCTGAGCGCTACGCTCGCACCAGGGCGCATATCCAAGGAGCAGCAGCTCGACGTGGTCCTCCACGACGCGCGGTCGTTGTCGAGCATCAAAACCATCGACTGCGCCCGCCGCACCGCCTCCGCGCACCCGTCGTCCGCCGCGTCCAGTCCACCACGCTCCGCCTCCTCGTTGACAGCCATCAGCTCGTCCAGCACCCCGGAGTCATCGTCGTCCAGGTCCAGCTGCGCCGCCAACACGGACAGCGCCACGGTCAACAGAGTCGCCGCCAACGCCGCAAGCTGCTTCGGAGCCCTCATTTGTGCTCAGCTCCACCAAATGCCGCCTCGTTTGGCTCCCTCTCCCTCGAGATCTAGATAGCAGAGGCTGCACCCGCAACACACTTCGCGCCGCGGCTAGGAGAAGATAGAAATCGAAGTAGTCAGCAATGGTCAGGAACGTAACTAAAAAAAGGTGGGGTTCGGGGGCAACAAAAGGAAAAAAGAAAGTGATGAACATGACATGTGGGTCTCACATTAAATCACATGCAAAGATGACATGTCAGCTGCGGAGGTGGCAATACCACTCTCTAAAACCACTCAAGGGGGCAAAATAAATGGTTTTACGTACATTACGGTGTTAAGAGTCCGGTTTTGAAGTTAGGGGGGGGGGGGTTAAAGTACTGTGTAAGCTATAGTTGAGGGGGTTATTTAGATTTTTCCCTAAAATCTATGATAAAAATATTGAAGAATGGCAAAGCGTTGAACTTTTTATCTTGGGCTGCACGTTGATTTATAAGAGGACAACCTGGTCTGATCATAGGATTACATGAGATCATAACATTTCATTCTAACATCCCCTTAATCACAGTTTTACTAAGTTGAGATTATGTTTAAACTCCTCTAACTTTTTAGTCGGCAACACTTTTGTGAATCTATCTGCAACTTGATCTCCTGAGTGAATGAATTCTATTCTCGATTTCTTATTTGCAACTCTCCCTGACAAAATGGTAGTCTATTTCAATGTGTTTTGTTCTAGCGTGAAAGACAGGATTAGCTGACAAGTATGTAGCTCCTAGGTTGTCACACCATAAACAAAGTATCTGATTTTCTTGTATGCCTAATTCAGCAAGTAATAATTGTATCCAAATTACCTCTGAAGTTGCATTTGCCAGTGTCTTGTACTCAACTTCTGTACTTGACCTTGATACAGTTTGTTGTTTCTTGCGCACCAAGAAATAAGATTAGGACCAAAGTATATGGTGAAACCTCCTGTAGAACGCCTGTCGTCTAGGCAACCAGCCCAGTCGGCATCTGAGAATGCACTCACTGTTGATGATGTGGATCTGATATACTGAAGTCCAACCGCAAGAGTGCTTTTAACATACCTTAATATTAGTTTTACTGCTGTCCAATGACTTGAGGTTGGTGCATGTAAATATTGACATACTTTGTTGATCGAAAAAGAAATATCGGGTCTTGTGAGAGTAAGGTATTGGAGTGCACCTACGATGCTTCTGAATTTTGTTCCATCTTCGGTGTTGAGTGGAGTTCCTTCATAGGCCATAAGTTTTTCTAAGCATAAGAGTGGAGTTGGTGATGGTTTACACGCCTTCATCCCAACTCTATTCAACATATCACTAGCATATTTTTCTTGAGTATGAATAATTCCTTTCTCTGTCTTCTTGACTTCAATATCAAAAAAGAAGTGTAGGTCTCCAAGATCCTTGAGAGCAAAGTGTAGCTTTAGTTCCTGCAACAGATCTGAAATAATTTTCTGAGATGAGCCAGTGATGATAATATTGTCCACATAAATTAACATGTATATAGTAATGCCATTCTTGTTGTAAATGAATGAGGTGTCAGCCTCGAAGGTTTGAACTCAAATTCCTTGAGCTTTGCACTTAGCCGAGAGTACCAGGCCCTTGGGGCCTGCTTTAATCCATCTAACACTTTATCTAGCTTGCAAACATATGAAGATAGATTTTTATCCTCAAATCCAGGTGGATGTCTCATATATACCTCCTCTTCCAGAATATCATGCAAGAACGCGTTCTGCACGTGTAGTTGCTTTAGACTTCAACCCTTTGGTACTGCAATAGAGAGAACAAGACGTATAGTTGCTGATTTTACTACTGGACTGAATGTGTCCTCGTAGTCTATTCCATATCGTTGTTTGAACCCCTTTGCTACCAATCATGCCTTGTATCTGTCAACAGTGTCATCCACCGTTCTTTTGATTCTATAAACCCATTTGCAATCTAATATATTTTCCCCTTGGCTTGACTGTACTAGGTGCCATGTTTTGTTCCTCATAAGCACATTGTACTCTTCTTACATAGCTTTCTTCCACTGCTTGTCTTGAAGCGCCTCTTCAGTAGTTTCTGGTTCACCCGTTGACGTCAAAAAACTATACCGAATCATGCCTAGAAAAAGCCTTTTCGGATTGCTTATACCTTTCTGTAATCTGGTCACTGGTCCAATTTGTTGTTGCTGCTGATCCACAGAGGATCCTGAACTCGATGGCATGTTTGGACTCACTACAGGAATCCCGGTCAATTACGTTGGCTAGGGCCGACGTAATTAAGGTCGAAACCGACATAAGTTACTTAATTATGTCGATTTTCCCTTAATTACATTGGTTACTGGCCGACTAAGAACTTTGGATGTAATTAAGGTAACTTACGTCGGCCGCCGACATAAGTTACTTAATTACGTCGGTGTCCCGCGTCCAACATTATTTACCAGGACTTTTCGCACATGGGCACCGCGCCTTATCGCCATTTGACAACTGTCGGTACCCTAAAAACCATACACCCCCTGAGGTTACAAAGATCTCAAGGGAAGGACATCAACTCAAATTGAAGACCCTCGGGGGCCCACTCGCCAGACGTGACCGGACCCGCTTCCCCAACATGGTTAACCTCTAGGTTGCCACGTGTACTGTCCGCCCAGAGCTATTACCCGCAAGGGTGAAGCTCCGGGCCAAGTACTGAAACGGCACCTCCGGAGGTAGCCCCCGACCGAGAGAAGCTCCGGACATGACACGTGCCAGGTCACCCCGGAGCTTCCCGCTTCTCCCAAGCAAGCTCCGGAGCTGCCACGTGTCCACACGACGGAGCTAGATGCTTAAAGCCCCCGGGAGACGTTGTAACGGCTCCGGATCTCCAAAGGACAGCCGCAGACTTCAAGATCCGATTAATTACCATTAATTCCACGTTAATGATAATTAATCGGACAGCCTTAACACCTGTAACGGCACTGTTGGAGCCGTTACAGGGTTATTAACAACAATTAATCTCGTGTATCAATACTAATAACCGCCAGGGCCACATGTCGGGCCAGGCTGACTTGTAACGGTTGGTCCTTGTACTATAAAAGGACAAACCGACGATACACAGGGGGGAGAACATTCGAAAGCTCACAAGTAAATACAACAAACACACACCCGTGGAGTAGGGTATTACGCTCAGGCGGCCCGAACCACGTAAACCACCGTGTCACTCGTGTCCAAATTGCATTTCACTTTCTTAGATCTCCGCGCGCCCAGACCGAACCACAAACTCCTTCAAACACTTCTCATAGTGTTAGGGGATCTGCCGACTCCAACAGTCGACAGTTGGCGCGCCAGGTAGGGGGAGGGCCTGAGATCTTCAAGAATGGTGAATTCTGCAGCTGGATCATCCAACGGGCAACCTGCTGCTCAGACTGTCGGAGGTAATCCCTCCAACATGCAACCACCGGCAGGAGCCTCAGTTCCAGCGGGAGTCACACTCCCACCACCACCATCTTCTCCGGCAAGACATGCCGAACGACATGATGGTGCACCGGCGTCACATTCTGCACCGGCAAGTCGTGACAACCCAGAACACGCGCTCCATGCAGCGCGTGCTCTCCTTCAGCGACCACCACCTCCGGATGCATCTCAAGGTGCCATGGAGCAATGGAGAGCTGATATTGAGCATTTGGTCGCAGCAGCGGCCGAACGCCTCAACAATCAGGGTCCACCTCCTTCAGGGCGGGCCCCGTCGCAGCGACGAACGTTGTCTGGAAGACTTGGTCCACATGTCTCCAACAACCGGAGAAGAGCTGCGTCACAGCAAGTGACGTCGTTGCCCTCTGGGGCACGACGTGCCCATACTGCATCTCGGCTTTCGACACACGACCTCCGAGCGGAGCTTGATCGCCGATACCGCCAACAGGATGGCCGTGTCCACATTGAGCGAGCTCGAGAAAGACGAGATGCTCAAGATCTTTCTACTCTGGAAGGAGTAGGAGGAGGCTGTTCCGCCCTAGCCATGCATCTGCGTATGGTTAGATGGCCACAGAAGTTCCGGCCACACTTGCCGGAAAAATTTGACGGGACTGTCAATCCCGTAGAATTTCTACAGATATACTCCACTGCGATCCTAGCAGCTGGAGGAAATGAGGCTGTAATGGCCAATTACTTTCCAGTGGCCTTAACTGGGACTGCTAGGTCCTGGTTTATGAGCCTTCCGCCCAACTCTATCGACAGTTGGGAGGAACTATGCCGCCAGTTCACCGCCAATTTCGGGAGTTCATACACCCGTCCGGGCACCGAACTGGACCTTTTTGCGGTCGTGCAAAAAGGAGGAGAATCTTTGCGGTCATTCATCCAGAGATTCTCTCAGGTACGTAACACAATCCCTTCTATCTCAAGCGCTTCTGTCATTGTAGCATTCAGACAGGGTGTACGAGACAAGAAGATGTTGGAGAAACTGGCGATCAAAGAGATCACCAGTGTCACGGAGCTCTTCAGCCTGGCTGACAAATGTGCCAGAGCTGCGGAGGGCCGTGAAATGCACTCCAAACCAGCCTTGGAGGATCATAAAAAATCCTCCAAAGAAGAAGCCGCTACCTCCGGGAGTGGCAAGAAGAAAAAGAAGACCAACGGCAAGAAGAAGCCGTCGGCCGGCACATCCAATGTTGCAGCCACTGCAACTCCTGGTGGCCGGGGGCCACGCCCCGAGAAGCGACCTCGACCGTCTTCCGAAGACGGTGGCAAATCCAAGATGTGGTGCCCCATTCACAAAACGGGCAGCCACAGGCTGGAGGATTGCCGGGAGGTCCAAAACCTTGCCGAGCGCTACCACAAGCGCCGGGAAGGGTCTCCCTTCCGTCAGAGGGAGGGAAAACAAAAGGTCGATGAAGCTCCGGCTGAAGAGGAGTTAGGGTTTCAAGACCCCAAAAAGGTCTTGAAAGCCGTCTACACCTCCGTCGACGATGATTCCGACGTCTCCGACAACGAACGTCGGAAAACCATGAACACCATCTTTGGTGGATCATGGGACATCACCTCTCGTCGCGTCATTAAGACCATGCGACGGGATATGGCTGCTGTAGCTCCTACAGCTAGACCGGAGCCACATCGAAAGTGGATGGACACACCCATCACTTTCGATGCTTCGGATTGTCCTCAAAGCATGGTCGGAGCTGGCCAGCTGCCCTTGATGGTATCCCCCACCATCAACAACATCCAGCTCCATCATGTCCTGGTAGATGGAGGTTCGGGGCTTAATCTCATCAGCTTCGAAGCTTTCACTAAGCTTCAGCTTCGACCTTCAGACCTCCAGCCCTCTCGACCTTTCTCCGGAGTAGGTCCGGGGGCCATAACCCCACTCGGGGCTATCACTCTCCCTGTTACCTTCGGGACCCGGGAGAAGTATCGCACCGAAAAGTTGGTCTTCGACGTCGCTCAGATCAACTTACCATTCAACGCCATTTTGGGTAGACCTGCCCTGTACAAATTCATGGCAGCTGCTCATTATGGATACCTGGTGTTGAAGATGCCGACACCAGTAGGCGTTCTCCGGATCCGTGGAGATCGCACTGCCGGAGTAACTGCTCTGGAAGAACTCCATGCACTCACCACAGCGCAAGAGGAGGATTCCAGACAGAAGCAAGCTCCACAACCTCCGAGCATTCGTCAACGAGGCTCGACCTCTGCACCCCGTGTGCAGCCAAGCGGCGACACCGACATTCCCGTCAAAGTCGTCCAAATTGGTTCCGATGTCACTCAAACTACCCGTATATCGGGTGGCTTGAACGACAAATAGGAACTCGCGCTCATCACTTTCCTCCGGGCTAATGTTGACGTGTTTGCCTGGCAACCGTCACAAATGCCTGGGATCCCCAGGGAAGTGATTGAGCACAATCTGAAGATTTACCCCGACGCTCGGCCTGTACACCAGAAACCTCGGAAGCAATCTGTAGAGCGACAGAACTTCATCCGACAAGAAGTGAAGAAGTTGCTCGAAGCCGGATTCATCCGAGAAGTCTACCATCCAAAATGGCTGGCAAACCCAGTTGTTGTGCCTAAGGCCGGCGGGAAACTTCGGATGTGCATCGACTACACCACACTGAATAAGGCATGTCCAAAAGATCCATTCCCACTACCTAGAATAGACCAGATAGTGGATTCCACCTCTGGGTGTGAGTTGCTGTGTTTTCTAGACGCATATTCAGGATATCATCAAATCCGGATGTCTAGGGAAGATGAAGAACATACTTCATTCATCACAGTGGATGGATTGTATTGTTACACAGCCATGCCTTTTGGTCTCAAGAATGCAGCTTCAACTTTTGTACGAGCAATGTACAAAACTTTCGAAGAACTCATCAGAGACATAGTGGAGGTGGACGTTGATGACATTGTGGTCAAAGTCAAAAACAAGGAGTCCCTCTTGGATACCTTGCAGGCTGTCTTCGACAAGCTGCGGGCCACCCGCACGAAGCTAAACCCAGACAAATGCGTCTTCGGGGTTAGTTCCGGAAAGCTTCTTGGTTTCCTGGTAAGTCACCGGGGTATAGAGGCTAATCCGGTGAAGATAAAAGCCATCGAAGACATGCGGCCACCAACCCGCATCAAAGACGTCCAAAAATTAACTGGATGTCTAGCAGCCCTCAGTCGATTCATTTCAAGACTGGCGGAAAGGGCACTTCCCTTCTTCAAGTTACTGAGGAAGTCCGGACCATTCCAATGGTCTGAAGAGGCAGAGAAGGCATTCCAGGAGCTGAAACAGTTCCTCACCACTCTACCAGTCTTGGTAGCTCCGAACCCTGGTGAGCCTTTATTGCTTTATATTTCAGCAGCTGACGAAGTCGTCAGTATGGTTCTGGTTGCGGAGAGACCGGAACTACCCAAAACTCAGGAATCCAGATCCCTTCGGGAGGATCCGGAGGTTCCCGAAAGCAGGTCTGGGTCCCAGCTCCCAGACTTGAATCCTCAAGAAGTCACTTCAGAGGACCCAGATCCTTCCGATAGGATCCAGGTCATTCCTGAAGAAGCTCCGGGTTCCTCCACCCAGAACCCGGAGGTCAACGAAGATAGTCTGGACCCCTCTGACAGGGTCCGGATCAATGGAGAGGAAGCTCCGGACCCCTCCGGGAGGGTTCGGACCGTTCAACGCCCAGTATACTTCATCAGTGAAGTGTTACATGATGCCAAGACTCGATACCTAGAGGTACATAAGATGCTCTACGCAGTTCTTATTGCCTCAAGGAAGCTTCGACACTACTTCCAAGCTCACAAAGTCTCGGTGGTAACCTCATATCCACTTCGAGCGATCCTGCATAATCCCAATTCAACTGGGAATATTGCAAAGTGGGCAGCGGAACTGGCTGAATTCGACCTCGAATTCATTCCAAGACAAGCAATCAAGAGTCAAGCGTTGGCAGATTTCGTGGCAGAATGGACTCCCTCTCCATTAAACCCTGGGGGCCCCAGCGAGCAGAAGAAGGAACCGCAAGTTCCGGCCTTCACTAAGCCTCACTGGACCCTTTACTTCGACGGCTCCATGCAGAAGCAGGGAGCCGGAGCTGGAGTCCTTCTCCTCACACCAACCGGGGAGAAGGTAAGATACATGGTGCACCTTGATTTCAAGGCAACCAACAACATGGCGGAGTACGAAGCACTCATATATGGATTAAAGGAGGCACTATCCTTTGGTGTCAAGCAGTTGCTGGTCAAAGGAGATTCACAACTTGTTATCAAACAGGTGAAGGGTGAATGCTCCTGCAATAATCTCCAGCTGGCTGCTTATCTCCTTGAAGTCCAGAGGCTTCAGAAGGACTTCGAAGTCCTAGACCTTCACCATGTTCAGCGTGCTCACAACGTTGAAGCTGACGAACTCTCGACCAAGGCGTCAACCGGAGCTCCGGCTCCAGACGGAACCTTTGTCCGGAGGATGTCAAAACCCACAGTTCAGCCTGCCGAGCTGAACGAAGGGGGCGAGATCAGCATCCCGAAGCTGACGGTCCCGATGGCCCTGTTACCATGGCAGCCATCAAGGGTCATAGGTGCTGCCGGAAGCTCCGAGCAACCCAGCACGCAAGACTCAAATGCTCAAGTCAGTTCCGATGCATGGATCTCGGAGATCCGGAACTACTTGAAAGACAACATCCTTCCTGACGATGATGTATCCGCTGACCGGGTAGTCAGATTGGCTAAAAGATACACGTTGGTAGAAGGGGATCTCTACCGGCGCGGTGCCAACGGCATCCTAATGCGGTGCATCACAAGGGAAGAAGGCTGCGAGCTCCTCGCAGAAATCCATGGAGGCGAGTGTGGGAACCACGCGTCTTCCCGCACGCTGGTCGGAAAAGCCTTTCGGCACGGCTTCTACTGGCCAACAGCGCTCCAGGATGCTACTGAGCTAGTGAAGAAATGCAAAGCATGCCAATTTCATGCAAAGCAAATTCACACACCTGCTCAGTCCTTACAAATGATACCTCCTACATGGCCTTTCGCTGTGTGGGGGATGGACATCTTGGGACCCTTCCCAAGAGCCGTCGGAGGTTACAAGTTCCTGTACGTCGCCATCGACAAGTTCACCAAGTGGCCGGAAGCTACTCCTGTTGTGACGATCAACAAACAATCTGCAATCAATTTTCTACAATCTATCGTGAGCAGATTCGGAGTCCCAAACAAGATCATCACTGATAATGGGACTCAGTTCACAAGCTCCTCATTTCAAGGATATTGCGAAGACCTCGGCATACAAGTTTGCTACGCTTCCGTAGCTCATCCTGCCAGCAATGGGCAAGCCGAGAGAGCAAACGCAGAGATCCTTAAAGGACTCAAAACGCGCACTTATGAGCGTTTGAAAAAGCACGGAGCTAATTGGATCGAGGAGCTTCCGCCCACTCTATGGGCTAACAGGACTTCTCCAAGTCGGGCAACCGGAGAAACACCCTTCTTCCTGGTGTACGGAGCAGAAGCGATCCTTCCTCCGGAGATCACCCTGGGTTCCCTCCGAGTCCGGACCTTCGACGAAGCCGCGCAGGACCAGCTCCGGCGTGAAGACCTAGACCTCCTCGAGGAGGGAAGGTGCCAAGCAGCTGTTCGGAATGCCCGATACCGCCAAGCTCTACGGCGCTATCATCAGCGGCATGTGCGCAACCGACAGCTCGAGGAAGGCGATCTGGTGCTACGGAGAATACTATCCAGAGAAGGGCAAAACAAACTCTCCCCCGGCTGGGAAGGGCCCTTCCGAGTGATCAAAGTATCCCGCCCCGGAAGCGTTCGCTTGGCTACCGAGGATGGGACACCTCTCCCAAATCCTTGGAACATCGAGCACCTCCGTAAGTTCTACACTTAATTCCACGGAGGTGAGTCTTAAGTAACTTGAAGTGTATGTTATAGAGTCATTGTACAAAGTCGGGTAGTTCCTCCGGGAGAGCAGCCGGACCTTTCCCGAAAGGTTCACTGTCGACTGTTGGAGTCGGCAGATCCCCTAACACTATGAGAAGTGTTTGAAGGAGTTTGTGGTTCGGTCTGGGCGCGCGGAGATCTAAGAAAGTGAAATGCAATTTGGACACGAGTGACACGGTGGTTTACGTGGTTCGGGCCGCCTGAGCGTAATACCCTACTCCACGGGTGTGTGTTTGTTGTATTTACTTGTGAGCTTTCGAATGTTCTCCCCCCTGTGTATCGTCGGTTTGTCCTTTTATAGTACAAGGACCAACCGTTACAAGTCAGCCTGGCCCGACATGTGGCCCTGGCGGTTATTAGTATTGATACACGAGATTAATTGTTGTTAATAACCCTGTAACGGCTCCAACAGTGCCGTTACAGGTGTTAAGGCTGTCCGATTAATTATCATTAACGTGGAATTAATGGTAATTAATCGGATCTTGAAGTCTGCGGCTGTCCTTTGGAGATCCGGAGCCGTTACAACGTCTCCCGGGGGCTTTAAGCATCTAGCTCCGTCGTGTGGACACGTGGCAGCTCCGGAGCTTGCTTGGGAGAAGCGGGAAGCTCCGGGGTGACCTGGCACGTGTCATGTCCGGAGCTTCTCTCGGTCGGGGGCTACCTCCGGAGGTGCCGTTTCAGTACTTGGCCCGGAGCTTCACCCTTGCGGGTAATAGCTCTGGGCGGACAGTACACGTGGCAACCTAGAGGTTAACCATGTTGGGGAAGCGGGTCCGGTCACGTCTGGCGAGTGGGCCCCCGAGGGTCTTCAATTTGAGTTGATGTCCTTCCCTTGAGATCTTTGTAACCTCAGGGGGTGTATGGTTTTTAGGGTACCGACAGTGGCCCCCTGGACCTACCTCCGGGGAAGGCCAACGGGATGAAGTCGTTCCGCCGGAGGTGGGTCCATACTTGTGACTCTTGAACTGGGTCTTCAAGAGTCTTCGGAGGTGCCTTTGGCGGGGCTTTATGGTTGAGTCCCGACGCGTGGCGCACCTCAGGCGACAGATAAGATCTTTGACGTGCGGATCTCTCGCAATTGAAGGTCGTCGGTTCCCGATACGAAAACCGTATCGGTTCCGCGCGCCTTGTCAGTCCGCCGCCTTTGGGTTTCCCGCCTCGTGATGACAACTGTTCGCCTGGGTAAGAGCCTCGACTTGGTCGTCGGGGTGGTCCCGGGCCCTCTTGTCATCGGCTGGGTTAAATTCTTGAGTAGTATGCTTAACTCGCCTGCAGTTTCCATCCAAGCGTTGCGAGGGCTTACTTAAGAAGGAAAGCGCACCGTCGGGAGTTCTTTACGCTTTCCATCTGTTCTTGCGCTCAAACTCTCAACTCGTGCTTTGCTTCTCTTCTCTCGCCTAGCAGTGCTGCGATGGAGTTGGGTCTGCGTGAGAGTCGTTTGAAGACGGAGAGCGATCTGAAGAAGGTCCGAGCCCTCATGGGGTGGTCGTCGGACTTCTTCAACCGTTCAATCCGCACCGGAGGAGAGCTTCCCTTTAAAAAGGAGCACTCCGGCGAAATGGTATACTTTTCATCGTATGCCATGGTGGGGCTGATCCCACCATTTTCTTCCTTCTTTTTGATGCTGCTGGACTTCTATGGTCTGCAGCTATACCACCTTGGTCCTCACTCCCTTCTCCTTGTGTCCATCTTTGTCCACTTCTGCGAGATGTGGGTGGGCATTCCTCCCTGCATCGAGCTCTTCCGCACTTTCTTCACCGTCCAAACCACCGGCCGAAGTGACGAGTACCTTGGCTTCTACTACTTTGTGAAGCGCAAGAAGTGCCCGTTCAAGTACCTCCGGTCGTTCCCTTCCGGGAAGTGGGATGACTGGAAGAAAGATTGGGTAGTTGTCCGGGTGGAGGAGCACGAGCGGTTGGAGCTGCCAGACGGTCTGCCCGGCATTGACACGTCGGTGTGGAGCGAAGTTCCGGTGCTAGCGGCAGCTTTCGACCCCGTCTTGTCCAGGATCCGCCAATGTGTAGAGGGAGGATTGACTCCCCAGGCGGTGTTCTGCAACTTCCTGTCCAACAGGTGGGCGCCGCTGAAGAGGAGGGAGAAGCTCGCCTGGGCCCTCAACAGCGTGATGGACGAAGACCGGGTTGAAACCGGGTTGAAGTCCAGCATGGTGGGGAAGTCCTTGGAGTCTCACCTCAAGAAATTCCAGCACGGCATCGATGTAGACGGAGCGTACTTGACTCCGCCACCGGCTTTCCTCCCCCTGAACGAGGAAGTTGAGTTCAGCAGGGAGCTCCGGCGGAAGATGCCCGCGCTTGACGACCTTGGCGTCGTCGAGAGAAGATCGACCGCCCCGTTGGCGATCCCCGGGTTGTCGGAAGGCGGCTCCGCCCCTGTCTCTCAGCCAAGAGCTGAGGTCACCGGCAAGGGCAAGGAGCTGGCGGAGGGCCGTGAAATGCACTCCAAACCAGCCTTGGAGGATCATAAAAAATCCTCCAAAGAAGAAGCCGCTACCTCCGGGAGTGGCAAGAAGAAAAAGAAGACCAACGGCAAGAAGAAGCCGTCGGCCGGCACATCCAATGTTGCAGCCACTGCAACTCCTGGTGGCCGGGGGCCACGCCCCGAGAAGCGACCTCGACCGTCTTCCGAAGACGGTGGCAAATCCAAGATGTGGTGCCCCATTCACAAAACGGGCAGCCACAGGCTGGAGGATTGCCGGGAGGTCCAAAACCTTGCCGAGCGCTACCACAAGCGCCGGGAAGGGTCTCCCTTCCGTCAGAGGGAGGGAAAACAAAAGGTCGATGAAGCTCCGGCTGAAGAGGAGTTAGGGTTTCAAGACCCCAAAAAGGTCTTGAAAGCCGTCTACACCTCCGTCGACGATGATTCCGACGTCTCCGACAACGAACGTCGGAAAACCATGAACACCATCTTTGGTGGATCATGGGACATCACCTCTCGTCGCGTCATTAAGACCATGCGACGGGATATGGCTGCTGTAGCTCCTACAGCTAGACCGGAGCCACATCGAAAGTGGATGGACACACCCATCACTTTCGATGCTTCGGATTGTCCTCAAAGCATGGTCGGAGCTGGCCAGCTGCCCTTGATGGTATCCCCCACCATCAACAACATCCAGCTCCATCATGTCCTGGTAGATGGAGGTTCGGGGCTTAATCTCATCAGCTTCGAAGCTTTCACTAAGCTTCAGCTTCGACCTTCAGACCTCCAGCCCTCTCGACCTTTCTCCGGAGTAGGTCCGGGGGCCATAACCCCACTCGGGGCTATCACTCTCCCTGTTACCTTCGGGACCCGGGAGAAGTATCGCACCGAAAAGTTGGTTTTCGACGTCGCTCAGATCAACTTACCATTCAACGCCATTTTGGGTAGACCTGCCCTGTACAAATTCATGGCAGCTGCTCATTATGGATACCTGGTGTTGAAGATGCCGACACCAGTAGGCGTTCTCCGGATCCGTGGAGATCGCACTGCCGGAGTAACTGCTCTGGAAGAACTCCATGCACTCACCACAGCGCAAGAGGAGGATTCCAGACAGAAGCAAGCTCCACAACCTCCGAGCATTCGTCAACGAGGCTCGACCTCTGCACCCCGTGTGCAGCCAAGCGGCGACACCGACATTCCCGTCAAAGTCGTCCAAATTGGTTCCGATGTCACTCAAACTACCCGTATATCGGGTGGCTTGAACGACAAATAGGAACTCGCGCTCATCACTTTCCTCCGGGCTAATGTTGACGTGTTTGCCTGGCAACCGTCACAAATGCCTGGGATCCCCAGGGAAGTGATTGAGCACAATCTGAAGATTTACCCCGACGCTCGGCCTGTACACCAGAAACCTCGGAAGCAATCTGTAGAGCGACAGAACTTCATCCGACAAGAAGTGAAGAAGTTGCTCGAAGCCGGATTCATCCGAGAAGTCTACCATCCAAAATGGCTGGCAAACCCAGTTGTTGTGCCTAAGGCCGGCGGGAAACTTCGGATGTGCATCGACTACACCACACTGAATAAGGCATGTCCAAAAGATCCATTCCCACTACCTAGAATAGACCAGATAGTGGATTCCACCTCTGGGTGTGAGTTGCTGTGTTTTCTAGACGCATATTCAGGATATCATCAAATCCGGATGTCTAGGGAAGATGAAGAACATACTTCATTCATCACAGTGGATGGATTGTATTGTTACACAGCCATGCCTTTTGGTCTCAAGAATGCAGCTTCAACTTTTGTACGAGCAATGTACAAAACTTTCGAAGAACTCATCAGAGACATAGTGGAGGTGTACGTTGATGACATTGTGGTCAAAGTCAAAAACAAGGAGTCCCTCTTGGATACCTTGCAGGCTGTCTTCGACAAGCTGCGGGCCACCCGCACGAAGCTAAACCCAGACAAATGCGTCTTCGGGGTTAGTTCCGGAAAGCTTCTTGGTTTCCTGGTAAGTCACCGGGGTATAGAGGCTAATCCGGTGAAGATAAAAGCCATCGAAGACATGCGGCCACCAACCCGCATCAAAGACGTCCAAAAATTAACTGGATGTCTAGCAGCCCTCAGTCGATTCATTTCAAGACTGGCGGAAAGGGCACTTCCCTTCTTCAAGTTACTGAGGAAGTCCGGACCATTCCAATGGTCTGAAGAGGCAGAGAAGGCATTCCAGGAGCTGAAACAGTTCCTCACCACTCTACCAGTCTTGGTAGCTCCGAACCCTGGTGAGCCTTTATTGCTTTATATTTCAGCAGCTGACGAAGTCGTCAGTATGGTTCTGGTTGCGGAGAGACCGGAACTACCCAAAACTCAGGAATCCAGATCCCTTCGGGAGGATCCGGAGGTTCCCGAAAGCAGGTCTGGGTCCCAGCTCCCAGACTTGAATCCTCAAGAAGTCACTTCAGAGGACCCAGATCCTTCCGATAGGATCCAGGTCATTCCTGAAGAAGCTCCGGGTTCCTCCACCCAGAACCCGGAGGTCAACGAAGATAGTCTGGACCCCTCTGACAGGGTCCGGATCAATGGAGAGGAAGCTCCGGACCCCTCCGGGAGGGTTCGGACCGTTCAACGCCCAGTATACTTCATCAGTGAAGTGTTACATGATGCCAAGACTCGATACCTAGAGGTACATAAGATGCTCTACGCAGTTCTTATTGCCTCAAGGAAGCTTCGACACTACTTCCAAGCTCACAAAGTCTCGGTGGTAACCTCATATCCACTTCAAGCGATCCTGCATAATCCCAATTCAACTGGGAATATTGCAAAGTGGGCAGCGGAACTGGCTGAATTCGACCTCGAATTCATTCCAAGACAAGCAATCAAGAGTCAAGCGTTGGCAGATTTCGTGGCAGAATGGACTCCCTCTCCATTAAACCCTGGGGGCCCCAGCGAGCAGAAGAAGGAACCGCAAGTTCCGGCCTTCACTAAGCCTCACTGGACCCTTTACTTCGACGGCTCCATGCAGAAGCAGGGAGCCGGAGCTGGAGTCCTTCTCCTCACACCAACCGGGGAGAAGGTAAGATACATGGTGCACCTTGATTTCAAGGCAACCAACAACATGGCGGAGTACGAAGCACTCATATATGGATTAAAGGAGGCACTATCCTTTGGTGTCAAGCAGTTGCTGGTCAAAGGAGATTCACAACTTGTTATCAAACAGGTGAAGGGTGAATGCTCCTGCAATAATCTCCAGCTGGCTGCTTATCTCCTTGAAGTCCAGAGGCTTCAGAAGGACTTCGAAGTCCTAGACCTTCACCATGTTCAGCGTGCTCACAACGTTGAAGCTGACGAACTCTCGACCAAGGCGTCAACCGGAGCTCCGGCTCCAGACGGAACCTTTGTCCGGAGGATGTCAAAACCCACAGTTCAGCCTGCCGAGCTGAACGAAGGGGGCGAGATCAGCATCCCGAAGCTGACGGTCCCGATGGCCCTGTTACCATGGCAGCCATCAAGGGTCATAGGTGCTGCCGGAAGCTCCGAGCAACCCAGCACGCAAGACTCAAATGCTCAAGTCAGTTCCGATGCATGGATCTCGGAGATCCGGAACTACTTGAAAGACAACATCCTTCCTGACGATGATGTATCCGCTGACCGGGTAGTCAGATTGGCTAAAAGATACACGTTGGTAGAAGGGGATCTCTACCGGCGCGGTGCCAACGGCATCCTAATGCGGTGCATCACAAGGGAAGAAGGCTGCGAGCTCCTCGCAGAAATCCATGGAGGCGAGTGTGGGAACCACGCGTCTTCCCGCACGCTGGTCGGAAAAGCCTTTCGGCACGGCTTCTACTGGCCAACAGCGCTCCAGGATGCTACTGAGCTAGTGAAGAAATGCAAAGCATGCCAATTTCATGCAAAGCAAATTCACACACCTGCTCAGTCCTTACAAATGATACCTCCTACATGGCCTTTCGCTGTGTGGGGGATGGACATCTTGGGACCCTTCCCAAGAGCCGTCGGAGGTTACAAGTTCCTGTACGTCGCCATCGACAAGTTCACCAAGTGGCCGGAAGCTACTCCTGTTGTGACGATCAACAAACAATCTGCAATCAATTTTCTACAATCTATCGTGAGCAGATTCGGAGTCCCAAACAAGATCATCACTGATAATGGGACTCAGTTCACAAGCTCCTCATTTCAAGGATATTGCGAAGACCTCGGCATACAAGTTTGCTACGCTTCCGTAGCTCATCCTGCCAGCAATGGGCAAGCCGAGAGAGCAAACGCAGAGATCCTTAAAGGACTCAAAACGCGCACTTATGAGCGTTTGAAAAAGCACGGAGCTAATTGGATCGAGGAGCTTCCGCCCACTCTATGGGCTAACAGGACTTCTCCAAGTCGGGCAACCGGAGAAACACCCTTCTTCCTGGTGTACGGAGCAGAAGCGATCCTTCCTCCGGAGATCACCCTGGGTTCCCTCCGAGTCCGGACCTTCGACGAAGCCGCGCAGGACCAGCTCCGGCGTGAAGACCTAGACCTCCTCGAGGAGGGAAGGTGCCAAGCAGCTGTTCGGAATGCCCGATACCGCCAAGCTCTACGGCGCTATCATCAGCGGCATGTGCGCAACCGACAGCTCGAGGAAGGCGATCTGGTGCTACGGAGAATACTATCCAGAGAAGGGCAAAACAAACTCTCCCCCGGCTGGGAAGGGCCCTTCCGAGTGATCAAAGTATCCCGCCCCGGAAGCGTTCGCTTGGCTACCGAGGATGGGACACCTCTCCCAAATCCTTGGAACATCGAGCACCTCCGTAAGTTCTACACTTAATTCCACGGAGGTGAGTCTTAAGTAACTTGAAGTGTATGTTATAGAGTCATTGTACAAAGTCGGGTAGTTCCTCCGGGAGAGCAGCCGGACCTTTCCCGAAAGGTTTGGAAAGCTCATGCAACACTTGATACAGTCTCCGGACTAGAAGTGTAGCTAATTACCCTGGGTTAAACGAGAAACCAAACACACTTAGCCTGGTTGCGTACCCTAAGAGTGTACTTGTTTCCCCTGTACCCCGGACCTATAATGAAAGACATCTTCATGTGAAATAGACTCCACGTGCATTCATTTTTGCATAAGGCTCGACATTTTTATTTTTCTCTTTCTTGTCTATAACAGAAACGTGCAATTCTTAAGAAGTTCTAGTTTAACCGATTTATGTACGATTTGAGTTGAATTGTCGGATTTTTTAGATTTAAATATCGTTTGTGGCCAACTCGCCTGAAAGCCGCCAAGCCATTCTAGGGCTGGAGTGCGCTATCGACTTAGCCTGGTCAAGCACCCTAAGTACGCCACTCTACCTACACCCCGGCAGGCCAAAGTAAGGTGGGTCCATACACAATTAGATCTAAAAGAAAAGACAATTCATCCAATCATACTAAAAATCGTGTTCAACTTGAAATTCTCTTGAGAACCGTAAGCCGCGACGAAGTTATAGATAAGGAACGAATTTTACTGTTTTTCTTGGCCTAAGTGTGCAGGAAGAATAAACCCAACATTGATGGAGAAAAATCGGAGTTAACCAAGCTCCGACTCCCACCGGCGTTAACTTGAAGATGACTCTATCACTAGAGTCTGTTGCCAGCAAGCCAGGCGTGGCAAGGGTCATTGCCGGAGCTACTAAGCTCCGACACCTCGAAGCATTAACTATCGACACTCAACGTGTTGGTAGAGGCTATTGCCGGAGCTACTAAGCTCCGACGATGGGCAATGCCGGAGCTTCTAAGCTCCGACGACTTCAAGGGACCTTCACTATCGAAGACTTCGGACCTAAACTACACGAGTTCGAAGCAAATCTGTCTTCAACAAAAATCAACATCCTTTTGGTACATGTCCACAATCAAATTGTGCACATCTACCAGGGGGCCAAGTGAAGACAAAGATGTTGAAGACAAAAAATGAAATTCACGAAAAAATTGGGGATTTCATTTCATTGGAAGACCAGAGATTACATCTGGGGACAAAGGATTACAAAATTGAGGAAGAAGAGAAGATACAAATAAAGGCTAAGAAAGATAGTCCTAGAACCTATGGAAGAACTCGGCGACCTTCTGGGCGACCTCCGACACGCTGGCTCGGGTAGCTTCGCCTTCTCCTTCAACGGGGCCTTCAAGCACCGGGTCCAGAGAGAATCGAGGGTTCCGGCTAGTGTAGCACGTCAACACATATTCTGTGACGTTCCTAGCCAGGGATTGCCCCTCGACCTCCAACTGGTCCGCGATGACGTCGCCCACCTTGGAGAGCTTGCTGCCCGCAGCGCCCAACGCTTGCAGCGCAAGGTCCGGCTCCGGCTCCGGATCATCCGGAAGCACGGGGCTGAAACCCATCGGCGCTAGCGCGTCGTCGGCCTTGCTCAAGAACTCCCAAATTTGCAGGGAGTCCGTCTTCCTCAGGCCCTTCATCTCTTCCAAGGACCTCCGGACCGCCGCCAGCTCCGAATTCTCGCGGGAGAGGCGCTCAACTTCTTTGGCGTTTTGCTGAATCTTCGCAGCAACCCGCTTTTCGAGTCTTCCGAGCTCCTCCTCCCGGAGGTGGATCTTGTTCCGGCGGTCGACCAGGTCTTTCTCCCTAGCCTCTATTTTCTTCTCCCGGGCGATGAGGGCACACTCATACTCGTAGAGCTCCTGCCCTCGCACCCAGGTCTTCTCCTCCTCCTCGAGGCAGCGCTCTTCCAATTTTTTAGCGCGCTCCTCGAGGCCCTTGTCCGCCAGAGCTGTCTTCTCGGCGAGCTCTTCTTCACGTCGCAAGACGTCGTCCCGTAGTTCCAGGAGTTTTTGCTCCTCATCCTCGAGCCGTTTTTCCCTTCCCTCAAGTGCCTCTCGGCGCTTGATGAGGGCGGTACTGATGGCTTCGAGTTGATCGTACCGGGCGTTGGCCGCATCATTGGCAGCTTTAGCCTGGTCGTGGTACTCCCGGGATTGGGCGTCGAGGTTGTGAGTCATGCTCTCCCTCTCGTCCAGCATCTCACCCCAGAGCTCCAAGCGGACCTTCTCCCGCTTGATCCATTCCTTGTCCGCAGCGATCCTCGACTGCGCCAGCTTGGTCTCGAATTGGAGTCTATTACGCCACCTCCTCAGGGTTTGGCGCTCCTCTTCAAGAACCTTGCTGTCGTGGAAGAAGGCTAGTTGGACTTGGCGCAGACTGGAGCAAGCGTTGTCGATGGACATCGACAGCGAGATGGGCTCCGGACCTTCTGGGGTCTCCTCCGCTGGTTCCAGCGGGTCTTCATTTACAAAAATTGGGTCCCACTCTGCGAGAGCGGAACCCCGAGCTTCCAAGGCACTAGGGCCCTCCTCCGGGATGGCCTCAGTCGCCACTGAAGAAGGTCCCGCCATCAAATCTTCATTCGCCCCCTCAGGCTGGGGGCCGGCGACTTCGTTCAGGCACTCTGGCTCCGCCACGGGTACCATCGACGTCGTCGCCTCCAATGGCTCCGGCCGGGACGCTTCTTCTGAGGGGAGCTCAAGCTCCCCCGCCTCCACCACCACCGGCTCTGCAGCCGGCGCTCCAATAACTACCGGCCTTGCGACCGGAGCTTCAGAAGTAACCGGCTCAATTGCCGGAACCACTTCAACTTCCGGCTCGCACGCCGGGGCTTCAGCTGCCTCCGGCTCGACCGCCGAAGCTCCAGCATTTTCCGGCTCTGAAGCCGGGACCGCTACTTCCTCCGGCTCGACAGCCGGAGCATCTACTTCTGCAGCACCAGGGCCCGGAGCTTCAACCTCCGGAGCGGGTGCCGCTGGCGCATCTTCAATCCCGTGGTCCGGCGCTACCACGGGAACTTCTGGAGACGAGTCGAGGTCCATGACCACGACAGCCGGCGCCGGAGCTGTCGCAGCCTCCGCCTGGGGCGGCACCGGGGCTGGAGCAGAAGCCCTCGCAGCCTCAGACACTGTGGCTGAGGGCGGAGCTTCACTCCCCTTCTTGGGAACGCTGCAGATGAAGAATGAAGAAATTGAGCAAACAGATGCTATAATTAAAAGTTAATTGAGGTAAACAAGAAAAATTACCTTGGGAGGTTCACGCACCAGCTTGCGCGAAACCTCTTTCCCGGACGTTCCGGGCTGGCCACGGTCGGCCTAGGAGCTCCGGGAGGACTCCCAGGACTTGCCGTAGCCGCGGGCGTTTCCCGGGTCGGAGCTCTCCTTGACCGGGAGGAACTCCTAGACCTGGAGGCCCTCACCGCTTCTCGAACCGGAGTCGCCTGTCCGGAGCTGGCACCTCCGGAGGGACCCATCATGGGGACAGCCGTACTCCGGGAGGATCCCACCGCCGGAACAGTAGCGCTCCGAAAAGACCCCACCACGGGGACAGACGCTACAGCAGCGGAGGATCCTCCTCCCTGAGGACGGGGAACTGGCGGGGAAGTAGCAAGCCCGACGGACCTCCCGTCAGCATGACGCAACTTCCTCTTCCGGCTCTCTGGCTCCTCCGCCAGCTCCTTGCCCTTGCCGGTGACCTCAGCTCTTGGCTGAGAGACAGGGGCGGAGCCGCCTTCCGACAACCCGGGGATCGCCAACGGGGCGGTCGATCTTCTCTCGACGACGCCAAGGTCGTCAAGCGCGGGCATCTTCCGCCGGAGCTCCCTGCTGAACTCAACTTCCTCGTTCAGGGGGAGGAAAGCCGGTGGCGGAGTCAAGTACGCTCCGTCTACATCGATGCCGTGCTGGAATTTCTTGAGGTGAGACTCCAAGGACTTCCCCACCATGCTGGACTTCAACCCGGTTTCAACCCGGTCTTCGTCCATCACGCTGTTGAGGGCCCAGGCGAGCTTCTCCCTCCTCTTCAGCGGCGCCCACCTGTTGGACAGGAAGTTGCAGAACACCGCCTGGGGAGTCAATCCTCCCTCTACACATTGGCGGATCCTGGACAAGACGGGGTCGAAAGCTGCCGCTAGCACCGGAACTTCGCTCCACACCGACGTGTCAATGCCGGGCAGACCGTCTGGCAGCTCCAACCGCTCGTGCTCCTCCACCCGGACAACTACCCAATCTTTCTTCCAGTCATCCCACTTCCCGGAAGGGAACGACCGGAGGTACTTGAACGGGCACTTCTTGCGCTTCACAAAGTAGTAGAAGCCAAGGTACTCGTCACTTCGGCCGGTGGTTTGGACGGTGAAGAAAGTGCGGAAGAGCTCGATGCAGGGAGGAATGCCCACCCACATCTCGCAGAAGTGGACAAAGATGGACACAAGGAGAAGGGAGTGAGGACCAAGGTGGTATAGCTGCAGACCATAGAAGTCCAGCAGCATCAAAAAGAAGGAAGAAAATGGTGGGATCAGCCCCACCATGGCATACGATGAAAAGTATACCATTTCGCCGGAGTGCTCCTTTTTAAAGGGAAGCTCTCCTCCGGTGCGGATTGAACGGTTGAAGAAGTCCGACGACCACCCCATGAGGGCTCGGACCTTCTTCAGATCGCTCTCCGTCTTCAAACGACTCTCACGCAGACCCAACTCCATCGCAGCACTGCTAGGCGAGAGAAGAGAAGCAAAGCACGAGTTGAGAGTTTGAGCGCAAGAACAGATGGAAAGCGTAAAGAACTCCCGACGGTGCGCTTTCCTTCTTAAGTAAGCCCTCGCAACGCTTGGATGGAAACTGCAGGCGAGTTAAGCATACTACTCAAGAATTTAACCCAGCCGATGACAAGAGGGCCCGGGACCACCCCGACGACCAAGTCGAGGCTCTTACCCAGGCGAACAGTTGTCATCACGAGGCGGGAAACCCAAAGGCGGCGGACTGACAAGGCGCGCGGAACCGATACGGTTTTCGTATCGGGAACCGACGACCTTCAATTGCGAGAGATCCGCACGTCAAAGATCTTATCTGTCGCCTGAGGTGCGCCACGCGTCGGGACTCAACCATAAAGCCCCGCCAAAGGCACCTCCGAAGACTCTTGAAGACCCAGTTCAAGAGTCACAAGTATGGACCCACCTCCGGCGGAACGACTTCATCCCGTTGGCCTTCCCCGGAGGTAGGTCCAGGGGGCCACTGTCGGTACCCTAAAAACCATACACCCCCTGAGGTTACAAAGATCTCAAGGGAAGGACATCAACTCAAATTGAAGACCCTCGGGGGCCCACTCGCCAGACGTGACCGGACCCGCTTCCCCAACATGGTTAACCTCTAGGTTGCCACGTGTACTGTCCGCCCAGAGCTATTACCCGCAAGGGTGAAGCTCCGGGCCAAGTACTGAAACGGCACCTCCGGAGGTAGCCCCCGACCGAGAGAAGCTCCGGACATGACACGTGCCAGGTCACCCCGGAGCTTCCGCTTCTCCCAAGCAAGCTCCGAAGCTGCCACGTGTCCACACGACGGAGCTAGATGCTTAAAGCCCCCGGGAGACGTTGTAACGGCTCCGGATCTCCAAAGGACAGCCGCAGACTTCAAGATCCGATTAATTACCATTAATTCCACGTTAATGATAATTAATCGGACAGCCTTAACACCTGTAACGGCACTGTTGGAGCCGTTACAGGTTATTAACAACAATTAATCTCGTGTATCAATACTAATAACCGCCAGGGGCCACATGTCGGGCCAGGCTGACTTGTAACGGTTGGTCCTTGTACTATAAAAGGACAAACCGACGATACACAGGGGGGAGAACATTCGAAAGCTCACAAGTAAATACAACAAACACACACCCGTGGAGTAGGGTATTACGCTCAGGCGGCCCGAACCACGTAAACCACCGTGTCACTCGTGTCCAAATTGCATTTCACTTTCTTAGATCTCCGCGCGCCCAGACCGAACCACAAACTCCTTCAAACACTTCTCATAGTGTTAGGGGATCTGCCGACTCCAACAGTCGACAGTTGGTGCGCTTTCCTTCTTAAGTAAGCCCTCGCAACGCTTGGATGGAAACTGCAGGCGAGTTAAGCATACTACTCAAGAATTTAACCCAGCCGATGACAAGAGGGCCCGGGACCACCCCGACGACCAAGTCGAGGCTCTTACCCAGGCGAACAGTTGTCATCACGAGGCGGGAAACCCAAAGGCGGCGGACTGACAAGGCGCGCGGAACCGATACGGTTTTCGTATCGGGAACCGACGACCTTCAATTGCGAGAGATCCGCACGTCAAAGATCTTATCTGTCGCCTGAGGTGCGCCACGCGTCGGGACTCAACCATAAAGCCCCGCCAAAGGCACCTCCGAAGACTCTTGAAGACCCAGTTCAAGAGTCACAAGTATGGACCCACCTCCGGCGGAACGACTTCATCCCGTTGGCCTTCCCCGGAGGTAGGTCCAGGGGGCCACTGTCGGTACCCTAAAAACCATACACCCCCTGAGGTTACAAAGATCTCAAGGGAAGGACATCAACTCAAATTGAAGACCCTCGGGGGCCCACTCGCCAGACGTGACCGGACCCGCTTCCCCAACATGGTTAACCTCTAGGTTGCCACGTGTACTGTCCGCCCAGAGCTATTACCCGCAAGGGTGAAGCTCCGGGCCAAGTACTGAAACGGCACCTCCGGAGGTAGCCCCCGACC